>JASDAS010000019.1:27487773-28195525 GCA_033977485.1 Hydrangea macrophylla | reverse complement strand
GAATTCGTGGAGCAACACATTAATTCTATTCAACAATTTCCACGAAATAATTATAATCCTGCGCCGACTAATTTTTCTAATACTTATCGAACTCAGCCTCAACAATATCAATACCAATAACCCAATCCTCCTCCACCTCCACGTAATAATGCATTTGAGGAGAAGGTGTTGGCCTCACTTGAAAACTTTGGGTCAGTAATCCAATTAGTACATTCCCACACCCAGTCCATCGCAAAACTAGAGTCCCAAATGGGACAAGTAGTGAGTACATTAAACCGTTTGATCGAGAGTAAGTTGCCAAGTCAACCTATTCAGAAACCTTAGGGTCAATACGAGAATGGGGGTAAGAGTGAGCAAGTGAACGCTGTTTTGACTAGGACGACTATTTGGGAAGAGGAAGTTGTTGAATTTTTGAACGAGGGTACGGGTGCGAAAAATTTAAATGTTAATTCAAATAAAGAAATGGGTGAGGACGTGAATCAAAGAAGAAAAGAAAAAGAACCGGTCGCAACTAATTATATTCCGAAAATGCCTTTTCTACCAATCGTTGAGGAACCGTCAAATATTTCTAAGAAAAAGTCAAAAACTAAAGATATACTCGAGGTGTTTAAACAAGTTAAAATTAATTTTCCATTCCTCGATGCGATAAAACAAATTCCCGCTTATGCTAAATGTCTAAAAGACCTTTGCACGCAAAAGCTCAAAATACGCAGTCATACTCCGAAAAAGGTCTTCCTCACGGAAAAAGTAAGCTCCATTTTCCAACACGCTACTCCAAAATATAAAGATCCAGGTACGTCTACGATATCATGTGTTATAGGTGACACTATCATTCATCGGGCTCTCCTTGACTTAGGAGCTAGTGTTAACCTCTTATCTTATCACGTCTATAAACAACTAGGACTAGGTGAACTTAAACTTACGGCTGCTACTATACAATTAGCGGATCGTTCTATTAAAATCCCTAGAGGAATCGTCGAGGACGTCTTAGTAAAAGTTGATAAATGTTATTATCCGTCGATTTTATGGTTCTTGACACTGAACCCGTACTAGATGCTAGGAAGCACACTCCTATCATTCTAGGTCATTCATTTTTAGCGACCGCTAATGCGCGTGTTAACTGTCGAACGGGGGTGATGAAGGTGTCGTTTGTGAATATGAACTTAAAATTGAACATTTTTAATGATATTGATTAACCTCCCAAAGACGACGATTATCTATGTGAGGCAGAGAGTGATGTAAGACAAACTATTGAACCCAATTACGTAATACCTGTGAGTAATGAAAATAATATGGTGAGTAGGGAGCGGATGTATTTGAATAATCAGGACCCCAAAGATGAATTTACTCGGAAGGTACGAATTTTTTTTTAACATAATGAGGGAGAACCGTCAATTAAATTAATTCAAAGCGACGTTATTTCTGCTTATCACCGAGCTCTTCCTGATATCCTAAGGGTACACAATCCGAGTTTCAGCCTCCATAAATCTTGAGCTAGAATGGTCTAGCTGAAGATGTAAAAGTTAGCGCTTCTTGGGAGGCAACCCAAGCTTTATTTCGTCCGTTTCTTTTAATTTTGAGTATTTTGGTCATTTTGGGTAAGTTTTGAGTCTGTTTTGGACATTCAAGACAGGTTTAAGGGTCGGGAATAATTTATTTTGAACTTATATAAGTTTTTGTACTGAAAAAGAGGAAAAGACCAAAGTCGTGCGCAGGACCCGCTCGCACGATAGGTCGCTCGCGCTGCCCGCTCGCGCGAGATTCTCCCATAGACAAAATATTTTCAAGTTTTTATATTTATGCCTCAGGTTCTAGCCGCGCCTCAAAATCGCGCGTGCGAGGGGTCTCGCCTGAGCGGCCCGCTCGCTCGAGCCTAGGACTTAGAAATTTTTTCTTCAGAAATCATAAAAGTAGCCGCAGTAATGTCTTGCAGAGGGATTCGCTCGCGCGAGGTAGGATTTTCAGGAATTCTCTTTTGTTCTCTAACCTCTTGTCTCCCGCACCTGGTCAGTTGTTTTTTATATTTTCTGTTTGTTCTCTTAAGTTTATTTTAGATTAAGTATTTCTTTGTTTTCATAAGTTCTATTTGTTTCTTTTATTGAGTCTTTTAATTATAGTTTAGTTTCTATTGAATAAAAAAAATTATATTCCTTTCTTTTCTTTATCATTGTTCTTTTGTTTATTTTTCTTTTGTTAAGACTTTACAGGTGAATTAGTGTCTCCATTTGGAGCATTTGAACTGTATTGCTATATTTATATGTACACCTATTTGTGAGTGTCGAGATCGAGGTATTATCATTCCTTTCTTACCTACTCTCCTTTCTTTCATTTTATTGTTTCATTGGGGACAATAAAAGGTTTAAGTTTGGGGGTATGCACACAAATGCACATTATTACACTAAATTTTCAAAATTTTTTGATACTTGTGATTAAATAAACGATGTTACTGATATTTTTGTAATTGCGAATTCGATACTTCTTAGTATGTAACGTGATTTGTTATAGAATGGTAAACAAGAGAAAATATAATTAAACATTTGCTGAAGTCATGATATGGCGTTTTAGGTCATGTATCGTTCGAATCGTAGTTTTATATCATAGATTTGCACACAAACCTATGCACTGCACGTGTTTGCTTGAATACATGTTTGATGTGAACTATAATATGATTCGGATTTCTAGATAACACATGGTGGAGACTAAACCCGGTGAGCTTTTGAGCCTATCTTTTCTTTTTAGAGGGTTATAAATGCATTTTGTGTTTGTCGAATTTCACTTGAAATAGCTCATTAACTCGTTGTTTAGTCTCATTATTCTTGTTTTGGTTGATAGTCAAGTTAAAATATTTGCTACCATGCTAAATAATCTTCTGTCGTAAACATTGAAGAACCATATAACCATAGGACATGATTTTAGTGCACATTGTTTCCTAATCCAATTAGGAAACCCGCATGATTGATGCCAATCAATCCAAAATCAGATTGTATTACTTAATATGTATATTTCCTTGTACGAGTAGGTCACTTGCATCTATAAAAGAGACCACTCACCCCCACAGAAGGGAATCAGCTCTTAGTCTATATAGCACCTCTATAGCAGTCATCATCATGCCCGGCCAACCTATGGTAGCTCCAAACTATTGTTGGTTCCCCACAAGTCCCCGGCTTTTTACAGTATAGTGAACGTGCTCAGATACACCCGTGGACGTAGGTTCCTTCATTAACAGGGCCCAACCATATACAAAAAATCGGTCTCTCATTCTCTCACTCCTTAAACTGCTCTAGTTTATCTTTCCAAATTTTGACATCATCAACTTGGTGCCATCTATGGCAATCGACAGATTTCTCAATATACAAATATCTCAACTGACAGCCATGCCTATGAAGAAGGGTAAGAAGGTTGCGTAGTGGGCTGGCCGGGCCATCCCACCAACCTCGGTAGTCCTGGCACTAGAGCAGATCACTGCGACCCTCACGCAGCTCTTGAGGATCCAGCGTCAAACCCAGCAGCAAATCGAAGCCCTACTGGCCCAACAAAGCAATCCTGCAGTGGCCGGGAAACAGTCCAAAAATGTTGCGTACGGTCAGGAACCGATCTTGACTAGACAATGTGCCCAAGCCATCCCTTCCCGCATTAAGGATGCCACAGACATCAACGGTAGACGTGCTGGTCGAAAGGAAAGGCAAGAACGTATGGCCAGGAGCCGGGATGATCTTAGGCACCTGATCAATCAGAATCATAGCCGAGCCTCGTCCCAGAGGACAGGACGCCCATGAAGAAGAAGCCTCTTTCACCAACTCGACAAACCCCCCAGATACCGGTCGGGAAAGTGTAATGGCTCGTATCCAAAATTTGAAGAAACAGATCGACAAAATGGCCAAAGAGCTAGGCCAGAAAGCTACTCAGGACCATGTCAATACCGAGATAGAGTCACCGTTCTCTATCTTAATAATGAGGTTTGCCATTCCACAAAAATTCAAACAGCCTCGCCTTGATTCATATGACGGCTCGGGTAGCGTGGTAGACCACGTCTGAACCTACAAGGCCTAGATGGCTCTCACTACCAATGTCGACGAGCTATACTACCTAGCCTTTCCCAGCACTTTGAAAGGCACAACCACTTAATGGTTTCACTCCCTGCAACCCCGATCAGTCAAAGATTTCAAGCAACTAAGGAAGCAGTTCATCGGTATGCATGAACGGCCAAAGCCTGACATACAGTTGCTGATAGTCAGGCAAAAGGAAAATGAGTCCCTCAAGGAATTCATCGACCGGTTTAATCAAGAGAAGCTCGGGATCTATGACCTTAATGAAGTCGTCGCTATTACAACCTTCTACTCAGGAGTTCAGCACACCAAGTGCACCACATTGTTTCACAAAAATCGGTTGAAAACCTTGGTAGAACTCCCAGAGAGGGTCGAAAAGTACGTTGACACTGAAGAATTTCTAAAGACTAAAGGCCCCAAGCACATAGGCGACAAGCCTTCAAGGAATAAGTGGAAACGAGATCATCCCGAGAAGAACAATGCAAAGGAGCCCAGTAGCTCTGGCAGCTCCTCCAATATATAGCGGTCAGAGTTCGACAGCCTTGACCCGACCTCCAGTTCACAACAGTCCGAGTCCGGTAGCCCCAACCTGGCCTCCAGTTTGCAACAGTCAGGATTCAGTGATCCAGACCTTGCCTCCAGCTCAGAGTAATCAGGAGCCTGGTGATCCTGACCTGACCTCCTGTCTCTATTAGTCTAGATGAGCTCGACTACAGTGGTTCTTGCCCGATCATCGCATGAGGCTCCACAGACTGTCAGAGAGCTCTTGCAAAGACCTCGGGACCATACCCCCGAGGCACCTCAAAAGACCTCAGGCCACACCCGAGCCACATTAAAAGACCTCGGGATCATACCCAAGGCATATAAAAGATCTCAGGGTCACATCTGAGGCACCCCAAAGACCTCGGGGTCACATCCGAGTCACCAAAAGACCTCAGGATCACACCCAAGGCATCAAAAGACCCTGCAACTACCAAAGTTCCAGGTTGGCCACCTACAGTAATTATTCCTGCAACGTCTAACTCAAAAGGCATGAGGGACAAGAGGGAATAAAAACTACAGGAGGTCACACCTAGTATTTAGAGGCCCTGAGGTTAACTAAGTAAAACTCTTAGACAGCCCGGAAGCCTACAATACTCAGAGGCACTAGCTTCACTTTGGCCCAAACCGACGATAGAGGTTATCCTCTTAGATTGTCCAATGATAGAGGAGTAAAAGACCCTAAAGCAACACACTTTAGGTCGGCTTTTCCAACATGGTCAAATTCTTTTGCCCATAACCTTGATGAAGGTTTTCGGGTAGAAGATAACTATCTTGGAAGCTTAACTTCAAATAAAAGTCTCCGAATTAGGCTAAGTCTTAACTCTTGGCCAATCCCGAGCACTTAAAGATTTCGAACTAGGCTCTTTGCCAATTCCCAAGAACTCACAAGACTCAGAAACTCCAAGGCAGCTTTCCCGAGTAATCAACAGATTTCCAAACTTGACCTGATATAGCGTCAAGCCAACCTTGGAAATGGGGGGCAACTGATATGCCAAAAATTGGCTCTACTCTATAACTGAGTTGTTAATGTTTGACCCCTATCCCGACCAGGTCTGAACTACCCGAGACATCCCGAGTGGTATATGCATGAAGCCCGACCCACAGGTTGGAAAAACTGTGCAGGCGCAGCTCGTCGCAGGGACAATTCACCCAGGCCCCGAGGCATGATCCAGAATATTCCTGACTATTTCCTACTTAAGTTAGAAGACTAATGGAAAGTGCACATTATTTTCTAATCCAATTAGGAAACCCCCAAGATTGATGCGAATCAATCCTAAATCAGATTGTATTACTTAATCTGTATATTTTCTTATACGAGTAGGTTTCTTGCATCTATAAAAGAGACCACTCAACGCAGTCATCAGCAAGCCTGGCCGACCTATGGTAGCTCCAAACTATACCACAGGTCCTCGACTTTTTACAGTATAGTGAATGTGCTCAGACACACTCGTGGACGTAGGTTACTTCATTAACAAGGCCGAACCATATACAAAAAATCGGTCTCTCACTCTCTCTCTCTCTCTCCCCTTAAACTACTCTAGTTTATCTTACCAAATTTTGGCATCATCAATAGATATACATAGCACAAGCAAGTCTGGAGGGGTGTAAGATTGATAAAAAAGGCATCTATAACCAAGTAAGTTCAAATAGCACACAATACACGATGCAAGAGGAACAAGGAACTCACCGGGATCCAGCTGCGATAGGGAAATGTACAATACAAACATAAATAAAAAACCTAAGAAAAGGCTTCTAATTCACATAAACATATAAAGCATTGCCCTAATCTAAGGTGTCACACATGGAATTGTGAAAATTTGATAAAATAATCTAAAACTAATAGATAGATATGAACATAAATATTCGTACCTTGATAGTGCTACAAAACAAGGGTTAGTCCACATAGATGAACATAATGATACGAACCCCGCCCATGAAGTGAAGGATCCCATACGAGATTTGACCCCAGATCGGTTCTCTAAGAAAAAGGAATGGATGGAATGTGATAACGCCACAAACAGTTGTGGAAGACTGTTTGATAAGTCAAAAGTTGAAAGCCACAGATAAATCTGGTAAGTTCAAATAGTTCTAAAAGAACCAAAGAGATTACTCTCACTTTTTTTTTTATCTCAAAATAGTCTACTTTTTCATTACTAGAATCAGCCATATATAATGGGTTGGAACATCCTTCCAACCATAAGATTAAATGCAAAGTTGGTTGGAAAAGTAATAAAAGCAAGTAGTTGGAACATCCCACCAACCTTAAGATTAGATACAATCTCGTTTTTCAGCATAACTAATACAAAAAAGACTACTTTAACTTATCAAAAGTTTGGGAAACATACATAAACTCCCAGCTAACAGTCATAATGATCAAATTCTCAACTAACAACCAACTTATTTGATGAAATTGGTCCAAATCAGTCCTTATTATCACAAGCATATATTAGGTTAATGAATTCTTCTCCCCTATTTGGGCCACTCTTGGAAGTCATGGATTCAGCCTATATTTCTCGGATCAGTCCAATAAGTGCTTCTTTGAACCTTTTAGCCCTTGCCCTTGTGATTGGCCCAATTGGAACATGTAATGGATCCTTTGGTGCCCCTTGTTCCATATCATTCCTTCCCTCTTGAAAAGGATTTGTCCTCAAATCATCACCTACATCAAAAGGACTTAAATCAGTAACATTAAATGTAGCACTTACATTGTACTCACCTGGCAAATCCAACTTGTATGCATTGTCATTGATACGCTCCAGAACTTGAAAAGGGCCATCGCCCCTAGGAAGTAGCTTAGAACGCCTTTGTGTTGGGAATCTTTCTTTCCTTAGGTGCAACCAAACCTAATCTTCGGGTTCAAAAATCAGTTGTCGTCGCCCTTTAATAGCTTGTTTTGCATATTGCTCTGTCCTCCTCTCAATGTTGAGTCTAGCTTGCTCATGTATCTGTTGAACAAATTCAGCCTTTTTCTTTCCATCTAAATTAACACTTTCAGATAAAGGTAATGGTGTTAAATCCAGTGGAGTTAAAGGATTAAAACCGTAAACAATTTCAAATGGTGAAAACTTAGTAGAAGAATGAACAAAACGATTATAAGTAAACTCAACATGCGGTAAACATTCTTCCCAAGTTTTAATGTTCTTTTGAATAATGGCCCTCAACAAAGTAGACAAAGACCTATTTACTACTTTGGTTTGATCATCAGTTTGTGGATGACAAGTAGTAGAGAACAATAACTTAGTTCCTAACTTACACCACAAAGACTTCCAACAGTAACTTAAGAACTTAGCATCCCTATCCGAAACTATGGTTCGCGGCATTCCATGTAATCGCACAATTTCTCTAAAGAACAAATCAGGAATATGTGAAGCATCATCAGTTTTGTGACATGGAATGAAATGTGCCATTTTAGAAAATCGATCCATAACCACAAAAACTGAATCTCTACCTCGTTTTGACCTAGGTAATCCCAACACAAAGTCCATTGAGATATCAATCCAAGGTGCATTAGGAATGGGCAGTGGTGTGTATAAACCATGGGGTTGCACTCGGGATTTTGCTTGCCTACACGTGACACATATATCACAAATTCTCTCAACATCCCTTTTTATATGTGGCCAATAGAAATGTTCCTGCAACACAGCTAATGTTTTAACAATGCCAAAGTGCCCCATTAATCCTCCACCATGGGATTCCCTCACTAGCAAATCTCTCAAAGAATAATTAGGCACACACAACTTATTCTCTCGAAACAAGAAACCATCATGCCTAAAATACTATCCAGTAGCATTTTTCTCACAAGCTTGATATCTCAACATTTAAATCAAGATCATTGGCATATAATTCTTTAACATGTTCAAACCCAAGCAATTTAGCATCAAGAGTAGAGAGTAGGGCATACCTACGGGAAAGTGCATCTGCAATAATTTTTTCCTTACCCTGTTTGTACCAAATGACGTATGGAAAAGTCTCTATGAACTCCACCCATCGTGAACGTCTCTTGTTCAACTTATGTTGACCCTTCAAATGCTTCAACGATTCATGATCAAAGTGAATCACGAACTCCTTAGGCCACAGGTAGTGCTGCCATGTCTCTAAGGCTCAAACCAATGCATACAACTCCTTGTCATAAGTAGGTTAGTTCAAGGCTGCCCCGCTTAGTTTTTCACTAAAGTATACAATTGGTCGTCCTTCCTGCAGAAGAACAGTGCCAATTCCCAAACCTGAAGCATCACATTCAATTTCAAATGTTTTTGAAAAGTTAGTTAGAGCTAATAAAGGGGTATTGGTCAGCTTTTGTTTGATTAGCTGAAACGCCTTCTCTTGCTCTTCACCCCATTTGAACCCAAAATAATTTTTGATGACTTCGGTGAGTGGTGCGGCTATGCTGCTAAAGTCTTTCACGAACTGTCGATAAAAACTAGCAAGTCCATGAAAGCATCGAACAATTCATACACTTGTGGGACTTGGCCATTCTTGTATTGCCCGCACTTTCTCTTCATCAACCTGTATACCTTGTGCACTAACAACAAATCCCAGAAATACAAGTTTATCAGTGCAAAAGGTACACTTTTTCAAATTAGCAAATAACTTTTCTTCCCTAAGTACATCTAAAACAGATTTCAAATGTACTTCATGATCAACCAAGTTTTTGCTATAAATGAGGATATCATCAAAGTAGACAACAACAAATTTACCTATGAATGTATGCAAAACATGGTTCACAAGTCTCATAAAAGTGCTTGGGGCATTAGTCAAACCAAAAGGCATAACTAACCACTCATATAAACCATATTTTGTTTTAAAGGCAGTTTTCCATTCATCTCCTTTTTTCATTCGAATCTGATGATAACCACTCTTTAAATCAATCTTAGAAAACACATAAGAACTATGCAGCTCATATAACATATCATCTAAATGAGGGATAGGATGACGATACTTTACTATTATGTTGTTGATGGCTCGGCAGTCAACACACATTCTCCACGTCCCATCCTTCTTAGGTACTAACAATATTGGAACCGCATGTGGACTAATACTTTCTCTCACGTACCCTGATTCGTGTCCAATATTGCATTCTTAACTTCATGATTTTACCCTTATTGGACACAAATTATCACTTATATTGGGAGATTTAATGGATAAATTGTACTTTTGTTGTTCTTGTTGTTGTACACTTTTTGTTAATAAAATCTCTTTCTTGTAGGTTTTGGCGACTTATTCAAAGTGGTAACTAACCCTGTTGGTTCTTATCTTGTAAGAAGAGGAGGAAATCCATCCCAGAAAAGGCGGATTGATCCGGCTTTCTGAGCGGATCGATCCGCGTGTTTTAAAAGATGTCACCATCAGAATCAAAAAGAGTTGATCGATCCGGCCCTTTGAGCGGATCGATCCGCGATTTTGGAGGGACATTCTGCGATAAGGATCCGTAAATGGATCAATCCGCAAGTTGTGAAGGGATCGATCCGCTGCTTCCCGAGAAGATAGTAACTGCCCAGATGAAAGGCGGATCGATCCGCCCCAAAGAAGGGATCGATCCGCGGCATCAGTTTTCCCTCTTTTTAATTACAAGTTTGCCATACAAGTTTTGTGTATAAATAGAAAGAGATGTTGTTTTGTTAAGGGATATATTATCTTGTATTGTTTTCTCCCAACATTCTTCTTCTTCTTCTCTCATTTTTGGGAACCCACTTGGGTTCCCTTTTATTTCTTCTTCATTTGTATAAACTTGAAGATTTCATTGAAGTTTTAATGGCTAGGTATATTTTCTATCTCTTCTCTTTTGATGATATTGCTATGTTTTCTATTATTAGTTAAATTACTTAGGTTATGGATCATGAGCTCTTGGATTTAATGTTGTAGCATTTCTAGGGTTCATTTGTGTAGGATTCAAAACTAAGGGATTCATCTTGTTTGTATTGCAACTATGATTGTTAAAACTTAGACTTTGAATCCTACCCTATGTATTTCATATGGAATATTATGTAACCTTGTGTTTTGCACTCCATGTGTTTGATAAATGTTGTGTGTGGGATTTATAACTTGGGGTCTTCATCTTAGATGTCAAGCATCTTTGATTGTTCAAACTCTTGGGTTTTAAATACTACCTTTTGAAGGCTTCATAGGTGGTTTGTCCACCAAGTAGATTAGTTAGTATAGGGGGGACAAATCATTCGGATTAGAAGCCATAGATACTTCATCTTGTATGTCATGCATCCTTGATAGTCAAACGTTAGCTTCAAATCCGTTTCTATGGAAATCTTAAAGCTCATTTCATCTAACACATAGGTGCATTCCAAGTGTTTGATAATATCCCACAATGAGATGTTACCTTAGAATGTGCTTGAAACTTTAGTCCATTTCATCTTGGTGTGACCCAAGATGGGGGGAATGATCCCAACCTATTGCTTTTTAGATTAGTATTTATTTACCTTTTAACCTCCAAAAACCAAACAAAAAGCAGCAAGACGCAATGTCATTTTTATTCTCTTTCATCATCTTTTCTTATTTATTTCTTTTGTGCATTATAATTAGTTACTAAACCTCCCAAACGTTGTTCTTGTATCAATCCCTGTGGACTCGACACCCTACTTCCAAATGCTACATTTTTAATAGGGTTAAATAAGAACTTGATTTTGACAACATCATACCCCTTTTCCATCAGTTTACTAACCTGTCTTTGAAGTTCCTTCGTCTCCTCTGGATTACTCTTGTAGGCTGGTCAGTTTGGAATAGTTGCACCGGGCACGAAATCAATTTGATGCTCAATCCCTCGGATTGGAGGTAAGCCATGGGGTGTTTCCTCGGGAAAGACATCCTCATAATCCTATAAAAGAGTCACAATAGAACTAGGCAAAGAGGGGTCAAGTTCGTTAGTGTTCAAAAATGCCTCCTTGTATAAAAATACAAGTATAGGCTGATTTGAAAACAACGCTGTTTTTATCTTACTCGCTTTTGCATAGAAATTCTTTTGTTTTCCCTCTTTTTTTCTCTGAATGACTTCACTTTTCTTTTCTTTTTCTCTCTCAATTTTCTTGATCTCTCTCTTTTTTCACTCTTTTTCTCTTGCTCACTCTCCATCCTCACTTGATCCTCATAAACCTATTTTGGTGTCAATGGAACAAGAGTGACTGGTTTTTGAGTGAGTACAAAAGAGTATTTGTTGGTGACTCCATCATGCTTGACTCGCCGATCGAATTGCCATGGTCGGCCCAATAGTAGATGTTCTGCTTGCATCGGGACTACATCACACAAAACTTCATCTTCATATTTTCTTATGCAGAAAGAAACCATCACTTGTTTAGTAACTTTTATTTCTCCGGAATTATTGAGCCATTACAATTTATAAGGCCGGGGGTGTGTAATTGTTGGCAGCCCTAATTTCTCCACCATTGTAGTGCTAGCAACATTTGTACAACTACCTCCATCAATAATCACACTACACACCTTGTTTTGCACATGGCATCGAGTATGAAAGATATTTTCTTGCTCCACCTCTTCCTCTTCTTTAGCTTGCATACTCAAAGCCCTCCTTGTTACCAACAAATCACCATGAACCGCGTACTCTTCACAACTCGCGTCCTCCAATGGTGGCATTGAGTTGGTATCACCTTCATCCTCGGTCTCAATTTCACCATCATCTTGCAACACCATAACCGTTTTGTTCGGACATTGGCTCGCTATATGACCCCTGCCTTGGCATTTAAAACACTCGATATCACGATTTCGAGTGTTGGAAGAATCGGATTTTCCTTGATTCTCGTGGCTAGACTTTTCTTTCATTTATTCAGTTTTGGGCTTAGTTGTGACTTGCTTTTCTTCCTTTTGCACGAAACTCGGCGTCCAAGAAGAACTCGAGGTAGGATTACGTCGTTCATTGATGCCCCCCCTCTTGAGTTGGCGCTCAATCTTGACAGTCATGTGTACCATATCTTCCAGCTCCACATAATGCTGCAATTCTACCAAATTGGCAATTTCTCGATTTAATCCACCCAAAAACCTAGCCATAGTTGCCTCCCGATCCTCCTCTACATTTGCTCGAATCATAGCCATTTCCATTTCCTGATAATAATCATCTACACTCCGGGTACCTTGTCTAAGGCCTTGCAATTTCTGGTACAACTCCCGGTAGTAATGGCTCGGCACAAATTGCCTCCTCATTACAGTTTTCATTTCTTCCCATGTCTCAATGGGTCGATCTTTATTTCTTCTCCTGTTTAACACCAATTGATCCCACCAAACAATAGCATAGTCAGAAAACTCAATGGCTGCAAGTTTGACCTTTTTAAGCTCAGAATAGTTGTGACAATCAAACACCAATTCCATCTTCCTCTCCCATTCAAGATAAAGCTCCAGATCGTTTTTACCTTGAAATGACGGAATCTGCATCTTAATACTACCCAAATTGTTATCTTACTGATTCCTAGCTTCTCTAAACTGCCCACCATTTCTCCTATGGTTGATAATTGGATCCCAGTCATCTTCCTCACCAAACCCTTCCCCAAAGTATTCCTCCTCTTCATCTCTTACTCCCCTCGGATGAAATCTCTCCCTTCTTTGTGCATTAGGATCAATTCATGGCTGCCCCCGTTGTGTCCCCTCTTCTATCCTATCCAACCTATCCTGCAACTGCTCTAGTTCCGCCCTCATCATCCGTCTCATTTCCCCCATTAATGCTTGGATTTGCAGATTTGGAACAACCGGTTGTTGAACTTCTTCATTTGAGTTTCTATCTTGGTTTTGAGCCATGATTCCTGCAAAAGTGGGTTAGAAACAGATTCTCACTCCCCCACGTGTTTTACTCAATTTTGGCTTTTACCCTCTAATATGCTCACCTCTCTTGCCTTTTTCCACTCGTAGTAAATCTCACTTGGTTCTTATCGAGCTAATCGAAAAAGAATCAATTTTTCAGTGGCAATTCACAAAGGTTTATACCAAGGGAATTCAGATTTAAGAGAATGACGATCTCGAAAAATTAGGTTCCAAAAACACACGATACCAAATTTTTCAAAAGTTTTCACGCTATGGAGTAAAGTTGGATTTGGACTCCCTAAAACATAAATAATGAGAACACGAATAAAAATTTTAAGTCGGGTTTTGGTACTCTTTTTTTTTTTTTTTTTTGGGATCCTCTCTTTTGTTTTTGATCCTTAGCTTTTTTTTTATCCTTAGCTTTCTTTTTTTTTTTTTTTTTTTTTTTTAAATTTTATATCATGCACCCGAATATTGACTGAAACACACAAAAACTAAAAAAAACTGAAATTCGGAAGCAAAGTTCGCACTCAAATCAAACAAGAAAAGGGAAACTAATATTAGGATTTACTAACCCAAAAAAAAAAAAGAAGACTCAAGAAATAGATAGCAAACCTCACTTAGAGCCAAGCTCTGATACCAAACTGATACAAACGCCGCCCACGAAGTGAAGGATCCTGTACGAGATTTGACCCAGATCGGTTCTCTAAGAAAAAGGAATGGATGGAATGTGATGATGCCACAAACAGTTGTGGAAGACTGTTTGATAAGTCAAAAGTTGAACACCGCAGATAAATCTGATAAGTTCAAATAGTTCTAAAAGAACCAAAGAGATTACTCTCACTTTTTTTTTATCTCAAAATAGTCTACTTTCTCATTACTAGAATCAGCCATATATAATGGGTTGGAACATTTTTTCAGAAAAAGGTTAATCAATAGAAAAAGCGAAATGGCACAAAACAAAATACAAGGGGCATACCCCAGGATATACGATGGGCGTACAAAAAGCATCTAGATGATGTAACAAGGACGGAGATTTATCTAAAGCACAGTAAGAGAAAGCCCCATCCTAACAAATCGAGCGCCTAGCAAACAAGAAGGAGCAAGAGAGCTAGGAAACAGAGGTCAAAGCATGAAAAGGCCAACTTACAAGCCAAATCAAATAATGCAAATTAAAATCAAAAACCCTAAGAGGTAAGCGTCCATATCTTTATGTACTGGTGGAGGTGAGGATCATTCTTCCATTTAATTTGAATCTATAGGAATATTTGAAGACAAATTTCTTGAAATATTCTTTCCTTAGCTTTGACTACCAGTTTGAAGCTCCGAGCATTCCTCTCTGTCCAAATATTGAAAACAACCAAACCTAGGCACATTTTAGGAATAATGTGTCTATGTGTCTTTCCTTTCCATTTGTTTGCTGCCCAAGCCACAAGAGCATCCCATGAGGTGGCTGAGTGAGAAACTTCCAACTTGTTAAGAACTCCATGCCACAAATAAGAAGTGTATGAGCAATTAAAGAAAATATGGTCATGGGATTCCATACTATTATGGCAAAGAACACAGGCTAAAGGGCCCAGGGTAAAAGGTTGGGAAAAAACTAATACAAAAAAAAACTACTTTAACTTATCAAAAGGTTGGGAAACATACAGAAACTCCCAACTAACAGTCATAATGATCAAACTCTCAACTAACAACCAACTTATTTGATGAAATTGGTCCAAATCAGTCCTTATTATCACGAGCATATATTAGGTTAATGAATTATTCTCCCTATTTGGGCCACTCTTGGAAGTCATGGATTCAGCCCATATTTCTCGGATCATTCCAATAAATGCTTCTTTGAACCTTTTAGCCCTTGCCCTTGTGATTGGCCCAACTGGAACATGTAATAGATCCTTTGGTGCCCATTGTTCCATATCACATAATAAAGTAGGATTTTACCTAGATCTAACAAGAGGGGAAATAACAAAGTCTTGGACTTTTTCCATAAAGGAAATCACAATATTTCAATAGATATACGAGTCTGAACGGGAAGGCTAAAAGAGACCTTAACCTAGAGCCAACGTAATGTCAACTTAGAAGTGACATGACCTCAACATTACTGCAAAGAATTCTTGATTACGTTAATAATCAAGATTCATCATCGTAATCTATACTCTAAGATTCCTACGATTCAAGAATTGTCCCTAAACATGACAACAAAGGATGCATGATAATAAACAAGGCATGAGTTGCTTGATTTGGATCATTCAATCTCTAGATTTAGGTTCAATTGTTCATAATCAAGACATTTTTTCAAGCTTTAAAGCCTTAAGAAGTCATTTGGATCCAAATTAGCAAGGTTCGTCAAATCTGTCTCCAGATTTCATAAATTCCAGAACAGAAACATAAACTTCAAAATTTGGAAATTAGTGGTTCCCATGGTTTAATCTGGATGATTTTCATGTATAACATGCCTCTGTGAGTCTAGTTTCTAAATCAATAACAAAATCAAAGATAACATAGCTCGAACTCTGGGATTTGACCATGGAATAAGGGTCATCCAAATTCTGCCAACTTTCTGTCCAGCAATTATGTATGATTTATTAAAAATAGCATATTAATCTTAAACCACTCAAATTTCTTTTAGATTTTCGATAACTCGTCAAAGTTCATAGGTAAAATATATTTTCGATAACCAAATAGTTCAATTAATACTCTAATCTACTCATTTTTAAATAGGCTCACAGTTTTGGAATTCTGGACAGAAAATGACTCATTCACAAGATCCATGATCAAACCATCTAACTAGTTATTAAATTGAGACAAAATAATTATTACAGTGGTAGATCTATGTGTTAACAAATTCTAATTAGTCTCATCCAATTCAACGGATCATGATTTAATTAAAAATCCTTGATCACAGATCGTCATTGAAGTCACTGCTCCGTTGATGAATTGATTTTCATAACTCAAAACCAAGCTAGATCTAGAATTCTATGGAGAATTGAGATCTAATATGATTAAAATCAACATAATGACATCTTTCTTATCATAGAAATTCATGGATTTAGCCTTGAAGAAACGCCAACAAAGACCTCATGAGAGAATCTAGAAATGGGTTCTAAGGTTGATGACATCCTATTGACGCGTTTTCTTATCACATCCAAGTGTAGGTGATCGTACAAGTAATAAAGTTCTGGAAGTCCAGGTCGAATCCACAGGGAACGGAAAACAAAGATAGGCAATAACTATTTTGTCACAAAAAAGAAAATAAAAGATGATGGATTTTTGTGGGGTTTTATTAAACTACTAGTTTTTATATTTTTGTAATAAACTAATTAAAAGCTATTTTTTTCTTAGTAGTTTACGGTAAAGATTTTAACAATGCAAAATAAATTAACTAAGATACTAGTAAGAAAAGGAAGAAAAAGAAATAAAAGCTAAATTTTTGTGAGATAAATTTTTTGGATTTAATACTAGTGAAAGATAGAAATAATACAAATATTTAAGCAAAGTTATTAAAAACAGGAAATATTAATTAAGTTGGAAGAAATGATTTAAAGAATTGGTGATATGCAAACCAACACTAGATCCCACAACTTTTGTGCATTTGAAAAGCATTTGGCATTTAAGACCACAGAGTCATTCTTTATTTAACAATAAACTTTCACTAGTCAGGGTCATATCAAGTGTGTCAGGTTTGATATGAAACGACGTCGTTTGGTTTAAAGAAAAATAAAAAGGCAATTGGGCAGTAGCCAGGTTCAAACAGTGCCCCGCCGCGGACGTGGGATATTCGGCGTCCAGTCCCCACCACTATGCCACTACACAATTGCCTGTCCATTAGTGGATAGAAATATATATAAACACATATTTGAAATATAAATTTTGTCAGATGAGTTGTTTGAGTATGCTAGGTGTTTTTTTATGACAAAAGGCATAGTTTGACAATCCACATAATTAGATTCTTATTCTAAATATGTAATCTTTTGAGCCCAATATAGCCATAGTCTATAAACATGTTAAATGGTCATAAACTATAGATACATAGATATTTTTGGCTATAAATGGAAAAACAACCCATCCAGATAAATTTGCCTATTTAAGATTAGTGCATAGAAGCTGTGGTTTCTAAGTTTTTATTGCATATCCCCAATTAAAGTTTTAGCCTATCATTTTGGAATTGAAACTGTCTTCCAAATAAAATTTAAGATAAATTAAATAGATGCACGCAATCACCGTCCAATTAAAATTAAAGTTGTAAAACCAAGGTAAGGGTAAAAACTAATATTATTATATTATTTTTTCCACTTAACATGAGTTGGGGTTGAATTTGTGGAATCTGCAAAATAACAAAGTTTAGTACAACTAGGTTAATAAAATATACATAAATGGAAATACTGAACCAAAAATAAAATACTAAACTTTTGACTTTGGATTCTTGTGCGGTCACAGCGGTTGAACTCCAAGAACACAAATAAGGTCAAACCAAATCCTAATCTAATTTGGGAGTGAGATATGGATATGGTGTGCTTGGGACTTTAGTAGGTAATTATAACAACTACGTGGCTAAGAAATATGGCATTTACTTGCAAAATCTGTCTTCTAGTGAATGAAAATTTTGCTATAAAAACTGAAAATTTGGGGTTTCAAACTATTTTAGGGGACAAATACAAGTACTACTAGACTAAAAATATTAAATCTAATTTTAAATAGGACTATTTTTACTACTACAAAGTGACAAAGGTTCTACAAGAAAACAAATATTTTAATTTAAGAAATACAGTACACAAAGTTTTGCTATATATTTTTTGAACATGAAATCACAATTACATAAAAGTAAATTTTTACAACTACTAGAACTAGAAAAAGCAAAGAAAAACTCAAGTTTCCTATTTCTCGGGACAATATGAAGTGCTCATATGATAACCTCCCCTAAACTATTCTCTCCCTAACAGTGATTGTAAACTATTGGTTGTAGTTGTGTTTTTGATGCTTTGTTTGGCTTCCTTTTATAGACGAAATTTGAGCAATTCCGTCACTCCATTCGTCAGCTTTGAGCACGCGTTTGGCAAATTCCCTTTGCTTTGTCCCTGTTTGTCTTCAGTCTTCTGACATCGTTCCTGCAAAACAAAGAAAAGAGAGAAAGAGAGGGAGAGAGAGAGAGAGAGAGAGAGAGAGAGAGAGCGAAAGTGAAAGAAGGAAAGGAAGAAGAAAACAAAAAAAATAAAATAAAAAAAAACGAATAAAAAAATAAAAAGTCCACATCCAAGCAATTGCTTGGATGTGTTTTTTTTCCATTCTTCTTCTTTTTTTAAAATTTTTTTTTTTTATCTTATGTATGTTTGTTATCAAACAGTAACTGCTACTATTTTTACTATTAACATTTGACTAAATATATGGGAGATACTACAGTGTGGCTGCTACTTCTTTCATTCCCTTTATTTCACTTCATTTTTACCTAAACATGTAAAATATATATAAAAAAAAAAAACAAATAATTACGTGCATTTGAGTGACATCACTGTTAAATTATATTAATTCAAATATGCATGTAAAACTAGGGATTTTGGGGATTAAATGAGCACTATGACTATTATAGCAGTTTGAAAATTGGAATTGTTTTACTAATAGCACACCAAATGCTATGGGAAGGATCTGGTTGGGATGGAATACTGACAAGATTAATCTTAAAATTCTTAAAAGTTCTCCTCAGCTAATTCATACTTTTATTGAGAATGATGACCATACTGTTCAGTTTGAGGCGTCTTTTGTATATGGTTTCAATACTGGCCTAGATAGAAAGACTCTTTGGGCTGAATTAGGTTCCATTTACAACCCAAATTCAAAACAAATTTTACTTGGGGATTTCAATGTGGTATTATGTACTACTGAAGTATCTGATGATTATTTTGGACTAAACTCTGATATTTATGACTTTTTGAATGTGGACAAATTTTACTTGGGGATTTCAATGTGGTATTATGTACTACTGAAGTATCTGATGATTATTTTGGACTAAACTATGATATTTCTTAATTTTTGAATGTGGATAATACTCTTTGTCTTACCGATTTGAGATATATGGGAGAATTTTTTACTTGGAGTAATCAGAGGTATGGTAGACCGGATTATACCCAAAAAAAAGTTGGATAGAGCCCTTGTGAACCAAGCTTGGCTGGATACATTTACTAACTCTTATGCTCATTTTCACAAACCAGGTATCTCTGACCACTCTTCTACTATCCTATTTATCGATAAAACTGCAAGAAAAAAAAAAGAAAAAAGAAAAGGCTTTCAAATTCTTTAACTACTGGACACAACTGGACTCTTACAATGAAACTGTTTCAAATGCTTGGAATTGTGGAGTCACTGGCACTACCCAATACCAAGTTTGTCATAAACTTAGATTACTTAAGCATGATCTTAAAACTTTCAGTAAAGATTTTGTGGGTAAGGAAACTATCTTGGCTAACAATGCTAGGGAGGCCCTTAACAATGTCCAATCCGAACTACTTAATGACCTTCACAACCCTGTCCTTATTTCCAAACAAAAACAGTGCATGCCTGAATTTCTTAGAGCTGTTTGGATTAAGGAAGAGACTCTAATGCAAAAATTTAGGGTGCAATGGTTAGAGGTAGGGGATAAGAACTCTAGGTATTTCTTCCAACATATTCAGAGTAGAAGAAATAGGAAAAGAATTTTTAAACTCGAAAAACCTAATGGCACATTTACAAAGAATATTGAAGAGGCAAAATGTGAAGCTGTCAGACACTTACAACTCTTCTTGGAACCAATTCTACAAACTCTTACCCTGGGAGGGAGGCGTTGAACAGAGTTATCTTTAAGAGAATTCCTGAGGAATTTTTAGAGGATCTTGATAGAATTCCTATTGTACCTGATATCCATGATACCTTCTTTAGCATGCATGAAAACAAAGCTCCTGGTCCCGATGGTTTTAATGCTCACTTCTTTAAAAAGTCCTGGACAACTATTGGTCTTGCTATCACTGCAGCCATCCAAGAGTTTTTTCAAACAGGTGAAATGCTTCGTGAATCTAATACCACTATCATAGCTCTCATTCCTAAAGTCCCTAACCCCTCTAAGATGGGGGAATTTAGGCCTATTTCCTGCTGTAATATAGTATATAAATGCATATCAAAGATTATTGCAAATAGGCTCCAAACTATCCTCCCATCCATTATTGACCAAGCACAATCTGCTTTCGTTAAAGAAAGGAAAATTAGTGATAACATTCTTTTAGCACAAGACTTGTTAAGGGACTACCACAAGCAGCCAAGGTTGATCTCATGAAAGCCTATGATAGTGTGAATTGGACATTTCTGTTTGATCTACTGGATTGCTTTGGCTACCTTCTAATTTAAAAAAATGGATTAAAGCTTGTGTTACTACTCCCAAATACTCCATTGATTTCAATGGTGAATCTGTGGGTTATTTTGATGGAGCCAAGGGGCTTAGGCAAGGTGACCCTATCTCTCCCTATTTGTTTGTTCTTGTTATAGAGGTCCTCAGCCAGCTCCTTCACCATTACATACAAGATAGGTCTTTTAAGTTTCACTAGAAATGTGATAAACTAAAAATCGCTCACCTTTGCTTTGCATATGATTTAATTATCCTACTTAATGGTGATGTTGAGTCTGCCAAGTTGATTAGAACAACTCTAAATCAATTCAATGATTTTTTTGGTCTTCAGGCTAATAATGCTAAAAGTTGTGTGTGTTTTTTCCTGGTCTTGAAGACCAGTTGGCTAGTGATATTCAAGGGGAACTACAATTTTCTAAAGGAAATTTACCTATGAGATATATTGGAGTTCCTCTTATCACTACTAAATTGAAAAAGTCTCATTGTGAAGACCTTATGAACAAAATATGTGCTAGAATCAGTTCATGGAAGTCTAAGCATTTGTCTTATGCTGGCAGGGCTCAACTTATCCAGTCAGTCTTGTCTGGGATCCAACAGTTTTGGTCTGGGATATTTATTCTGCCCAAAAGTGTTCTTAAACAGGTGGAACGAGAGTTAAGGAGATTTCTTTGGACTGGAGATACTGTAAAGGGACAGGGAGCCAAAGTTGCATGGGCAAAAATCTGCAAGCCTAAGAAAAAGGGAGGATTGGGTTTTAAAGACATTTATCTCACTAATACTATTCTTAATTTTAAGCATATTGGAAATCTTCTTGACCCAAAAAATCATCTCTTTAGAAAGCATGGGTGCATTTATATATGATAAAATCTAAAAGTTTTTGGGCTATCAAAGCCCTAACCCAATGTTCCTGGTATTAGAGAAAGTTATTGAAGCTAAGGGAAAGTGTTAGACCATTAATTCTTCACAAAATTGGTAATGGTCAGTACACTTCCCTTTGGTTTGATAACTGGCTCCCTTGTGAACCGCTATTTGAGAAATATTCCAATAGGATTGCTTATGATGCTGCAATTGATGTGAATGCGATGGTGGCAACTATTGTAAGAAATTCTAATTGGGCTTGGCCGACTTCAAATTCCATTGGACTTAATGAAGTCCGGGCTATTCTGTCAACTTTGTATAAACCGAATGGTATGACTGATAGTATCTCTTGGACTACATCTCCGGATGGGAAATATAAATTTGCACATATATGGGATCATATGAGGGATGTATCATCTATGGCCCCTTGGTATAAACTTGTTTGGTTATCAGGATGTACACCTAGGCACAAATTCTTACTATGGATTGCTGTCCAAAATAGATTGGCAACACATGATAGGATCTATTCTTGTACTTCTGAACCTCTTGCTTGTGTTTTTTGTCATTGTCATTTGGAAACCCATAACCACTTATTTTTTGAATGTCCTTATTCTTCCTTTGTTTGGGCTTATTTGGAACAGATCTGACTGGGAAACCACAGTCCTATGGATGGCACAAAAATGGACAGGGAAGACAATCCAACATGCTTTACCAAAAATCTGCCTTGGAGTTGCAGTCTACGGCCAATGGAGAGAAAGAAATTATAGGACTTTCAACGGAAAATCTACACCAAAGGAAATACTGCTACAAAACATGGTGTTATAAATTCAAAATCATATTCGGTCTAAGTGGAAACAACATTCTCAACTTGCTGCTTTTGTTCTACCATGGACATAAATTGAAGTGATCTTGTAAGGTTTTTTTTTTTTTTTTTCAAAAAACGGTAAATAGATTCCAAAAAAGGGGATGTACACAAGTACAAGGGGCATACCCCACGATATACAATAAACCACAAAGCATAAGGACAAGTGGCCAATCAAACCACTAAAATGCCTCAAAAGGCGAAAAATGGGACAAAGAAAACCAACTCAAGGAAACAAAACAAAACAAAGAAAAAGAGGCAAAAAATCAATCCCAATTACTCAGCAAGGCTTGTAGATGATTGTGAGTTTTCCATTTGATCCTAATTTGAGTATTGATTTGCGAGACAAAAATCTTTAAAAGATGCTCTTTAGGTGTAGAAGAATTCTGAAAAGTTCTTTTGTTTCTTTCTCTCCAAAGTCCATAAATTATAACCCCCAAACAAATTCTGGGTATCATATGCTGAGGTGTCCTCCCCTTCCAATGTTGGATCATCCAAGAAATAGTGCTACCCAAGGGGTGCCATTCCAAATCAGGTCACATCTCAACATCAAATCCTGCCAAATGAAATTGGAATAAGTACACTGAAAGAAAAGGTGATCATGAGAGTCCATTTGCCTAAGGCATAAAGCACATGCTAAAGGCCCAAAAGTATAATTACAAATTCTATCTTGAGTTGCTAGCCTTCTCTGGATAGCTAGCCATAAAATAAAGTTCTGTCTAGGAGTACTCCCAGAATACCAAACAAAAGGGAACCAAGGAACATCAGGATTAATGGTTCTAAGGTGGTTCCAGACATGAGAGAAATTAAATTTTCCATTAGGAGAAGTAGTCCAAATTAATTTTGTCTAGATGAGCAGTAGGTTGATAAAAAATGGACAAAATGGCCCGAACTTCATTTAATTCAATGGAGTTAGAAGCAGGCCAATTCCATTCAAGCTGGGAGACAATAGTTGCCACCTTAGCATTAGGAGCTATTGCAGGACCTGTAGGAGCTAAGGTTAATTGGGTTTTGTAGGACCTGTGTTGACTCTTTTGTATTGATTGTCTAATTCTTATAGTGAGTAGCTATATTAGCTACTAGTCCTTTTGCTGTGCTTTGTTGTTTATCCTGGGGTATGCCCCTTGTACACTTGTACATCCATTTTTTGGAATATATTTACCATTTTTTGAAGAAAAAAAAATATTCAATGTTTGTCAAAGGTCTTACTCAATCCTATGAAATGAACTTGAACACTTGAATTCTTTGGAATCTAAGAATCTAGGCAAGGTGACCCTATATCTCCCTATTTGTTTGTTCTTGTTATGGAGGTCCTTAGCCAGCTCCTTCACCATAATGCACAAAATGGGTCTTTCAAGTTTCACTAGAAATATGATAAACTAAAAATTTCTCACCTTTGTTTTGCAGATGATTTAAGTATCCTACGTAATGGTGATGTTGAGTCTGCCAAGTTGATTAGAAAAACTTTAAATCAATTTTATGATTTTTCTGGTCTTCAGGCTAATAATGCTAAAAGTTGTGTGTTCTTTTCTGGTCTTGAAGACCAGTTAGCTAGTGATATTCAAGGGGAACTACAATTCTCTAAAGGAAATTTACCTATGAGATACCTTGGAGTTCCTCTGATCACTACTAAATTGAAAAAGTATCATTGTGAAGAACTTGTGAACAAAATCTGTGCTAGAATCAGTTCCTGGAAGTCTAAGTAGTTATCTTATGCTGGCAGGGCTCAACTTATCCAAATAGAAATCTTGGAGTAGAGGATATGTTTGTCCTTTTAAGATGATAATCATGTGTCATGCCCCGAAATGGCAAAAATAGAGAAAAATAAATTTCCTTTTTGGGTTTGTACACCACACAGTTCTAAACAACACAGAGGTAAAGAGCATAGTAATAGAAACTAAACTCATCATATACAAGATCCCTAAATTGTTACATCAGAGTTAAAACCTAATATATAAGTTTGGAGGCAACATATGCCTTATTACAAAATGTAAGGTAGTGTTCAAAGTTGATTATCACTCTACTAAAGGTCAGCTGGGTTTTTCTCTTTGATTTGCTTGACATTTTGGGTTTCCCGCCCAAAATTTTTAAATGGATCAAAGCCTGTGTTACTTCCCCTAAATACTCCATTAACTTTAATGGTGAATCTGTGGGGTATTTTGAGAGGGATAGAGGTCTGAGACAAGGTGATCCTATGTCTCCTTATCTATTTGTCTTGATTATGGAAACTCTTAGTCAGTTGCTTACTTATAATAATTCCACTAATAAGAGTTTCAAATTTCATTGGAGATGTGACAAACCTAAAATATCCCACTTGTGTTTTGCGGATGATTTGATGATTTTATTCCATGGAGATATTCAATCTGCCAAGCTAATTAAGACCACTCTTACACAATTTTTGAAATTTACTGGGCTTAAAGGTAATAATGCTAAGAGTTGTCTTTTTGTTGCTGGAATCAGAGATGATGTAGTTGAGGAAATTTGAGATACTTTCCAATTTTCTTTGGGGACTCTTCCTCTTAAATACCTGGGTGTCCCTCTGATTACTACTAGAATGAGGAGGTGTGATTGTAATGAGCTGCTTAAAAGAATAACTAATCGAATACAATCTTGGACCTCTAAATTTTTGTCCTTTGCAGGTAGGACCCAATTGATCAATTCGGTTATTATGGGTATTCACAATTACTGGGCTGGCATGTTTATTCTACCAAAAGGACTTCTAAAAGAAGTTGAACGTCTTCTGAGAAGATTTTTGTGGTCAGGTGGCATTGAGAAATCCTCTGGCTCAAAAATCTCTTGGGATATCGTTTGTTTACCTAAGAAGGAAAGTGGATTGGGAATAAAACCTTTGGTGGAAATGAACTCCGTTCTTAACCTGAAACATATTTGGAATCTTCTTTCCACTTCCAACAAATCTAATTGGAAATTATGGATTCAAAGTTATATGCTTAAGGGTCATAGTTTTTGGTATGTTAAACCTCCTTCCCAATGCTCTTGGTATTGGCGGAAACTTTTGAAACTTAGAACCATTGCTATTTCTTTAATTCAGTATAAAATTGGAAATGGGGTTAATACCTTTCTATGGCATGATCCGTGGCTTCCTTTTGGGTCTATATTTGCTAGATATGGTCAAAGGGTTATTTATGATACCGCTCTCCCTACTAACTCTAAAGTTCAATCCATTATTAATAGGGATGAATGGAGGTGGCCGAGTACATCTTCATGGGAGCTGATGGAAATAAAAAGAGCAACTAACTCAACTCCCAAGCCTTCAAATGCAAATGATGTTGTGATTCGGAGTCCCTCACCTAATGGTTCCTTTGTCGCTTCCCCTACTTGGAACTTTTTTAGAGAGGCTCACCCTAAGGTGCCCTGGGCACACATTGTTTGGTTTCCTGGGAGCATTCCTAGGCACAGTTTCATTGTTTGGCTTGCGGTTCACAATAAATTGTCCACTCAGGATAGGATTTGGTCATTCAGTCCTCTAGCTTGTGTGTTATGCAACAAAGATATTGAATCCCATGATCACCTATTTTTTACTTGCTCTTTCTCTTCTCATGTTTGGCAGGTTATCATGTGCAAATTCAATATGAGTGGGTGCCCTCTTGACTGGAATTCCATCATATCTTGGGCTGCTAACAAATGGAAGTCTAAACAACCTCAACATATTATGCCCCGGATGTACTTGGGAACCATGGTCTATGCCATTTGGAGGGAACGAAATGCTCGTATTTTCAAATAGCAAAGTAAGTCTAGAGATTGGATCACTAATGACATTGTTAGGAGCATCTTCGAGCAAATGCAGATTAAGTGGAGCAGGGACCTGAAGCTCCCAGATTACTTATCTAGATGGACCTGATGCCCCCTTTTGCATGGTTTTGCGATTTACAATTTGGTTGTGATTGCTTTTGTTAATGCTTTGGGTGCCTTGAGAGATTAGGTTCATTTTTGTGACTGAAATTTGGCTCATGTTTGTACTCATGGGATGACAAAGTATCAGCTGTATTCACAATGTGATATTGTTTCATCCCATATGCTTGTTGCTGGTGGTCTCTTTCTTTACACATTTTTTAGCACTCATTGTATATCCTGGGGTAGTACTTCTGTACTCCCTTAACCAAGTTCCTTGTGGCTGAGTGGTAAGCTTCTTGGGTGTACTACCTAAGAGGTTTAGTGTTCGAGTCATGGGGAGCGTGGCCACTGGAGTATTCACCCGGCGTCTCCAGGCCTCGGGGGATTAGTCGAGATGCGCGTAAGCTGGCCCGGACACCCCCGATTACCAACAAAAAAAAAAAAAAAAACTTCTGTACTCCCTCTTTTTTGGATTAATTAACCAGTTTTTCGAGAAAAAAAAAAGGTAGTGTTCAAAGTTAGAAAATAGAAATTACAGGCTATTATATATCCTCAACTGGCGTATACATAATTGTCAGCATAATAGTCCTGACCAGCACCTCCATCTTCAATAGGTCCACCCTCAGCATATCCTCCTTCCAGATAGTAGCTGTTGGGGTATGGTTCGTCACCTGTAGCATTATAAACAGGGTAGGATGGATGGGGAATGTCTAGACATAAAAGGCTTTCAGCATACTAAAAGCTGGGTGAGTAGAAACTTACGCAATATCATAAGGGTGAAGAAATTATAAGTTAGAACGATATACAAGTAATGCTACTGTCATGCCCCAGTGTAGCAAAGTAGGGAAAATTTTAAATTTCCACCTTTGGACCTGTAGATACATGACTGGTTTAAGGATTGCGTGCTTGTCCATACAAGAAAGAACCAAGATAAAAGCAATAAATAATAAAAGGAAGCAATAATAATAAGCATGGTAGTTCTAGGTTTACGTAATATTAAACATCATCAGAGATCAAAGTCTTAAATCCATTATTACAACCCACAGAAAAGAAAAGGAAAGATAATATAATTCCGGGCGTAAAGCCCTACAATAAAGAAATAATAACAAGATCGGAATCTAGTGCCTCAATTACTAACAAAAGATAAATAAACAAAAGACTTCAGCTCCGCCAGCTAGCTCGCAAACCCATATCCTTCCTCAGCATACTCCTCGTTCGGGTAATCTGCCTCTGCAAGACCTAGACATTTGATTATCCAGGACATGAAAGTTGTCAACTTTACTGCAAGATGAGTGAGTAAACCTACTACAATTCAATGATAATACTCAGATCTTCGAAACACAACTGACAATAACCGATTGTTAGTTTTGGGACTACAGTCTAATCTATACCGACGTGGATACTTTGCTTTGAACTATAGGTTCAATCTTTACAACTCAACTCTTTGGATTGCCGATCTAATCTTTGGACCATATGCCCAATCTTTCACAAACACAACTCTTTGCATTCAATCCGGCACGAATGCCATTGGCCTGGAATATCGCCGCTTTCTTGTCATGGGTTACCATCTTGTCATCAAGCCCAAATGGCTAATTGACATCTATTCTCTTGTCATCGTGCCCAAACGGATAATTGACATCTGCCTTACGGGCTCATTACTTGGTAATCCCAATCTTTTTCCATTTGGCCTTGGTTAATTTGTCATCTTGCCCAAATTGGTCACTTGCTTGACGTCAGCCCATCGGCTATTAACCATCTCAACAACTAAACCCATACTCTTTACTCTTTCTCAAACTGACCAAGCAAACGAACAAAACACAAGAGACCAAACCGAAGGATACAAACATCTTGTTATCAGCGTTATCGTAACTTATGCATCATTACCACCTAACGCGTGTGGTACAAGTCGTTAAATTACATTATTCTCGGAGTCACATACTTAAGTACGTCTCGTTACTGTTCGCGTTATTATCGTACATCGTCCGCATAAGTTCTACCGGTTAATCATAATATCATGGTTTTTTTTCAAAAAAAAAAGGGTAAATAAATTCCAAAAAGGGTGTACAAAAGTACAAGGGGCATACCCCAGGATATTACAGTAAGAGCAAAAAACCATGCTCAACATGAGCAATAAGAAGCCAAAGCAACCTCAAACAAGAGAAGGGAGGCTATGTATCCCAAGAAACGAAGAGACACCCTTCCTTCCCAACCTACAAGAAAATAGGCTAAACAATGGCCCAAACAACAAAAGAGGATAGGGCCAAAAGACAAAGCAAGACAAGTTGTCAAGATCTATGCCTTCCCTTAGGATGGCTCTCACTGAAATTGATCTTCACTTCCCGTTTTCGCTGCTGTAGACACCCCAATTTTGACCGGACGTCGAATTTAGGAGAGTGTCACCTCCGTGTCCGATGATGACAATGACCGAAAAATTCGAAGTATTCCAAGCTCTTCAGAAAATTCTCCAAAACGCGATAAAATTTCACAGAAAGAGGGAAATACCAGGTATTTAGGAAAATTCTGATATAAAATACAACTTTTGGAAAAGATATTCAAAAATAATTTGTTTCAAAAAGAGAAAAGACCTAAAAGAGGAATTTTAGTCAGAAGCGGCACACGGCAGGATTCTGCGGCACTCGGTGACTGCCGCACGGCATTCACAGAGTGCCGGCTCGGCACTCATCAAGTGCCGCCGCAGGTTTCTGACTGCCGTTTGCTTTTAAAATCTGTATTTTGCAGAGCAATACGTATGCGCATGCAGATAAGAACAAAAAACTGATAAAGTAAGACTGACAAAATTGCGGCAATCCATTAATTGGCGCGGCATTTGGTGAATGCCGCGCGGCAATCATTAAGTGCCGCAACGGCATTTGATGAATGCCGCAGCGGCAGTCACGGACTGCCGCGTCAGTGTCTGGACTGCCGCGCTGGACAGCAGTCTGCATAATTTCAGAAAGTACACATTGTACCAACTAATGAGGGAATTACACCTGTTTTTCACTCCGAAATTCACCAAAAATATCTGTTGATTTTGCCTATAAATGAAGAGGTATCTTCATGAAGAGAGAGAGGAAAAAAAAGAGAGAGAGACCAAGAAGAACACCAAGAAAGATATTGGGAGAGAGAGCATATACTTCCATTTCACCAACAATTTGTTAGAGAAAACAAGTGTTTTAAAGAATTAGAGAGAAGAGCTTGGAATATCTTCAAAGGAAAGAAAACCTTGAGGATAATTTTGGAGGTGATCCTCTAATCATAGATTATTAGCTTATCCTTTCTTCCCATCTCTAGTTTTAAAATCTTTCATTATTCCCTTTGTTCATCAAGTAAACTTAGGAGTTTTCTTTTGTTTCCATGTTGTTTTCTTCCGTTCTTTTGTTTATTTTCTTCTCTTGAAGGTCTTGGAGATCTTCAATATCTCCTTTGATCTCTAGAGCATGATCTTTTGAACACCTATGTAGGCTTGTGCTTCATATAGGAAGTTAAAGTTTAATTAACACTTCACAAGAGGATCCAAGTCCATACTCATGATTTGGATCTTCTAAACTTGATGTCTTGAGGAATCCCTTCAATATTTCTTTAAGGCTCATGAGTCATGGTCATAACCCCCCCCCTCTCCATTCTCCAATGACCATTAAATGGTAGGAGAATGTAGTTTTGAGTCTAAACTCATCCCCATGGTTTAGATTCTACAACTTATAGATTTCATGAAGTCCATCCATATTTCATTTGAAATCTATGAAGAATAAAGGTTTGTGGTCTCCCATGGCCATCAAATGGTGGGAGAAATGGTTTGGTTTAACTCAACTTCATGGCTCAATAGTTGGAGTTACCAAATAAAAGTTGAACTAGCAAAATAAAAACAGTGAATTCATAAACTGTTTTTGATCAAAGATTTTTAGTTCGAAATCTAACCGTTGAAATCAAGTGAAACCAACGGGAAAGTGTCAATAACACATTGTTCTACCACTGTAATTTTTGTTTTGAGGTGGTTTCGTGTTTAGAATGGTTTGATCATGGTTTTTGTGAAGCAACAACAATCTGTCCGGAATTCCAGAATAGTTTCAGAACAGCAACACTCTTTTGAAATAATTAAATCAGAGTTCTAACAAAGTTTCTATGACCCAAAATAATTTTTTCCAAGTAGATTAATGTGTTAGGAAGTCACCCTAAAAAGAACAAAGCAATTCGAATTTTTTTACTATTTTTAATAAATCGTGCAAGAATTCTGGACAGGAGGTTGTAAGATGCTGAGTGACGTCTAGTGTTTTCCATATTCCCGGAGATCTAACCGTTGAAACTTCGATTTTCTTTTTGATTTGGAAACTAGACTCACAGAGGCATAACATATCCAAAAATCATTAAGATCCAACTGTCGAAAGTATTTTATTCCTATTTTTGAATGTCTGTTCTGCTCTCTGCAATTTTCAGAGTTTTTATGACACATTTGACTTACTTTGTAAATAAGGGCCTAAATGACTTTCTTATGATCTAAGACTTAAACCATGCCTTAATAAAGATTAGTTGAGCTTGAATTCAAAGTTTAAGAATATTTCATAGTTTATCCTTGTCCATGTACATATTCATCCATATGGTTTGACACTTGTGATTAGGACTTATTTGCTTTGAATTTAATTAGATTGGATAGATTTAAGCTAGAAATTTAGGATTATTATTTCTAACATCATATTTTGCATATCATGCGGACTAACCCCTTGTTTTGTAGCGCTATTAAGGTACGATTTCTCAATCCCTCTCTAATTTATTAAATTCCTTGATTTTTACTTGATTTTTCGACTTAATGCGCGACACCTTAGAATTAGATTTTGCCTTATGTGTATATGTGATTAGAGACTCTTTTAGGATTTTCTTTTGTTCGCATGCATTGCACGTTTACTATCGCTGCTGGATCCCGGGTAAGTTCACTTGCTCTCTATTGCATATCATATCGCTTGTTACTTGAATTATGTGGCTTCTGAATGATATTTTGCCATTTGCAATTTTACACCCTTTGGACATGCTTTTTGTAATGTATATGTATATATGTATTAGTTGAGGGCATACTTAGATTAATAAATTTGATTAAAAGGATGTTGAGTAGAGGCCTATCGCAAGATAGGATGAGAGAGGGTGTTTTAGTCCGACGGGCTCCTTCCTCTCTCATTCCATAATCCCCGGACCTAGTTAATCTTTGGTTTCGCAAAAGATCAGTTTCCTTTTTAATGGTTTCTTAATTTTCCTTTTAAAATTAAGTGGCGACTCATTTGTTTTTGAAATTGAAATTTAGAAAAGATTTTAAGAAAAGCTGTGGGTAGGTCAACCTGCGATATCCACAAAACTCATTTGTTTTTTTGAAATTGAAATTTAGAAAAGATTTTAAGAAAAGCTGTGGGTAGGTCAACCTGCGATATCCACAATCTGGCGACTCTGCTGGGGATCGAACCCAGAATCTCTGGTTTCGCAGACCAGAATTCTGATTTTGGGTTCACTCGAGGATTAGACTTGAAAAATATCCTTTTAATCGAATTAATTAATCTCTGTGTGCCTGTTGCATATCACTTGCATGTCCAGCCAGTCGATTGCACGGAACTATGACCTTGGAGGCTCGGGGCAACCCGGTCGGTCAAGTCATCATGGGACTGTGTGATCACCCTTGATCTCGTACCATGATTTGGTATATTAAGCATCCTATCGGATGTGTGTCAAGGGTCCCTTATTTGACCAAAACCCAGCTTTTGCACAGTAGTTTCCATAGAACCTTTCAATATTAGGAAATCAATTCTTGGTTAGGGCTATGTGCTAGGGAGTTTTGTATGCCCAAAGAGGATTATTTGAGATGATGACAATGCTTGCTTGATAAAAGATGTACAACTCCTAATCACCCTTTAGCAATTCCTTCTCATGTCCCGCGACGTTTGGGAACATGCTGAATCTTGATTATAAGGTTATACTTCTTATATCATGTTAGCTAAGCATCATTGACCTTGTATGCATCCAAATTCATGAAAAGTACGGTGATAATCCGATCATGTGATCCTTTTACCCAAAGAATTTTAAATCCATGTTTGAAAGCAAATGAATTTTTGTAATCTTTATTCCAAAGTTTTCAATTGCTCTTTCAGAAAATCTTTGGAGTTCACTTTTGATTAAAGCCCCAAACTAATCTTTGAGAATTGTTTTTGGAAGAAATGCTCTTCAAATGAATTTCAAAGCAAAATTTCAATCCAATCATAGTTATCGAGAAACATTTTCACATTCTCATTTTTTCAAAATCCTTGAGAATTGTTTTTGAAAAATCTCATCATTTAAAGAAATGCTTTTCAAATGAATTTCGAAAATATTCTGCCCGACCTTTGAAGGGGTAGTAAGGATCACAATGATAGGTGAAGTTGGCGCATTTGACATGAATGAGGATTCTATGTGATTATGTGCTTTATGTGTTAGGACTAGAATTTTCCTTTCTTTTGCATATAGAATAGGCACACACACACACATGCATTTGCATCCGCATGACTTACAAAATAAAGGTTTTGCTAAAATAAAGAAAAAGGGGGTTTTTTTTCTAAAAAGAAATTTCCAAAATTTATTGTAGGAGCAAAAATAGCAAACCAAGGGTGGTTTAGAGGTCCTACGGCAAGGTTAGTGAGAAGAGGATACGTCGAGATGGCTGAAGAGAGAAACAATGAAGAGATGACCGGACTGAGGGTACTAGTTGAACAACAGGCAGAACAGATGCGAAGACAGGCTGAAAACATGAATCGAATGATGGGAATGATAGAGGAGCTGAACCGCCGACCGCCACATGTAGTTCCGCCTATCATGGACCCGCCTATGGGAGGAGGAGATGGGGATTGGTTCGACGACCAAGAGGCACACTGGAATGACGCGTTGAGAGCCAACAGGGACAGGGAAAAAGATGAGAAGGAGAAGCTGCTGACCGAGAAGATAGAAAAATTGGAGAGGGTAATGCGCAAGGCTCAAGGGGTGGATACCTACCTAATGGAACTGGAAGGGTTGTATGACGGAGTCCACGAGACACTGCCGGCCGGTTTCAAAATGCCCGTCTTTGACAAATTTGATGGCACAGGCAACCCCCGCAGCCACGTCCGAATGTGTATCGGGGCTTTCCAACCAAGCGGATTGAGCACTATCATGATGGCAGTCCTATTCCAACAGACTTTGACCGGAGCCGCCCTGTCTTGGTATCTCACTCTTGAACCAAGCAAAACCAGGGTATGGGAAGAAGTGATTAAAGCATTCGTGGCGCAGTACGAATACAACCAAGACTTGGATGTTACTGTCCGAGATTTGGAAACAACCAGGCAGGGGAACAAAGAATCATTCGCTGAGTACTTAAGCCGTTGGAGAGGGAAAGCTGCGAAAATGGTACAAAGACCGTCCGAGAAGGACCAAATCCGAATGTTGATGAAAAATCTACAGCCAGTTTATCAGGAAAAAATGAGATTCCAGTCAATCAATACCTTTGCTGAGGTATTCGACGTAGGGACGAGAATCGAAGATGCAATCCAAGAAGGAACAATCAAAAAGGAAGAACCACAGAACCGATATCGAAGGCCTAGTTATGGGTCGAATGGAGGGCATTCGGGGGGTCACTCTGGCCCCACCGATGTCAATGCGCTTAGCGAGCCGGAGAAGAAATTCGATATCACCAGAAGTCATCCAAGGGGAGGGGAAGACAAGCCAATGAGGAAGTTTTCAGATTTGGGAGTATCATTATCAACCGCCCTCGACAGGCTGTTAGCAAAAGGGCATCTCCGCCAGCTGGAACCTCGACCCCCGCCGAGTCCACTCCCGCCGTACTTCAAAGGAGATCTCTACTGTAAATATCACCAACAAAAGGGCCACTCGACCGATCGGTGCATGAGGTTAAGGCATGACATACAAGACCTCATTGACAACAAAGTGATATCCGAGCCACCTGTCAAGGCTCCCAATGTTACCAAGAATCCACTGCCAAACCATCGTGCCGTACCGCCGCCGCGGGGTCTTTACTTCTTGGGAGTAGAAGAAGTGACATTCGATCCGTCCAAGCTAATCACCAAGGTCGGGGAACCAAGGAAGTCCTATCAGTTACCAGAAAATCCGGAAATCTGTACGACTGGAAGCCAGCCGGGGATATGGGAGAATGAAGCAACGGAGCAGTCAGATTGGTGGGTCCAAGAAAGCAATGATCGGAACATAGGCCTGGTAGGGGAAGATGATCTATGGTACCAAAGCGACGAAGAGGTAGAAGAGGGCCCAAAGACCGTTTCCGAAACCGACGATATTTGGGCAAAAGAAGAAATTGACCACTTGACTCGGTCTGGTAGGCACTTCAAGCCACATGAATTAGAGGAAGATCACCCGGGGAGGGAGCTGGAGAAAGGAAAAGGAAAGATGAACGAGGAAGAAGAAGAGGATAGAGTCCTCAAGCAAATGAAGAAGACTCAGGCTAACATTACTGTTTGGGGATTGCTGATTGCCTCCAAACGTCATAGGCAGGCGGTCCTAGACGCCCTCAATCAGTCTGACGTGTCTATCGACACCACCCCGGAAGACCTTGTAGGGTTGATCAATAAAGTTCCAACTTTGGCTATTGCTTTCTCATCAAATGACTTACCACCGGGAGGGCCCATGTTCAATAAGCCTTTGTACATCACTGTTGAATGTTTGGGGAACACCGTACCCGCTTGTCTCGTTGACAACGGGTCTGCTCTTAATGTGTGTCCTTTCCGCACAGCCAAACGAATGGGTTTGGATGAATCTTCTTTTGTGCCGTCTCAACAAAAGGTCCGGGCATATGATAACACCCAAAGGACAGTCATGGGCATCATCTTTCTTAACCTTGCTTTCGGATCAATGGACAAGGAAGCTGAGTTCCAAATCATCGATATCCCCGCTTCTTTTAATCTGCTGCTGGGAAGACCTTGGTTGGATAGTCTGGGCGCTATCCCATCGACAATTCATCAAAAAGTTAAATATGTCTGGGAAAACAAAGTCTGTGATGTCCTCGGAGACAGTTGGGTTCGATCATCTGAAGCATCGTCAAGTGCACCGGTCCTAGAGCTACAGCTACAAGAAGAAGAAGCAAAAATGGGAGGATTCGAGTTCATCGGCGCGATAGAAGAAGGAAAGTCGGGAGAGTCCCTACCGCCCCATTTTGATCAATATGCTAGTCCAGTCGTCGCCGGAATCATGAAGAAGATGGGTTTCTTTCCAGGATTGGGGTTGGGAAAGAACCTTCAAGGCCTGCCGGAGGCCCCAAGAATCCCTACTCAAACTCATACTCACGGTCTTGGGTATCAACCAACAAAGAAGGAGCTAAGAACCAAGAAGAGGGTCGTCAACGCACCGATGGATCCTTACTTGAAGACCCTCAACGGGTATTTTGTGAAGGAAGGAGAAGATTTCCCCTTCTGTGGTTTCCCAGAACCATGGATGGATCAAAAAGACAAATGCATGAAGCCGGGGTTCGAGATCTTCTTCTCCCATGAATTTTCTGAGTACAAAGACCCATTTTTGCAAGTACCTGAAAAATCTGTTGCTGCCAAAGACTGGGTTGGTATGCTGGACGGTTCTGCCATGAAAGATCTGTTAGGCGAAGGAAGCGTGGAAGTCACGAAGGAGGATCCTGGGAAGACCAAAGGTGAATACGTCGAGGGCATAGTGGAGGAAGCCGCCGAAAGTGAAGAAGGTGAGGAAGGAAAGGCTGAGGAAGAAGAGATGGAGAAAATGACCAAGACAGGAGGTCCGGAAGAATACTTTATTACTGGCCTGGGAGGAGAGCACAAGAAGGAGTGGGTTCTTGAGTCTAGTGATAGGTTCCCCCCACACCCAGAGTCTGTAATGGCCCAAATGAGGCGTCTTTCAATTTCCATGTCTGTTGTAATCACTCCAAAGAAAATCAATGAAAGTATGACTGATTCTGCCTACTCGAACGCGCTTAATGAATGTGATGAATGTGATGATCATGAAATACCTATTGAACTGCAAAAACTAATTGAAAAAGGAAAAGAATCTGCATGTAAAATCATTGAGGACACCCTAACAATTAATCTTGGAAATGAGAATAATCCTCAAAATGTCTTCATCGGCTCTACACTTAGCAATAAAGAAAGTACAGAACTAATCAATCTATTAAATGAATTCAAAGATGTTTTTGCATGGTCTTACAATGATATGCCAGGTATTGATCCAAAAATAGTCCAACACCACATCCCCCTCTTTCCTAATTCCAAACCCGTAAAGCAAAAGTTGAGGCGAATGAGGCCAGAATGGGCACTCAAAGTAAAAGAGGAAGTTGAAAAGCAATTAAAAGCCGGATTCTTGATGGTCACCGAGTACCCCGAGTGGATTGCCAATATTGTACCTGTCCCAAAAAAGGATGGTCGTGTTAGGGTTTGCGTTGATTTTCGAGATTTAAACAAGGCAAGCCCTAAAGACGATTTCCCGTTACCTCACATCGATGTACTAGTTGATAACACCGCGGGACATGAACTTCTATCTTTCATGGATGGGTTCTCCGGGTATAATCAAATCCTCATGGCTCCCGAGGATAGAGAGAAAACCACGTTCATCACTCCGTGGGGAACATATTGCTATAGGGTCATGCCATTCGGACTCAAGAACGCGGGCGCAACCTATCAAAGGGCTGCCACCACATTACTGCACGATATGATCCACAAAGAGGTAGAGGTGTATGTGGATGACATGATTGTGAAATCCAAAAAGAGGAGAGGGCACCTTGAGGCTTTGAGAAAATTCTTTGAGAGATTGAGGGAGTTCAAAATGAGGCTAAACCCGCAAAAGTGCACATTCGGAGTCACCACCGGGAAGTTATTAGGTTTCCTTATTACTCAGAGGGGAATAGAGGTGGACCCCACCAAGATAAAAGCCATAACCGAAATGCAGCCACCGAAAAATGAGAAAGAACTAAGGGGATTTTTGGGGAGGATACAATTCATCAGCCGTTTCATTTCCAAACTCACCTTGACTTGCGACCCGCTTTTCAAACTACTCAGAAAGGGGGAGAGATTCAAATGGGATACTCCGTGTCAACAAGCCTTCGATAAAATCAAAACCTACCTCCAGAACCCACCTGTTTTGTCACCACCTTCACCTGGGAGACCCCTGTTACTTTATCTCTCTGTATCCGAGGATTCGATGGGATGTATGTTGGCCCAAGAAGGAGAAGAGGGGCACGTAGAGAAAGCCATTTACTACTTGAGTAAAAGAATGGTCGGATATGAGTTGAAGTACTCACCCTTGGAGAAGGCTTGTTGGGCCTTGGTCTGGTGTACCCGTCGTCTCCGCCACTACATGCTAGCCTTCCCCGTGACCCTGATATCCCGAATGGACCCATTAAAATACCTGTTCGAAAAACCCGTCTTGACCAGTAGGATTTCCCGTTGGACTATGATGCTGGCTGAGTTCGACATCAAGTATGTCACCGCCAAGTCTGTAAAAGGAAGGGCTGTCGCCGAGTTCTTAGCTGACCTCGCTGTGGAATCTGAGGACAAGGGAGACTTCAAGTTCCCAGATGAAGGAATAATGGAGGTCAAGGAGGAGTTGTGGAAAATGTACTTTGATGGAGCAGCCAACCAGTTAGGTTATGGAGTTGGAGTCATCCTCATAGCACCCGATGGGGTCCCTACCCCATTAGCCGTCAAACTCGAGTATAACTCAACCAACAACACCGCGGAGTACGAAGCATGCATAATTGGAATGGAGGCAGCCTTAGCTTTGAAAGTTGGAAAGATTGATGTGTTCGGAGATTCCAACTTGATCATATCCCAGGTCCGGGGAGATTGGAGGGTAAAACATGAGAAATTGAGGCCTTATCATGACTATCTGGAAAGCCTGAAGGCACAATTTCAAAAGATTTCTTTCTACTATCTCCCCCGCGAAGAAAATCAACTATCCGACTCTTTGGCTACCTTAGCCTCAATGATCCAAATTCCTTCCAAAATTGCCATGATCCCGCTATCTATAGAAGTAAGGAATCGACCGTCATTTGAAATGATCGCGGCCATAGAAGGAGACGACGAAGTACCGTGGTATGAAGATGTTTGGAAATTCGTCAGAGAAGGGGAATACCCCGAGGGGGCCTCAGACAAGGACAAGAAGGCAATCCGACGATTCGCTGCTCAATTTGTGATCTACGCGGACAAACTATGGAAGAGGTCCTACACCGGGTATAATTTAGAGTGTTTATACGGAAGGGAAGCTAAGAGAATGATGGAGGAGATACATGAGGGAGTATGTGGGCCCCACATGAGCGGGCACATGCTGGCAAAGAAGATCATCCGGCAAGGGTACTATTGGACGACCTTGGACAAAGACTGTTGTGAATATGTCAGAAGGTGTCACAAGTGTCAGATTCATGCAAATCTGATGCATACCCCGCCATCACAACTCTATAGCATGACCACCCCGTGGCCATTTTCTGTGTGGGGAATCGATATCATTGGTGAGATAGTCCCGAAAGCTTCCAATGGACACCGATACATCATCGTGGCAATCGATTATTTTACCAAATGGGTAGAAGCAGCCTCGTATGCGACCTTGAAAGCCAAAGATGTGGTGAGTTTTATTGAGAAGAACATAATTTGCAGATATGGAGTCCCGAACGAGTTTATCTCCGATCATGGCAGCCATTTCCAGGGGGAAGTTATCCCGCTCTTAGAGAAATATAAAATCACTCGCCATCAATCATCCCCGTATAGGCCCCAGACGAATGGAGCAGTAGAGGCAGCGAATAAGAATGTTAAAGCAATCCTGGGGAAGACGACAGATACATACAAAGATTGGCATGAGAAGCTGCCATTCGCTTTATGGGGATACCGGACCTCAGTGAGAACTTCAACGGGCGCTACGCCATACTCATTGGTCTACGGGATGGAAGCAGTCCTTCCAGTCGAGGTGGAAATACCCTCTCTCAGAGTCTTGACAGAATGTGAAGTGACGGAATCAGAGTGGATACAAGGAAGATATGAGGAATTGATGCTGCTTGATGAAAAGAGGTTGACCGCAATAAACCATACTCGGGGGTACCAGAAGAGGATAGCTCGTGCTTTCAACAAAAAGGTTCGCCCAAGGAAGCTTGCTGAGGGTGACCTGGTCCTCAAAGAACTAAAAGTGCCCGTTTATGACCCCAGAGGAAAATTCAAACCCAACTGGGTCGGGCCGTACATCATTAAGACCCTCCTTTCGGGAGGAGCGGCTTATCTCATGGACCTGGACGGGGTTGAATTTAAACAGCCGATTAACCTCGATCGCCTCAAGAAATACTTTGCTTGAAACCATTTTCTTTCAAAACCTCCTACCTTGATGAACTACGCTTGACCTGATTCCTGCTAGGGGATACGTAGGCAACCTACTTGGTTCGGTCATTTAAATAAAACCGCCTGGGCGGCGTATTCTTTCAAAATCTCAAGCTGAACTACTGCAGGCCTGACGCCCACTCGGGGATAAGTAGGCGGGCTCTCAAAAAGCCTTCGGCCCAAGGAAACCTAAAAGCAAAAAAAATATATGTGCTAAACTAGGGGCAAACTGGCGTTTGCCCGGAATCACTTTGAAGCCCCAAAACCAGGGGCAAACTTCGTTTGCTAGCCGAAGAACCCAGATACAAAACCATCTCTCAGATCACCTGGCTGTCAAAGTAAGTACTATAAAGGAACAAATGAAAATTCATGGAATGGAATGAGTAGAAAACAAAACAGCAGAGTAAAGAGCCAAGTAAAGACATTGAAAGGAGAATACTTCATAAAAGATTAATTGAAGGGGTGAGCACTTCTGATTTTATCATGACAACACTTCTTGAAAAAGAAAAAATAATAATAAAAATCACATTCAGAAGCGTGAAAAGAGTAGGCAGGGTCTGTCAGAAAGTTTTGCAAAATGGCAAGCTTTTCCCTGTTTTCGTCTACTTTATTATGCATATGTCTGTCAAGCTCGCCTTGCAACCAAGGCCTGGATCTCTAGAAGATACTGGGTAGTAGGCACGGTCGGAGCAGGAACCATCGAGAACGGAGCAGCAATCCTGCTATGCCAAACCTCAAGAAAAGCCTTCACAATAGAAGGACGCAGAGTAGAACCCCTGGTGAAATCAACCGTCACAGATTCAGTAGTATCCTGCAGAAGCCCAAACTGGCGAACCACCCGATCGGGAATGTAGAAGGTAGTGGCACTCAAGCCCGGCAGCCAGATGCCAGGTCGCCCAGGAAGACGTACAGCAACAGAACGATGAGTCCACTGAGGGCAAATCCAACAAATGTCACTGGAAGAAAGGCCTTGGAGCCAAACAAGCCACGCGTCGGCAGAATGAAATAAGCAATGGACCTCCATACGGTCATAAGAGAGTGGCCCGCGAAGATGCAAAGGGTGAATGAAGAGGTCGAGGCGTTCCATGAGCCAAACCTGCAAGACGAAGGGTGCCCCGGCAGATAACATGGCCCCGGTAACATAGGCACGGCTCAATCCGATCAAAGTCTCGCCAAGGACCAGCATAACAGCACTTTTCATCTCTCTCAAACCACAGGCAATGGGTATGAGAATATCAGAAGATGACTGGAATAGGAAATAAGAGAGCATGGCAATCGACAAGGCACTACGTCGGATGATCTGGTACCCACCATCATAAGGGTCCCCTATAGGAGCATAAACGGAAGAAAGGCGTTCGAAGTCGATTTGCCCATCATGAACAAAAGAACTTGCCGCATTTCGAGATATGTGGAGAAGAGTGGCTAAGTCGCGGACATACCCAGCCTGAATCTGAGGGACCACCAATTCAGCAGAGGGATCAGTGTGCAAAATGGCGCTGAATTCCTCAAACAGAGGACAAATCTCCTGAAAACCAAAACGGAAGACGTTGAGAGCGGGGTCCCAACACTGAATAGCAGCTCGAAGTAAGCCCTCGTTCAAATTCATGCTTCGAAAAGAAAAGAGATCGTTCAACCGGAAACACTCAAAGTTGAGCTTGTCAATACCCGAGAGAGTATCCATCCAAGGGAAGAGGATTTGAGAGTTAATGGGGGCCATTTGAAAGGAGGGTGAAAGAGAGAGAGATGTTTTGCGGAGTGCTAGAAGAGGAGGGGTATAAATAGGAAAAAAGAGCTGCCCACTAGATCGCGGCACTCGATAAAGTGCAGCGGCACTCCATGAAGTGCCGCGCGGCAGTTCGTGAGTGCCGCACGGCATTCACTTACTGCCGTTGCGGCATTCGTTGAGTGCCGCAGAGGCTTAACCGAGTGCCGTTCTGAGTTTCTCATCGGCCAGAATCTGTTTGTAACACAATCAGCCCACCTGCAAACAAAAAACTGAATAGAGAGGCAATAAAAAACGTGCGCATCATGCAGCACGTGCAAATACATTCATTCATTCATTCATGTTGCATGCATCAAATAAATAAAAGAGAACAGCAGCATTCAAATGCTAAAATAAAGTCGGGACCAAGCCATGGTCCCACATACGGTGAATGAACAGAAAGCATGATGAAATATTTAAAGCATCTATCCTACGAAATAAAGGAAAGCATCCATCAAAATAAAGCATGTATATATGTACAGTCATCCACCAAAATAAATGTAAATCCTCCCAAAACTCTCAAAAATAAAAATAACAAAAGGCAGAGTCAACCGCGGCCTCGACCCCGGCCGCGAGTCTGGCGAGTCGTGCGTCTGAGAGGCTCCTCCTCTGACTCAGTCCCACTGCCTCCACCACTCCCTCCGCGACCACCGCTACTGCCACCTCTGCCTCTACTGGTGCCCTCGCCGCCACCTCCGCCACGTCCGACACCGCTACCTCCAGGGGCATCGCTGAGAGGGATGCCGAACTGCTGGAGTCGCTGCTGGAGCTGCCCCACCTGCTGGGACAGGATCCTAATCTCCTCCGCCTGAAATAAAGAAGGAAATAAGTCCAGACATCATTGAAATGACGAATAAATATTGAGAATAGAAGGAATAAGAGGTCATACCTGGGCCCTCAGCTGGGTCGCAGTAGTCACCCGAGCCCCCTCAGCCTGTAAACAAGAAACAGGAATAAAAGATCAGCAAGAAAGAGATGCAACCCTAGTCAAAAGTAGAAGTGGGGATGAATTGCTTACCATCCACTCGCGCCCCAAAACCCACTGCCGCACGCTATGGGCGTATGTCAGGCCCTCCTCCGCGTAAGCACGCGGGACAAGGTCGTAGTGAATAGGAATGGTGGGGGCGCCCTGTGAGAGTCGGGGGACCGTCGTCACGTGAGGCTCGCCAAATGAGACAGTCGACATAGTCCAGTCCCACTCGGGCAAGGCAGGAGCTCGAACTGCAGCAGGAACAGGCTGCAAACAAAAGAAATAAAGCATGGGTAAAGAATAAAAGAAAATTCACAGAAATAATAAAGGGATCGCTTACTCACCCGAGTCACCTCCATCAAAGGGAAGTTCGGCATCAGCTTGGCGGCACGGAAAGCCGCGTATCCTGACGGGTCGTCCAGAAAGCCATGGATACCGAAGCCGGCTCGAGCAGCCGTGAGATCGTCGTCCTGAAGTGTGTCTGTGGCCCTCATAGAGTCGGGAGGAGGGAACGGCACAAAGAACCCAGGGGCCGCTATCGACTGCCTGGTCACTCTCTCTCCCAAGTACCACGCCATACCCTCGGACCCACCATCAAGGAGTCGTCTCGTCGGGTCATACCCGGCCGACTCTCGAATCCCCGCACTAGTCTCAGGCAACACCCTGAGCCATGGCTGCCAGTGCACATGCCCCTCCCTCAGGTTCGTCAGGAAATTCCTGAACGAAACAAAATCATGGGCCCCGGTCTTCCTCCCGACCCTATCCTTCGCCCATTTCAGCCCCTGGGGCATGATAAGGGCGTCTGCGTCGCGTGTCTGCGGAGACATCATGCGAAGATACTCGTGGGACCAAATCTGTGATACAAAGAGAGAAGAGAGAAGATTAGTCTCACACTTAAGAGAGGAAGAAAGAAAGCAACATGATAATATAAGAAAAATATACCTCCCACGCTCTCCAATACCCGCCGGTACCGGCCGACCTGTCCCGGGAAATGGCGCTCATATGCCTATACAGGATGGCCAACCCTGTACCGACCCAGTCGTACCTAGCAACCTGGTCCAGACGCTCCAACGACGCTACCAAGGAAGCGGAAATCCGGTCCCCCCTGGTGCTCAACAGGGAGCACCCCAGCACATACATCAAGAAACCACGGGCCATCTGCTCGTCTGTAAAGCCGGGTTTCCCCCGGAAAGTATCCATGAACCATCGAGCAGTGACCAAGGCCTCCTCCGGGACCACCCCCAGCAAGGGCTCCATCCGATCCCACTCCTGATCCGAAAAGTGCCGCAGGGGCTCCCCTCCGAATGGGATCCCCGTAATCATGCTGAAGTCTAAGGGGGTCATCGTCATCTCCCCAAAGTCAAAGTGGAAAGTACTCGTGGTATCCCACCACCGCTCGGCCAGTGCAAGCATCTGCTGAAGGTCGTTGGAGCTCTTCGTCAAAAGCTTGACGAAGTCTCCAAACCCTGCGGCATCCACCAGAGCCCTCACAGCCGGGCTCAGCTCTATATACCACTCGTGGCCGTGGGCGAGGCTACCGTGCCCCTTCAGCACCTTTGGCTGCAGCTGCAAGAAAAGAATAAACAGTTTGTCGTTAGGGGATGGATAAAGAAGAGGGCAACAATAGCAAGTAAATAATTAATAAATGGAAAGTCAAGAAGTGTTCACGTTTGTTTGAAATGAATAAAAGAAAAACATTCAATGTTGTAGCAAGGTTTCGAAAAGAAAAGAAAAGAAAAAAAGTAGTTTGTCCGCATTTTTTTGGATTCCAAAATAAGTACAAGGAAGTACGTGGTCGCAAGCATTCAGGGGTCAGTTTCAAATAATAGAAGGGCGCCTAGAACGTTCGGGGAAGTCCACAAGTGTAATAAGATACGGGAAAAGTTTCAGGATTGTGTATTCATAGGATATTAAAAGTTGAAAGAAATGAAAAATAGTAACAAAAGGAGTATTCGAAAGAATTCCAGTTTAACACCTAGTTTACTCCCGAAATAAAAAGTTTTGTTGCAAGGGGCATGAAGTGGGGGGTTCAAAACACCACGAGCATGTCGTCCGGAACAGGGTATCTAAAGTCATAGCAACCCTATGGTATATCCACACAGAAAAGGAATACGAGAAATAAATAAAAAGAGAAGTGTTTACCTCGCGCTTAAACGCGCGGGCCGATAAATGCTCATCAGGATCCCTCAACAACAGGGTAGCGTCTGGATGATGGGTGGCCGTATACTTGGCCTTCTTCTTCCTCGAACCACTCGCCATAATCTGTCAAGAGGAAAAGAGAGATTCACACGTTTAAAATTCATGAAAATTCAAAAAACAATGGAATAAAAGAGTTTGATCGAGTCTTGATCAAAAATAACATACCTGTGAATGTCGTGGATCAATACAGAGGCAAAGAAAGGATGGGAGAAAAATTTCTCCAGAGAGATTCCGAGATGAAGAGAGTTGAGAGAATGAACGAAATGAGAGAACCCCGGCGGTTTTAAGCCACTGCCCTCAAACGCGGCACTCATTTTTCCGTGCGCGGCAGTCGGTTAACTGCCGCGCGGCACTCGCCGAGTGCCGCAACGGCACTCCGTGAGTGCCGCACGGCAGTCACGGACTGCCGCAAAAAACCGCGTGTGCCGTGATTAAGGCGGTTCATAGATATTTACTTTCCCCCCAAAAATTCAAATCAAGTCCCATAAACTGAGTTTGAGTCCCCAAAATTGCCCTCATTGCACTTTTGGCCCTCAAGGTCATTTCATAGGTACACTTTGACTGCAAATTTTGGAGTTCCAAAATATTCGAGCCCGTGGGCCCCCCCCATTTTTGAAATTTGAGATGTTTGGGCTCGTGGGCCCCCAACTTGTGAAAAATTTAAAATATTTGGGCCCGTTGGGTTCCCAATTTTGAAAACCGCAATATTTAAGCCTGTGGGCCCAGATTTATATTCCCGGTTTTCGCAACGGATTTGCGTTTACCCTCGTTTTGAAAATATAACGGATTTATATTCTCGGTTTTCGCAACGGACTCGCGTTAATCATCGTTTTTGAGAATATAACGTATTTATATTCCCCGTTCTCGCAACGGACTTGCGTTAATCATCGTTTTTGAGAATATAACGTATTTATATTCCCCGTTCTCGCAACGGACTTGCGTTAATCATCGTTTTTGAGAATATAACGTATTTATATTCCCGGTTCTCGCAACGTATTTGCGTCAACCCTCGCCTCGAGAATGTAACATATTTGCATTCTCGGTTTTCGCAACGTATTTGCGTTAATCATCCTTTTGAGAATATAACGTATTTATATTCCCGGTTCTCGCAACGTATTTGCGTCAACCCTCGCCTCGAGAATGTAACATATTTGCATTCTCGGTTTTCGCAACATATTTGCGATTAGCCCTCCTTTGAGAATATAACGTATTTATATTCCCGGTTTTCGCAACGTATTTGCATTAATCATCCTTTTGAGAATATAACGTATTTATATTCCCGGTTCTCGCAACGTATTTGCGTCAACCCTCGCCTCGAGAATGTAACATATTTGCATTCTCGGTTTTCGCGTCAACCCTTGTGATCAAATCAAAAGCACCTTCATTGCGCATGATTAATCTTCCCTGACTAAAACGTCACGAAATATGCGTGGGAAAACGTGATGAGCACGATATTTACACAACTAGGTCAAATCAGAAAACACCATTGCATGGCACTTGCATCACGACAGGATAGGTGCATCCATCCGTGTGACTACTTGCGTTTGTGAATGCTCGACCCCGTGCCCGAACTACGTCTCGGTCTGATTCCTGATAGGATACGTAGGCAGCTCACCATTGAGCACGACCGACATGAACCGTTTATGAAGCCGTTTCTGCAACGCATTTTGTTTTTCCCAAATTCGACAGCCTGGTCAAAGGCCTGTCTTCACACAGGCTTCGACATTCGCTTGTGGCACGCGTTGCTCCACAAGCTCTGCCGAAGAGGGGCAAACTGTAGACACCCCAATTTTGACCGGACGTCGAATTTAGGAGAGTGTCACCTCCGTGTCCGATGATGACAATGACCGAAAAATTCGAAGTATTCCAAGCTCTTCAGAAAATTCTCCAAAACGCGATAAAATTTCACAGAAAGAGGGAAATACCAGGTATTTAGGAAAATTCTGATATAAAATACAACTTTTGGAAAAGATATTCAAAAATAATTTGTTTCAAAAAGAGAAAAGACCTAAAAGAGGAATTTTAGTCAGAAGCGGCACACGGCAGGATTCTGCGGCACTCGGTGACTGCCGCACGGCATTCACAGAGTGCCGGCTCGGCACTCATCAAGTGCCGCCGCAGGTTTCTGACTGCCGTTTGCTTTTAAAATCTGTATTTTGCAGAGCAATACGTATGCGCATGCAGATAAGAACAAAAAACTGATAAAGTAAGACTGACAAAATTGCGGCAATCCATTAATTGGCGCGGCATTTGGTGAATGCCGCGCGGCAATCATTAAGTGCCGCAACGGCATTTGATGAATGCCGCAGCGGCAGTCACGGACTGCCGCGTCAGTGTCTGGACTGCCGCGCTGGACAGCAGTCTGCATAATTTCAGAAAGTACACATTGTACCAACTAATGAGGGAATTACACCTGTTTTTCACTCCGAAATTCACCAAAAATATCTGTTGATTTTGCCTATAAATGAAGAGGTATCTTCATGAAGAGAGAGAGGAAAAAAAAGAGAGAGAGACCAAGAAGAACACCAAGAAAGATATTGGGAGAGAGAGCATATACTTCCATTTCACCAACAATTTGTTAGAGAAAACAAGTGTTTTAAAGAATTAGAGAGAAGAGCTTGGAATATCTTCAAAGGAAAGAAAACCTTGAGGATAATTTTGGAGGTGATCCTCTAATCATAGATTATTAGCTTATCCTTTCTTCCCATCTCTAGTTTTAAAATCTTTCATTATTCCCTTTGTTCATCAAGTAAACTTAGGAGTTTTCTTTTGTTTCCATGTTGTTTTCTTCCGTTCTTTTGTTTATTTTCTTCTCTTGAAGGTCTTGGAGATCTTCAATATCTCCTTTGATCTCTAGAGCATGATCTTTTGAACACCTATGTAGGCTTGTGCTTCATATAGGAAGTTAAAGTTTAATTAACACTTCACAAGAGGATCCAAGTCCATACTCATGATTTGGATCTTCTAAACTTGATGTCTTGAGGAATCCCTTCAATATTTCTTTAAGGCTCATGAGTCATGGTCATAACCCCCCCCCTCTCCATTCTCCAATGACCATTAAATGGTAGGAGAATGTAGTTTTGAGTCTAAACTCATCCCCATGGTTTAGATTCTACAACTTATAGATTTCATGAAGTCCATCCATATTTCATTTGAAATCTATGAAGAATAAAGGTTTGTGGTCTCCCATGGCCATCAAATGGTGGGAGAAATGGTTTGGTTTAACTCAACTTCATGGCTCAATAGTTGGAGTTACCAAATAAAAGTTGAACTAGCAAAATAAAAACAGTGAATTCATAAACTGTTTTTGATCAAAGATTTTTAGTTCGAAATCTAACCGTTGAAATCAAGTGAAACCAACGGGAAAGTGTCAATAACACATTGTTCTACCACTGTAATTTTTGTTTTGAGGTGGTTTCGTGTTTAGAATGGTTTGATCATGGTTTTTGTGAAGCAACAACAATCTGTCCGGAATTCCAGAATAGTTTCAGAACAGCAACACTCTTTTGAAATAATTAAATCAGAGTTCTAACAAAGTTTCTATGACCCAAAATAATTTTTTCCAAGTAGATTAATGTGTTAGGAAGTCACCCTAAAAAGAACAAAGCAATTCGAATTTTTTTACTATTTTTAATAAATCGTGCAAGAATTCTGGACAGGAGGTTGTAAGATGCTGAGTGACGTCTAGTGTTTTCCATATTCCCGGAGATCTAACCGTTGAAACTTCGATTTTCTTTTTGATTTGGAAACTAGACTCACAGAGGCATAACATATCCAAAAATCATTAAGATCCAACTGTCGAAAGTATTTTATTCCTATTTTTGAATGTCTGTTCTGCTCTCTGCAATTTTCAGAGTTTTTATGACACATTTGACTTACTTTGTAAATAAGGGCCTAAATGACTTTCTTATGATCTAAGACTTAAACCATGCCTTAATAAAGATTAGTTGAGCTTGAATTCAAAGTTTAAGAATATTTCATAGTTTATCCTTGTCCATGTACATATTCATCCATATGGTTTGACACTTGTGATTAGGACTTATTTGCTTTGAATTTAATTAGATTGGATAGATTTAAGCTAGAAATTTAGGATTATTATTTCTAACATCATATTTTGCATATCATGCGGACTAACCCCTTGTTTTGTAGCGCTATTAAGGTACGATTTCTCAATCCCTCTCTAATTTATTAAATTCCTTGATTTTTACTTGATTTTTCGACTTAATGCGCGACACCTTAGAATTAGATTTTGCCTTATGTGTATATGTGATTAGAGACTCTTTTAGGATTTTCTTTTGTTCGCATGCATTGCACGTTTACTATCGCTGCTGGATCCCGGGTAAGTTCACTTGCTCTCTATTGCATATCATATCGCTTGTTACTTGAATTATGTGGCTTCTGAATGATATTTTGCCATTTGCAATTTTACACCCTTTGGACATGCTTTTTGTAATGTATATGTATATATGTATTAGTTGAGGGCATACTTAGATTAATAAATTTGATTAAAAGGATGTTGAGTAGAGGCCTATCGCAAGATAGGATGAGAGAGGGTGTTTTAGTCCGACGGGCTCCTTCCTCTCTCATTCCATAATCCCCGGACCTAGTTAATCTTTGGTTTCGCAAAAGATCAGTTTCCTTTTTAATGGTTTCTTAATTTTCCTTTTAAAATTAAGTGGCGACTCATTTGTTTTTGAAATTGAAATTTAGAAAAGATTTTAAGAAAAGCTGTGGGTAGGTCAACCTGCGATATCCACAAAACTCATTTGTTTTTTTGAAATTGAAATTTAGAAAAGATTTTAAGAAAAGCTGTGGGTAGGTCAACCTGCGATATCCACAGCTGCCTGTTGGAGATAGAGCTTTTAGTAACTAGCAAACCTTCTACAAACTCATCCTCACAACCATTACCCTCCACTTCAGGAGGAGTACAGGGAGTCTCTCGACCTACAACACACGAGGGGATGTAAGAGGGGCCTTTCTCAGGAGATCCACTAATGGGGAAAGAACTAATAGCTTCAACCTGAGCATGATCTAGATCAGCATTATAAATATTATGGGAGAGCGCAGAGAATATATTGCTCACAATCCAAGTAGCATCCATAGAATCACATACTTTTTTTTTTCGGAAAACGGTAAATAGATTCCAAAAAAGGGTTGTACACATGTACAAGGGGCATACCCCAGGATATACAACAAAGCACAAAGTATAAGGACAAGTGGTAAATCAAGCCACTAGGAATGCCTCAAAAGGCCAAATAAGAAGGACAAAAAAGAAAACCAAACCAAGCAATCAATCAACCATAACAACAAAAAGACCAAACTAATCCCAATTACGCAACACGGCTTGAAGATGGTTTTGAGTTTTCCATTTGATCCTTATTTGAGCATTGATTTGTGAGACAAAGATCTTCAAAAGGTGCTCTTTCGGAGTAGATAAGTTCTGAAAAGTTCTTTTATTTCTTTCTCGCCAAAGGCCATAAATAGTAACCCCCAAACAAATTATGGGTATCATATGCTGAGGTGTCCTCCCCTTCCAATGTTGGATCATCCAAGAGATAGTGATATCCCAAGGGGTGCCATTCCAAATCAGGTCACATCTCAACATCAAATCCTGCCAAATGAAATTGGAGTAAGTACACTCAAATAAAAGATGATCATGAGAGTCCATTTGCCTAAGACATAAAGAACAAGCTAAAGGCCCAAGAGTAAAGTTACAAATTCTATCTTGGGTTGCTAGCCTTCTCTGGATGGCTAACCATAATATAAAGTTCTGTCTAGGAGTGCTCCCAGAATACCAAACAAATGGGTACCAAGGGACTTCGGGAGTAATAGGTCTAAGGTGGTTCCAGACATGAGAGAAATTAAACTTGACATTAGGAGAGGTAGTTCAAACAATTTTGTCTTGTAGAGCAGTCGGTTGATAAAAACTGGACAAGAAGGCCCGAACTTTATTTAGACCAATGGAGTTAGAGGAGGGCCAATTCCATTGAAACTGAGAAATAATAGTTGCCACTTTAGCATTAGGAGTTATAGCTGCATCATAGGCAATACGAGAGGTGTAACTCTCAAACAAAGGCCCACAAGGGAGCCAATTATCATGCCAAAGAGACGTACTTAGACCATTACCAATTTTATGTTTAATTAAAGGCCTAACTATACTCCTAAGCTTTAACAGTTTCCTCCAATACCAAGAGCATTGACCAGGGGCTTTTACCTCCCAAATACTTTTGGTTTTGATCATGTACATATGAATCCAATGTTTCCATAAAGAATTATTTGAGGGGTCAAGAATACTCCCCAGATGTTTAAGATTAAGCACAATATTCGTAAGGAAAATGTCTTTAAGACCGAGGCCTCCCTCTTTCTTAGGTTTACAGACATTAACCCAAGCAATTTTGGCACCATGGACTCTATCAGTGCCTCCTCTCCAAAGAAATCTGCTCATACATTGCTCCACCTGTTTAAGAATACTTTTAGGTAATATGAACATTCCACACCAAAAAAGTTGAATCCCAGATAACACAGAACGGATAAGCTGAACCCTTCCCGCAAAATAAAGAAATTTGGATTTCCAAGAGTTAATTCGATAACAGATTTTAGAAATAAGCTCTTCACGATGACATTTTTTTAATTTAGTAGTTATCGGGGGCACACCTAAATACTTTAAGGGGAGACTCCCTTTGGAAAAATGGAATTCATTCAACAAATCAGTAGTCAAGTTATCATCAACTCCAGACACGAAAAGACAGCTTTTGGTATTATTAGCTTGCAAGCCAGAAATCTCATAAAATTGGTTCAGAGTATGTCTAATAAGTTTTGCTGACTCTAAGTCCCCATTTAAAAGAATAATTAAATCATCAGCGAAGCAAAGATGTGAGATTTTCATTTTATCGCATTTCCAGTGGTAGAAAAAAGGACTATTTTGAATGTTAAATTGAAGGAGTTGGCTTAGGGAATCCATAATAATAACAAATAAGTATGGGGAAATAGGATCTCCCCGCCTAAGACCTTTAGCTCCATCAAAAATATCCCACAGATTCACCATTAAAATTAATGGAATACCTTGGAGTAGAAAAACAAGCTTTAATCCATTTTCTTATTAAAGGAGGAAAACCCAAAATATCAAGAAGATCAAATAGGAAACTCCAATTAACATGGTCATAAGGTCCACCTTGGCGACAGCCTGAGGTTTACCACCAGTTTTATGGTAATCTTTTAAAAGGTCTTGAGCAAGCAAAATATTATCACTAATTTTCCTTCCCTTAACAAAGGCCTATTGAGCTTGATCAATAATATAGGGAAGAATCACTTGAAGTTTGTTAGCAATAAGTTTTGAGATGCATTTGTAGATAATATTACAACATTAGATAGGCCTAAAGTCTCCCATCTTAGAAGGATTAGGGACTTTAGGAATCAAAGCGATAATAGTAGCATTAGACTCCCTAAGCATTTCACCCGTGGTAAAAAATTCAGTAATAGCAGAGGTGATATCAGAACCCACATTGTGCCAAGAATGTTTAAAAAAATAGGCATTAAAACCATCCGGACCCGGGGCTTTGTTATCATGTAAAAAGAAGAAGGCTTCTTTAATCTCAACAGGGGTGGGAACTCTATCAAGACCCAACAAAAGATTCTCAGGTATCCTTTTATGGATAAAAGTTCTTAACATGTCAATACCTGGGTAAGGATTTATAGCTGGGGTACCCAGGAGATTTTTGAAATATCTAACAGCTTCTTTTTTAGCCTCTTCAACATTACAGGTAAACTGGTCGTTAAGAGTTTCCAATTTGAAAATCCTCTTCCTATTCCTTCTCTCTTTGATATAATTGAAGAAATATCTAGTGTTTTTATCTCCCCCCTCCAGCCATTGAATTCTATATTTTTGTTTGAGGGTCTCTTCCTCAATGGAAATAGCTTCAATAAAATTTCTCATGCACTCTTTTTGCTTGGTTAAAAGATAAGTGTCAAGAGGATTTTGAAGAAGGTCAGATTTGACATTTTCCAACTCTTCTCTGGCTTTGTCAGCAAGAAGCTTTTCTCTTCCATAGAAATGTTTGTTGAAGCTTTTTAAATCTTGTTTGACAATTCTAAGTTTATGACAAATTTGGTACTGGAGAGTGCCTCTAACATTGGAATTCCATGCTTGGGATACCACATTAGAATAGTTCTCAAGTTGAGTCCAAAAGTTATAGAATGTAAAAGATCTTCCCTTCTTGTTAGCAACTTTATCAACATGAGTAATAATACATGAATGATCAGAGATACCTGATTTGTGGAAGTGAGTAAAAGAGTCAGGAAAGTTATCCAGCCACGCTTGGTTGACTAAGGCTCTGTCTAATTTTCTTTCTGTAAAATCAGGTTTCCCATATCTCCTATTACACCAAGTGAAAAAATCTCCAGAATATCGCAAGTCAGATAGACAAAGTTGGTTCACAAACTCAGTAAAGTCATGAATATCAGAAGTCAAACAAGCATTAGCATCAGAAATCTCAGAGGTATTTAAAACAACATTAAAGTCCCCCAAAACAATGTGGTTAAGATTGGTTGAACCAATAGAGTTAGCTATAGACTTCAGGGTAGTCTATAGACTAACTCTCTCAGGGCCAGTGTTAGTTCCATAAATAAAAGAAGCTTCAAAAGAAATGGTCTGGTCATCATTTTCAATAAGAGTGTGAATAACCTGGGAGTTAATTCTAAGGATAGAAAGATTAACTTTGTCTGGATTCCATGCAACCCAAATTCTACCAACAGAGGTAGTAGAACTATTGGTAACAAGGCTCCAATTTTTGAAAATGCTTTTTTTGATCATTTCTTCATTAGACTGTCTAACTTTGGTTTCAACAATTCCAATAACATCAAGGTTATTTTAGAAGATAAATTTAGCAACCTCAAATTGTTTAAAGGGTTGGTTGAGACCCCTAATATTCCAACAGCTAATAATCATTAAGTTCTTTTATGAGGTTTATTCTTCGTACCTGAGGATGATCCTTTCTTATTCCTTTTACCTTGACTTAGGTAATTCTGAGTTTTAGTAAAGGGAGAGATAAGAGGAGAGATTTGACTTGAATCAAGAGAGAGACCAACCCTCTGAGTGGGGCTGGCTGGAGTGGTTGGGGAGAAGTGTGATGCAGAATCCTTGTTTCCCTCTTCCATTTCATATGCCTGACAATTTTTATTGTCCTCATTGGGTTGCTGCATGGATTTCGAAATTTGCTAGGAATGTTCCTCTTCCACCAATTCTGTGCTCATAGTTTTTGGAGAAAGGGAAGCTTGGTCTTTCTTTCCTTCAACTGCATCCTTAGCAATGTGAGCTATACATTCTTGTTCATGAGACTCTTCAATCTGCAGGTGACTAGGAGATATATTAACTTTGTAAGAATTGAAAGTATCTAATTCAGCAACAACATCCTCTCTAATTGAGGGGGTTGAGCTGTTACTGGATTCCCGTGAGTCCTCATCAAGTGGTAAAATAACATTCGGATCTTGGATAATATAAGGTTCTCCTTCCTTCACTAAAGTTGGCAGATCATTGGGATTGTCAACCTCATTGACTTCCAAGGAGGAAAATTTGTTACTGTTCAAAGCCAGACTCTTGGGACTTAAGGAAGCAGAAGAGTTTAAGTGGGTATCTGGAATTTTCCTTGAGTTGGCATCCCTAGCAATACCAATTGTGGATTCATCCAAATTGGAATGAGTTGAAGTAGTGCCTCTATTTCCAGCTCTTATGAACTTGCCCTTATCCTTGGTTTGCCAAACACCTTCAGTGTTCTCCGGATTAATAGGAGGAGCTTTCTGGGTATGACTTGGAGCTTTGGGTAATTTAGCATAATCGTGGCCAAATTTCTTGCACTTAACACATCGAATGGGGTTCCATTGGTATTGAATTGGGAGGTAAATTGGGTCAATTTTACCCGTAATAGGGTCTTCGAAGTCAATGACAATTTCTTTAGGTAATTCCTGCTTAGCATTCAGCTCAATGCATATACGAGCATATGAGATTCTTCTTCCTTCAATAGTGACTTTAGCAACATGCAGAGGTTTCCCAATTGCACTAGCAATGTGACTTAGACCTAGTGGATTCCACAGTTCAAGAGGAATATTATAAATATGTACCCAAACAGGGATTGTGGAGACTGCTTCTCTGGAAAGAATGAGGCCAGATTGCCATTTTCTCAAAATAATTGGCTGCCCACTCACATGCCATGGACCACCTTCAAGAATAGCCAAACATTCGTCCTCACTATTGAATTTAAAGAAGAAGAAGCCCGAATTAGTAGCAACCATGTCATGCAGGCCCTTCTTTCCCCATAATCTTTCAGTAGCATTCTTGACATAGGAGAATGGAATTTTCTTCCCACTGAAGTAACCAACAAGTGTGTTATGCCAAGCATGGCTTCCTTCTATGAACTTCCTTTGGAATCCTGAGGTGCATGTTATTAATCCCACCAAAGGTTTAATATACTTAAGTTTAAATCCTAAAGAGCTCTGCGGGGTAACCAAAGAAGCCCAAGATTTGGTGTGGCTTGGATCAACCAGATTTTGGGTGGGTAGAATTTCAGAGCTTGTTGGTAAAGGTGGACCATTCTGTTTGGAGGAAATAGGAATAGTAGTGGATGTAGTCATGTTGTTACTAGAGCTAGCCACGTGAGTAGCTTTGTTATTCTAGAATCACATACTTTACTTTTACCCTTATTCTTTCCTTCAACAACTTTCCAAACCCCAACCTCTGGTTTCTTTTTATAGGAACTAGAATGAGCTGTGACGTAGCTAGTAACTATGAGAACTTTGGCGAATAGGGGCCGATCTTGGAAAAACAACATTATCCCAATTATGACCAAAAGGAGGAGCATTTGGCACACCTGAGAGGAGTCCATTGATAATCCACTACAATGTCCGTAAGAATAGTCCCACCTGGTTCATCTTCAGTCTCAAGAGCAAATTTAAAAATGAGGACATGAGCTCCACTCATTTCCACACACACCCTAGCATATGAAATCCTTCTACGATTTGTAGTCATTCGGTCCACCCTTAAAAGGTTTTACAAGGAAGCTAGCAATAAAACTAATGCCCTTAGGGTTCTAGAGCTCCAATGGAATACTAAACAATTAACCCAAATCAGAATGGAATTTTGGGTTTATTGTTTAAAGGCAAGTTAGGTTTCCATGGTAGGGAATACTAATGCCTTTAAACAATTAACCCAAAATTCCATGGAAACCTTTAATGCCCTTAAAGGTTTTACAAGGAAGCTAGCAATGAAACTAATGCCCTTAGGGTTCTAGAGCTCCAAGGGAATACTAAACAATTAACCCAAATCAGATAGGGTCCAATTAACCCTAAGGGCATTAGTATTCCCTAAGGGCAAATCAGATAGGGTCCAATAACATCCTCTTTGTTTAAAGGCAAGTTAGGTTTCCACGGTCTCAAAATGAGAGGTTGACCAATAATATACCATGGACCGCCTTCTAAGATAGCGTCCCTTTCCTCAACACTTGAAAAGGTAATGAAATAAAACCCAAAATCATTGGACAAGGTGTAAACCAGGCCTTTCGGGCCCCAAAGCCTTTCAGTGATTGAAGTAACAAGAGAATGTGAAGGATTTTTATGTTTGCCCACAAAATGTCTAACCAAGGTGAACTCCCAATCTTTCATTAATCAACTCAGATGGAATTTTGAGATGTAAATTCTCATTGCGTGGCCTATGGGAAACAAAACCAAGAGGAAAATCAATAGCATCCAAACTGCTACTGCCTTTACGATGATTAAACTTATTTGACGACATATATAAACTTTCGGGGGGGGGGGGGGGGCTCCAATTGGATAGATTGCATTTGATCTACCTTGGGTTGATTAGTAGAAATGTCACTTTGAACCTTTCCATGCTTAAACACATGGGCCCAACAACCATGGGCCTTAACAGGTGCATGGGAACTCACTGGGTTGGTAGTAAATTGTCTATGGGGTCCAAGACACCTTTGTTAATCATTGGGACATCCTTATAAATTCTATGATAAGGAGGAGGGGACATCGAGATGGCAGTGTATAAGGGGCCCATAACTTCTCGGTTAAAGTGATGCATGTGGGACAATTTGATGGGGAACATACTAGATTGACATGTGTCAACAAGATCACAACCATGCCTGGTTTTAAGGGGATGAACTGTAAAAGAGTAAAAGACCTGCCACCTAAGTAAACCTCTTTGCTTAAACAACCAGACGTGTTTGGTTGGATATAATCATCATGGATTTTATTTATGTGCCCAGCACATGGCTCAATAATTGCGACGGGACCACACAAAGCAGCAATGAGATCATATGTGGTCCCACCCAGTCTAGATGCCTTCACATACTCCTGAGGAGCTGAGATGATACCACATGGATTTTCTGAAATTTGTGCAATTGCATGGGACTGACAAAAATCTTTGGGCAAGGAGAGATTTGTAATATGTGTATTGCCTAAGAAAAGAGCCTTTGAGCTAGCATCATGCATGCCCAAGTGGAAAAAAATCAACTTTATGACCTGTAATCACATGACCACCTTGGCTAACATGAGTGCTAGCAAGCATGGGTGCGCCGCAACCACTCCCAGTCATTCCCAGTCACCAACATCTTGGAATCCTCACCTTGAACTCTAGACAGATCAAAAACACTAACCCCAACTTTTACAAGTCCATCTTCTTCTAGATATTGAGGGTGTTCATGCTTTTTAAAAATGGACCAATCCTCAGCTGGGTCATCCCTAGCATTTTGCTCAACCTCTTCATTAGCATGGGCAGGATGAACAGAATCACTAGGATCAACCCTGGAATATTGAACATCCAGATTCTCCCCATGACTCTCAGTTTGAGCATAATTAATAATAGGGGTTTTAGATTGTAATACTTCCAAGAGGAAACTTTTAAACTTACTAGGCCCATCAGAAGCATTACAAAACTAGGCTTGGGTAGCACAATTATGCTTCTCAACCTCACCTTCATGAAGAGTAGAACCCAAAGTATTACTAACCTTTGAGACTCCTACTAATCTACATTTGATAGCATCAAGTTTTATTTGTAACTCGGTGTTTTTGGCCGCTATAGTAGTCACAAGTCGTGGATCTTGAGCATCATTAAAATTTCCTTCAAGATTTTCAACAACAATGGAATGATCCTTATCTTGGACAACATTCGGGGACTCATGTTTCACAAAAGAAGCTTTAAAAGCAGCAACAACCTTTCCATGAGCTTCATCAGCCCATGAAATCCTTCTATTCCTCCTGAATGAGATAGGAGAGATGGAGGGAACAAAAGCAACCTCTATCTTTATGACGAGATTTATCAACATTAATATTCTCTTTCATTCTCAACCAAGAATTCAGAATTTGCATTGTGAAGCTTAGGAACCCTTGATGCTTGACCTTGCTCTTCATCTAATTCTAGATCACTGTCCAAAACATTTGAAGTAGCAACAACAAATTCCTGAGTTCGGTGAGAGATAATTTTGTTTGGGAATGAGAAGGAGACCTCTTGAGCCTATCCTTCTTTCCCATCTTGAGATTTCTAGAGAGAATGAGGAGCTCCTCTCTCTAAATTTCCCTTTTTCATTAAATATATATATATATATATCATAATATCATGTCAAGAAAACATCTATTTCTTTTTCTTATAAAGGTGGTGCATTACTAAAGTACTACTAGATTAGCATAAGGTACAGCTTACAGTAAACACATGCATGCATATATATCAATTACAACTCAAGGTATAACAATCACAACTCATAGTACAATCAAGCTTAGCATAACTCATCATATATATAACAAACTATTCTTACAAGTACTGCCAAGCCTGAGCACTCGCACCTGGCCTGTTCATTAGGCTTGAGCGCTCGCGCTTGGTCCGAGCGCTCGGTCTGAGCGCTCGGGTTCAGCAGTTTAAAACAGTGACAGTTTTAGCAGCAATTTTTAAGCTTAGAAATCTCAATGCATGTCATATGCATGGCCTTAGATTGTTAATACAACTTATCTAAACATGTTTATAAGTGAGTAAAAAGACTCACCAAAGATCTAGATGAAGAAAATGTGTGTGCATTACTTAACTTCACGAAGTACTCAAATATCAACTTAGATCTTCATGCATGTCACGTGCATGTCACGTGCTAGGATGAAGCAAATATGTATGTATATGCTTGGTCAAGCTTCCAAGATCACTTTAAAGCATGATCAAGGCCCTAATCCTCTTCTAAGCCTCTTTGATCCTCAAGCTTTCAACTCCAAGACTTCATAGTAGTAGTATTGCAAGTGTTTGTATGTGTTGATCATGAAATGAAAGACATACAAGCATGTATATGAGTGTGTTTGTGTATGGAATGTGTATAAACTCACAACTCTCTCTCTCTCTCTCTCTCTCTCTCTCTCTCTCTCAAAGGAACTCTCTAAAATTACAGAGTTTTTATGCCCAAAAATGCTGAGAAATGCTGGTATTTATAAACTTTATGAGACCTAGGGACAAAACTATCATTTTACCCCTTTTAAAGCTCGAGCGCTCACGTCTCGAGCGCTCTAGTGCCTCGAGCACTTGGGGATCCTGGTTCAGCAATCCTTCTATTGTTTGTATGGAATAAACATCCATACAAATGATCATCAATGCCCATTCATAATTGATAGTAACTTACGTAAATTGTTACAGAAATATGGAATACATTCATATACTAGTAAATACAGATAAAAGGGCCGGTGTTATAGCTACTAATCATATCTTCTTGATTCCGATCGTTATCCGATTACTAACGTCTTGTTACCCAAAGACTAACCAAGTACTTATGATTGAAAGAACAGACTCAATTTCTTAACTCATTAGATATAGCTTCATTTCGTCTATTGCTTTTAAGTACATATTCACAACTCACTGTATGTTATGGACCCCACATCAGTCTGTCCCTAGGTTTTAAGAATATATCCACATCTCACAGCAAAACATGGACATAACGTTCCGAATAAGGCATATCAATCTATTGCCATGACTTAGTGACGTCTACCAGTGATCCTAGCTCATCGTCTTTTAAGAACATATTAACAACTCACTGGCTTTTAAGAACATATCATGGATCACCTGGATATCTTAGAACTACTTGGTCTAGCTCACTGCCTTATAAGAACATATGCACAACTCACCGGCTTATATGAACATATCATGACCAAGCTTCCACTCATGTAAGATTCCTAGTACTTACAAGCCTACCAAATTTCTGTACTAATACTGACATGACATCCCATTGTGGCCTGACTACTTTGATGGTTATCAAACTGATTTATGGCTACCACGTTGTCGAATGTTACCACATGTTAACTTGTTATTCTTAATATAATACCATAATCATGTGGCAGTATCTCTTTATCAATAATATCGCATAATCAAAGTACAAAATAGTATTTACATAACTAAGAAGTTTATAGAGATATCAGTATTCTGTAAATACTAATCGATTGAAGTTATTTTTAATCGATTGGGAACAAAGGGTGTCAATCGATTGAAGTCATTTTTAATCGATTGAGGGAATAGTAAGTTCAATCGATTGAAATCATTTTCAATTGATTGAGATAAGTTTCAATCGATTGAATCAAAGTTCAATCGATTGATCAAGTCATCTTCTCCCAGAAACTGGCAGAAGTGGACTGGGACTTTGGTTCCTCATTTTGGTTCATTCCTTCACATCAAAACTCCTAAAAACATTGCTTCTATGCTATTGAGTGAGTTTAGAACTCACTAGAGTGATCAATGGGGCGTTGGGTGTGGATTGGAGCTTCCAAGCTCTAATGACCATCTCTCTCTCTCTCTCTCTCTCCTTTTCTTTTAATTTTTCTTCTTCTTCTCCTTCCTCTGCTTCTTTCTTCCTCTTCTCTCAGTGTATATATATATATGTATGGGAATATGTGTGTATATATATATATATAAGAGTGTGGTGTATATATGTATCTCATCTTTTTCTCTAAACTCTCTCAGTCTCCAAATAGCCATACACGTCACACTCATATATATAGAGGATGAGAGGGAAAGGTGGAAGTTTCTGCGTGAACTGAGGGATAAAGATCAAGACATTTTTAATCGATTGAAGTGGTTTCAATCGATTGAGAATAGGTGGCAATGGTTCAATCGATTGAGATAAGTTCAATCGATTGGGAAAGAGTCCATGTCATAGATTCAGGTTGGTAAAGTTTCAATCAATTGATATGGGTTCAATCGATTGAAAAGGACATGATATCAATTGATTGAAATCTTTTTAATCGATTAGGATTGATATTACAAGGTTTACTAAGGCAAACATGCCCAATCTCATATATAACTCAAGGTGATAATGTTTTGATGGCCAATGGTAATTCAGTTTGTGCAAATGTTACATCAAAGATTGGCTCACCAGGATTTAATGTTGCTACTCCTTCCAAGAGTCAATCTGAGTATGAGGAATTGGTTACTGAGCAAGAAATTAAAGGTTTTGTTATATCAAATCCTTCAAAATCTATTGTATATGGAGTTGGGGATTCATGCATCATTAATCTGTCTAAGGTTAAAGAAGTCATGCCTAAACCCAATGTGTCAAGACCACAAGGATACTCTGAGGATGCACTTGAGTTACATGAAGATTGGGAGGATATCCCGCCCAACCAGAATGAAAATGAGGATGGTAGACTTGGGTATCGAAATTCTTTCAACTTCAAATCCTTACAAGATTCTAATGAAGTCCACAAAAAAAATGAAAGTTGCTAGTGAGAAGGGGGGCCTGGATACAGGTTCAAACTCAATGAAGGATGGAATGAGGAAAATAGTTTCCGGTGCTGAAGAGGATGAAGGGTTTGAATTTGATCAACCTTTCAAAGTTGCTTATGATGGTTCTATGAGGATTATATCTTCTTTAGAGGCAGAAAATTTTCAACTCAGAATTGTGGTGGATAAAATGAATAAGACTCAACCTATTATCAGTGGGTCTAGACTTGATTCTTTGGCATCTTCCATGCATGCGTCCCCTTCTGAACCAAGGAGATTTTCTAATGTCAACAAAGGCTCTCGGGATCGCAGAGTTGTTAGAGCTCAAGTTCAATTAGGAAACTCTACTATTAGGGATTCTAAAGGCCAAGGGAAGGGGCTTGTTTGGAAAGAGAAAGCTGGACTATCCCACTCTGATACGAAAATCTCAATTCGGAACTATGGTGTACCAAGGTTAACTTCGAATACCCTTTCTCATAATAGTGAAAATATTTCAGAATTTGATCCAAAAAGTTGTGTTTGGCAGAATTCCAATGTGTTGGTGACTAGACCCTCACACGAGTCTAGTCCCTCTCTATCTAACGGCTATATTCCGAGGGTTCACCCCAATGGGAAGACTGTTAAAGCTTCCAGAGAGCACATGGATGATTGCCCTAATTCCTTAAAATGCGGCGAGTGGTCCACAACTATAATGGAACCACTCTCTTCAAATCTACACGTGGCAAGGGTTGTTGAGGAATCAAATTTTCCAACTAATAAGTCAATTGCTACGGAGACTACACAACCTATTACTGGGTTTGTATCCAGAAAACCCGACGCCTTGTCCACCCCACCCATGTGCGTAAACTACCAACAACAATCCATGTGTGCGAGCTTTGACAGCAACAACGCCCACGTGGTCCCCCCACTTGCCCATAATATTACTTTCTCTCATGGTCACATGCAAACCAATAGGCAAATCTTATCTAATAAAGTTCTTCCTCCTAAAACCCACTTTCTTGTTAATTCCGGAAACCCCACACCTAGTGAGGCATAGTTTCTTAAACCACAAAATTCGTTTTTAAATCAAAAGAACTCTAGTAATCCCTCTCCACAAGATAACCCCAGTTTTGTCTCACAAACCCCTGTTCATAATCAAAACCAAAGCTGGGCCTCTGTTTTACAACCCAAGATAGCCTCCAACTTCAAAGTGAACTATTGCTGAGGTTGGAGGCCAAGCTTGGGATAACATATTGGTAGGGTATTTCATTGGTAAAAGGCTGCCTTACACATTGGTTAAAAATGCTACTTCAAACTATGGAGTAATTTGGGCCTACAAGATATGTTAGCAACTGAGTCAGGGTATTTTTTCTTTAAGTTCAAATCTAAAGATGAAAGTGATGCTATTCTGGAAGGGGGCCCTGGCATGTTGCTGGACAACCTTTTATTTTGAACAACTGGCAGCATGGTCTGGAACTAGCTAAGGAAGCTCCATCCACTATCCGTATCTGGGTTAGCATTTATAACATCCCTCTTGAATATTGGAATGCTGAAGGATTTAGTTATATTACGAGTGCCATTGGAAAACCACGACACGTTCACAGAATGACGGCTTCATGTCGCCGAATATCTTTTGCCAGAATTTGTGTGGAGGTTAGTGCTGAATATGACTTGGTTAAAGATTTTGATATAGAAATTGAAGACCCAATTACTGGAGAAGTCAAAACTATCACTCTTAAAGTTGAGTACCAGTGGAGCCCGATTAGATGTGATAAGTGCTGGAAGTTTGGGCATGACTGCTCTAAGATTCATAAGGCTTCTCCGAAGGCTAATATAGCTCCTGTTAATCTGAATCAGAATCAACAACCTATACTAAACCAATAGATTAATTCTCCCTTGAGGGCCAATGGTTGTTGAGACAGAAAGGTAAACTGGTTATTGAACCAGATAATTATGCTCCATCTACATCTCACGACCAAATGGCAGAACCTTTATCCAGCTCCAAGACGAATTCTCGAATTTCTCCCTCTGGTCTCAATTAAGTCACCCATCTAAATGAGGAAGCTTCTACTACTAAGGTGATATCCCAAATTGTTATTTCTGATGGATCAAAATCAATAACGAATGTTCCTAATGCTGTGAAGCTCAACAACCCATTCTCAACCTTGAAAGTAGCTGAGGCAGATTCGGCAACCATCACCCAATCTACAGATGAATAGGGAATTGACATTGATTCTAGTATTGTTGTGGAGGATGAGGTGGTCATCAGTATGCAAGACACTATCATCTCAAGTGCTGATAACCAAATTACAGTTGAGCCTAGTAGTGTGAACAACTTATCTAATGAGGTAATCTATTCCGGGCAGCCTGGGTATACTGATTCTTTCTTCTAGAACTCAAGATATATATGCGCTAATGAGAGTTCAACTGACGATGAAGATACTATAGTTCAAGTTCCTTCCCAAAGGAAATATTTGGCATCATCTGATGTAATACCTGTAATTTCTCAACGTTCAATAGTAGGAGTTTTATGAATTTCCATGTCTGGTATATTATTATATTATTATTTTATTTGTGTGACCGTATCAGTGTATGTAATTACTAATTAGACTGTAATCACCGCACCGACTCGACCGTAGAAAGACTTAACTTACTCCCGTACTCGGACCCGGACAATAGAAATAATATCCGGTTGCACGTAAATCGAGACTGACATGCGTATCGAGGAACATATGCACGTAAATTGAGATAGTGGCACAAAACCCAAGGTGGGCCCCACATGGCCGCCCACTTGTTGCACATGCAACCCCCTAGACACATGTCACCACCCCATGTGACACTTGTCCACTTGTTGGACACATGGCATGGCATATAACCATGCAAATGACACCTAGCACTTGGGTTTTTCTATATATACATGCCTATAGCATACATTACCCTCTCTTACTCTTCATAATCTGCATTTAGAGAGGAAGTTAGGAGACTTGCATGTCCATGAGAAAAATAGAAGAGAAGAAAGAGGATTAGAGGAGGAAGAAGAGGATTCCATCACTTGAAGCTTGTGTCCAAGCTTCCTAAGCTCTAATCCAAAGCCCAAGCTCAATTTCAAGTTTAAGTGAGTATTCTAACTCACTTTAGAACCTATATAGTATGTAGTAATGTTTATTAAGTGCTTGATGTTGATAGTTTGAGAGATCCATGCCATGCAAGATAAATTTTCAAATCTAGGAAGCAGAAACCTCCAGTAGAATGTAGTTTAGTAAAATGAACATTTTGAGCCGTTCAAAAATGGGAATGAGGCTAGGTTTATTTATGGATAAAGGTAACTCATTTATCTACAAGTAACCCTTCTATAGCTCAGTCTAAAAATCACTTTTTCATAGGTGTAATGTACATGCAACGCAGTACTTTAAATCTGAGAAATAGAAACCTCCAGCAGAATGTAGTTTAGTAAAATGAGTGTTTTAAGTAACTCCGAAATCTGAATTAAGCTAGGTTTTTTTGTCGATAAAGATAACGCATTTATCTACAAATAACTCTTGTATAGCCTGGTCTAAAAATGACTCCTTGATAGGTGAAATGCACATGCAACGCAGTACTATAAATCTGGGACAGAGCAGTCCGAAAATATAGAAATGTCTAAGTAAAATAAATATTTTGAGCAGCTCAAAAATGTAATTGAAGCTAGATTTTTTTTTGTACATAAAGCTAATTGATGTTGTCAGAATCAAGATATAAAAGTATTCTTTACTTTTCAATAGATTTGCAGTGTGGAAGTAAAGGTCGAACCCACAGAGATTGATTACTACAGCGACTTAATTTTAAAACCTAAGTCTAATTAATTAGGAAAAACGGAGTTGATTTGGTTTGAATTAAACTAAATAACCATAAAAATAAATCTAAACTATGAAAGCAATTAAAAGTGTTTTTAAGTAATATTTAAAGGAAACCTAGGATTGCAAATCCACCACTAGCTTCATAATAGGAATATCTATGAATTACTTTAGCTGATTACGTTGGATGAATATGGGGAATTGTAGCTACAAGCCCAATTCCTCCGACAAGAAGATAATCATGGTTCAAGCACCAACATAATCCATCTGCGGATAGCACGAATTATCTCACACTAAACTAGGGTTGTGATCTAATCCGTCTAACCTAGGCATGGACTATTCGGATACTTGATAGCACGAATCAATAAAGCACCATCACATGTAAACAACCTAAACAAGCACAGCAAGAATAGATCGTTGAGCACATCACAGTCAAAATAGATCTAAGACAAGAATAAATTCTGAAAGCAATGATTTAATCAATGTAAGTACGATTTATTTATAACAATCCTCTAAACATGTGACTGTCATCCATACACAATAAAACTAAAATAAAAGCATAAATAAAACCCTATTACTCATCTAGGGCTTCATTGAAACCCTAGATCAATGATCTAAGCTGCCATAGGAGTAGAGATCGGCAAGTAGTTGATGGAGGAGGCCATGGAAATCCTTGGTCTTCTTCTTCTTCTCCTTCCTTCTCCCTCTCCAAGGGCTGAAAGTGTGGTTGTAGAATGTGTGTATAATAATTGCCAACCCTCTAATTGAAGTAAAATAGAGTTTATTGTTATAAAACTAATAATAAATATGCATGCAAATAAGCAATTAATGACACCAATATTTTCAGGTGGTTCGGCAATTTGCCTACGTCCACTGCGGAGGGGGATCACCTTTGATTATTGATTGAACCTTTACAACCCAAGCACTAATTTCTCAAATACACAAGTGATATTTGTCACTCCTTTTTTTCTCTCTTTCTTTCCTTCTTCTTTTCTTTTCTTTTCTTCCTCACTCTATGGATCTCTAAGGTTTCTCCGTATGTTTCTTCATTGAGTTGATGCTCAATTTATAGATACATGACTTAGTGGCCATTCACCCCATTACAATCACCAAGCATTAAATGACTTAGTGGCCATTCACCCCATTACAATCACCAAGCATTAAATGACTTAGTGGCCATTCATTACAATCACCAAGCATTAAATGACTTAGTGGCCATTCACTTATTTCACAACACTCCCCCTTGAATGTCCATCTAAGAATAATACCATTACCCATCAGCTACTCCCTCTCATTGTAATATGAGAAAATTCACAAGGAAACTTCTTTGAGTTTGCGCATTCCAATGTTGTGTACTAGCTTCTTGAATGTTGCAGTTGGTAGTGCTTTTGTGAATAAATCTGCGAGATTATCAATAGAACGTATTTGTTGAACATTGATTTCACCTTTCTTTTGGAGTTCATGTGTATAGAAGAATTTTGGTGAGATGTGCTTGGTTCTGTCTCCTTTGATGAATCCCCCTCTGATTTGTGCAATGCATGCAGCATTATCTTCATATAACGTTGTCGGTTTATCTTTGATCGAAGATAAGGCACAAGATTCCTGAATATGCTGGATCATTGATCTCAACCAAATGCATTCACGACTGGTTTCATGTAGTGCAAGAATTTCAGAATGATTTGAAGAAGTGGCTGTTAATGTCTGTTTTACAGATCGCCATGATATAGCAGTATCACCACAAGTAAATACATAACCTGTTTGAGATCGAGCTTTGTGTGGATCAGAGAGATAACCAGCATCGGCATATCCAACTAATGGTGACTTGGATCCTTTAGGATAAGATAACCCAAGATCAATTGTACCACAGAGATAGCGAAATATGTGTTTAATACCATTCCAATGTCTTCGAGTTGGTGCTGAGCTAAATCTTGCTAGCAGGTTGACAGCAAATGCAATGTCTGGTCTTGTACAGTTTGCAAGATACATAAGAGCACCAATTGCGCTCAAATATGGTACTTCAGGACCGAGAAGTTCCTCATCTTCATCACAAGGACGATAGGGATCCTTCTTTACATCAAGGGATCGGACTACCATTGGAGTACTCAATGGATGAGCCTTATCCATGTAGAAACGTTTCAAAACTTTCTCCGTATATGAGGATTGATGTAAGAGAATTCCTTCAGGGAAATGCTCGAGTTGCAACCCTAGACAAAATTTTGTCTTTCCGAGATCTTTCATCTCAAATTCCCTTTTCAAATAATCAGCAGTTTTTGTGAGCTCTTTGGGAGTGCCAACAAGATTAAGATCATCAACATATACTGCAATGATTGCAAAATCGGAATCTGATCTCTTAATGAAAACGCATGGACATATGGCATTATTTATATATCCTTCTTTCAATAGATATTCGCTCAAGCGATTGTACCACATGCGTCCGGATTGCTTTAATCCATATAGAGATCTTTGCAATTTAATAGAGTACATATCTCGTGGTTTTGACTTACATGCTTCGGGCATGTTGAATCCTTTAGGGATCTTCATATGTATGTCACTATCTAGTGATCCATATAAATATGCTGTAACCACATCCATTAAGCGCATATCAAGTCCTTCAGACATTGATAGGCTTATCAAAAATCGAAACGTAATTGCATCCATTACCGGGGAATATGTTTCATCGTAATCGATGCCAGGTCTCTGTGAGAAACCTTGTGCTACAAGTCGGGCCTTGTATCGCACAATCTCATTTTGCTCATTACGTTTCCGTACAAATACCCATTTGTACCCAACGGGACTTACATCTTCAGGTGTAGGGACTACAGGCCCAAACACTTCCCGTTTTTCTAATGAGTTTAACTCAGTTTGTATGGCTTCTTCCCACTTTGGCCAATCAATTCTATGTCGACATTTTTCCACATTTTGTGGTTCAGGATCCTCATCACTTTGGGTGATGTCTAGTGCTACCGTAAAGGCAAATATGTGATCAATGACCGTGCCATTACGATCCCACATATTTCCAGTGGACATATAGTTTATCGAGATCTCTTTATTCTCAAATACTTGTGCCTCTTCATGGGCTACTTGTTCCTCTCCAGGGGAACCCTGTTGACCAACGTTGGATTTATCAAGTATTTCTATAGCGCCTTTTGAGATCTCTGTATGAGTTTCCACTTTGTTAATATGTCCTTTTATTTTCCCTCTTCCGAGGAACCTTATCCTTTGCACCACTAGGTCTACCACGTTTCAATCGTGCCGTAGACTCATCTACCGCTGCACTACCAGATTGTCCTCTTGGGACTTCAATTCTTGCTGGAGTGTTTACAGCCGGTATATGTGATTTTATCACTTTCTTTGCATCAGTGAATGCATCAGGCAATTGATTTGCAACCTTTTGCAAATGAATGATCCTTTGAACTTCAAGTTCACATTGATTGGTGCGAGGATCAAGATGAGACATTGCCAATGTATTCCAAGAAATTTCATGCTGAGCTTCAGGTTTCAGCTTTTCTCCCCCTAATGGTGGGAATACGGTCTCATCAAAATGACAGTCTGCAAACCGTGCAGTAAAAAGATCACCAGTTAGGGGTTCAAGATATCTTATTATAGATGGTGAATCAAAACCAACGTAAACTCCAAGGCGTCTCTGAGGACCCATTTTTGTGCGTTGTGGGGGTGCAATAGGAACTTGCACAGCACAACCAAAAACTCGTAGATGGGAAACATTAGGTGGTTGTCCAAATACAAGTTGTAAATGGGAGTATTCATGATAAGAAGTTGGTCTAATCCGAATTAATGATGCAGCATGTAATATGGCATGTCCCCAAGCAGAAATAGGCAGTTTTGTTCTCATAAGTAAAGGTCTAGCAATCAACTTGAGACGTTTGATGAAAGACTCAGCTAACCCATTCTGTGTATGTACATGAGCGACAGGATGTTCAACATTAATGCCAATAGACATACAATAATCATCAAATGCCCTAGATGTGAATTCACCAGCATTATCAAGACGTATAGCCTTGATAGGGTAATCAGGAAATTGTGCCCTTAATCGAATGATTTGGGCAAGAAGTTTAGCAAAAGCGGTGTTACGAGATGACAGTAAACAAACATGTGACCATCTAGTTGAAGCATCTAGTAAGACCATAAAGTAGAAAAATGGTCCAGACGGTGGATGAATAGGTCCACAAATATCCCCTTGGATACGTTCCAAAAATACTGGGGATTCAATTTTCACTTTTGTTGGAGATGGTCTCACAATCAATTTTCCTTGTGAACAAGCAGTACAAGGATTATCACGAGGTAAAAGGATTTTCTGATTTCTTAAAGGATGTCCATTTGAGGTTTCAATGATCCTACGCATCATAATAGCTCCAGGATGACCAAGACGATCATGCCAAAGTCCAAACACTTTTGGGTCAGAAAACTTTTGGTTCACCACAACATGTGATTCAATAGCACTTATCGTTGTCTGATACAATCCAGAGGAATGTGCATGAAGTTTTTCCAAAATATGCTTTTTGTTTGAAACGACTTTGGTGATGCAAATGTATTCAGAATCACCTTCATTAACTGTTTCAACATGGTATCCATTACGGCGGATATCCTTAAAACTGAGCAAATTTCTTCGAGATTTGCTAGAGTATAAAGCATTTTCTAAATGAATTGTTGTTCCTTTTGACAAGGTAATGCTCGCTCGTCCAGAGCCTTCAATGAGACTTGATGTACCAGATATAGTGTTCACATTAGCTCTTGCTAATTTTAAGTCTAAGAAATATCTCGGTTCTCGGAGAATTGTGTGTGTAGTTGCGCTATCAACCAGACATATGTCTTCTCGTTTCATCGTGTAATCTATCAATTAACAAAAGTCATATATTATTGTAGACAAAAGATGTTTATACATTATTTAGGAAATTACAAGCATAGTACGAGATAAAGACTGAGACATAGTACAGATGTTCTAAACATATTTATTGTTGTTAGAGGGATCAGGGTATGCATCAGAGTCGATCAAGAAGTCAGCCACATCAAGATGAGTGAAATCTAATGGGTCATTGTGGTCGGCAAAATGTGTCTCTATCTCCTTTCCTTTTCCTTTTATAGAGGCCTGATAGAGATCCACAAAATATTGTCGCGTATGACAATTACGTGCCCAATGCCCTTTCATGCCACATTTGTGACAGTTATCTTCATTTTTCTTGATAGCTCTTTGTACACCTTTGCCTTTAGCATTTTTGTTCCACTTCGGGTGGTAAGGTGTGTTGTTCTTGTATGGATGATAACCCTCACGATGCCAATGGTTATTCTTTCCTTGGTTACGGCCACGATTCTGACCACTACCATGATTACGACTATGATTATTTCCACGACCACGACCATATCCATGATTTCCCCCACGTCCATGCCTATGTTTATTGTGTGGAGTTGTATTCACTTCAGGGAATACGGTTCCATTTGCTTCGGGCAATGGTGTCGAGCCAGTGGGGCGCATATTATGATTTTTCATCAACAATTCATTATTTTGTTCCGCAACAAGAAGACATGAAATTAATGCGGAGTACTTTGTGAATCCTTGTGCTCGATATTGCTGCTGCAGGAGCACACTTGAGGCATGAAATGTTGACAATGTTTTTTCTATCATTTGAAGATCAATGATAGTTTCCCCACACAACATCAGTTGAGAACTAATTTGAAATAAAGCAGAGTTATAGTCTCTAACTGATTTGTAGTCCTGGAATCGCAGGTGGATCCAATCATATTTAGCTTTTGGCAAAATGATCAATCTTATGTGTTCAAATCTTTCTTTTAAATTAGTCCAAAGGATAAAAGGATCCTTGACCGTAAGATACTCATTTTGTAAACCTTCATGGATATGGTGGAGAAGGAAAATCATTGCCGTGGATTGATCTTCCTCTAACTTATCTTGATCTTGTACTAATCCATTATTTTCTTCTACAACAATTTTCCAAAGTTTCTTTGACTTTAGTCGGATTTCAGCCTGGTGAGCCCACAACAGATAATTCTTCCCCGTAATGTCCAAGGCCGTAATATCAAGCTTAGTAAGGTTTGACATTTTCAGAATACTATATATATAAAAATAATAATATTTAGAATCTAGTAAATGCATATGCATGTAAATAAACATGTTAATGTCAAGTAAATAATGCAATACTACAATATAAGAATTTCCTCTTCGGGAGGATAATTAGTTTGATTCTCCATAATCTCTTTAAGAGACTAACTCTTCAAGAGTATATGCATCTACAAGTAAAAATAGATATATCTGTATCTCTTCAGGAGTATAATAAGTACTTCTGCAGAAGTTTTATCTATTACCTCTTCAAGAGGACTGTCTAATTACTTCTTCAGGAAGTTTGTAATAAATTCCTTTGATCAAGAGGAGTTTAAATTATAACCACTTCAGGGGTGTATATATGTATACATATATATTATATATGAAGATAGTTAAGTATAAGTATAATCAATAAAAATGATATTCTTACCCTTTGATATGATCAACCCAGTTGGTACAGGCTCGTGCTGATAACGTGTTATAAAACTAATAATAAATATGCATGCAAATAAGCAATTAATGACACCAATATTTTCAGGTGGTTCGGCAATTTGCCTACGTCCACTGCGGAGGGGGATCACCTTTGATTATTGATTGAACCTTTACAACCCAAGCACTAATTTCTCAAATACACAAGTGATATTTGTCACTCCTTTTTTTCTCTCTTTCTTTCCTTCTTCTTTTCTTTTCTTTTCTTCCTCACTCTATGGATCTCTAAGGTTTCTCCGTATGTTTCTTCATTGAGTTGATGCTCAATTTATAGATACATGACTTAGTGGCCATTCACCCCATTACAATCACCAAGCATTAAATGACTTAGTGGCCATTCACCCCATTACAATCACCAAGCATTAAATGACTTAGTGGCCATTCATTACAATCACCAAGCATTAAATGACTTAGTGGCCATTCACTTATTTCACAACATTTATATAGATTTACAACATGTTTTGGAAGCCTTTACAACTCGAAACGGACTGAAACGCATGTAATTTACAGTCTGGACGTCGTTTAGCAGTCTCGTTTGCACATGAGTCTTCAGTACACTGAAATACGCAACTTTGGTTTTTGGGCATATCGCGCAAGCGGGTCGCGCGAGCGCGACATTGGGTACCTCGCGCGCGCGGATCGCGCGAGCGAGTTCTTGGGGGTCTCGCGCGAGCGGATCGCGCGCGCGACTTCTGGATTCTCGCGCGCGCGACTTTGGTTTTTCAGCTTCTTTCTTGATGCTTTTTCACCCTGTTTAACCTGGTTTAGTTGATTTCTTCCAAAACCTGTCAGAAACTAGAAAACAGAGTAAAAATATACAAAAACAGGATAAAAAGGTACTAACAAATGCACGTTAAAGCGTATAATTAGGATTAGTTCTCTCCCGATCACACCCCCAAACCTACATTTTGCTAGTCCTCGAGCAAAACTAAAAATAAAAACTACTAATAAAAATCTATTCCATTTTCGTATGGATCACGATTGCATTTAGCGTATGCAACAAGCCTTTTAAACCCCTAGGTGTCCCTAGTAGGACGAGTGAAGTCTCGTGAGGGTTCTCGTCAACAAGTTACCCACAACCATATTTATTAACTTAAAATTTAAAAACTTTTACGCAAACAAAACAATCAATACTCCTTATTATAAAACAATGATTCGAAATAGAATAACGACCATTAAAGAAATAGAATCAAACTTCTACATACATCATGAAGAACAATCTCAAGCACATGCATCGTATAAATCAATAGAGTTTCTCATAAAATTGCACGTGTGTGATGAGGTAGTCAAATGAACACGCGCATGTCACAAACTTGGAATATAACTCGGATGACCATCTAACTATGCTTCGACTACGAATCTCACAATGTCAATTACACTCTAAAATGAAACACTCTGAAACATGTGTAATTTCTCTAGTGTACGTGAGCAAAGGAAATATATTTTCAAAACGAAAAATGCTCACATATGACATGAAAAAGACGCATGACACGAAAGAACAGTAGTCTCATGAATAGAATGCCAATAATCAAGAAAAAATAATCATTACCATGTTTTAATCCCCCTCCCATCGTTTTCATATCCGAACCATGTTCCCTAGGATCAAATAGGACTTTTCAAAGATTGTAATGTGGCTCAAGTAATGAAAAAGGATAAAATGGATATATGGGTAGATTTAGAATGGCATTGTAAGGCATGTTCGATCTCTTTCATTCTTTTTCTACAAACTTTTCATCTTTTCTTTCTCTCCATTCCTTTTCATTCATTTTCTTTTTCAACCTTCCTCTTCTTTATTTTTTTCTTTTCCTTTTCCTTTTCTTGCTTCTCAAATGATTATTCATCGAATACCAAGCAACTACCCCAATAGCATCTTATTTTCTTCTTCTCAATCACTCATCACCTTAACACCACTAAAAGGTGATCAATCTTTCAGAAGTGAACTCCAAGTTGGCCAAATTGGAGCAAAAACAAGGATAATGGTAATTTAAGAAAGAAATGGCATTTTAATGGCTCAAAAGGGGGAACTAAGGAAATTTTATCTTTTATCGGTCGGTAGTAAACAAAGAGGGCCCAAAATCATTTCCTAGAGTAATACGGTTCTTCAACGTTTACGACGGAAGATTATTTAGCATGGTAACAACTATTTTAACTTGACTATTAACCAAAACAAGAATAATGAGACTAAACAACAAGTTAATGCGCTATTTCAATGAAATTCGACAAACACAAGATGTATTTATAACCCTCTAAATAGAAAAGATAGGCTCAAAAGCTCACAGGGTCTAGTCTCCACCATGTGTTATCTAGAAATCCGAATAATATTATAGTTCACAACCAACATGTATTCAAGTGACTACGTGCAGTGCATAAGTTTTTGTGCAAATCTATGATATAAAACTACGATTCAAACAATACATAACTTAAAACATTACATCATAACTTCAGCAAATGTTTAATCACATCTTCCCTTGTTTATCATTCTATAACAATTCAAAGTTATTGAACAAGAAGTATCGAATTAATCTTGCAAAAACATTAGTACTCTCGTTTATTTAAACACACTTTTTTTTAAAAAATTTTAAAATTTAGCATAAACTAATGTGCATGTGTGTGCATACCCCCAAACCTAAACCTTTCATTGTCCCCAATGAAACAATAAAATGAAAGAAAGGGAAGTACGTAAGAAAGGAACGATAGTACCTCGATCTTGACAAGCATATCACAGGTTAACACCAAGAAATATGGTTATAAATTTCAATGTTACCTGTTACTTCTAGATACACGAAAAGAACTAACAAAAGAATATTAAAAGGAAAAGAAACAGAAATATAAAATAGAAATTGAAAAACTAATCTAAATTACACTAAACGAATAAATGGAAAAGAAATAAACGAAAAAAGTAAAAATGTAATAAGGAAAACAATAACTAACTCGATCTAAAATGGCGTAATAAACAAAAACAGAAACAAAAACATTATCAGAACAAGTACGGGGGAAAGATACAGAAAACAAAAGAAAAAAACAGATAATGGGGAAATCGCGCGAGCGGTGCGCGCGAGCGGCCGTCGCGCGCGCGAATTTCAATTTTTTTTTTTTTTTTTTTTTTTTTTTTTTAAAATTCTCTCTCGCGCGAGCGAGGTACCTCGCGCCCGCGAGATCAGGCGCGAGGAACTACTGAGGGCTCATAAAAGAGAAAACAAAGAAAAACGTTTAAGGGGCAATCTCGCGCCAGCGGACCGCGCGAGCGACGTCTCGCGCGAGCGGGCCGCGCGCGCGAGATTGGAGTTTTCCACTTTTTAACTAAAATTATGTATATACTATTAAAATAAATTAATTCCAACCCCCAAACCTATCCAGAATGTCCAAAACAGACACAAACAGACCCAAAAACAACCAAAAATAAGAAAAACGAATGAAATAAAGCTTGGGTTGCCTCCCAAGAAGCGCTAACTTTTACGTCTTTAGCTAGACCTTTCTAGCATAAGACTTATGGAGGCCGTATATCGGACTGTGTACCCCTAAGGATGTCAGGTAGAGCTCGGTGGTAAGCAGAAATTACATCGCTTTGAATTAAATCGATTAACGGTTTGTCATTATGTTCGAATCGATTTCTTACCTTCCGAGTAGATTCCGCATTAGGGTCCACGGGATTAGGATTCATCCACTCATCATCGTCCGCTATATTGTTTTCTTCGCTCACCTTTATTTCTTTAGTAGGCTCACTATTCCGTGTTATCTCACCTTCCACCTCACATAGGAAATCGTCGTTTTTAGGAGGTTGATCCATAGCATTAAAAACGTTTAATTTTAAATTCATGTTCCCAAATGACACTTTCATTACCCCCGTCCGACAGTTAACACGTGCGTTAGCGGTTGCTAAGAATGGACGGCCTAAGATGACAGGAGTATGTTTCCTAGCATCTAACACGGGTTCAGTGTCAAGGACCATGAAGTCGACAGGATAATAGCATTTATCAACTTTAACCAAGACGTCCTCGACGATTCCTCTAGGAATTTTAATAGAACGATCCGCTAATTGTATTGTAGCGGCCGTAGGTTCCAGTTCACCTAATCCTAGTTGTTGATAGACGTGATAAGGTATGAGATTAACACTCGCTCCTAAGTCAAGGAGAGCCCTATGAATGATAGTGTCACCTATGACACATGAAATCGTAGGCGTACCTGGATCTTTATATTTTGGAGGAGCGTGTTGGAATACAGAGCTTACTTTTTCCGTGAGGAAGACCTTTTTAGGAGTATGACTGCGTATTTTACGCTTTTGAGTACATAGGTCTTTTAAACATTTAGCATAAGCGGGAATTTGCTTTATAGCATCGAGGAAAGGAATATTTATTTTAACTTGTTTGAACACCTCGAGTATATCCTCAACCTTAGACCCTTTCTTAGGCGAATGTGACGGTCCCTCAACGTTTGGTGGATATGGCATTCTTGGAATATAGTTTGTTGGGGCCGGTCCTTGATCTTTTTGAATTCTACTCGTTCCCTCACCCTCCTTATTCACATTTAAGTTAATTTTCCCATCTTTCTCACTCTCATCCGGAATTACAACAACTTCCTCATCTCGGATAGTCGTCCTAGTCGAAACAGCGTTCACGCTCTCACTCGTACTACCCACTGCGTATTGCCCTTTAGGTTGCTGAGTAGGTTGACTTGGCAACTTATTCTCAGTTAACCGGTTTAATGTATTAACAATTTGCCCTACTTAGGACTCCAGTTTTGCGATGGATTGTGTGTGAGAGTGTACTAACTGAACCACCGAACCAAAGTTTTCAAGTGAGGCCAACACCTTCTCCTCAAATGCATTATTGCGTGGAGGTGGAGGAGGTGGTTGGTATTGACCTTGTTGGTATTGGGGTCGGTACGTATTTGGAAAATTAGTCGACCTAGGATTGTAATTATTTTGTGAGAATTGTTGCACAGAATTAACGTGTCGTTCAACAAATTCCGGATATTGAGATGCAGAAGGACATGCAAAGATATTATGGGACGGTTCAGAACATAATGCACATACTTCTAAAGAGGATGGATTAGACGGTTTGTTCATTTGCATAAGTCGGTCAAGTTTTCTATTTAATTCTTGAATTTGAATTGACTGACTTGACTCAGCTGTCACCTCTCGCTTAGGTTGAAGGTACCCCTCAGAACGTACCGACACAGCCTGATGCATCGAATTCTCGCTTAACGTTTCAAATATTTTCCAGGCCTCGTCGGCGCTTTTGTGTAGGAAAGTTCCCGCACAAACGGCATCGACGGTATTACGGACCGAGGGAATAAGTCCTTCGTAGAAGACTTGAACCAATTGCCACTTGGGAACCTGATGATGTGGACACGAACGTAATAATTCTTTAAATTTTTCCCACGTGTCATAAAGTGATTCCCCATCTTGCATCACAAAATTAGTTATATCTTTTGTTATCTTATTTGTACGCATAATAGGGAAAAACTTTTGTAAAAAGGCGGTGTGTAAGGCTTCCCATGTTTTTATTGTGTTTGGCTCCAAAGATTGAAGCCAATACTTCGCTTTGTCTCTTAAGGAGAATGGGAAGAGCCGCAATTTTAATTCATCATTATCTAGGTTTTGTAATTTCAAAGTAGAACAGATACCCTGAAAATCTCCTAAGTGTTGGTAAGGGTCTTCATTTAGACGGCCATGGAAAGAAGGTAGTAGCGAGATCGTAGACGACTTTATCTCAAAGTGAGATGCCGTCGCCTCCGGTAATTCGATACCGGCTTGTGGCGTGTAAGTAGTGGGAATAAAATAATTTATAAGTGGAGGTGGTGGCGGTATATTAAGATCGTTCATATTCGCACCGTCGTTTTGATTGTTATTGTTATTTCCACCGTCAGCCATTTTAATCGGTTCAATTTGAAAAGTTCGAGTTTTCCTTATCCGTTCACGGGTACTCTGAATTTCGGCCTCAAACAACGACGACGGAATCGGAGTTGATTCGTCGTCTTGCAACCTAGCTCTAGAAGCTTGGGTTGTGGACTTCCTAGTTTTTAACGTTCGTTCAAGTTCAAGATCGAAAGATTTTAAATCTGGTTTATTTGAACGTGTACCCAACATAAACTAAAACGAAAGAAAAAAAAACTAAAAACAAAGACTGACTCAACTAAAAAAACAAATAGCAAGCAATCACGCAACTAGGTCAACAAGCACTCAACTACTATGATGCATGCAAATTATCCTGTAATGCAATGACCGCGTCAAGCCCAGCGCCCCGGGTTTCCTAGCTAATGCAGTGCAATTATCCTTAAACTAATGCAAATAGTGCGTCACAGCGCCCTGACTTACAGCGGTTTAAAGCGAATTCCAAAGGAAGCGATTTATTTAATTTTTATTAATTTTATTTGCGTAAGCTCCTTTGATGTAATTAGCTACTCCACTCGGAAACGTTGGAATTTAATGACTCGATAACCTATAAAATAAAAGAAAAGTTAGTACTTAAAAACAAAAACGGAAAATAAGAAAAAGAAAACCTAATATAATATTTACGAATTAACTAAACTAAGATTATAAAACTAAAGGTAGTAGTTTGCAATCCCCGGCAACGGCGCCAAAAATTGATGTTGTCAGAATCAAGATATAAAAGTATTCTTTACTTTTCAATAGATTTGCAGTGTGGAAGTAAAGGTCGAACCCACAGAGATTGATTACTACAGCGACTTAATTTTAAAACCTAAGTCTAATTAATTAGGAAAAACGGAGTTGATTTGGTTTGAATTAAACTAAATAACCATAAAAATAAATCTAAACTATGAAAGCAATTAAAAGTGTTTTTAAGTAATATTTAAAGGAAACCTAGGATTGCAAATCCACCACTAGCTTCATAATAGGAATATCTATGAATTACTTTAGCTGATTACGTTGGATGAATATGGGGAATTGTAGCTACAAGCCCAATTCCTCCGACAAGAAGATAATCATGGTTCAAGCACCAACATAATCCATCTGCGGATAGCACGAATTATCTCACACTAAACTAGGGTTGTGATCTAATCCGTCTAACCTAGGCATGGACTATTCGGATACTTGATAGCACGAATCAATAAAGCACCATCACATGTAAACAACCTAAACAAGCACAGCAAGAATAGATCGTTGAGCACATCACAGTCAAAATAGATCTAAGACAAGAATAAATTCTGAAAGCAATGATTTAATCAATGTAAGTACGATTTATTTATAACAATCCTCTAAACATGTGACTGTCATCCATACACAATAAAACTAAAATAAAAGCATAAATAAAACCCTATTACTCATCTAGGGCTTCATTGAAACCCTAGATCAATGATCTAAGCTGCCATAGGAGTAGAGATCGGCAAGTAGTTGATGGAGGAGGCCATGGAAATCCTTGGTCTTCTTCTTCTTCTCCTTCCTTCTCCCTCTCCAAGGGCTGAAAGTGTGGTTGTAGAATGTGTGTATAATAATTGCCAACCCTCTAATTGAAGTAAAATAGAGTTTATATAGATTTACAACATGTTTTGGAAGCCTTTACAACTCGAAACGGACTGAAACGCATGTAATTTACAGTCTGGACGTCGTTTAGCAGTCTCGTTTGCACATGAGTCTTCAGTACACTGAAATACGCAACTTTGGTTTTTGGGCATATCGCGCAAGCGGGTCGCGCGAGCGCGACATTGGGTACCTCGCGCGCGCGGATCGCGCGAGCGAGTTCTTGGGGGTCTCGCGCGAGCGGATCGCGCGCGCGACTTCTGGATTCTCGCGCGCGCGACTTTGGTTTTTCAGCTTCTTTCTTGATGCTTTTTCACCCTGTTTAACCTGGTTTAGTTGATTTCTTCCAAAACCTGTCAGAAACTAGAAAACAGAGTAAAAATATACAAAAACAGGATAAAAAGGTACTAACAAATGCACGTTAAAGCGTATAATTAGGATTAGTTCTCTCCCGATCACTAATCCAATTATCTACAATGTTCTAGTTTTGAGTTTGATCTACAAATCAATTTATCATGCCCAAATAAATCATATCAATTCAGTCGACATAGTAAAATTAATTCCTGGCAGATTGTATAACTACTTGTATGATGTGTTTATTAATGATGCTTGCTTACCGGTACCTGTGTGGTTATGGATATCTTGTGCTATGGTAGTGCTATCGAGTAGATAAGTATGTTAGGGGCTTCATCTATATATTATTGGTATTAAATCCACGAGCTACACGCTAGGTTTCTGTTGTTATGAATATAGTGTGATGACCATAGAGAGTTCATACCCAAGCTATAAGTATGTTGTACGACACAATTATTGCGTTGATAGTGATTGGATAAGTTTCCATTGTAAGTATATTATGACATAAAATAGGATGACGGATGTATAAACGTAACTTCGAAAGTATATTCGGAAGTCCTTTAATGAACTAAATTCCGAAATGAGTGACGAATGCGCGGTCGGGAAAAACGTAAGGGCCGGCTGTGCTATGTTAGAAGCAGATTATGCTAAGGATTATTGTCGGATAGGTAATCTGGGCAGCGGAGGTCAGGATAGTGAGAAAAAGGTATGGTTGACGAATATGAAAGTTGTGTATCATTTCGATCCTTCGTAACGAAGTGGATATGGTCTTTGTGATGTGTGTATCAACCGCGGAGGCCGGGATAGTGAGTAAAGGATGTGATTGATGGGTTGTGAAGTGATGACTATTGTGTATCCTTTCGGGTCTTCGGGACGAAATGGGGTATGGTTAACGCTTCGGTTCTTCGTGATGACGAAGCGGTGATTCTTTGAGTGAAGACTCCTTTCAGTTCTTCGTGATGGAATGGATGTTCTTGCACTCCATAAACACTTCGGTTCGTTGTGATGGAGAAGTGGCGGTTAGTTCTTCGTGATGGATTGGATGTTCTTGCACTCCGTAAACGCTTCGGTTCTTCGTGATGGAGAAGTGGTGGTTCTTAGAGTGAAGACTCCTTTCGGATCTTAGTGATGGAATGGATGTTCTTGCACTCCGAAAATGCTTCGGTTCTTCGTGATGGCGAAGTTGTGGTTCTTCGTGACAAGGCGGTTGGTGAAAGATGTTTTGGTTGATGAAAGATGGTTTGGTTAACGAAAGAGGGATTGGTTACAATTGGCAAGTACAAAGTGACTTAGTTGTGCAATAGTGACAGCCTTTTTTTGGTGTTGTTGATTGGAGTTAGGACTCCGAAATAGACTTTGGCAATGGACTGTGACAATGTTCTGAGATGTTGAAGCGAGTTGTATCGATTGTTTGTTTTCTCTTCGAATGCCTGTATGGGCACGTAAGTGGTTATAGTCCGACAGTGAGAACGTGAGAGAACTTTAATAGACGTAATAAAAGTAGTAAATATATTTCTTGTTGTGTGTGACTATATAAGTTCTATTTGATTTAGTTTTCTCACTCAGCATTCATAAGCTGACGACGTTCATGTCGCTGGACATTCCCATGTCCAGCTTATCCAGGTGATGAGTACACGGGTGATGCTACGCAAGAGGAGAACATGGAGGAAGAGTACACCGAAGATGGCTATGGATATGCTAGTTAGAGAGAAGACTAGTGGATGTCTTTGTAAATGTTTTTGGTTGTAACCTCTAGCAGAGGACTTCATCTATCTTTTGTAATAGTTCTATAAGGCCCTAGAGCCATAAGACTCTGATGTATCTACCATGATGTAATAGTTAACTAGTATTGTGGCCTCTTATTATAATATATCCTTGTTAGCTGCTGTTGGTTTTATTCCTTTAGTTATGTTGTTTATTATTAGCATTTGGTGATGGACAATTCGGTAATGCAACCAGTCACGTGCCTCAGGGTCCAAGATGGAAAATTCAAAAAATTTCCCTATTTTGGCTACGCTGGGGCGTGACATCTGACGAGATAGAGTTGGCTCTTCCTATTACTCCGGTCTCTCTCTCTCTCTCCCTCTAATTCTCAATCCCCTTATCAGAATACTAGACAAGGGAAGAAGAACAAGAAAAGTAGTTCTTCAGGTAAAAAAAGACACCCTTTTAGACGTACTTAATGATTATTGGTTGTTGGAATATTAGGGGTCTCAATTAGAGTTCAAAACAAATGGAAATTTCCAAATTTGTTATTTCTAATCATATTGATGTTTTGGGTATTACTGAATCCAAAGTAAGAATGCCTAACCAAGATGGTATACAAAAAAGAATTCTTCCTAGTTGGAAATTTATCACTAATAGCCAACCCAATTCTGTGTATAGAATTTGGGTTGGCTGGAACCCAAACAAAGTTTCTTTAACTGTTTTGAAAAACACTAGGCAGCTTATTCATGTATCTATCCAAGATATTAATCTGTCCACTTCTTTTGAAGCTTCCTTTGTTTATGGTTTTAATACTATCCAAGATAGAAGAAGTCTGTGGGCTTATATCAAGTCCATATCAGCCTCCCTTGGTTACATTCCCTGGATTACTCTTGGTGACTTCAACGCGGTTCTTAACTCTAATGAGAAGTTTGGAAGTAATCCTGGGAAAGACCAAGGGGCTGAGGAATTTAATGCGTGTGTAAATGCCTCTTGCCTTGTAGATCTTTGGTTCACATGGATTTACTTCACTTGGAGCACTAGTAGGTATAGAGAAAAGCTGGACAGAGCTCTCGTCAATCAAGATTGGCTAGGCAAATTTCCCTCAGCTTATGCTCAGTTTCTCCCCTCTGGTATCTCTGATCATTCCCTTATTCTTGTGAAAATGGATAATTCTAGTATAAAGAAAGGCCACACCTTTAAATTCTATAATTATTGGACCTCTTTGGAGAAATTTGATGACTTAGTTAAAAACTCTTGGGCCAATAATGTTGAAGGTAACTACCAATTCCAGTTATGTAAAAAACTTAAGATTCTCAAAATGGATCTTAAAAAATTTTTCCAAAGATTCTATGGGTAGAGAAAAGTTGCATGTTGACGATTCTAGAGAAAGCCTTATGGAATGTCAAAGATTATTAGATGATCACCCGCATGACTTAACCCTAAAAGCTCAAGAACGTCACCTCATAGGTGTTTTTCTAGAAGCTATTCGTGTGGAAGAGGAAGTAATGCGACAAAAATCTAGAGTCCAATGGCTTGAAGCGGGGGATAAGAACACCACCTTCTTTCACCAATCCATCACAAATCGTCGAAATAGAAAACGGATTGTGTCGCTCCTCCTTTCCTAATAGAGAACAGACAAAAAATGACAGTGAAGCCCAACAGGAAGCCATTAGTTATTTTAAAACTATGCTTGGTACCCCTGCTGCTAACAATTACCCTGGTTACAATGTGCTAAGGAATATTATACATAAAAGAATCCCCACGGAAGCATTTTCTAGTATGGATAATATTCCTAGTGATCTCGAGATCAAAGAGGCTATGTTTAGCATCCATAGTAACAAAGCTCTAGGTCCTGATTGTTATAATGCTCATTTTTTTTTAAAGAAACTTGAAATATTACCGGTACCCTTGTAACTCAAGCTATTAAAGAATTTTTTATTCATGCAGAACTTTTGGGTGAGTCCAATGCTACAATTATTGCCCTTATTCCAAAAATCTCAAATCCTTCTAAAATGGGTGATTTTCGTACTATTTCGTGTTGCAACACCATTTATAAATGTATATCTAAAATCATTGCAAAAGACTCCAACTTATCCTTCCCAGTCTTGTGGACAATGCCCAATCTGCTTTTATCAAGGGTCGAAAAATAAGTGACAATATTCTGTTAGCTCAGGACCTCATGAGGGACTATCATAAGCCCTCGGGTCAACCCCGTGCTTCTGCTAAGGTTGACCTTATAAAAGCCTATGATAGTGTTAGTTGGAGGTTTCTTTTGGACTTAATTGACATTTTAGGTTTTCCCCCCAAGATGCAACTCTGGATTAAAAAGTGTGTCACAAGCCCTAAATACTCCATCAACTTTAGTGGGGAATCCATAGGCTATTTTGACGGTGCTAAAGGCCTTAGACAGGGTGACCCTCTTTTCCCTACCTTTTTGTCCTTGTGATGGACCTATTGAGCCAATTGATGAAACACAATATTACAGAATCATCTCACTTTAAATATCATTGGAAATGTGATAAGATGAAAATATCCCATCTTTGCTTTGCGGATGACCTTCTTTTAGTTTTTCATGGGGATAAAGTTCTACTCAACTTATGAAAAACACGCTTAATCAATTATATGATCTTACTGGCTTACTTGCTAATACTAGCAAGGGTTGTTTATTTACCTCTGGCATTGATGATAATATTGTTAATTCCATATGCTATATATTCCAGTTTACTATTGGATCCCTTCCTCTTAAGTACCTAGGTGTTCCTCTAATAACATCTAGACTAAAGAAGGGAGATTTTCAGGAACTTGTCAATAAAATTAGCTCTAGAATTACATCTTGGACATCTAAATGCCTTTCCTATACTGGAAGAGTCCAATTAATTCATTATGTTCTGACAGGTGTCCAAAAACTACTGGTCTAGTATGTTTATCTTACCCAAAAGTGTTTTAAAAGAGGTTGAAAAGTTGTTAAGAAGATTTCTTTGGACAGGTGGCATTGAGAAAGCTCATGGGGCAAAAGTTGCTTGGGACCTTGTTTGCCGTCCTAAAAAGGAAGGGGGCTTGGGTTTGAAAAACCTTGTCCAACTCAATAAAACCTTGAATTTAAAGCATGTCTGGTCCCTTTTCTCTTATGGACCAAACTCTTTGTGGGAGGATTGGGTTAAAACTTGTCTTTTAAAAGACAAAAGCTTTTGGGTTGTTAAGGTGCCCTCCCAGAGTTCTTGGTATTGATGAAAACTTCTTAAACTCAGAGATATGGCCATGCCTCTTTTGAAACACCAAATTGGTAATGGTTGTGGTACCTTCTTATGGTATGACAATTGGCACCCTTTAGGCCCACTCTAGAGTTGCTTATGACGTAGCAATTCCCTTGAATGTGAAAGTTATGGATATCATAGTTGACAGGGATTGGCAATGGCCTCTCACTAACACGTTAGAACTCATGGAAATCCAGAACCACGTGATTGAACTTCCCCTCCCCTCTGAAAATCTTGATGCTGCCATGTGGATTCCTTCTCCTAATGGGAAATTTAATCTTGCCCATACATGGGACCACCTCTGAGTTATTTTCCCTAAGGTCCCATGGCATCGACTCATTTGGTTCCCAGGAAATATACCTAGGCATAGTTTCATCTCTTGGTTGGCTATTCTTAACAAATTATCTACTCATGACAGGATTTTCCACTTCACACCTGGCCCTCTGGGATGTGTTTTCTACCATCAAGGTATGGAATCTCATGATCACTTGTTTTTTGGTTGTTCATTCTCTTCTTTTATTTGGCAGGCATTGATGCAAAGATTGGAGATTACTTCCCATGCTTCCTCTTGGAGCTCCGTTGTGGAATGGGCGGCCTGGACCTGGACAAAGAAAACTCCCAACCACATCATCCCTAAAATGTGCCTTGGGTTGGTAGTCTATAGCATTTGGAAAGAAAGAAATGCGCGAACATTCAAATCTGAAGTTAAATCAAAGGAAAGGCTCCTACAAGAGATCTATCTCCAAATCTCTATACAGATCCAAATCAAGTGGAAGAATGACCCTCATCTCCCTAATTACATAGCTAGATGGACTTAGTTTGTCACTGGTTTTTGTAAGTTGTAATTTGGTTTTATTTTGAACTCTTTGCTTGTTCATCTTTGTTGAGGGGGGCCCTTGGGCTTTTCTGATTTGTTTTTAGAGGTTGGGGCTCTTTCTTTCTTTCGTTCATTGTTCTTTTGCTAGGATGGGTTCTTTTATTGGCTCTTGCCTTTTGATTGTCTCCCATCCACTATGCATCACCTGGATGCTTTTGTTTGCGCTTATTGTATATCCTGGGGTATGCCCCTTGTATTTTGTATAGTGTCGTTTGGCTTGTTCTTTTATTTATTCACCATTCACCGAAAATATATATATATATATATATCTATATATGCATTAAAAAATATAGGGTAACATGATGTAAATTGTGACTTAAAGGTGTCAAATATGTGCTCAAGAAATGGGGTTGTTTGGGATATTCTAGAGATCCAAAGAGTGTTCTAAAGACAATTATATTTTTCAAAGTTATGCCCAGTGCAGCACTTGAATAGGTGGCTGAGTGCCGCAATGACACACACTGAGTGCCGGCCCTTGCTTTTCTAAATATTTTCTTTTTATTTTCCGTTTTCTCTCTTTTTTCATTTTATCCTTTGAAAATCTTTATCTAACCCATTCTAGCAAGAAAAATCAAAAATAAATTTCCTTGGAAAGGTTTCAAAGCCTAGAACAAGTTAAATTCATTTCGAAGACCTAATTTTCTTGATTTTTTCATTTGATTTTGTGCTTTTCTTTTAAAATAATAATAGTAATAAAAATAAGTAAAATAAGGGTTTTGAGTTCTCAAACCTCCCTCCCTGGATCTAAGGACTATCCTAAGCGCTTTTGTTTCTTTATTGTGCTTACTTTTACTCAAAGGTCATATAAATGCATCTTTGAAGATCTTTTCGTTCTTTTTGGTTCAAAAGTTGGTTAAAATGTATTCAGAAGTTCGTGGAGAGTTCTTTGAAGATCGTCCAAATGTACCGGACAATATCATCATTGTATCAGAGGGTGATTTCCTCTAAGTTCGACAGTTCGGTCAAAATTGGGGTGTGTATAACTAGTAGCAAGGTTTGTGTCATTACAAATGGTATCAGAGTTAATCCTGGTCTCGTGAGCGCGCTGTAGTGGTGTGGCAGAGGAATAGAGGCTTTGGAGAAGGGTAGAGGCCCCAAGGTAGTTGTTACCATGTGCTCACTTAGGGGCTGCTCTATGGTCACTAGTGATCAACTTTTACATCAACTAGCTAGAGGGTGAACTAGGCCAACGCAATGAGGATGCTGCATCTTTGAGGGGGGATATTGTGAGATCCCATCCCACATCGAAAAAATACAAATATTAGTCTAATATATATATATAACTAAGGGGGTTGCTGCTAATAACTTGAGATGAAGCATTTTAAGGGCTAATGTGGCAGGCCCGTCAAGTTGCTGGGGCAAAGGACCACTTGGGACATTACAAAGACAAACCATTTTGTTGATACAACACAACAAGTAATACACTATAGAATCAAGCAGAAATAGAAAAATGAAGTGTTATGGTCATTACTCTCCTCTGTGCACATCGACAAATGTATTGTTTAGAGAAAGAATTATGCTATGCTTCCCAAATACATGTGGTAGTGGGAACACGTTTAATAATGGTGAAACCACATGCATTTGAGATGTAAAATTTGGAATTTTTTTTCTTGAAAACATTTGGGAATTTACTCTTAGAGAAATGGAAGCAAATTATACTCTCCTAGGGCTAGAAAAGGAAAAACAAGCATCATATTAGAAGCCTAACAAGTGGCTGAGTAGGCAAAAAGAGCATTGTAATAGGAACAGTTTATCGAAGAATATTATATAGGTAATCATATATATATATATATAAGGCTAGGCTCTTAAGTGAATTGGGTTGAGTGAACTTACCCAGTGAACTGACTTTTAAGCCTAAAAGAACTCACGGGCTGCCCCGCTGACCTGCGCACCCCGTAGATTCTTTTAGGCTTAAAAACCAGTTCACTGGGTAAGTTCACTCAACCCAGTTCATTTAAGAGCCTCTCCTTATATATATGTATAATATAATATAATATAAAGTAGAATCAGACGTCTTATTTTTCTATTTTTCCTATCTCTAGAATTAATAAAATATAGGGAGTGGATCTTAAGTGCACTGGGTAGAGTGCACTGACCTAGTACACTGACTTTTAAGCCTAAAAACCCCGTGGGTCAGCGGGGTAGCAAGACGGGGCGCTAGTCAGCGGGGCAGTCTGCGGCTTTTTTTAATGGCTTTTAAGCCTAAAAAATTCGTGGGTCGGCGGGGTGGCAGGACGGGGCGCTGGTCAGTGGGGCAGTCCGTGGCTTTTTTAGGCTTAAAAGCCAGTGCACTTAAGATCCTCTTGCATAAGATATACATGTATAATCTCTCTCTCTTATTCCTTTTTTTTTCTCTCTCTTTCCTTATCTCTTTTTAAACCATATCAAATCTCATAAGTATCTAATCTGTATAAAAATATATTCATATATCTTCAAAGGGTAATGATTTAGTAAGCATATTCTCATCTGAAAAAGTAGCTGTAGACACCCAATTTTGACCACACTATTAGGATTTAGGGTGGACAACATTTTGGAGGATTCAATGATGAAAAGTACCCCGTGGAAGGTACTAGATTCCACACAATCGAAATATCAAATATCGAAAAAGTGACTTCAAGTTTAGAAACGCCCCTTTTCCCTCGGGGATAAATGAACATGAAATGTTCTAAACGCAGTACTATAGGTATCCAGAGATTCAATTTTAAAGAAAAACTCGGAATCGATGCGCACTGGAAAGTAATTTTAAAAAAAAAAGTCGTTTGATTTCAAAAGATAATTAAAGTTTTAGAGGACTTTTGGACTTCAATTGACCTTCAATTCTCATTTCAATTCCTCCCAAAATATTTTTATACTAAAATTCAAATCGATAGCTATCCAACAGTACGTAAACGGACAATTTCGGACACCAAAATTCATTTTTATGAAAATCTTGAAAAGCAGTGCGCATAAATTTTGAAACAAGGCTTGTGGGCAACCAAGGGACACTAAATAGTAAATGCCGGCTCCCATATATAAATGGAGGCTTAGATGGGAACCGCCACCTAAAAGTTGTCCCCTCCATTGAGCTTTTTAGGTTCCAAACCCTTCCAAGAGGTTCCTATTGCGAAGAAATTACCCGTAAACTGCGTTTAGGCACTAGAATGGTAATTTTAGCCCTATTTTGATCTCTAAAATTCCTATTTTAACCTTGAAAGTTAAGAATTAAGTTTTGAAAACTCTATATATAGATGCTTTACATCTTATATGGGATCATCTTGGATCATCTTGAATTCACCTTGGAGTATCCTTAAGCACACCTTAGATATACTTATACAATTACATATACTTGAATTTAGAAGAGATTTCTATAGAGAGAATTATGAATTAAATTCTTCTACACTAATCTTAGGATAAATGGATTATTAGAGTTTTGACATCAATTGCCTCCCTTCTCATCCACCATTGATGAGTGCTTGAAGAACTTGAAGGACACTTAAAGAATGAGATCCTTCAAATCAACTTTGAAGCATAATTGAGAATCCTCCAAGAGATAAACACTAGAATTTATCTCTAATCCATACTTTCATATATAGATCTATAAGACTTAGATCTAGTTTAGTTTTCTTTTCTTTGTTAGAACACTGATCTTCTTCTTCTCTCATTCTTCACACACTCACATAGCTAGATCCAAGTCTTCCTTGATTTTGTTGATAATTCACGATCAGAGATTGATTTTCACTTTGATTTTCATATTTTGATTTCAATTTTGATTCACTCCTTCTATTTTGTTTAGATCTGTGCATACATGATTATTATATATATATATGTATCTAATTTGAGTTCTATAATAGTTTGGAAGTATGATCTATGAGATGGATGATTCCTATGTTCATACTTATCTCTTGATTATTTCTATTACCTAAAATTCCTACTTTGAATTTCATATCCAAAAGGATATTTATAAGACCCTTTGATCCATGATCTAAAGTTCTCAATAGAACTTGGGGGCTAAATTGATTGGAAATTATGATAATCTAGTTGATCTATGAGTTTGATCCCTCCATTGAATATGAATCTTCACCTAAGATGTTTTCCTCACACTTTAAAGTGAACTAGTCAAAATTTAGCAAAATAGATTGGTATTGTCCATATGATTTGGTCCATCAAAACCCATAATTTAATGGATTTCAAATTTTCTGGGTAAACTTTGATGAATTAGCTTTCATTTGATCTGTTTTGAGAATCATTAGGATCCATATGCTATTTTTAATAATTGTTGAAAAATTGATTGACAAATTTGAACATAGTCCTTTTGTGCTTGAATTCTAGAACATCTATGATAGTTATCGATGATCCTCTTTTTGGGGATGATTCCTAACTTATGTATCTACATGATGATGTAAAATCGTGAGCATACGATCGAGTTAAGGTCATTTTCTAAGCGTTTGAAGTTGATACAACAGTTATGAAATTTTCTAAGTTTAACTACAATCATGATTATGCATATAAAATGGTCACACCTTGATCATTCGACAACCATTGATGAATAAAACTTGGATTAGAAATCATCTAAGATAAATGGATGAGAGATCAAAAGCTTGGATCAACTTGATTAATATGATTTATGAACTTCTATTATGGTTTGCATTCATTTTGTCAAATGATACCAATTTCCAGAATAGCTGAGTCTGGATAAAATGCTTTTTCAGACACATAATGTTCATAGAATGTCCATGGGTTTATTTTTGTCATAAAGTACAATGAAATAGCTTTCTTTAGATACTAATTAGAGCTTCATATCAATTATGTAGAATATATTATGATTTTTACAAGAACAGTGGACAATCCTAATCTACTGTTTTCAAAACTCTTATTTCTTGAACTTCAAAAATGCTATTAAGGTCCTACTTTTTGAAAAGGTTCCCTAAGATATGTATCTAACCTTCTGTAAAAGGATTTTAACCCAGCTCATGTTTAAGACCACTTTTAATAGGTTTTATTAGAGGTCCCTAAATCTGGAAATTTAATTGATGACATTTCCTTCTTGTTTATCATGCATAACATTTGTTTGCGTGTGTTTTTGCAATGCTTGGGTATTCCTTGGTGTCTTAGTGCAGAGAATTGAACGCTGTGGATTTGGGCTTCGATGTTGTGGATTTGCCTCTTCTACATGTGGCTTAGTACCCATGTATCATGTATTTCTCTCTACTCTTCTGTTAGAATTTTTCTAGGTTTTCGACTTTGTTCAACGACACAATTCCTTTGGGATAGTCTATGTTTATGTGCTTATATGTTAGAGACATCTTATCTAGGATTGTTGCATGATTGCATTTCACATTGCCTTTCTTTTTTGCTTTTGCTACTTTGCTTGAGTCAACTCAATGTAGTCTTCCCGAACCCTTTTGCATATCATGGTATGTTTTCCTTATTTGCATTGGTCCCGAGCGGGGCTAGCCACTGTGAGTATACTTATCTTTTGTATTGCATGTGCATCGGATTGCTACTTGATTTAATCTCTTGAAACAATTTTCATTATATGCTATTTTTGCCATGTATATATTATCTAGTATGTTTGAGTAAACAATACCTTTATGAATTAAGAACAAGGAATTTGAATCAAACCCTACTATTCGTTAGGGCGAGGAGGGGGTGCTTTAGTCCTACTCGGACTTCTTCCCCTCTCGTATCAAGACCCCTGAACCGTGTGTGATGAAGGGCGAGTAACCTTATTCAATTTTGGGCGAGTCAAATTTGGTTTCCTAATTCCCGATAAAAATAACGTGGCAACCCTTTTGTCTCTAGGATCATGATGAGTTCTAATTCTTGAAGTGTGCACCATGGATCTGTCCCGGGGCACTGTTAAGAATGATAGGACTCCGCTCGTGGCGTGTCCCACAATAGCTTTTAACCATTAGATGAAGATTTAGTAATTATTTAAAATAATACAACAACATTATATATAAAATAACAATACCATTAATAAATTGATGTACATAACAATTGCTTAGCAAAAAATTGCTACATGAAATTTAGAAACATTTTCCCGCGATTCTAGTTATTTTCAAAGTGTTATTTTTAAAATTTTTTATTTTTTAATTTTGGAATAGGAGGATAAATCCCCCGCCTGTCCTCCGCGATTTCTAAATCGATACCCATTGTCGTTTTTATCGGAGTAGAACAAGGAGAAAACCCCTGACACGTGCATTGATCCCACAACACACGCACCAGGTAAAACAGGGAGGCAAGTTAGTGGTAGGATCTGAATCCACACCAAGCTGAACATTTTTTTTAAAGTCAATTTCCCCTCCAACTATTTTACACGACCCCTATTGATTTTTTTGAATCCCTAACCTTCTTTAAAAGGCTAAAAATTCTGGCCACAACTACTTTTAATGTATGGTCCATTTGCGTTTGGATTGAGAGAATCATAGAGAAGAGAAGAGAACCTTATTAAGAGAAGATTATAGAAGAGAGAAGAATGCTAGTTTGGATGGAGAGAAGAGAAGAGAAATATAAGGTTCTCTTATTTGTTTAGCTTTCATAAGAGAAGAGAAGAGAAATAATTTAAAATCAATTTACTCTTTTATCCTCAATTAAATAATGATAATAAATTAGAATAAGATTTAACATTGAGGATATATTGATAATTTTATTAATATTTTATTATAGTTCTCTTCTCAGTTTCTCCGATTTGAAGAGAATCAAAATTGGGTTCTCACATTCTCTCCAATTCTCTCCATTACCTTCTCCTCTCTCCCAACTTAACGGTCCGTTTGGCATGCCACAAACTAGAAAATAATTGATTTGCAATTCTTATTTGTGGCAATTCTTGTGTTTGGTTTGACAAAAGAATTGATTTTCAATTCTAGCCAATTAACCAATTCTTATTTTAGCCCAAAAACAAATCCTATCACTTTTGGTAGGATTTGGTGAGAAATGGTGTCACTTTAAGTAAAATAATGTGATATACCAAACTTACCCCTATATATTTCACACCTCCTCTTTTTATATGAGCAATGTAGTAAATGACCGTAATTCATTTCATTTCATTTCTCTTTCAAACCAAACATGCGAATTAGAATTGTAAATCAATCTATTCATTTCTTTTCTATTATCTCCAATTTAATTCTATTCTATTTTAGAATAATACCAAATGGAGTATAAATATTCAAACGAGAGAACTGGAATTGCTTCAGTTATCTGCTCTCCGATTCTCTCTATCCAAACAAAGGCGTGTTTAGACTCGCTTCCATGCTATACTTTACTTGTTTCAATGTTGTAGAGAGAGAGTGAAGAAGCTATGAGACGTGTTGGATAATTTTACTTCCCCGCTTTGCTTTGGAATCTATAGCTTTTTTGTACAGTATATTTATAGTGTGATCTACAATTCTCTCTCTCCTCTCTCTCTCTCTAGTTTATACATATATATATACTCTCTCGGTGCTAGCTAGGGTTTGATTCTTTCTTTCTGTTGATTTGTAAATGGAGAGAATCAGAAGAGCATCGCACGCAGGTTCCTGGTACACTGATAATCGTAAGTCTCCTACGATTTCATGTAATTTTTAGTTTTATTTGTTCATCTCAATTCTGGCCTTCGCATTCACATCACATATGATTTTATTTTGGTTTCTTGTATTTCGCTGATTGAAACATCATTGCAATGTGTTAGCTGGGGTAATGTTTTAGTAGGTTGCTTAATTTATGATACGAACCCCAGGGTAGAACTCACCCTTGAAAACCAGCTTACAAGGGGACGGTGCCCAAGAGCTTATAATCCACCAACTAGGCTTATGCCTAGCCGATGTGGGACAAGTCCCCACTAGACCGTAACAATTTAAACTACTACTAGTATATAATTGAGACAAACACGATGCTCTTGACTGTGTGTCTGTGTGTGTTTTTTCGTCGAGAAAAATATTCTCTAAAGTGACTAATGTTTTAACTAATCTTAGAAGAGTCTTAAAAGCTTGGGGTGAATTTAGTGTTGTCCTTCACCATAAGAGAATGCAACTTCAGTGGAAAAAAAGAAAAAGAAAAAGAAAAAGAAAAAGAAAAAGAAAAAGAAAAAGAGAAAGAAAAAGAAAAACACCGTGATATCTCTGCCTCTGTAAGTGATTATATGTTATGTTATGTTTATGATTGGTATTCCGAAAGATATGTCAGAGCTGAGGTTAGTTTATTGCCAAAAGAGTTTGAGCAGATTGAATCATTGATGACTTCACGAGGATAATTACATTACATGAAGCTGCCTAATTTCAGTGTACTTTTAAAGGGATTGCTCCATAGTTTGGAAAAACTGCAGGAATTTACCTTAAGTTATGGTGCTTGTGAAATTGTTAAGAGAATGTGCACTTTTTGACATTTTCATGATCAATCCCTCTTAACTTGGAAAATTGGATTGGTGAATAGACAAGAAAGACTTGCCTGATGGATATGATGTAGGATTACATGTTATATAGTAAAGCTATATGTTGTATTCTTGTACAGATATAAATGTCTGTACGTAACTAAGAATTTGGGTGAACAAACTGTAATTGGTGATTGTGATAAACACTTGCTTACAAAAACTATAAGAACAATTTTAGAGGCGGAATGGAGTTTTTCGAAGGGATGATGGAAGAAGTCAGGAGATAACCAAAGATGGAAATTAAGAATGAGATGAATAGTGTCATGTATAATGACACTGGTGATGGTTGTTGATTTCAATGGTAGTAGTTATGTCAATTGGGCGTGGTTAGGGTACTACTTGTTCGTTTATTCTAGGGGCTTTGAGGTTATGGTACCGTGATTCAGTGGTCAATGACTCAATATTGTCAATTGTAGTCAATGACCCAATGTTGTTAATTTTGAGGGTATGTACCATGATCGTAGATATAATTACAACACCTAAAAAAATGCTTGCGAGTAGGGGTGGATCAAGGATTTTTCTCGTGGAGGGCTGGAGTAGGGTATAAATAGAATTAGGTTCCCAAAGACTAAAGAAAAACTTTTGTTTATTAAAGGAAATGAAGCCTGAATGACACGTAGAATGGATTTGTAAATTCACTCAATGTACATTTTTTAGTTATTACTGGAGAATATTAGCTTAATCTTGAAATTGCAGTAATTTTGAAATCCCTTACACTATGTTTGGGAGTTTAAAAAACGAGAGAAAGGAAGAGAAAAAGGAGAGAAAGTACCTCACTTTCTTTCGCTTTCTTTCGTTTGGGAGTTTAAGTGAGGAGAGAAAAGGAGAGAAAGGGAGAGAAAACTAATCCCCAGATTCCGCACTTTCTCTCAATTTCTTTCTCTCCAAATTGGGAAGAAAATGAGAGAAAAGAAAGTGGGGTTTAATGAATTTTTCTTAATACCCACAATACCCTTTATTTAATTCTTAACTAATTTTAATTACATCTAAGTCCTAAGCTCTTAATACACTATATATGTATATTCTCTTTCCTAACAAACAAAAAAGCTTATGTACCAAGTAAATCTGGATGTTATTTGGTGTGAATAGAAAATGAAAAGAAGAGATGTTAGAGGCTTCATTAGTTCAAGTCATTAATGGGTAAAATGGTAACTTTCTTTCTTTTCTCTTCTTTTCTTCTCAACTCCCAAACAAGAGGAAAGAAACTCATTTTCTATTCTCTCCTAAACTCCCAAACAAAAATGAAAGAAACTATCATCCTTTCTCTTCTATTCTTTTCTCTCCTCACTTATAACTTTCTCTCCTTTTCTTTTCTCCCCTAAACTCCCAAACATAGCGTTAGTGATGCAATCCTAGATTGGTTAAAATAAAATGGAGAACTTATATGTGTGGCAAGTTGACAAACCAACCAATTTAACATGCAAAAAAGAAAGAATAATAGATGCAATAAATATGTACAACAAGGACTAATCCTAATAGATGTATATAATCTGATAGGCATAATCTGGCTTACCATACTTCACCCAACAATAAGGTTAGCCGTTAGTGCCACCACAATGATTACACTTTCCATCACCATGGCCAATAGCATGACCACCTCCCTGGGAGCCACCACGTGAACCACGTCCTCCAAGATTACCATAGGAGGCACTAGAACCAAACCCACAACCACTGTCACTCGAAACTAAAGTAGAAGATTCTGATGAGGAGACAGTAAAGACAAACATAGTGGAGTTTTGCCCCAGAAGTGGAGCTAAGCAATCGAGAATAGGCATTAGCAACTGTTAAGTTATCAACTATTCCAAAAACTTAAGCTATTAGAGAATGAGCCCAACAATGTATATCAAGCTTCAACACCCTCCCTCACGTGCAACCCCAACTTGCATGTGGAGAGCAAACAAACCAAACTCCATCATAGTGGAGACAGATAACAAAGTGCAAATATGCACAACAAAGCGGGGATAGAGAGTCGAACCCAAGACCTCCCACAAACAAGGCTCTGATACCATGTTAAGTTACCAACTACTCCAAAAGCTTAAGTTGTTAGAGAATGGGCTCAACAATGTATATCAAGCTTCAACAACAACTGTAGGAGGAGTCTCATTGGCAAGTATATGTTCCTTAAACGCATGGAGATCTGAATCAAGATCGGATACAAAGAAGCAGTCATAAAATCCTCCAATGGCGTTTTTGTTGCTTCAAATTGGTAGTAAATGGACAATACTGCGATAATTTGTCGCACAAGTTTTTAAGACTCAAGAGTGCTATAGTTCTCAGGTAACAATTTTTGGGACTACTTAGACGAAAAAATTTGCTTGTATTACTCAAAATCCCGAGAGACATTACTATTTTGTGAGAATAACTTAGCAACACAGTCCCAAATCTTCTTAGAAGAATAATTACATTCTACGATTGTAGCAATATGTTGTTCAATTATGTGCCATAGCCATCCCATAACAACAGATTGCTTACATAGCCAATCGTCGCATTTAGAGTGCTTGTTAGAAGGAGGGGCATTTGTTACATATTTAAGCTTTCGTTTTCCACTCAAAAACACATTCAAGGGCATCTGCCCAAGCGAGATAATTCAAACCATTTAAATTTTTACTGGAAGTAATGCAATTCGGTATATCAATCATCCTTGACTTGAATTTAGCCATGATAGCGAGCATATAATAGATATCTAAAAAAAGCAGACAAAGGTAGTAAACTGCACAAACTATAGCCAAACAGTACCAAAGGGAACACCAGATCAACAAGTGGAACCTACAAAAGCAGGGCCAGGGGATCAAAACCAAAACGAACCAGCCAAGCACAATAATAATGGACGAACCTCCTTTTCCACAAATTTTGAACCAAAAACTACCAAAAGAATCCAAATCTATTTGGTAATAGCAAATTGCACCCGTTGCAAACAGATCGAAGCATCAAAATTGGATTAGAGGCCCCAAGATCGAAAAAAGAGTTCAATAATTTCAAAAAATGGAAAAATTAGTCAAGAGGCCTCAATAAAAATTGAAAAAAGTACCCGATGCATAGGAAGACCGGGGCAGGTCGAGAGAGCAAATCGAACTTCGGAAAAAAACGACGTCATGTTGACGTCATCAGTTGAAAAGCTGACGCTGATGACTTCTTCGGTCTTCCTTGTCATTCTTGGTCTTTGTTGGCCAGAACACCTGCTCTGACAGTAGGTTAAATTTTGTATTGGGTAGGATAGGGTTAGGAATTGAGAAGGAAGAATAAGAGAGGAGAGAAGAGAAGTATTGGAGAAGTATTGGACAAACAATAAATTAGGGCTGAAATTGTATTCCACTCACTAATGTAATCATATACATATATATGAGTGTAAAGGAAAAATGACAAAATGCCCTTTAATAACACTATAACAAACTCATACCTCGTGCACAATGTCTTGCCAATGATGACGGGCGTAAATGATTTCCTCGAGTCAGTAGAGCTTACCATTGATGGTCTTCAAATTTCACATTTAATTTTTCATTTTTAATTTTTCAGTTTAATACATGTTAGTAGATAACCTGATCCGTATAAGCGATTAACTCTTGGGTAAACTTGTCATCTCTCTCTCTCTCTCCCTCTCTGAGAAAAGCGTTCTCATAATGATGCGTTCTCTTGCTGCCAGCTAGAAAATTAACTGAAGAACTTGATGGCTGGCTTAAAGCATCCGGCCTGGATAAATCTTCTGATGTACGAGGTGTGATTGCTCCGTAAGTTCTCTCTCTCCACCATTGTTCTTGAATCTATGATGGCAGTTCTAATGTATTATTCATCAATCTTGTGGTGGCATTGAACCCACTAGTCATGCAGGTTATTCTTATTCAGGCCGTGCAGCAGCATTTGCATTTGCGAACATTGACCCAGAAAAGATGTAAGTTTATCCCCTTAATATTGGAAAATTCTATAATACATCCATAGTGGTACCAGGTTTTTGGTCCAAAATGTTGTAGTGAAGTCCCAAAGTGTTGTATCTAGGTCCCACAATGTTGTAACTCTGTAAACCACTTTGGTTTTCAAATCAAAGTGGTTGTGAACATATTGGCACCAAGTTACAACATTTTGGGACCAAATTACAACTTTTTTGGCACCAAATTGGGCTATACGATAGTATTGGCTGTATCATAGAAGGTCCTCAAATGACTTTTTATAGCCTTTTATCTTTTTCTAAGAAGGATTTACTTTCCAGCTCGAGGGTATTTCTTCTTGGTCCATCTCACCACTATTATACTCCAAAATGTGCTCTTTCCAAGGCCACAGTCTACAAGACTCCGATCGGGGACCTGCCTATTGATGTGGAAGGTACCGTAACTTTCAACTTTTAGTGTTGTCATTTCCCTTTCTTTAAACGAGTTCTTCTCGAGACTAAGAATTGAAAATTCGTGGCAATACCGAGCAGTTAATGGGGACAGACTGTAAGTTCGTTGGCAATATGTCTATGCTGGTTCAAATCCAGCTCGGACAAAATATGTTGGGTGTTTATAAGAACCATGTGAATCACTACACTACTTGATTCAAATGGTTCTCGCTGGCTTACACAAAGTTTTTTCTATACACGCTGCACTCGAGGGCCAATCTCTGCCGGTCCGGGGAATCTTTGCATGCACCTGTTACCTTTTGGGAGGCCTACACACCTGTCCTGACAATTGAATCTGATTTTTCCCATGATTTTCATATCCGTAATAGTACGCAAAGAAGGCTAGGGGCGGGCATTCGGATAATTCGGGTTCGAACCGAAAAGTTTGGGTTGACAATTTTAGTACCGAAATCCGAACTGAAAAAAAGTTCGAAAGTACTGTTCGGTTTCGAAATAAAAGTTCGGGTTTGGTTCGAAAGTTCGGGTTGAAAATAATCCGAAGCAAAAAATATATATGTATATATATATATATATTTGTTAGCCACAACCACTACAAGTCTACAAGACTACAACTTGTCAACTACTAATAATAAACTACAACTCCACAAACCAAGTAAATAATCTAAAAATGAACATTACAACTACACGTCCATTGGATCATGGGGTCAATAGGACCATCATCACGACATCACCTGTAACCATAACTAAATACCAAATAACTAAATACCAACGACATACATCATACATGATAAATGTCCAATGTCCACAATAAACTGTAAAACAGTCTCAAACATAAACATTAATACATTGTCCACGAACCAAGTAAATAAAACAAGTAGGTAAGTAGACAACTTCAATGCTCCCGAGTCGGAGTCACCACCTTCAAAGATCTACAACATTGGAGTCATTTGCAATCTTCAACAACTCTACAAATAAAAAAGATTGGCCTTCAACTAGTTCATAATTGAATCAGTCATAATTTACAAGTAAATAACTATAAACTGAAAGTCTAAAACATAAGTAGATTGCTATTTTGTTTTATTATATTACTTGCCTTCCTCAACTTTCTCAAGATTGTCTAAATCCTCCTCAACACTAACTAGGCGAGATTTGGGACGCAACCAATCCTGAGCACATATATGGACTGTACTGTCTTCGGAGTCGAGGAGCTCCTAAATGCATCAAGAACACGCCCTCCGATACTGAATGTAGACTCAGATGCCTCTGTACTGATAGGAATTGCCAATACATCATGAGCCATCTGTTAAAGGATAGGAAATTGAGGCAAGTTAACCCTCCACCACTTCCAGATGTCAAAGTCATCATCATCATCCTCGGTAGCCTCCCCAAGATACCTATCAATTCTGACTTAGCATCCACATTCCCACTATCAAGTTCAAACTGATTGTACTCTTTCTTCAATAAATCTCTCCTCTTATTAGTAGGCTCCGCATCCATTGTCACATTAGATCGCCTCATTGATGGTTAGGAAGGTGAAGGTGAAGATGAAGATGAAGATGTAGTGGATTTGGGTGAGTTTAGTTGTTCATACTCTTTAAACATATTATATGTTGCATCTTTCACCAACAAATAGAGATTGTGTCCCCCAAATTCCCCGTAAGTTTTCTTAATGGCAAACTCCACAAACCCAAACTTATGACGGGGAACCAACCATAGCAATAGAATCAATAAGTTCATCTTTTCCGGATCTCCCCAATGCTCGTCGTACTTAGCCCTCATCTTTGTTGCCATAAAACTTGTTGGAATTTGGGGATTTGATCCCGGATTTTATTCTGTTATTTATGGTCATGTTGACCACATTTAAGTTATTTTATTTCTTTCCTTTTTCTTGTTCTTTCCTTTCCCTCTTTATTCACACTGTAACATTATGTAAACTTTGGGATGTACAGTTATCTAAAATTATCTTTTCCCAATCTTCTTTTTGGTATCAAAGCAATATACACGATCTAACACCACCACCACCACGACGTTGCAACCCAGCCAGGCAACACCACTCCTTCCACTCGCCGACAACCTTCCTAGCCCCCACCAACCCAGTCGACACCCACCTAGGCACCACCAGCCTGCGCCGCACCTTCTAGGAGTTTCCCCTCCTTGCGGCGCCACCTCCACTGTTCACAGCCTTCCGACTGCATCTTTTCAGCCCTTGTTAGGGCTTGTGTGATGTATTAGAGCAGTTCGTGTGCTCTTAACTGTCCGTCGGGTAACCGAGTTACCGGTTGCCCCTATTTGCCAAGTTTCCGGCCGCCGAGTTTCCTGTTGTAGTTGTCTTTGTTGCCGATTGCTTGTTCTTTGGTTGCCGGCAAGTCTATATTTATTTTTTTGGTCACTCTTCCCTGCATCAAGTCTACATCTATTTTTGGTCACTCTTCACCGTATCATGTCTGATATTGGCAAGACCGTTGACCCGATCAACCCTACTGCTCTTGCTGTTGCCCGTTCGGATCTCTTTGTGTCTCATCCGACGCCCGTTCACCGGGTCACTAGTGTTCTACTCAATGGAAAAACTTTCCACGCATGGTGTAATTCCCTTCGCCTCACCTTGGAGGCAAACGAAAAATCGGGTGGTTACTTGGGAATGAGGTTAAGCCCGCAGAATCGGACGCGAAGTTTGAGGAGTGGTTTATAGATAACTGTATTATTCTGGGCTGGATGTTTAATTCGATGAATGAATGGATCTATAATATGTTTATGTATCATAATACCGTTCATGGGCTTTGGACTGCTTTGAAGAAGATGTATGATCATGCGCATTCTGACTCGTGCATTTTCGAGCTCTACCAGGATATCTCTCATGCTTCCCAAGCTACTTTGGGACTGTCTTTTTCTGACTTTTTTGGATACCTGCAGACTCGGTGGGAGGAGTTAGCTCAGTATGAACCCATCACCGATTTTCCTAATGATGGAGATGTTGAAGTTAAGCGACTTAACCACCGTCGTACCTACCAGTTCTTGATGGACCTTAAGCTCGAGTTCGAGGCCCTTCGAACTCAGATTCTGAATACTGTCCCTATACCCTCTTTATTTGAGGCCTTTGCTACTGTTGATGGTGATGAGAGACGTCGTCGCCTTCTATTTGCTCCTGATTCTAGGACCTCTCCTTAACCTGTCCCTGACCAGATGGCCTTTCCGGCTTCTTCTGGTACTCGTCCTGGAGGTAATCGTCCTTACTGCCAGCATTGTCATACACCGGGTCACTCCATAGATCGTTGTTTCACGCTTCACCCAGAGTTGAATGGGCAGTTCACTCGGACTCGACCTGCTGGTCGTGGTACTGGTTGGGGCCGGGGTGCGCCTCGTACAGGAACAGTCGTTGAGATGCTTCCTCCTCCACCCGATTATAGTCAACTTCAATCTTAGATTGCTCAACTTCAGTCACATTTAGTTTGGGAGCTCTTCTTCCAGCATCCACTGGCCCCACATCCGCCACTGCTGCAGGTACTCCTACTGCTCTTCATGGTAAGTCAGGCCACCCTACTTGGAGTCTTGATTCTGGGGCAAATAATTATATGACTAGTGAGCTTTCGGTTTTTGCTTCTCCTGTTACCTCCATTAAACAGTCTGTAAGTATCACAGATGGATCTTTCATTCCCATTTGTAGTCAGGGTGATGCCCGATTATCTTCCGAAATCACCCCTCCTCTGTGTACTATGTTCCCAATTTTGCTTTTAGCTTGCTTTCGGTTAATCGCCTTGTCAAAGATCATAACTGCTCTGTTGTGTTCTTACCTCATTCTTGTTATTTGCAGGACCTGACTATGAAAAAGATTTTTGGCAGGGGGTTTGAGCGGGACGACCTCTACTACTTCGGTGATCCTTCGGTGTCAAGGACGTTCTCCAATCTTCAAGCTTCCGTGTTACCCGCTTTTAATAATTCTGTTTTGCCCGACTCAAATAAATATGTGTTTTCACTTCAAACTTTAAATTTGTGGCATGCTCGTCTAGGCCTTGTCAACTTTCAGTATTTAGTTGGTTATTCCCTCGGTTGAATAAAGCTTGTAAGGGTTTCCATTTTAAATGTGTGGTTTGTGAATTATCTAAACATACTCGCACTTCTTATATTCCTCGTATGCACTGGGCACCTAGTGCCTTTGATCTTATTCACTCCGATGTGTGGGGTCCTTCCCTCGTCACATCCATTTCACAACACCGATATTATGTTACGTTTATTCATGATTATACACGTTGTACTTGGGTTTATCTTATGAAGAAAAAATCTGAAGTTTTCTCTCATTTTAGAAATTTTCTTCAAATTATTAAGACTCAATTTCATACTGTTCGTAATATTCGGTCTGATAATGGTAGGGAAATAAGTTGTGGGCTGAACTTAATAAAGGGAGTATTCTTCAACAACTTACTTGTCCTTGTACCCTCGAACAAAATGGGGTAGCCGAACGTAAAAATCTTCATCTTATGGCTATGGTTAGGTGTCTCATACGTGGGATGGATGTTCCCAAGTATTTTTGGCATTTTGCTATCCTTATTGCTACTTACCTGATTAATCGTACCCCTAGCCGTATCCTTCAAGGCCAGGCCTCGCTTCATGTCCTCAAGTCTGTAGTAAACTCTTTCTCGTTGTCCCCCGGGTTTTTGGGTGCACGTGTTTTGTCCAAAACCACAGCCCTACACGCACTAAACTTGATGACAAGGTTATTTGGTGTGTTTTTCTTGGATATTCTTCCATGTCCAATGGTTATCGTTGCTATGATCCTATCATACGTCATTTGTATCACTCTTTGGATGTCATTTTTTTGGAAACGGTTCCAATTTTTACAGGTTCTTCCTCCTCTCTGGAAACTCAACTCGAGCATGTTGTGGATGATATCTCAGTTCTTCCTTGCCCTGTGCCTATTCTTGATATAACCAGTGACATACCCAATGACTCTTTGCCTCCGGTCATTACAACTGATCCATTACAGGTGTACTCTCGTCGTCCTCGCGCTCTAGACCCCATGCCATCATCTTCTTCGGAATCAGGTATCTCATCTCCTCCTTTAGTCTCTGATGTTGCTCCTTCCCGTTATCCTACCCGTATTCGTCGTCCTCCTTTACGTTATATTCTTCCAAGTAATACTAATCATCCAATTTCTAAGTATGTTTCTTATCAGGGTGCCAAAACCACTTAGCTCCTTTGTTAGTGCAGTTGATTCTGTCTCAATTCCTCGCTCTGTTCATGAAGCTCTCCAGAATCCAAAGTGGGTGACTGCTATGAAAACAGAAATGAGTGCTCTTCAGGATAATTAGACTTAGGAACTTGTCTCTCTCCCGAATCGTGAACTTACAGTTGGCTGTAAGTGGGTCTTCAGTGTTAAGCATTTGGCAGACGGCACCATTGACCGATATAAGGCCTGTCTTGTGGCTAAGGGCTTCACACAGGTTCCAGGTAAGGATTTCGGGGCCACTTTTGCTCCGGTTGCTAAACTGACTACAGTCTGGCTTCTTGTTTTTCTTGCTGCTTCCTATTCTTGGCCTCTTCATCAGCTTAATGTCAATAACGTGTTTCTAAATGGTGATTTGTCTGAAGTTATCTATATGGACCCCCCTCCTGGGGGGGGGGGGGGGGGGGGGGGGGGGTGTGTATTTGGGGAAAGTTTGTTGCCTCCGAAAATCTCTCTATGGATTGGAGCCGTCTCCTCGTGCATGGTTCAGTCGGTTTAGTGATGTGGTGCTTACTATGAGATTTATTCGCTGTCATTCCGACCATACTTGCTTTAGTCGTCGTAATTCCAAAGGGCAATGTATTATTATCTCTGTTTTTGTTGACAATATTATTATTTTAGGAGATGATGCGTCTGGTATTGTACAAGTGAAGCGTTCTCTTGGATATCATTCGACATTAAGGATTTGGGTCCTCTGAGGTATTTTCTTGGCATTGAGGTGGCTCGGTCCCGCCAAGGTATTTCGTTATCCCAACAGAAGTATGCCCTTGATCTCCTCCAAGATACGGGAATGCTTGGGTGTAGACCTGCTTCTTCTCCTATGGATCCAAATCATAAGTTGACTGCTGAATTGGGAGAGCCCTTACCAGATCCCTCTTTATATCAGCGTCTTGTGGGTCGTCTCATCTATTTGACGAACACAAGACCAGATCTGACTTTTGCTGTTAGTGTTGTGAGTCAATTTATGCACTCACCATGTACTTCACATCTTGATGTTGTTTATTATATTCTCCGATATCTCAAGACTTTGTCCTGGTCTTGGTCCTTTCTTTAAGACAGGAGCTCAATTAGGTCTCTCCTGTTTTACTGATGCGGATTATGCAGGCTCAAGAGGTGAAAGACACTCTACTTCTGGTTTTTGTACTTTTCGAGGTTGTCATCTTATCTCCTGGAAAAGTAAAAAGCAAGCTGTTGTCTCACGGTCTTCTGCTGAGGCCGAGTATCGTGCGATGGCTCAGGGTGCATGTGAACTCATATGGCTTCGTTCCCTTCTTGGTGAGTTAGGCTTCCCAGTGGTGGACGCATCTACATTATTTTGCGATAACAAGTCTGCAATTATGTTATCATCTGATTCAGTTCTTCATGAGAGAACTAAACATATAGAGATCGACATCCATTTCATTCGGGAAAAAGTTCGGTTAGGAGTCATAGCACCGAGCTTTGTTCCTTCATTAGATCAGACCGTTGATATGTTCACTAAGTCTATTGGTCCAGCACTTCTACAGTCGTCTCTTGGCAAGTATGGTCTCGTCAACATCTTCGCCACAGCTTGAGATAAGTGTTGGAATTAGGGGATTTGATCCCTGATTTTATTCTATTATTTATGGTCATGTTAACCACATTTAAGTTATTTTATTTCTTTCATTTTTCTTGTTATTTCCTTTCTCTCTTTATTCACAGTGTAACATTATATAAACTTTGGGATGTATAGTTATATAAAATTATCTTTTTCCCAATCTTCTTTTAAACTCATTTCAATATCATTACTAGATTGCATCTCTTTCAACAAAGTCAAAACCTCACTAATTTCACTGACAAATGAATTGGATGTAACATACAGACAGCCGCTAATAGGTGATAAAAGTGTTCTAAAAACCGAACTAAACGCCTTTTATTAGCCCAATCTTCTTCACTTGGCACCCTTTTCCCTCACTAGCCGTTAGATCAGAGTTATAAATTGAACCTTGCAAGCTATACCTCTCAAAGGCTCTCTCAAACTTCTCCGCAGTATCTAATATTAAATATGTGGAGTTCCACCTAGTGGGAACATCAAGGTATAACAATTTCTTGCTCTCAATCTTCTCAAACTCAACACACTCTTTGAATCTTCTCAATCTAGCGGGTGATTGCCAAACAAATCTCACAGCCGCACGAACTTGAGCAACAGACTCACCTACTTCTTTGACACCATCAACAACCACAAGGTTTATAATGTGTGCTGCGCACCTCACATGAAGATGCTTACCACCTAACATATTTGTACCCCAAGTGTCAAACCTCCTCTTCAGGTATGCAACTATTATTGACAGTAATAACCACTTCCCTTGTGGCCGGATGGCAAGGCCTCTGGGTGTTATACCCAGATGTCTCAAGTTCGAATCTCAAGGGGGTGGCCACAGGTGATTCACTCAGACGCCCTGGCCTCGTGGGATTAGTCGACGTGCGTGCAAGCTGGCCCGGACACCCACGGTTTCCAAAAAAAAAAAACAAAAAAATTGTTGACAATAATGGCCAAAACTTTATCAATACCCCAATCAAGTAAGCATTTCTCAATTTCAATCCCAATGTCCTCACCTCTATGACTTTTAATTAGACAAAAATTCCAAAAATTTTCTTTTGCAATGTCCAATTGTTATCAATAAAGTGTGCTGTGAGAACCATATAGTTGATTCTTTGTAAAGATGACCACGTATTTGTGGTAAGACAAACCCTCCTATTCGATTCCTTCAACAAGATTTTGGATTTTGACCTCTCTTGCAAATAGAGATCATAACAATCTCTATTTATAGTTCTTCGTGATGGAAGGCGGAATTCAAGGGGAAATGAAATTGAGACAAATTTTTAAAACCTAGGATGCTCAACATAACTAAATGGGAGCTCATCGGTAATTAACATCTCACCGAGTGCCTTCCTAGCCGCCTCACACTGAAATCGCCAACCCGCCTGCTTGAAACCCAGCAAGTTTTGTTTGGCTAAGGTACTTACCAAGTGATTTTTCAATGAACTTGTCCCACATGTTTTTGGATCAGCCGCATACGGTTTCCCACAATAGTTACATTTCGCTTTCTTCTCACCTTTCTCATCAGTGTACTTAGTAAAATGACTCCAAACCACCGATCTTGGTTTTATCTCTTTCCTTTTTTTTTTTTTCTTTCTCGGTAATGAATTTGCAGTGTCATTGTCATTGTCGGTGTCAATGTCAATGTTTACACTTTCTTTCGACATAGTAGAGAAAAGTTTTCAATGTTACCTAAGTAAGAGAGAAAAGTTCAAAGACAATATAAGAGGATTAAACTTAAACCCATGAATTCAAAGACAATGTCAATGTTCGCATCTACTTACTTCAATGCTTGTATGTCTTGCAAAAAAAAAAAAAAAGAGGATTCAACTTAAAAAGTTAAACCCATGAAGTCAAAGACAATGTCAATGTTCCTGTATTTGTATATTGAGTGATTAAAAAAGAGAATACAAGGGCCTATTTATATACTTGGCTAACCTAACCACACTTTACATTTTTCCGATGTGGGATAACATATACACAATAAAAACATCTAATACAGAACTACCCTTTTAACACTCCCCCTAAAGCTGGAGCATACATATTATATGCACCCGGCTTGTCACAAATATATTTAACTCAGGTTCCAACTAATGCCTTAGTAAATAAATCCGCTAACTGGTCTGCAGATTTCACATGCACTGTATGAATTACTTTCTCTAGAATTTTTTCTTGAACAAAGTGACAATCAACCTCGATGTGTGTTGTCCTCTTGTGAAAAACAGGATTAGAGCAATATGAGCAACCGCTTGATTGTCACACAGCAAATTCATAGGATTAGACTGAGGAAAACCAAGCTCTTCTAGTAAGTGCTTCATCCACACTAACTCACACGTAGTGTGTGCCATAGCCCTATATTCTGACTCAGCGCTCGATCTTGCCACAACTATTTGCTTCTTGTTTTTTTATGACACGAGATTACCTCCAACTAAAACACAATACCTTGTAGTGGATCTCCTATCACCAGGAGATTTAGCCCAGTCAGCATCAGAACTCTCAACACGTATATGACCACGATCCTTGTATAATAAACCATGACCAGGAGCTCCCTTAAGGTATTTCAGAATTCGTACCACTGCATCCCAATGTGTGGTTCGAGGAGAGATCATGAACTGGCTGACGACACTCACAGCAATAGCAATGTCAGGTCAATAACGGTGAGATAATTAAGTTTGCCAACTAGACGCATGTATTGTTCAAGATCCTCCAAGAACTCTCCTTGATCTGGTAGAAGCTTTGTGTTGGAATCCATAGGCAAATCCACGGGTTTGGAACCTAACATTCCTGTTTCTGCCTGAAGATCGAGAATATACTTTCTCTGAGATAAGCAAATCCCCTCAATCGATCTGGTTACTTCAATACCCAAGAAGTATTTGAGTTGCCCAAGATCCTTAGTTTGAAACTTATTCTACAGAAACAACTTTAACTCTAGAATACCCTTGGAGTCATCACCAGTTATAACGATATCATCCACATAAACAATCAACAAGATTTTACCTGCTAATGTATCTATAGAAGACAGAATGTTCAACACCACATCTTTGGAGTCCAAATTCATCTACTTCACTGAATCTACCAAACCAGGCATGGGGAGACTGCTTTAGACCATATAGAGACTTCCTTAATTTGCATACCATATTAAACTCTCCCTGAGCAACAAACCCATGTGGTTGCTCCATATAAACTTCCTACAACAGGTGCCATTGAGGAAGGCATTCTTGACATCCAGCTGATGTAAGGGCCAGTGAAACGTGGCAGCAAGGGAGATGAAGACGGGGCAGAGGCAATTTTGGCCATGGGAGAGAAAGTCTCAGAATAGTCAAGGCCATAAACTTATGTATAACCCTTGGCAACAAGACGAGTTTTCAGGCGATTTGACGCGCCATCGAGATGAACCTTAATATTATAAGCCCAACGGCAGCCCACCACAGATTTTCCCTCGGGAAGAGGAACTAAGTCCCAAGTACCAGTATCCAGTAAAGCAGACATCTCATCCTCCATAGCCTGTCTCCACCCGGAATGGGAAAGAGCCTCTGCAACAGTCTTAGGTATAGAAAAAGAAGACAAAGAGGCAACAAAGGAAGAAAAAATAGGACACAAGTAATCATAAGAGACAAAATTGGAAATTGAGTGAGAAGTACAAGAACGCTTACCCTTCCGGAGAGCATACGGAAGGTCGGAATTGGGTGGAGGCGGATCTGAAGGCGCAGAATCTGTAGGCGAAGCAGCGGAATACAGAGTGGTCTCAATGTTTTGATGACGGCGAGTGTAGGTCTAGAGATCAGGGCGGTCCAAACTAGACACGGGTGGTAACGAAAGAGGTAGGGTGGTAGGCAAGCGTAAAGAAACAGAGAAACATGAAGTCAGGGTCGGACATGAAGCATGAAGCATGAAGTCAGGGTCGGACATGGAGTGAAGACTCTGAAAAGTACGGAGTTGACTCAAAGAAGGTAACATCGGACAATGGCTGACAATGGCCGGGGAACCATGAAGCCAGGGTCGGACATGGAATGAGACTTTGAAAAGTATGGAGTTGACTCAAAGTAGGTAACATCAGTCGAGACAAAGAAACGACGCAAGACAGGACTATAACAGTGGTACCCTTTTTGGGTACGGGAGTACCCCAAGAACACACATTTAATAGCACACGGGTCTAACTTAACAGTACCCGGTGTAAGTTGGTGGACAAAACAAACACAGCCAAAGACGTGGGGAGCAACGGGGAAGGAAGGCTCTATAGGAAATAAAGTGGCATGAGTGGTGCACCCATCAAGAAGGGAAGATGGCATGCGGTTAATTAAATGGTAAGCAGTAAGGACTGCATCGTCCCAAAAGGTTTTAGGAACCCGCATTTCAAATAACAGTGTGTGGCTGACTTCCAACAAGGGACGATTTTTTCTTTCAGCAACACCATTTTGTTGAGTTGTGTGCACACATGATGATTGGTGAAGCATACCATTTGCCATACTAGTGCTGAATGGATGAGAAAAATATTCTTGTGCATTGTCATTATGAAGAATTTTAATAAGAACATAAAATTGAGTCTTAACTTCATTACAGAAGGCACAAAAAATGGAAAATAGCTCTGAACGATTTTTCATTAAATCTATCCAAGTAGTTCTAGAAAAATTAACAAAACTAACAAAATACCGATACCTCTTTGTGGAGGTTATACGGTATGGACCCCAAACATCTGAATGCACTAATTGAAAAGGACTAGACACACGTTTATTGACCTGGGGAACAAATTGAACACGGTGATGCTTCCCCAACTGGCACGACTCACACTCTAAACAAGACAAATGACTCAAACTAGGAACTAGTAGCTTCAAATTAGCCAAGGAGGGATGGCCAAGACGACAGTGAATCTGGTTAGACATGGTAGCAGCAGGACAGGCACTGAGAGAGTTAGGAAGAGCATGTGGACCATCAAAGTAATAGAGACCATTAGATTCATGCCCTAGGCCAATCGTCTACTGAGTCTTCAAATCCTGAATAAGAACAAAATTAGGGAAAAAGGAGACACAAGCATTAAGATTTTTAGTCAATTTGGCAACATATATCAAATTAAAGGAGACCGAGGTGTATAAAAGACCAAGGATAAAGACAAGGATGAAGCCGGTTGGACAAATCCTATTCCTTCAACAGGGATAGAGGAACCATCGGCTAATGTAACAGGGGGGTAATGATGATTTTTCAAGAGATGAAAAAAGGGTCGATATACCTATCAAATGATCAGTGGCTGCTGTATCAATTACCCATGGTGCAGAACGAGAGGTGAGACAACAGTAGGTGTGCCTTTCTGAACAAGTGAGGTACTAGGAACGGATGCCTGCTGAGCTGTCTGGAACTGAAGGGACTGAGAATACTCCTCACGAGAGACAGAAAAGTGAGCATCAGTAGTGGGAGCGGGATGGTGAGTATCTCCAGATTCGGTGATAACTGTGTTAGCAAACCGTGCAGGGCGACTGACGAGATCCCAACAAGTTTCCCCAATATCGCTATCCTTATTGCAATTATCGCAATGTCGTGTTTGGCCTCTGTCACGGCCCCCCACGTCCACCACGATGGCTCCCTCCACGACGGGGATTACCACCACCCCTACTAATCGGGGGATGTGAAGCTAGAGTAACAAGAGCTGAGTGATCAGTAACCGCGGGAATAGGAATAATAGGATCCCGAGAGGTACTCCTCATAACACGCAGATATGTCTCAACAAGAGAAGTAAGAGTGCCACCACTGAGCTCGAACTGGGTCAAAATCGCTCTTGAGACTTGCGAGAAATTTCATCAGGGCCATTTGTTCCCGCTGCTTCTGTTGTTCCTTCACATCAGTAGTATATGAAGGACGCTATTCAACTCTTCAAACAACCGTTTAAACGAAGCAATGTAATTAGTTACAGATGGATCACTCTGCTGCAACTGAAAATACTAAAAAGAAAGATCGTACATCCGAGTCAAATCATTGGAGTACAAGAGATGAGGATACTCCCAAATCTCCTTACACCTGCCCAAATGACTACACATATGCTTGCAGTTCCATAGAATTCTAAAGAAGTGCAACAATCTGGGCATCCATTTGTCTCCATTGCTTGATCGCTTTCTCATCGGTGGTTGGAGCAGCCCTGGTGATGTGATCATCAAAACCCAAGCAAGTAAGGGCAATGGTGACGACCCTAGACCATTGAAGAAAGTTGGAACCATTCAACTTTCGGGTAGTGAGTTGTGGGAGAGCCTTAAACTTCACGAAGAATAAGAGAAAAGAGAAATTTGATTTGGGGCAAAAACAGATTGAGAAAGGACCAAATCGGAACAGATTTGAACAAACTAAAGGCTGCCAATGAACAATAACTTTTGTGATGAACAGTAACTTTCGAATGAACAGTACTTGAGGGGCAGTGGCTAGGGTTTGAGGGGCTGCTAGTCTTCTCGGATCTTGGACAGAGATCCGACAATTGATAAAACACAAGAAACACTCTCGATCAACTTTGATCGGCAACAACAAGAGGAGCGGACCCTAAGATTGGGTGCTCTGATACCATGTAAAAGTAATCAATTTGTATATTGATTGAATAAAAAAGATAATACTAGGGCCTATTTTTATAATTAGCTAACCCAAGGATCAAAATTTCGTTTCGGTCTACCTAGAAACGGAAACGTTTCAGAACATTTCGGAAACATGTGGAAACAGTGGAAAAAATTGGAAACATTGAGAAACATGGGGAAACATAGCTTCAAACTTAACTATATGCGTGTATAAAGCTAATAATTGATTAAATGAACATTTGAGAGTTCTATATATGTAGTGCTACATTAAAAATGTGTAGTTCAAATTAAAAATACATGAGGATTAAGTCGCCAATCTATTGTCAAACACTTCATAGAATCCACAAAACACTCCATAGAATGCAACAGATACATATAAGTACATAGTAAGCTAATAAGTCATCTCTAAAATAAAATGGTTGCTCATATGACAAGTACACAACCACATGGTTATCTCGATGGAAACAAGTATGTTTCGTTGGAAGCAAATGAAACGATGTGGAATCATAGGTTTGTTTCGATGGAAACAAAAGAAATAAAGTCGTTTCGATGGAATCCATGGAATTTCGAGATTCCATGGCTGTTTCGTTTCCATGACCTAGGAAACGGAAACGTTTCGGCCGTTTTGATGGAAACAGAAGGAAATTTTGATCCTTGAGCTAACCTAACCACACTTTACATTTTTCCGATGTGGGTCAACATATATACATAATAAAACACCTAATACAGAACTATCCTTTTAACATTTCCCATCTAATTACTTCAATTCTTGAATATCTTGCAAAAAAAAAAAAAAAAAGGATTGAACTTAAACCCATGAATTCAAAGACAATGTCAATGTTCACATCTACTTACTTCAATCTGTGAAAAAAAAGAAAGAAAGATTAAACTTAAAAAAGTTAAATCCATGAATTCAAAGACAATGTTAATCTTCCCATCTAATTACTTCAGTTTTTGTATGTCTTGCAAAAAAAAAAAAAAAAAGAGGATTAAACTTAAACCCATGAATTCAAAGACAATGTCAATGTTCACATCTACTTCTTTTTTTTTTTTGGTAATCGGGGGTGTCCGGGCCAGCTTGCGCGCACCTCGACTAATCCCTCGAGGACTGGAGGCGCCGGGTGAATACTCCAGTGGCCACGCTCCTCATGACTCGAACACTAAACCTCTTGGGTAGTACACCCAAGAAGCTTACCACTCGGCCACAAGGGACTTGGTTACATCTACTTACTTCAATTCTTATATGTCTTGCAAAATAAAAAAAAGAGGATTAAAGTTAAACCCATGAATTCAAAGACAATGTCAATGTTCCCATCTAATTACTTCAATTCTTGTATGTCTTGCAAAAAAAAAAAAAAAAAGAGGATTAAACTTAAACCCATGAATTCAAAGACAATGTCAATGTTCACATCTACTTACTTCAATTTTTGTATGTCTTGCAAAAAAAATAAAAAAGAGGATTAAACTTAAACCCATGAATTCAAAGACAATGTCAATGTTCCCATCTAATTACTTCAATTCTTGTATGTCTTGCAAAGAAAAAAAAAATTGATTCATTCAAGTTCAAATGCTCAATCATAAACAAATTGTACAGTGTACTCAAAGATGAAACCCCATAAAGTAACCTAATTCAGTAATTTGGGAACACATAATTTACATAAACCAAGATAGATCTCATCAATTAATTAGACCAAGATAGAATTATAGAAACTCCATAAAGTTCATCTGTTCACATCTAATTACTTCAATAACAATGGATGTTTCATTGATTCATTGAAGCTCAAATGCTCAATCATAAAAAAATTGTACACAAAGATGTAACCCCATAAAGTAACCTAATTTAGTAATTTGGGAACACGTAATTTACATAAACCAATGAAACAAATTATGTTTCTGCAATACCATTAGAATACAATCTGTACAATCTTTATACTACATTCCTAGGCACCAAAAAAGGGAAGTAATAACAACCCACCACTAATCTATCCTATAAATTTACTAGTAATCTGTCCAACAAATCAGGGATAAGATTTTACAGCTATTCTACAATTAAATTCAGGACCTAGGATTACAATCAAATCCCTAATAATCTGCCAACAATCAGGAACTAGGATTACAATCAAATCCCTAATATTTTGCCAACGCTCCCCCTCAAGCTGGAGAATAGATGTTATCCATTCGCAGCTTGCTAGTAATTATCTGAAATTGGTGACTAGTCAAGCCTTTTATCAAAACATTAGCTAGATGTCCTCCTGTTGATACATAGGGCGTACAGATTAAACCACTGTCAAGTTTTTCTTTGATAAAGTGTCGATCCACTTCTACATGTTTTGTCCGATCGTGTTGTACGGGATTATGAGCAATATTAATTGCTAATTTATTATCACAGTACAACTTCATCGGTTCTTCCCATTTGACTCCAAGATCATCAAGGATAATCTTAATAATTCATAACAACTCACAAATCCCGTGTGCCGTGGCTCTAAACTCTGCCTCTGTACTTGATCTAGCAACCACAGATAGCTTCTTGCTTCTCCAGGTCACCAAGTTACCTCCTAAGAATGTACAATAACCAGAGGTAGACCTTCGATCCTTTATTGATCCTGCCCAATCCGCATCAGTGTATGCTTCTAAGTTCAGCTCTCCATTTTTCTTAAACAAAATTCCCTTCCCTGGAGTACCTTTCAAATAGCGCATAATTCGGTGCACCGCTTCTTGGTGGACTTCCCTAGGAGTATTCATGAATTGACTCACCACACTCACAACATAGGCTATATCTGCCGCGTGTGTGACAAATAAATTAATTTCCCAGCCAAACGTTGATACCTTCCACATTCTACTGCCACATCTTCTTGTGCTTCTCCTAGTTTGTGATTCTATTCAATTGGTGTATCGACTGGCTTACAACCAAGCATCCTTGTCTCCTTAAGAAGATCGAGAATATATTTCTGCTGAGAGATAAAGATACTATTCCTCGAATGTGCTACCTCAATTCCAAGAAAATACTTGAGTCCCCCCAGGTCTTTTATTTCAAACTCCTTAGCTAATCTCTTCTTGAGCCATTCTATTTCTTCAGAGTGATCACCTGTTACAATTATGTCATCCATATAAACTATTAGAGCTGTTACTTTACGCATTGATGAATGCTTGATGAAGAGAGTATGATCTCTTTGACTCTGTCGAAACTTCATCTCACTCATAGCTTTTGCAAATCTTCCAAACCATGCTCGTGGAGATTGATTGAGACCATAAAGTGCCTTTTTTTAACCTGCAGACATTGTTTCTTTTAAAGTTCTCATTGAAACCTGGTGGTGCCTCCATATACACTTCCTCCTCTAAATCACCATGTAAGAATGCAATCTTAACATCAAATTGCTACAAAGACCAACCAAAATTAGTTGCTAAGGATAACAAAACACGAACTGTATTCATCTTTGCCACTGGAGCAAAGATCTCTTGATAGTCCACCCCATAGGTTTGTGTATATCCCTTAGCTACTAGCCTAGCTATATACCTTTCTAGTGTTCCATCAGCTTTATATTTAAGAGCAAACACCCATTTACACCCCACTGGTTTCTTTCCCTTTGGCAATTCTACAATTTCCCAACTTTTGTTTTTTTGAAGGGCCAACATTTATTCTTTTATGGCTTTCCTCCAATTCTCATTTCTAAGTGCCTCTTGGACTGTTTGAGGGATCTCAATGGACGTTAATTGGGTAAGAAAGGCTCTATGGGATGGGGATAGTTTCTCAAATGAAATGAAGTTGGAAACCGGGTGTTGAGTACTTTCTGGTTGCTTTCCTGAGGGCAATTGGTAAATGGAGGTCATCAAACACTTCTGAGTCTTTCATATGTACAGTATTCTCTAGAGTGTTTGGTGGATTTAAAGGATTTGAAGTAGTGAGGGAAACAATATCAGAAACTGAGTTGTTGGAAGTGTTATTTTCATTACCTAGCTCGGGTTGAGACTCTCGGACTTGCACTGGATCAATTAGTGTCTGTTTCCTCCTAGAATACACCTGTAGTGGCAAGGCAGTCGTATTAACTCCCCCTGTATCAGATTCTGACAGTTCTACATCTGGAAATTTTTCTGGATCAATTGACAAGGGAATAGGAGCTGAAGAAGATTAAAAAATACTCCCTCCGTCCCATAATAAGTGTCCACATTTCCTTTTTTGGATGTCCCACAATAAGTGTCCACTTTCCTAAATTGGCATATATCTTTTACTTACTTTCCAAAACTACCCTTATAATAAAGACAAAAAAGCATTTATTTGTAGTCCCAAAACAAGCAAAAAGTCAAACACCCATCACATCTAAGGGTAAAATTGGAAAGAGACTCTTTAATGAACCAAATAAATTAATATAATACAACTTTCTAAAACATTGTGCAAAAAGGAAGTGGACACTTATTATGGGACGGAGGGAGTATATGGTAAACATAGGAAAGAAACTTATCTTCATATAGATTCTCCCCCTGAAGATAAGTACTACGAAAAAAGGATTGATTTTCAGCAAAAGTGATATCCATAGTTGTGAAAAATTTCCGAAAAGAAGGATGATAGCATTTATACCCCTTTTGTATTGGAGAGTTACCCACAAACACATTTTAAAGCCCGAGGATCAAGTTTGCTTCGATATTGGGAGTAAATATGAACAAATGAGACACAACCAAAGACCTTAGGGGGGAGTTGAGAAGAGCTATTAAAGTGGGGAAAGAAACTTGAGAGTGCTTCCACTGGAGTTTTGTTTCCTAGCACTTTAGATGGCAGGCGGTTGATCAAATGAGCCGCAGTTAGGACTGCTTCTCCCCAATATGGTTTAGGCATATTTTTCCGGAAAAGTAAAGCCTGAGTAATTTCCAACAGATGCTTATTTTTTCGTTTGGCAACTCCATTTTGCTGCGGGGAGTTGGTGCATGAAGATTGGTGTATAGTCCCTTCTTTTTCGAGAATAAAGTATTCCTTCCCATTATCGGATCTGGTGCTCTTTATTTGAACCCCAAACTGAGTGTTAATCATTTTGTGAAAAACTGAAAACACAGAACTAACATCAGATTTATTTTTCAAAAGAAACACCCAATTTATTCTGGTACTATCATCAATAAAGGACACAAACAATCTAGCTCCAGAAAGACTTGGTATTCGAGAAGGGCCCATACAACAGTATGTATCAACAAAAAAGGAAAAGCTGATTTTTTTATTACTCAACGGAAAAGGAACACAATGATGTTGAGCTAATTGGCAAATTTCACAATGAAAACTATTAACATCCAATTTAGCAAATAACAAATGGAACATTGTTTTTAGCAAAGAAAAAGATGGATGGCCTAATCGGAGATGATGCAGCCAGATCTGAGTTTTATTCAATGACAACTTCTCTGAGAAATGGGAAAGAGGCATACGATCACCGTTGCCAGCACTGATTTCAAGCAATAACAGACCCTCCTGTTCCTTAGCATGCCCAATCATCTTCCCCGTGGCTCGATCTTGAATCACACAAGGAGTTAAAAAAAAAGGTTACACTACAATCCTGATCTTCAGTAATTTGGTGAATTGACAAAAGATTGACTGAAAGTTTGGGAACATGTAACACAGTTTTTAGAGAAAGCGATGGAGTTAAGGGTATTTTCCCTTGACCTGCTACGGCTGCTAGATTGCCATCAGCAACTTTAATTTTTTAGTTCCCAGAACATGGATTGTAGGAAGAAATTCGATGTGAAGAATTGGTCATGTGGTCAGTAGCACCCGAGTCAACGATCCATGTGCTAGGTAAACAATCCTTTGAGGCACTAAGAGCATGAAATAATGGGCACTTACCTGATTGCATCAAAAAACATGATCCACTCGGCTTATCAAGTGAAACAAGTAGACTATAAAGCTTTTCAATCTCCTCTTTGTTCAGTCCATTGATCTCTGAACCGATAGAAGTCAAGATCTCCTGCTTGGAATTTTCTTCAGGATGAGCAATATGGGCTTGACCACCTCGCTGTCCAGATTGGACATATCGGCTTCCATTGCCTCTGCCGAACGATGGAGGCTTGCCATAGAGCTTCCAGCAAATCTCCTTTGTATGTCTTGGCTTTTGCAGTAAGTACACCACATATTGTCTTTATTACTTGGTGTTCTGGGCACTTCACTTCTTCCATGTTCAAAGTTGCCTCCATGATTACTGTTTGGTGATGTAGAATTTGACTTCATGGCAGCAAGGTGATTTGGCTTCACAGTGGCAAGGGTCGGTCCTTCTGTGGGTCGATTATCAAGCATAACGCCTCTTCATTCTTCTTCAACCAGTATAATGGAGAAAACTTCATTCAGGGATGGCAAGTCTTCCTTTCCAAGAACCTGAACCTTAACTTGATCGTATTCCATATTGAGTCCCGCCAAAAAAAAAATATTCTCTCCCTTTCAACAAACTTAAGCAACATGGCAGATCTCCACTACACTTCATCTTAAAATTATGAAAATAGTCTAGTTCCAACCATAAACTTTTCATGATATTGTAATACTCAACAACAGAGAAAGTACTTGCTTGGTAGCAACAATCTTGGTCTTTATTTGTAAATCTGGGCAGCATCCTTAACTTTAGAATATGTTTGTCGAACAGCTTCCCAAATATCCTTAGCCGTTGTCAAGAATATACATATTCCACCGATCTCCGGTTGCATTGAGTTCCACAACCAAGTCATAATCATTGAATCTTCTTCATCCGACACTTCAAACTTTGGATCATCCTTCGTTGGAGTAGGTCCGATCAAATGACTTAATTTCCCTTTTCGTTTCAAAAAAGTCGGCACGAGTTGAGACCACACTAGGTAATTCCGGCCATTGAATTTAAACAAACTCTGCAGATTTTGGTATTCTCCAGAATGATTCACTGGGTTGGGGGCAGATTTTGATGACTGGGTGACTTCCGATTCGTCAGACATAATGTAGTGATATTTTGGATTGAGGAAACAGAAAGATTTTTTTCTGGCTATGCAGGCCAAGATTCAACAGAAATTGTGCAAGGACAGTATAATTTTTTCAGCAATTAAGGCCGAGAGAAATGGACTAAAAAACAAAATGCAGAAAAAAAGAGCCCAAGCTTTGATACCATGAAACTAATTATGTTTTTGCTATACCATTAGAATTCAATAAGTACAATCTTTATACGACATTCCTAGGCACCCAAAAAGGAAAGTAATAACAACCAACCACTAATCTATCCTATAAATCTACCAGTAATCTGTCCAATAAATTAGGGATCAGATTTTACAGCTATTCTACAAATAAATTCAGGACCTATGATTATAATCAAATTCCTAATAATCTGCCAACAATCAGGAACTAGGATTACAATCAAATCCCTAATCATCTGCCAACAACCAAGATAGAATAGATCTCATCAATTCATTAAACCAAGATAGAATCATAGGAAACCCCATAAAGTTCATCTGAGATCTATGGCTTTTCACTCTACAAGTTTAACCTAATAAAGTAATTTGGGAACAAATAAACCAAGATAGATCTCATCATTCAACAATAGAGAGAGAGACTGAGAGAGAGAGACTCAGAGAGAGAGAGAGAAAGATGGTGAGAGAGAGAGATTGAGAGTTGACTCAGAAAGCGAGAGATTCACTAATTCAGAGAAAGAATTAAAGAAGTAAAGAACCATAGAGAGAGAGAGAGAGAGAGAGAGAGAGAGAGATCAGATACGAGATACCTTGTCCTCGTGGAGTCCGGAGTCGTGGCCATGTGTGTGTGTGTGTGTGAGAGAGAGAGAGAGAGAGAGAGAGAGAGAGAGAGAGAGAGAGAGAGAGCATCGCGTCGCCGCCGAGAATGCACCAGAGCCACGCTGCCGCCGGCGTCGAGAATGAACGAGACCCAGACCGCCGGCCTGCCGTCGTGAGTTGAGGCCCCTTGAGCCTTGAGTGTTCCACCGCCGTCGTTGAGAGAGAGATGAGATGAGAGTTTGTGATTTTGACTTGAACTTCAGCCTTAATTCACTAAAAGGCTATTTTTATATTGAATTGAAATTTCGGATATTCGACCCGAACTCATTTTTCATACCGAAAACCGAACCAAACTAATAAAAACAGTTTGGTTTCGAATTGAAACAATGTCGGTTCGGTTTCTACCCGACCCGAATTGTGAAAATACTTCGGGTTCGGTTCGGTTCGGTTCGGTTATTCGGGTTGATCCGAAGTATGCCCACCCCTAAAGAAGGCCTAGCTTCAAGTTGTTCAAGGCATAGTGGCGTTGAGTTTCTCGACCCTTTGCCTTAAGGATTAGTGGGTACCGTATACGCAACAGAAGCACCTGAAGTACTAAACGGAATATGTATTAGTTTGGTACTGTCTACCTGAGACTGTCCCTGACAACTGAATCTGATTTTTCCCATGATTTTCATACCCGTAATAGTGCGAAAAGAAGGCCTAGCTCCAAGTTGTTCAAGAATAGTGGCGTTTGAGTTTTTTGACCCTTTGCCTTAGGATTAGTGAGTACATTATACGCAATAGAAGCACCTGAAGTACTAAACAGAATAGGTATTAGTTTGGTAATGGTTGGAGCAGTAAACTTGGATTTGACATTAAATGAACTTGTTGAAGTTTGCTGGCTTAAAATTTAACGGAAACGTTGAAGTCATTCCAATTACCAGATAACAATTTTACACTAAAAAAGCTTATTTTTAAAGTTATTCCAATTCCAAATAACAATTTTACATAGGGAAAATGATTTATTTCCCTCTGGTGATATTTTAGTGTTTACATACTATAGAGGTTTTAGGTAAAGTAACGATTAATTGTTGTTAAATAATATAATTATCTGAAATTCTATTGGTTAGTAGCACGGATGTCAGAGACAGAGAGAGAGCAGCGCGGGGTGGGGAGGGGTGCGTGGGGGTAAAAATTACAATGACTTCCCTTGATGTATATTGAAATTACGCGAACCTCCCTTGTATTTTCAAAACTTCCGTTGACCTAAATTATTGAATATGCATGATAACTTTTTAGTAGAAGAATAAAATAAAAATCTCTCTCATTGTGTGTGTGTAGCAAAGCCCTACCATCATCTAAGAAGCACTAACACGAATACGGCGACATAGACATGACACGACACGAAGTGTTGACACGACAAATCCTAAAAAGAATGCAACACGATACGGCAGTGACCTTTGTTGTTAAAGGCGAGCCTTGAGGCTCAGGCTCAGGCGGGTTCATTCTTTGCGCCTCGCCTTGCCCTAGGCGAGGAGGCCCCTTCAAACAGGCCCCGCCTAGGCGCTCCTTTCTTGCACCTTTTTATAAAAGCCCAAGGCGCAAAGCCTGCACCTCAATAAAATTATGCATCAATAACTTAATTTGGCATGAAACTATCAAACTCAATTACTTTGCGCCTCAATAAAATTATGCATCAATAACTTAATTAGGCATGAAACTATCAAACTCAATTAATATTAACTTTAGACCCAACTCATGACCCACCTCTTATTAGCTTTGAACCCATATTAAGACCCATTAGGTCATTCTAACTTCCAAAACACAATGGTAACTTTTGAAAATAGAAGAATATTATTCTTTTTGACCAACACTAACAATCGTATTGGCTTCCAAATTTAGAGAAGGAAAAGAAAAGAGAAAGGGATAATCCTAGTTGTACAAATAATCTACATAAGAATAAATTTAAAATTTGTGACAGTTTCATACATGATTAGGTCTTCACTGTGTTATTCTAAGGTTGACTATTTTGTGAAGCATATAGAGACAACTAGTAAGCTGGCCAATGTAGTTAAATAGGTCAAAAATGCACATTACTTTGATGTTTTAGCAATTTCTATGTATATGTTAATTGTTGAGTTCTTATATTTGCTTAAGCATATCTTACTTATAAGTTTTCTTGAAATGCGCCTCATTTCGCTTAGGCTCGCGCTTTTTTCTGTGCCTTGTGCCTAGGCCTCCGGAGGCTTTTGCGCCTAAGTGCGCCTTAAATAACTATGGCAGAGAGAGAGAGAGAGAGAGAGAGAGAGAGAGAGAGAGAGAGAGAGAGGTAAATTACAATGACTTCCCTTGATGTATATCGAAACTACGCGAACCTCCCTTGTATTTTCAAAAATTTCATTGAACTAAATTATTGAATGTCCTTAAATAATAACTTTTTAGTAGAAGAATAAAAATGAAAATCTCTCTTACCCTGTGTGTGTGTGTGGCAAAGCCCTACCATCAGTTAAGAAGCACCGACAAATACGGCGACACAGGCAAGACACGACATGTAATGGCGACACCACAAATCCTAAAAAGAACGTAACACAATACGACAGCGACATGGAGAGTATTAATTATATTTATGTAAATATGTGACCATGTAACATAAAAATAGCAATATTTTTAGAATAACTAATTACTAAGATGTTAAGTAAATTACCTCCAAACATGAAAATATCACAACAATACTACCATGACTTACTATAAGTCCTTCAACTTTCTAGTATTCCTTCTACTTGTCCTAAAATGTTTTCGCTTTTCAAAATAAACCCCTCTTTGTAACCTTATTTTACATATTAGGGCTTTCGCCCCAAAATTCAAGACTTCTCTTAAACTATAAAAAATGAAAAAACCAAACCGTGTCGGGAAAGTGTCGGAGCTATGTCGATGGTGTATCAGTGCCCTATCGATGACTTGTCGGATTTCAAAACTAAATTAAAAATTCTGGACAAGTTTTTGGTGTGTCCAATGTGACAGGTGTGTCGCCCGCGTGTCAGACACAAATATACGGCACTCCATTTGAAGTGTCGGTGCTTCCTAGTGGTCCATCAGCAGTGGCCCACACCAAGTCCACTCTGCCGCTACCAGAGTCTCACCCACCATTGTCACCCTTATTACCGCATCCACGCATCTACCAGCCACAACATCCCGCCACCAACACCACAAATACGGCGACACAGGCAGATACGGCGACACAGGCCTGCCACCACAAACACCACCAACCACAGCCCCTCACATCACTGTGCCCATCACCCTGCCTCTGCATGCCCCATCTGCAACCCACTGCCACAATCTTCTATTTTAAGCCATGTCCAATGCCCAAATTACCCATTTCCCTGCTACTCCAAAGCGAATCTCATATGTGAGGTGAAAACTGAAAACCAAGCACCATACCATCACCACCTAACCACCACTCCGACAAATCTTAAACCCACAAAGGTGGTGTAACAGAATAAGCTGAACCACAGCCATTCTTTTTCATTTTCTTTAGTTTCTTTTTCTTTTCATTTTTTTTAAAAAAAAAACTCTTGCTTATCAGTTGCTGAAGTTGCAAAAGGTTCTATATTACTATAGAGCTCTGTGATTTTCCGTTCTCTCTCGCTAAACAATTTGGGTTAAAAGGTGGTGACTTTTGGTGGAGGTTTGAATGCTTGATACATATGGTGGAAGGGTGGTTATACGAAACATTTAATTGAATTTGCATTGTATTCAACACAATGTTTTTTTGCAAAGGAGGGTATTTGCAAAGAAACAGAGATCTATGCTTGCCTTGATAGAATCACGAACAATTTGTAACCACTCTATCAACTTGTAAGTAAGATTTATTTTCTCGCAAAGCAGTCTGCTAACTTTCAACAAATCCTATCTGTGAGGTGAAAACCAAGCACCATACCATCACCACCTAACCACCACTCCAACAAACCTTAAACCCACAAAGGTGGTGTAACAGAATAAGCTGAACCACAGCAATTCTTTTCTTAGAAGCAGGAACCTTCTAAAATGGTCACGCTCCCTCCTCAGACTCTCGATTCCGTGCTTCTTACTAAGAAGCTTGTCCCCTCATGTTAGAACCTCGCTCCGACCCCGCTCCCATCACAACCAAGTCTCAAAATAGCCTATAAATGGATTCAAGTTCTTATTTTGCTCAAATTTTTTACCGAAGAAACATTTTTATGTCAGAACATATGGCTTAAAACTTTCAAAAACAAAATTTGCAATCAAAATATATGATGTCAATCTAAATTCCTCTACAATAATTAGATATAGAATATATTTTATATCAAATATTTGGACGCTTCTTAAACACTCCCAAGCTTTGAATTTCTTAAAGTTTAACGCTTCCTCGCTCCCGCTACCGCCTCCGCCCCCGCCCCCGCCCCCGCCCCCGCCCCTTCTTAGATTCTTTTTTATTTTCTTTAGTTTCTTTTTCTTTCATTTTTTTTAAACTCTTGCTTATCAGTTGCTGAAGTTGCAAAAGTTTCTATGTTACTATAGAGCTCTGTGATATTTCGTTCTCTCTCGCTAAACAATTTGGGTTAAAAGGTGGTGACTTTTGGTGGAGGTTTGAATGCTTGATACATAGTGGAAGGGTGGTTATACGAAATATTTAATTGAATTCATGCATTGTCTTCAACACAATGGTTGTTTGCAAAGGAGGGTATTTGCAAAGAAACAGAGATCTATGCTTGCCTTGATAGAATCATGAGCAATTTGTAACCACTCTATCAACTTGTAAGTAATAACCCAGCAAACTAATTTTCTTCCACTCTTCACCTTTATTTATTTTCTCGCAAAGCAGTCTGCTAACTTTCGAGACCCGAAGGCGAGAGAGAAGAGGTTGGACTTTTATATACATGCATGTGTGCAAATGTTGACTCTTTGGAAAGTCATATTTATTCCAGGGTTATATTAGTAATTACTGATACAAGATTATATCACCTTGGAGGTCAGCGCAATTATTGAAAATTCAAGGCCAGTCCTTGTATTTATGACACAAGTCAAGGAAGGTATTCAATTTCTGGACGTCTTCAACCTCCCCTCTCTCTTTTTTTTTTTTAAACATGTGTGGGAGGTCCATTCGGACCATTCCTCATTGGCTCATCCTTTGGGGAGCAATCAGTATTCCAACCTTTTATGAGACTTGAGATTCTAATGAATGGTTCCAATTTTCATCTGGCATGCAAAACAGTTAAAAGGATCCCTAAAATAAATTATTATATTTCCACACAGTGATCAATATTGCCAATGTCGGCTTACATTTTATAAAAGGAGTTGGGTTCCACTTATCATCTGCATCATATCAACATAATCAACCCATAAGTCAACCTTTTAAGATATTTTGTGTGCCATACCCTGCACTAAATATATTATGTATGCATGCGTCTTCTGTAAATTCTGATTTTTTATGTAATTTAGTCATGCTGACATACAATCCAATTATCATTCTTATGTTTTTTTAGTAAAAGAGGTTCGATTATCCTACCCTAATTAAGATATGCCAATGCTTAATGAATATGCTTCAATAGCTTTATAGGCATTTAAATGTGAACTTTTGCACGAAAAGACCTTGAATTATGCTTTAAGGTAAGGTGGAAATAGAAATAACGAGAGGCTAGTATATAACAGTAGATAACGAGGATTGAGGACAAGACTAAGTGCACATAAAAGGAAAAAAAAAATTGAGGGGGAGTGGCATCACAGTATTTGGTCTTCCTGCCATTCCTAGCCGCTTCTTATATGTGGTGTACCAGAGATATTAGTTAAGCTGTGCAGAGAATAACATAGTTATAAACAGAATATGTACTGTCATGCATGTACAATTTGTTTGAAGATAACTCTCTAGTCTCTCATACGTGTACAGAGGCATACATATATGTTTTAATTACAAATTCCTACATGTATCCGTCTATTTATATGTGAAGATTTTTAGATGATTATTACAAGTTCTTGTTTCAAGCAAAACTGATTCACATTTGAGTCCGGTTTGTACCAGTCAATGAGGAGCTAAAAGCTTCAGGAAAATTTGAATTGATGGATATTCAAGTTGATGAGGCTGAACATAGCATGGAGATGCACTTGCCATATCTTGCTAAAGTATTTAATGGGTTAGTTCTGGATTGCATTTAAATTCTGTTATCCAGATAATTTTTATAGAAAATGAATAAATAGAATAAAAACAGGGAAAAATTCTCTTCTTTACTTGGCTGAGGCTGGCTTCTAAATAATACAAAATACAGGTACCCGGTAAAAATTGTACCAATTTTGGTTGGTGCTGTTAATGCTGAAAAAGAAGCCATCTATGGGCAGCTACTAGCCAAATATGTGGATGACCCAAATAATTTCTTTTCGGTGTCCTCAGATTTTTGTCATTGGGGATCTCGGTATGTTCCGTTCATAAGTCTTTTCTTAAGCTCAGTCTCTTTACATCACATACAGATTCATTTCTAATGTCAGTACATCTTTGTCCATTTGTCAAATATACACGGCTATTAGTTAGTACACCTTTCCTAACCTAATACGAATACGGGAATGCAGACATGATATGACAATATATGATGACACGGAAAATTCTAAAAGATTAGGACACGGACACGGTGTGGACTTGGATATTTTATATAGGATTTAAGTACTTGATTTAAATATTTTTGATCACGGGATAGAAGAAAATCATATAATCTATGCTATAGAAAAACTAAGATGTCTGATTGTCTTTAAATTTCAAAAGGTCCTAATTATTTGAAATGTTGGAAGTACTATTTGTTTTTTATCACCCTTATTCTCAATTTGTAGAAGCTCTATTACGCTTTCGTATTCCCTATTTATTCCTATTCAAAACACCAAATTATGAGTTCAAAGAATTCTAATTATCCTCATCATTAAGAGGCCCTAACCGCTTTCAACTTTGGTTTTTGAAACTTCAGTAGTATTAGATTTGGTGTCAATGCATCTGGTTATATCTGTCATGTCTTGCATGTCCGAAACAAAAAATTAATTTTAAAGTTGGACATGGACTTTGGTGTGTCTGACACGTGTTAAGAAGTGTCGGATGTGTGTCGTATCTGATACGGTGTCGGACATGGAAAATTGCCTGTGTCGATACTTCCTAGCTCACCTGCACATCAATTCATATGATCAAATGGGTAGTCACTCGAGTGTGCTTATATGTCTATATAAGCTATGTAGCATGGACACAGACATGCGACACGAATACTACACGATACAGACACGGCTAGGATATGACGAATAAATATTATCTTTGAGTTTAATCTACAATTGTAGTTCCGTGTCTACTCTTTGTTTCCATAATTCTAAAATAAACCAATTGCTTATCCCCAATTTTACTATACTAAGACTAGTGTCTCAAAATTTTAAAAGCATTTTTCTAATGAGAGGCCACCATGCCGCGTTCCCTCGCATGTCCAGCCATGTCAGCCGTCTGTCCGACATGCGCTCAAGGTGTGTCTGATGTTAGAAAATTTAAGACACGTTTTTTAGCGTGTCTGACACATGGTGACGAGTGTCCGACGGGTGTCAGTGTCTGAGACAGACACGATATGGAGACGGCACCCAAGGTGAAGTGTCTGTGCTGCAAAGTATATAAGCAATTGTCTTTCATTTATGTGGGTGTGTGTGGTCTTCTACTTTTATTTCCCAAACAAAGATGGATGCTATTCTTGTTTCCTTAACCCCGTGCCTCTGAAAGAGGCTTGTATTGTGATTGCCTCTCCAATGCTTGTTTTGGTTACCGAGTTCTTAGCAAACTATCAGCCTTATATGTATCGTGATGTGAAATTTCTCTTTTGTATTAGGTTCAACTACATGCATTATGACAAAAAACATGGAGCCATCCACAAATCTATTGAGTCTTTGGACAAGATGGGCATGGATATTATTGAAACCGGAGATCCAGATGCATTTAAACAGTACCTGTTGGAGTTCGACAACACCATTTGTGGACGCCATCCTATTAGTGTTTTTCTCCATGTAATTTCATAATCTCCCTCCCTAGAAACCACAAGACTTTTTGCAGAATTAAATTTTGCCATCCATGTCATATTTATAGCTTTAGAAGTTAATCTGAGTTCATTCAGTGCTAAAACCCACTTTGACAAGTTTGTGAAATCAGAGCTCCAAAATGCCAAGGTGAAAATGTTCAAGTTTTCTTCTCTCTGTTTGGCTTAATTTTTGCCTCCGGATTGTTTCCTATATTTTTCAGGTAAAATTTTCTAAAATGGACTGCAGAACATGCAATATGCACTCCGTTTTCTGAAGTTTGTATAGATTTTCAATGAGAATTTTTCTGCTTTTTTATACCAGTAGTTTTTTTTATGCTCTCTCAAGTCCCATCCTTTTTGGTTTTTCTCACTTAATTGATTCAATTATATACTATTTCTTTTTTTATTTGGCCAGATGTTGAAGAACTCCTCGACAAAGATAAAGATCAAGTTCCTACAATATGAACAGTCAAGTGAATGCAAAACCATGAGAGATAGCAGCGTTAGTTATGCATCTGCAGCGGCAAAGATTGATGTATAAACCTGTGGTAACTAAAAACTTTTGCTTGCGCTGAAGGGATTATCAATTTGAACTTATCTGCATTGACTGCGTAATCTCTAACCTTATATTCCCCTTTGCAATAAACTCTCTCATTTTGGGTTTCTTTCGGATTAATGGTTTAATTTATGTTTTTTTAATTTTTTTTTTTTTTAAAATTTTTTTTATTATTTAATTTGTATTGTGATATTTCTGAATCAATGTTGAAGTTATAAGCCTACACTATGTTTGGGAGTTCCAAAATTGAGAGAAAAGAAGAGAGAGTGCCTCACTTTTTTTTTCGTTTTCTCTCGTTAGAGATTTTTAGTAGTGAGAGAAAAGAAGAGAACTAACCCCCACTTTCTCTCAATATCTTTCTCTCCAAATTGGGAAGAGAAGGAGAGAAAAGAAAGTGGGCATTAATGAATCTTTTTAATACCCACAATATACTTTCATTTCGTCTTACCTAATTTTAATTCCTTTTAGGTCCTAGGCATTTATAATACACAACATACATGTATTTTGTCTCTAAAAACAATTAACCTAGCCTCTCACAAACGATAATCTACGGCCATGATTTTCTCTCTCATCTCCATTAACGATTGATTGTATTTCCTCTCCATTAATGATTGAGTGTATTTCCTCTCCATTACTTGAAGTTCTTGGTGGGTAGAATGGTGTATATATATATATATATTCTTTTCTTCTCATCTTGCAAATAAGAGGAAATAAAGTAACATTATCTTCTCTCCTAAACTCTCAAACAAGATGAGAGAAATCACCATCTTTTCTCTCTTCACTTGAGACTTTCTCTTCTTTTCTTCTCTCCTAAACTTCCAAACATAGTGGGATCATTCTGGGGGCATTTTTTGCTACTAGATGGTACTTGCAAAGTTATAGGCCATTACTGGTGCAATGTTAAACTCTGCAGTGCAGTTTTGAGTTTGGGTTTATGTAGGCTTGATCCGAGTTTTAGCAAGAGTTTGTCCAAGCCTTCCTGAGGGATTTTACTATGATAAAATGGCAATCAGTAAACCGTCTCCCGAAGTCACGGACAAGGTTGAGAGATTTGTCGTAAAAAAAAAAAAGCTATGAGCAAAAAAAAAAACAATAGCCATACTTATACGACTAGTTTCCTTTGAGCAACGAGTTAGCCTAGTTGGTAAAAAGGCTCATTATACCACGCTTATACTAGGGTTCGAACCTTGCCCCCTCCTTCGGACCACGAGACCACTACACCGACAAAAAAAATATGACTAGTATCCTTCTATGGATGGTAATTGCTTATTTACTCTTCCCTAAATGATAGAGTAACACTATAGTTGTTAAATTTTCATACAAATTTGGCTCCTAACGGAGGTGACAATGAGACCACATTTAATTTAGTCCTACGAAATATTATGCCCCATAATAAATTCGCCCAAAATTAAAATAAAACGAAACTGAAGGAATAAGGAAAGTTCCATAGTTGGCATGCAAGCCTACAACTCAGCAATTTAAGCAATTAAGAAAAAAAGACGATCAAATTCTGATTTTAGGAGAAGTAAAATTTGACTTCAATCTTGAACTGTTGGATTATTCTTCTAGAACTTGAATTAGATTGAGACATCTTTGTGGACCAAGCTCAATAGGCCTCCACGAATTTTCCTGATACCAAACTTCTTGAATTAGCCCATTGAGTGCCTCTTTGAACTTCTTTGCTCGAGCCCTCGTAACTGGTCCAACTGGAATTTGAACTAGTTTCCTTGAAGACGTGCCATGATTTGCATAACTGATACAAACCCTGCCAACAATGTGACGAAACCCGTAACACGATTAATGCCTTGGACTGTTCTACTATCAGATTCAAATGGAAACCGCTACCCAACACCTATCATACGAACCCCGCCAACAATGTGACGAAGTCCATAACACGATTAATGCCTCGGACCGTTCTACTGTCAGATTCAAATGGAAACCGCGACCCAACACCTATAACAGATGCGAACCTTGGTATAAAGGATGAAGACGCCACAATAAAGGGTGGAAAACTCGATTGATAAGTCCAGGTATGAACGCCACAGAGTAAATCTGATAAGTTCGAATAGTTCTTCAAAGAACCAAAGAGAAAACTCTCACAATATTATTAATGATCAAAAACGGACTATTACAAACTCTAAACTGTTTAAATAGCTGAGACATACGGTTAGGACATATAAGTCTACGAAATATTATGGCCCAATATAATTCACCCCAAAACTAAAATAAAAACAACTTAACAAATATGAAAAGTTTCTAAGTTGGCATGCTAGTCTATAATTTATTCTAGAGCTTGAATCATGGACACCCAGCCTTGTGGATCACTAGTATCCTCCTTTGGGCCACAAAGATTAGTCTCAACCCAAATTTGTAGAACCAGCCCATTGAGATTGTCCTTGAACCGTTTTGCTCGCGCCCTTGTAACTGGACCAATTTGCACGTGGTTCGGGTCCGCATTCCACCTTGTGCTAGCCGCCATGTTCTCATCAACCTCTATCAGAAGCGAACCTAGGTATAAAGAATGAAGACACCACAATCAGGATAAAAAACTCGATTGATAAGTCCAGGTATGAACGCCACAGAGTAAATCTGATACGTTCGAATAGTTCTTCAAGGAACCAAAGAGAAAAACTCTCACAATATTATTAATGATCAAAACTGCATATTACAAACCCTAAAACTGTTCAAATAACTGAGGCTTACAGTACGGCCCTATAAGCCTTCAAAATATTATGCCCCAAAATAAATTCACCCAAAATTAAAATAAAATGAAACTAAAGGAATAAGGAAAGTTCCATAGTTGGCATGTAAGCCTACAATTTAGCAATTTAAGCAATTAAGAAAAAATGACAATCAAATTCTGATTTTAGGAAAACTAAAATTTGCCATCAATAATTTTCCGAAAAAAAAAAAATTTGACTTCAATCTTGAACTGCTGGATTAGTCTTCTAGAACATGTATTAGATTGAGACATCTTTGTGGACCAAGCTCAATAGGCCTCCACGAACTTTTCTGAGACTAAACTTCTTAAATTAGCCCATTGAGTGCCTTTTTGAACTTCCTTGCCTGAGACCTCGTAACTGGTCCAATTGGAATTTAAACTGGTTCCCTAGAAGACGTGCCATGATTTGCATAACTGACACGAACCCCGCCAACAATGTGATGAAACCCATAACACGATTAATGCCTCAGACCGTTCTACTGTCAGATTCAAATGGAAATCGCGACCCAAAACCTATATCAGATGCGAACCTAGGTATTAAGGATGAAGACGCCACAATCAAGGATGGAAAACTCGATTGATAAGTCCAGGTATGAACGCCACAGAGTAAATCTGATAAGTTCGAATAGTTCTTCAAAAACCAAAGAGAAAACTCTCACAATATTATTTATGATCAAAATTGTATATCACAAACCCTAAAACTGTTTAAATAGCTGAGGCTTACAGTAGGGCCCTATAAGCCTACGAAATATTATGCCCTAAAATAAATTCCTCCAAAATTAAAATAAAATAAAACTAAAGGAATAAGGAAAGTTCCTTAGTTGGCATGCAAGCATATAATTTATTCTAGAGCTTGAATCATGGGCACTAGTATTGTGGATCACTAGTATCCTCCTTTGGGCCACAAATATTAGTCTCGACCCAAATTTGTTGAACCAGCCCATTGAGATTGTCCTTGAACCGTTTTGCTCGCGTCCTTATAACTAGACCAATTGGCATGTGGTTCGGGTCCGCATTCCACCTTGTGCTAACCGCCATGTTCTCATCAACCTATATCATATGCGAACCTAGGTATAAAGGATGAAGACACCATAATCAGGATGGAAAAGTCGATTGATAAGTGCAGGTATGAACGCCACAGAGTAAATCTGATAAGTTCGAATTGTTCTTCAAAGAATCAAAGAGAAAACTCTCACAATATTATTAATGATCAAAACTGCATATTACAAACTCTAAAACTGTTTGAATAGCTGAGGCTTACAGTAGGGCCCTATAAGCGTACGAAATATTATATGCCCCAAAATAAGTTCTCCCAAAATTAAAATAAAACGAAACTAAAGGAATAAGGAAAGTTCCATAGTTGGCATGCAAGCTTACAATTCAGCAATTTAAGCAATTAAGAAAAAATGACAATCAAATTCTGATTTTAGGAAAACTAAAATTTGACTTCAATAATTTTCTGAAAAAAAAAAAATTTGACTTCAATCTTGAACTGCTGGATTATTCTTCTAGAACTTGAATTAGTTGAGACATCATTGTGGACCAAGCTCAATAGGGCTCCACGAACTTTCCTGAGACCAAACTTGTTAAATTAACCCATTGAGTGCCTCTTTGAACTTCCTTGCCTGAGCCCTCGTAATTGGTCCAATTGGAATTTGAACTGGTTCACTTGAAGACGTGCCATGATTTGCATAATTGACACGAATCACGCCAACAATGTGACGAAACCCATAACACGATTAATGCCTCGGACCGTTCTACTGTCAGATTCAAATGGAAACCGCGACCCAAAACCTATATCAGATGCGAACTTAGGTATTAAGGATGAAGACGCCACAATCAAGCATGGAAAACTCGATTGATAAGTCCATGTATGAACGCCATAGAGTAAATCTGATAAGTTCGAATAGTTCTTCAAAGAACCAAATAAGAAACTCTCACAATATTATTAATGATCAAAACTGCATATTACAAACCATAAAACTGTTTAAATAGTTGAGTCTTACAGTTGGGCCCTAAAAATCTACGAAATATTATGCACCAAAATAAATTCGCCCAAAATTAAATTAAAATGAAACTAAAAGAATAAGGAAAGTTCCTTAATTGGCATGCAAGCCTATAATTTATTCTTGAGCTTGAATCATGGACACCCAGCCTTGTGGATCACTAGTATCCTCCTTTGGACCACAAAGATTAGTCTCAACCCAAATTTGTTGAACCAACCCATTGAGATTGTTCTTGAATCGTTTTGCTCGCGCCCTTGTAACTGGACCAATTGGCACGTGATTCGGGTCCGCATTCCACCTTGTGCTAGCCGCCATGTTCTAATCAACTTATATCAGTTGCGAACCTAGGTATATAGGATGAAGACACCACAATCAGGATGGAAAACTCGATTGATAAGTCCATGTATGAACGCCACATAGTAAATCTGATAAGTTTGAATAGTTATTCAAAGAATCAAAGTCAAAACTCTCACAATATTATTAATGATCAAAACTGCATATTACAAACCCTAAAACTGTTTAAATAATTGAGGCTTACAGTAGGGCCCTATAAGCCTACGAAATGTTATTCCCCAAAATAAATTCACCCAAAATTAAAATAAAACGAAACTAAAGAATAAGGAAAGTTCCATAGTTGGCATGCAAGCCTACAATTCAGCAATTTAAGCAATCAAGAAAAAATGACAATTAAATTCTGATTTAGGAAAACTAAAATTTGACTTCAATTATTTTTCGAAAAAAAAAAATTTGAACTCCGCCAACAATGAACCGAAACCCGTAACACAATTAATGCCTCGGATTACAAATGGAAACCGTGACCCAACACCTATATCAGATGCGAACCTAGGTATAAAGGATGAAGACGCCACAATCAGGATGGAAAACTCGATTGATAAGTCCAGGTATGAACGCCACAGAGTAAATCTGATAAGTTCGAATAGTTTTTCAAAGAACCAAAGAGAAAACTCTCACAATATTATTAATGATCAAAAACTGACTATTACAAACCCTAAACTGTTTAAATAGCTGAGGCTTACGGTTAGGACCTATAAGCCTACGAAATATTATGGCCCAATATAATTCACCCCAAAACTAAAATAAAAACAAACTAACAAATATGAAAAGTTCCTAAGTTAGCATTCAAGCCTATAATTTATTCTAGAGCTTGAATCATGGACACCCATGATTGTGGATCACTATTATCCTCCTTTGGGCCACAAAGATTAGTCTCAACCCAAATTTGTTGAACCAGCCCATTGAGATTGTCCTTGAACTGCTCGCGCCCTTGTAACTGGACCAATTGGAACGTGGTTCGGGTCCGCATTCCACCTTGTGCTTGCCGCCATGTTCTCATCAACCTATATCAGATGCGACTCTAGGTATAAAGGATGAAGGCACCACAATCAGGATGGAAAACTCGATTGATAAGTCCAGGTATGAACGCCACATAGTAAATCTGATAAGTTCGAATAGTTCTTTAAAGAACCAAAGTGAAAACTCTCACAATATTATTAATGATCAAAACTGCATATTACAAACCCTAAAACTGTTTAAATAACTGAGACATACAGTAGGGCCCTATAAGCCTACGAAATATTATGCCCCAAAATAAAGTCACCCAAAATTAAAATAAAACGAAACTAAAGGAATAAGGAAAGTTCCATAGTTGGCATGCAAGCCTACATTTCAGCAATTTAAGTAATTAAGAAAAAATAAAAATCAAACTCTGATTTTAAGAAAACTAAAATTTGACTTCAATAATTTTTCGAAAAAAAAAAATTTGAACTCCGCCAGCAATGTGACGAAACCTGTAACACGATTAATGCCTCGGACCGTTCTACTGTCAGATTCAAATGGAAACCGCGACCCAACACCTATATCAGATGCGAACCTAGGTATAAAGGATGAAGACGGCACAATCAGGATGGAAAACTCGATTGATAAGTCTAGGTATGAACGCAACAGAGTAAATCAGATAAGTTCGAATAGTTCTTCAAAAACCAAAGAGAAAACTCTCACAATATTATTAATGATCAAAACTGCATATTACAAACCCTAAAACTGTTTGAATAGCTGAGGCTTACAGTAGGGCCCTATAAGTCTACGAAATGTTATGCCCTCAAATAAATTCACCCAAAATTAAAATAAAACGAAACTAAAGGAATAAGAAAAGTTCCATAGTTGGCATGCAAACCTACAATTTACCAATTTAAGCAATTAAGAAAAAAAGGCAATCAAATTCAGATTTTAGGAAAACTAAAATTTGACTTCGATCTTGTGCTGCTGGTTTATTCTTCTAGAACTTGAATTAGATTGAGACATCTTTGTGGACCAATCTCAATAGGCCTGTACAAACTTTCCTCAGACCAAACTTCTTGAATTAGCCTATTGAGTGCCTCTTTGAACTTCCTTGCCTCAGCCCTCGTAACTGGTCCAATTGGAATTTGAACTGGTTCAATTCCGTGAAGACATGCCATGATTTGCATAACTGATACGAACCCCGCCAACAATATGACGAAACCCGTAACACGATTAATGCCTCGGACCATTCTACTGTCAGATTCAAATGGAAACCGCGACCCAACACCTATATCACATGCGAACCTTGGAATAAAGGATAAAGATGCCACAATCAAGGATAGAAAACTCGATTGATAAGTCCAGGTATGAACGCCACAGAGTAAATCTGATAAGTTCGAATATTTCTTCAAAGAACCAAATAAAAAACTCACAATATTATTAATGATCAAAACTGTATATTACAAACCCTAAAACTGTTTAAATAGTTGAGCCTTACAGTTGGGCCATATAAGTCTACGAAATATTATGCCCCAAAATAAATTCGTCCAAAATTAAAATAAAATAAAACTAAAGGAATAAGGAAAGTTCCTCAGTTGGAATGCAAGCCTATAATTTATTTAGAGCTTGAATCATGGACACTCAGCCTTGTGGATCACTAGTATCCTCCTTTAGGCCACAAGGATTAGTCTCAACCCAAATTTGTTGAACCAGCCCATTGAGATTGTCCTTGAACCGTTTTGCTCGCGCCCTTGTAACTGGACCAATTGGCATGTGGTTCGGGTTCACATTCTACCTTGTGCTAGCCGCCATGTTCTCATCAACCTATATCAGACGCGAACCTAGGTATAAAGGATGAAGACGCCACAATCAGGATGGAAAACTCAATTGATAAGTCTAGGTATGAACGCCATAGAGTGAATCAGATAAGTTCGTATAGTTCTTCAAAGAACGAAAGAGAAAACTCTCACAATGTTATTAATGATCAAAACTGCATATTACAAACCCTAAAACTGCTTAAATAGTTGAGGCTTACAGTAGGGCCCTATAACTCTACGAAATATTATGCCCCAAAATAAATTTACCCAAAATTAAAATAAAACGAAACTAAAGGAATATGGAAAGTTCCATAGTTGGCATGCAAGCATACAATTTAGAAATTTAAGCAATTAAGAAAAATGACAATCAGATTCTAATTTTAGGAAAACTAAAATTTGACTTCAATCTTGAACTACTGGATTATTCTTCTAGAACATGAATTAGATTGAGACATCTTTGTGGTCCAAGCTCAATAGGCCTGCACAAACATTCCTTAGACCGAACTTCTTGAATTATCCATTGAGTGCCTCTTTAAACTTCCTTGCCTGAGCCCTCGTAACTGGTGCAATTGGAATTTGAACTGGTTCCCGTGAAGACATGCCATGATTTGCATGACTGATACGAATCCCGCCAACAATGTGACGAAACCCGTAACACGATTAATGCCTCGGACCGTTCTACTGTCTGATTCAAATGGAAACCGCGACCCAACACCTATATCAGATTCGAACCTAGGTATAAAGGATGAAGATGCCACACTAAAGGATGGAAAACTCGATTGATAAGTCCAGGTATGATCGCCACAGAGTAAATCTGATAAGTTCGAATAGCTTTTAAAAGAACAAAATAAAAAACGCTCACAATATTATCAATGATCAAAACTGCATATTACAAACCCTAAAACTGTTTAAATAGTTGAGCCTTACAGTTGGGCCATATAAGTCTACGAAATATTATGCCCCAAAATAAATTCGCCCAAAATTAAAATAAAATGAAACCAAAGGAATAAGGAAAGTTCCTTAGTTGGCATGCAAGCCTATAATTTATTCTAGAGCTTGAATCATGGAAACCTAGCCTTGTGGATCACTATTATCCTCCTTTGGGCCACAAGGATTAGTCTCAACCCAAATTTGTTGAACCAGCCCATTGAGATTGTCCTTGAACCGTTTTGCTCGCGCCCTTATAACTGGACCAATTGGCACGTGGTTCGGATCCGCATTCCACCTTGGGCTAGCCGCCATGTTCTCATCAACCTATATCAGATGCGAACCTAGGTATAAAGGATGAAGACACCACAATCAGGATGGAAAACTCGATTGATAAGTCCAAGTATGAACGCCACATAGTAAATCTGATAAGTTCGAATAGTTCTTCAAAGAACCAAAGTTAAAACTCTCACAATATTATTAATGACCAAAACTGCATATTAAAAACCCTAAAACTGTTTAAATAACTGAGGCTTACAGTAGGGCCCTATAAGCCTACGAAATATTATGGCCCAAAATAAATTCACCCAAAATTAAAATAAAACGAAACTAAAATAATAAAGAAAGTTCCATAATTGGCATGCAAGCCTACAATTCAGCAATTTAAGCAATTAAGAAAAAATAACAATTAAATTCTGATTTTAGGAAAACTAAAATTTGATTTCAATAATTTTTCGAAAAAAAAAATTTTGACTTCAATCATGAACTGTTGGATTATTCTTCTAGAACTTGAATTAGATTAAGACATCATTGTTGACCAAGCTTAATAGGGCTCCACGAACTTTCCTGAGACTAAACTTGTTAAATTAACCCATTGAGTGCCTCTTTGAACTTCCTTGCCTTAGCCCTCGTAACAGGTCCAATTGGAATTTGAACTGGTTCCCTTGAAGACGTGCATTGATTTGCATAACTAACACGAACCACGCCAACAATGTGACGAAACCTATAACACGATTAATGGCTCGGACCGTTCTACTGTCAGATTCAAATGGAAACCGCGACCCAAAACCTATATCAGATGCGAACCTAGGTATTAAGGATGAAGACGCCGGTATTAAGGATGAAGACGCCACAATCAATGATGGAAAATTCGATTGATAAGACTAGGTATGAATGCCACATAGTAAATCTGATAAGTTCGAATCGTTCTTCAAAAAACCAAAGTGAAAACTCTCTCAATATTATTAATGATCAAAACTGCATATTACAAACCCTAAAACTGTTTAAATAACTCAGGCTTACAGTAGGGCTCTATAAGCCTACGAAATATTATACCCCAAAATAAATTCACCCAAAATTAAAATAAAACGAAACTAAAGGAATAAGGAAAGTTTCATAATTTGCATGCAAGCCTACAATTCAGCAATTTAAGCAATTAAAAAAAAATGACAATCAAATTCTGATTTTAGGAAAACTAAAATTTGATTTCAATAATTTTTCGAAAAAAAAATATTTGACTTCATTTCTGAACTGCTGGATTATTCTTCTAGAACTTGAATTAATTTGAGACATCATTGTGGACCAAGCTCAATAGGGCTCCACGAACTTTCCTGAGACCAAACTTCTTAAATTAACCCATTGAGTGCCTCTTTGAACTTCCTTGCCTGAGCCATCGTAACTGGTCTAATTGGAATTTGAATTGTTTCTCTTAAAGACGTGCCATGATTTGCATAACTGACACGAACCACGCCAACAATGTGACGAAATCCATAACACGATTAATGCCTCAGACCGTTCTACTGTCAGATTCAAATGGATACCGTGACCCAAAACCTATATCAGATGCGAACCTAGGTATTAATGATGAAGACGTCACAATCAAGGATGGAAAACTCGATTGATAAGTTCAGGTATGAACGCCATAGAATAAATCTGATAAGTTCGAATAGTTCTTCAAAGAACCAAAGAAAAAACTCTCACAATATTATAAATGATCAAAACTGCATATTACAAACCCTAAAATTTTTAAATAGTTGAGCCTTACAGTTGGGATATATAAGTCTACGAAATATTATGCCCCAAAATAAATTCGCCCAAAATTAAAAAAAAAATGAAACTAAAGGAATAAGGAAAGTTCTTTAGTTGGCATGCAAGCCTATAATTTATTCTAGAGCTTGAATCATGGACACCTAGCCTTGTGGATCACTAGTATCCTCCTTTGGGCCACAAGGATTAGTCTCAACCCAAATTTGTTGAACCAGCCCATTGAGATTTTCCTTGAACCATTTTGCTCGCGCCCTTGTAACTGGACCAATTGGCACGTGGTTCTGGTCCGCATTCCACCTTGTGCTAGCTGCCATGTTCTAATCAACCTATATCAGATGCGAACATAGGTATAAAGGATGAAGACACCACAATCAGGATGGAAAACTCGATTGATAAGTCCAGTATGAACGCCACATAGTAAATCTGATAAGTTCGAATAGTTTTCAAAGAACCAAAGTGAAAACTCTCACAAAATTATTAATGATCAAAACTGCATATAACAAACCTTAAAACTGTTTAAATAACTGAGGCTTACAGTAGAGCCCTATAAGCCTACGAAATATTATGCCCCAAAATAAATTCACCCATAATTAAAATGAAACGAAACTAAAGGAATAAGGAAAGTTCCATAGTTGGCATGCAAGCCTACAATTCAGCAATTTAAGCAATTAAGAAAAAATGACAATCAAATTCTGATTTTAGGAAAATTAAAATTTGACTTTAATAATTTTTCGAAAAAAAAAAAATTTGACTTCAATCCTGAACTGCTGGATTATTCTTGTAGAACTTGAATTCGATTGAGACATCATTGTGGACCAAGCTCAATAGGGCTCCACGAACTTTCCTGAGACCAAACTTCTTAAATTAACTCATTGAGTGCCTTTTTGAACTTCCTTGCCTGAGCCATCGTAACTGGTCTAATTGGAATTCGAACTGTTTCCCTTAAAGACGTGCTATGATTTGCATAACTGACACGAACCACGCCAACAATGTGACAAAACCCATAACACGATTAATGCCTCACACCGTTCTACTGTTAGATTCAAATGAAAACCGCGACCCAAAACCTAAATCAGATGTGAACCTAGGTATTAAGGATGAAGACGCCACAATCAAGGATGGAAAACTCGATTGATAAGCTCAGGTATGAACGCCATAGAGTAAATCTGATAAGTTCGAATAGTTCTTCAAAGAACCAAAAAAAAACTCTCACAATATTATTAATGATCAAAATTGCATATTACAAACTCTAAAACTGTTTAAATAGTTGAGCCTTACAGTTGGGCCCTATAAGTCTACGAAATATTATGCCCCAAAATAAATTCGCCTAAAATTAAAATAAAATGAAACTAAAAGAATAAGGAAAGTTCCTTAGTTGGCATGCAAACTGATAATTTATTCTAGAGCTTGAATCATGGACACCCAGCCTTGTGGATAACTACTAGTATCCTCCTTTGGACCAAAAAGATTAGTCTCAACCCAAATTTGTTGAACCAGTCCATTGAGATTGTCCTTGAACCGTTTTGTTCGCGCCCTTGTACCTGGACCAATTGGCATGTGGTTCGGGTCCGCATTCCACCTTGTGCTAACTGCCATGTTCTCATCAACCTATATCAGATGCGAACCTAGGTATAAAGGATGAAGACACCAAAATCAGGATGGAAAACTCGATTGATAAGTCTGGGTATGAACGCCACAGAGTAAATGAGATAAGTTCGAATAGTTCTTCAAAGAATCAAACAAAAAACTCTCACAATATTATTAAGGATCAAAACTGCATATTACAAACCCTAAAACTGTTTAAATAGGTGAGGCTTACTTATAAGCCTACGAAATATTATGCCCCAAAATAAATTCACCCAAAATTAAAATAAAACAAAACTAAAGGAATAAGGAAAGTTCCATAGTTGACATGCAAGCCTATAATTTAGCAATTTAAGCAATTAAGAAAAAAAGACAATCAAAATCTGATTTTAGGAAAACTAAAATTTGACTTCAATCCTGAACTACTGGTTTATTCTTCTAGAACTTGAATTAGATTGAAACATCTTTGTGGACCAAGCTCAATAGGCCTCCACGAATTTTCCTGAGACCAAACTTCTTGAATTAGCCAATTGAGTGCCTCTTTGAACTTCTTTGCCCGAGCCCTCGTGACTGGTCCAATTGGAATTTGAACTGGTTTCCTTGAAGATGTGCCATGATTTGCATAACTGATACGAACCCCGCCAATAATGTGACAAAACCCATAACACGATTAATGCCTCTGACCGTTCTACTGTCAGATTCAAATGGAAACCGCGATCTAACATCTATATCAGATGCGAACCTAGGTATAAAGGATGAAGACGCAATAATCAAGGATGGATAACTCGATTGATAAGTCCAGGTATGAACGCTAGAGAGTTAATCTGATAAGTTCGAATAGTTCTTCAAAGAACCAAAGAAAAAACTGTCACAATATTATTAATGATCGAAACTGCATATAACAAACCCTAAAAATGTTTAAATATTTGAGCCTTACAGTTGGGCCCTATAAGCCTACGAAATATTAATGCCCCAAAATAAATTTGCCCAAAATTAAAATAAAATGAAACTAAAGGAATAAAGAAAGTTCTATAGTTGGCATGCAAGCCTGCAATTCAGCAATTTAAGCAATTAAGAAAAAAAGACAATCAAATTCTGATTTTAGGAAAACTAAAATTTGACTTCAATCCTGAACTACTGGTTTATTCTTCTAGAACTTGAATTAGATTGAGACATCTTTGTGGTCCAAGCTCAATAGGCCTGCACAAACATTCCTTAGACCGAACTTCTTGAATTATCCATTGAGTGCCTCTTTAAACTTCCTTGCCTGAGCCCTCGTAACTGGTGCAATTGGAATTTGAACTGGTTCCCGTGAAGACATGCCATGATTTGCATAACTGATACGAATCCCGCCAACAATGTGACGAAACCCGTAACACGATTAATGCCTCGGACCGTTCTACTGTCTGATTCAAATGGAAACCGCGACCCAACACCTATATCAGATTCGAACCTAGGTATAAAGGATGAAGATGCCACACTAAAGGATGGAAAACTCGATTGATAAGTCCAGGTATGATCGCCACAGAGTAAATCTGATAAGTTCGAATAGCTTTTAAAAGAACAAAATAAAAAACGCTCACAATATTATCAATGATCAAAACTGCATATTACAAACCCTAAAACTGTTTAAATAGTTGAGCCTTACAGTTGGGCCATATAAGTCTACGAAATATTATGCCCCAAAATAAATTCGCCCAAAATTAAAATAAAATGAAACCAAAGGAATAAGGAAAGTTCCTTAGTTGGCATGCAAGCCTATAATTTATTCTAGAGCTTGAATCATGGAAACCTAGCCTTGTGGATCACTATTATCCTCCTTTGGGCCACAAGGATTAGTCTCAACCCAAATTTGTTGAACCAGCCCATTGAGATTGTCCTTGAACCGTTTTGCTCGCGCCCTTATAACTGGACCAATTGGCACGTGGTTCGGATCCGCATTCCACCTTGGGCTAGCCGCCATGTTCTCATCAACCTATATCAGATGCGAACCTAGGTATAAAGGATGAAGACACCACAATCAGGATGGAAAACTCGATTGATAAGTCCAAGTATGAACGCCACATAGTAAATCTGATAAGTTCGAATAGTTCTTCAAAGAACCAAAGTTAAAACTCTCACAATATTATTAATGACCAAAACTGCATATTAAAAACCCTAAAACTGTTTAAATAACTGAGGCTTACAGTAGGGCCCTATAAGCCTACGAAATATTATGGCCCAAAATAAATTCACCCAAAATTAAAATAAAACGAAACTAAAATAATAAAGAAAGTTCCATAATTGGCATGCAAGCCTACAATTCAGCAATTTAAGCAATTAAGAAAAAATAACAATCAAATTCTGATTTTAAGAAAACTAAAATTTGATTTCAATAATTTTTCGAAAAAAAAATTTTTGACTTCAATCATGAACTGTTGGATTATTCTTCTAGAACTTGAATTAGATTAAGACATCATTGTTGACCAAGCTTAATAGGGCTCCACGAACTTTCCTGAGACCAAACTTGTTAAATTAACCCATTGAGTGCCTCTTTGAACTTCCTTGCCTTAGCCCTCGTAACAGGTCCAATTGGAATTTGAACTGGTTCCCTTGAAGACGTGCATTGATTTGCATAACTAACACGAACCACGCCAACAATGTGACGAAACCTATAACACGATTAATGGCTCGGACCGTTCTACTGTCAGATTCAAATGGAAACCGCGACCCAAAACCTATATCAGATGCGAACCTAGGTATTAAGGATGAAGACGCCGGTATTAAGGATGAAGACGCCACAATCAATGATGGAAAATTCGATTGATAAGACTAGGTATGAATGCCACATAGTAAATCTGATAAGTTCGAATCGTTCTTCAAAAAACCAAAGTGAAAACTCTCTCAATATTATTAATGATCAAAACTGCATATTACAAACCCTAAAACTGTTTAAATAACTCAGGCTTACAGTAGGGCTCTATAAGCCTACGAAATATTATACCCCAAAATAAATTCACCCAAAATTAAAATAAAACGAAACTAAAGGAATAAGGAAAGTTTCATAATTTGCATGCAAGCCTACAATTCAGCAATTTAAGCAATTAAAAAAAAATGACAATCAAATTCTGATTTTAGGAAAACTAAAATTTGATTTCAATAATTTTTCGAAAAAAAAATATTTGACTTCATTTCTGAACTGCTGGATTATTCTTCTAGAACTTGAATTAATTTGAGACATCATTGTGGACCAAGCTCAATAGGGCTCCACGAACTTTCCTGAGACCAAACTTCTTAAATTAACCCATTGAGTGCCTCTTTGAACTTCCTTGCCTGAGCCATCGTAACTGGTCTAATTGGAATTTGAATTGTTTCTCTTAAAGACGTGCCATGATTTGCATAACTGACACGAACCACGCCAACAATGTGACGAAACCCATAACACGATTAATGCCTCAGACCGTTCTACTGTCAGATTCAAATGGATACCGTGACCCAAAACCTATATCAGATGCGAACCTAGGTATTAATGATGAAGACGTCACAATCAAGGATGGAAAACTCGATTGATAAGTTCAGGTATGAACGCCATAGAATAAATCTGATAAGTTCGAATAGTTCTTCAAAGAACCAAAGAAAAAACTCTCACAATATTATAAATGATCAAAACTGCATATTACAAACCCTAAAATTTTTAAATAGTTGAGCCTTACAGTTGGGATATATAAGTCTACGAAATATTATGCCCCAAAATAAATTCGCCCAAAATTAAAAAAAAAATGAAACTAAAGGAATAAGGAAAGTTCTTTAGTTGGCATGCAAGCCTATAATTTATTCTAGAGCTTGAATCATGGACACCTAGCCTTGTGGATCACTAGTATCCTCCTTTGGGCCACAAGGATTAGTCTCAACCCAAATTTGTTGAACCAGCCCATTGAGATTTTCCTTGAACCATTTTGCTCGCGCCCTTGTAACTGGACCAATTGGCACGTGGTTCTGGTCCGCATTCCACCTTGTGCTAGCTGCCATGTTCTAATCAACCTATATCAGATGCGAACATAGGTATAAAGGATGAAGACACCACAATCAGGATGGAAAACTCGATTGATAAGTCCAGTATGAACGCCACATAGTAAATCTGATAAGTTCGAATAGTTTTCAAAGAACCAAAGTGAAAACTCTCACAAAATTATTAATGATCAAAACTGCATATAACAAACCTTAAAACTGTTTAAATAACTGAGGCTTACAGTAGAGCCCTATAAGCCTACGAAATATTATGCCCCAAAATAAATTCACCCAAAATTAAAATGAAACGAAACTAAAGGAATAAGGAAAGTTCCATAGTTGGCATGCAAGCCTACAATTCAGCAATTTAAGCAATTAAGAAAAAATGACAATCAAATTCTGATTTTAGGAAAATTAAAATTTGACTTTAATAATTTTTCGAAAAAAAAAAAATTTGACTTCAATCCTGAACTGCTGGATTATTCTTGTAGAACTTGAATTCGATTGAGACATCATTGTGGACCAAGCTCAATAGGGCTCCACGAACTTTCCTGAGACCAAACTTCTTAAATTAACTCATTGAGTGCCTTTTTGAACTTCCTTGCCTGAGCCATCGTAACTGGTCTAATTGGAATTCGAACTGTTTCCCTTAAAGACGTGCTATGATTTGCATAACTGACACGAACCACGCCAACAATGTGACAAAACCCATAACACGATTAATGCCTCACACCGTTCTACTGTTAGATTCAAATGAAAACCGCGACCCAAAACCTAAATCAGATGTGAACCTAGGTATTAAGGATGAAGACGCCACAATCAAGGATGGAAAACTCGATTGATAAGCTCAGGTATGAACGCCATAGAGTAAATCTGATAAGTTCGAATAGTTCTTCAAAGAACCAAAAAAAAACTCTCACAATATTATTAATGATCAAAATTGCATATTACAAACTCTAAAACTGTTTAAATAGTTGAGCCTTACAGTTGGGCCCTATAAGTCTACGAAATATTATGCCCCAAAATAAATTCGCCTAAAATTAAAATAAAATGAAACTAAAAGAATAAGGAAAGTTCCTTAGTTGGCATGCAAACTGATAATTTATTCTAGAGCTTGAATTATGGACACCCAGCCTTGTGGATAACTACTAGTATCCTCCTTTGGACCAAAAAGATTAGTCTCAACCCAAATTTGTTGAACCAGTCCATTGAGATTGTCCTTGAACCGTTTTGTTCGCGCCCTTGTACCTGGACCAATTGGCATGTGGTTCGGGTCCGCATTCCACCTTGTGCTAGCTGCCATGTTCTCATCAACCTATATCAGATGCGAACCTAGGTATAAAGGATGAAGACACCAAAATCAGGATGGAAAACTCGATTGATAAGTCTGGGTATGAACGCCACAGAGTAAATGAGATAAGTTCGAATAGTTCTTCAAAGAATCAAACAAAAAACTCTCACAATATTATTAAGGATCAAAACTGCATATTACAAACCCTAAAACTGTTTAAATAGGTGAGGCTTACTTATAAGCCTACGAAATATTATGCCCCAAAATAAATTCACCCAAAATTAAAATAAAACAAAACTAAAGGAATAAGGAAAGTTCCATAGTTGACATGCAAGCCTATAATTTAGCAATTTAAGCAATTAAGAAAAAAAGACAATCAAAATCTGATTTTAGGAAAACTAAAATTTGACTTCAATCCTGAACTACTGGTTTATTCTTCTAGAACTTGAATTAGATTGAAACATCTTTGTGGACCAAGCTCAATAGGCCTCCACGAATTTTCCTGAGACCAAACTTCTTGAATTAGCCAATTGAGTGCCTCTTTGAACTTCTTTGCCCGAGCCCTCGTGACTGGTCCAATTGGAATTTGAACTGGTTTCCTTGAAGATGTGCCATGATTTGCATAACTGATACGAACCCCGCCAATAATGTGACAAAACCCATAACACGATTAATGCCTCTGACCGTTCTACTGTCAGATTCAAATGGAAACCGCGATCCAACATCTATATCAGATGCGAACCTAGGTATAAAGGATGAAGACGCAATAATCAAGGATGGATAACTCGATTGATAAGTCCAGGTATGAACGCTAGAGAGTTAATCTGATAAGTTCGAATAGTTCTTCAAAGAACCAAAGAAAAAACTGTCACAATATTATTAATGATCGAAACTGCATATAACAAACCCTAAAAATGTTTAAATAGTTGAGCCTTACAGTTGGGCCCTATAAGCCTACGAAATATTAATGCCCCAAAATAAATTCGCCCAAAATTAAAATAAAATGAAACTAAAGGAATAAAGAAAGTTCTATAGTTGGCATGCAAGCCTGCAATTCAGAAATTTAAGCAATTAAGAAAAAAAGACAATCAAATTCTGATTTTAGAAAAACTAAAATTTGACTTCAATCTTGAACCGCTGGTTAATTCTTCTAGACTTGAATTAGATTGAGACAACTTTGTGGACCAAGCTCAATAGGCCTTCACGAACTTTCCTGAGACCTTACTTCTTGAATTAGCCCATTAAGTGACTCTTTGAACCTCCTTAGCCGAGCCATCTTAACTGGTTCAATTGGAATTTGAACTAGTTCCCTCGAAGACGTGCCATGATTTGCATAACTTATACGAACCCCGCCAACAATGTGACGAAACCCATAACATGATTAATGCCTCGGACCGTTCTACTGTCAGATTCAAATGAAAACCGCGACCCAACACCTATATCAGATGCGAACCTAGGTATAAAGGATGAAAATACCATAATCAAGGATGGAAAATTCGATTGATAAGTCCAGGTATGATCGCCACAGTGTAAATGAGATAAGTTCGAATAGTTCTTCAAAGAATCAAACAGGAAACTCTCACAATATTATTAAGGATCAAAACTGCATATTACAAACCCTAAAACTGTTTAAACATGTGAGGCTTACAGTAGGGCCCTAATAAGCCTACGAAATATTATGCCCCAAAATAAATTCACCCAAAATTAAAATAAAACAAAACTAAAGGAATAAGGAAAGTTCCATAGTTGACATGCAAGCCTACAATTTAGCAATTTAAGCAATTAAGAAAAAAAGACAATCAAATTCTGATTTGAGGATAACTAAAATTTGACTTCAATCCTGAACTACTGGTTTATTCTTCTAGAACTTGAATTAGATTGAAACATCTTTGTGGACCAAGCTCAATAGGCCTCTGGGAACTTTCCTGAGATCAAACTTCTTGAATTAGCCCATTGAGTGCCTCTTTGAACTTCTTTGCCCGAGCCCTCGTAACTGGTCCAATTGCAATTTGAACTGGTTCCCTTGAAGACTTGCCATGGTTTGCATAACTGATACGAACCCCGCCAACAATGTGACGAAACCCGAATCAAGATTAATGCCACGGACTGTTCAACTGTCATATTCAAATGGAAACCGCGACCCACCACGTATATCAGATGCGATTATAGCTATAAAGGATGAAAATGCCACAATCAAGGATGGGAAACTCGTTTGATAAGTCTAGGTATGAATGCCACAGATTAAATCTGATAAGTTCGAATAGTTTTCAAAGAACCAAATAAAAAACTCTCACAATATTATTAATGATCAAAACTGCATATTACAAACCCTAAAATAGTTTAAATAGCTGAGGCTTGCAGTAGGGCCCTATAAGCCTACAAAATATTATGCCCCAAAATAAATTCGCCCAAAATTAAAATAAAACGAAACCGAAGGAACAAGGAAAGTTCCATAGTCGGCATACAAGCCTACAATTCAGTAATTTAAGCAATTAAGAAAAATGACAATCAAATTCTAATTTTAGGAAAACTAAAATTTGACTTCAATCTTGAACTGCTGGTTTATTCTTCTAAAACTTGAATTAGATTGAGACATCTTTGTGGACCAAGCTCAATAGACCTCCACGAACTTACCTGAGACCAAACTTCTTAAATTTGCCTATTGAGTGCCTCTTTGAACTTCATTGCCTGAGCCCTCGTAACTGGTCCAATTAGAATTTGAACTGGTTCCCTTGAAGACGTGCCATGATTTGCATAACTTACACGAACCCCGCCAACAATGTGACGAAACCCATAACACGATTAATGCCTCGGACCGTTCTACTGTCAGATTCAAATGGAAACCGCGACACAAAACATATATCAGATGCTAACCTAGGTATAAAGGATGAAGATGCCATAATCAAGGATGGAAAACTCGATTGATAAGTCCAGGTATGAACGCCAGAGAGTTAATATGATAATTTCGAATAGTTCTTCAAAAAATCAAAGAAAAAACTCTCACAATATTATTAATGATCAAAACTGCATATTACAAACCCTAAAAATGTTTAAATAGTTGAGCCTTACAGTTGGGCCCTATAAGCCTACGAAATATTAATGCCCCAAAATAAATTCGCCCAAAATTAAAATAAAATGAAACTAAAGGAATAAGGAAAGTTCCTTAGTTGGCGTGCAAGCCTACAATTCAGCAATTTAAGCAATTAAGAAAAAATGACAATCAAATTCTAATTTTAAAATTTTAGGAAAACTAAAATTTGAGTTCTATCTTGAACTGCTGGATTATTCTTCTAGAACTTGAATTAGATTGAGACATCTTTGTGGACCAAGCTCAATAGGCGTTCACGAATTTTTCTCATACCAAACTTCTTGAATTAGTCCATTGAGTGCCTCTTTGAATTTCTTTGCCCGAGCCCTTGTAACTGGCCCAATTGGAATTTGAACTGGTTTCCTTGAAAACGTGACATGATTTGCATAACTGATACGAACTCCGCCAACAATGTGACGAAATCCGTAACACGATTAATGCCTCGGATCGTTCTACTATCAGATTCAAATGGAAACCGCGACCCAACACCTATATCAGATGGGAACCTAGGTATAAAGGATGAAAACGTCACAATCAGGATGGAAAACTCGATTGATAAGTCCAGGTATGAACGCCATAGAGTAAATCAGATAAGTTCGAATAGTTCTTCAAAGAACCAAAGAGAAAACTCTCACAATATTATTAATGATCAAAACTGCATATTACAAACCCAAAAGCTGTTTAAATAACTGAGACTTATAGTAGAGCCCTTTAAGCCTACGAAATATTATGCCCCAAAATAAATTCACCCAAAATTAAAATAAAACGAAACTAAAGGAATAAGGAAAGTTCTATAGTTGGCATGCAAGCCTACAATTCAGCAATTTAAGCAATTAAGAAAAAAAAGACATTCAAATTCTGATTTTAGGAAAACTAAAATTTGACTTCAATCTTGTACTCCTGGTTTATTCTTATAGAATTTTTCTTGAATTATTCTTCTAAAATTTGACTCCACGAATTTTCCTGAGACCAAACTTCTTGAATTAGCCAATTGAGTGCCTCTTTGAACTTCTTTGCCCGAGCCCTCGTGACTGGTCCAATTGGAATTTGAACTGGGTTCCTTGAAGACGTGCCATGATTTGCATAACTGATACGAACCCCGCCAATAATGTGACGAAACCTGTAACACGATTAATGCCTTTGATCGTTCTTCTGTCAGATTCAAATGGAAACCGCGATCCAACACCTATATCAGATGCGAGCCTAGGTATAAAGGATGAAGACGCCACAATCAAGAATGGAAAACTCGATTGATAAGTCCAGTTATGAACGCCACAGAGTAAATATGATAAGTTCGAATAGTTCTTCAAAGAACCAATGAGAAAACTCTCACAATATTATTAATGATCAAAACTGCATATTATAAACCCTAAAACTGTTAAAATTGCTGATGCTTACAATAGGGCACTATAAGCCTACGAAATATTATGCCCCAAAATTAATTCGCCCAAAATTAAAATAAAACAAAACCAAAGGAATAAGGAAAGTTCCATAGTTGGCATGCAAGCCTACAATTCAGCAATTTAAGCAATTAAGAAAAAAAGACAATCAAATTCTGATTTTAGGAAAACTAAAATTTGACTTCAATTTTGAACAGCTGGTTAATTCTTCTAGACTTGAATTAGATTGAGACATCTTTGTGGACCAAGCTCAATAGGCCTTCACGAACTTTCCTGAGACCATACTTCTTGAATTAGCCCATTAAGTGACTCTTTGAACCTCCTTAGCCGAGCCCTCTTAACTGGTCCAATTGGAATTTGAACTGGTTCACTTGAAGACGTGCCATGATTTGCATAACTGATACGAACCCCGCCAACAATGTGATGAAACCCATAAAACGATCAATGCCTCGGACCGTTCTACTGTCAGATTCAAATGGAAACTATGACCCAACACCCATATCAGATGCGAACCTAGGTATAAAGGATGAAGATGCCATATTCAAGGATGGAAAACTCGATTGACAAGTTCAGGTATAAACGCCATAGAGTAAATCTGATAAGTTCGAATAGTTCTTCAAAGAACCAAAGAGAAAACTCTCACAATATTATTAATGATCAAAACTGTATATTACAAACCCTAAAATTATTTAAATAGTTGAGGCTTACAGTAGAACACTATAAGCCTACGAAATATTATGGCCCAAAACAAATTCGCTCAAAATTAAAATAAAACGAAACTAAAGGAATAAGGAAAGTTTCATAGTTGGCTTGCAAGCCTACAATTTAGCAATTTAAGCAATTAAGAACAATGACAATCAAATTCTAATTTAAGGAAAACTAAAATTTGACTTCAATCTTGAACTGCTGGATTATTCTTCTAGAACTTGAATTAGATTGAGAAATCTTTATAGACCAAGCTGAATAGGCCTCCACGAATTTTCCTGACAACAAACTTCTTGAATTTGCCCATTGAGTGCCTCTTTGAACTTCTTTGCCCGAGCCCTCGAAACTGGTCCAATTAGAATTTGAACTGGTTCCCTTGAAGACGTGCCATGATTTGCATAACTGATACGAACCCCGCCAACAATGTGACGAAACCCATAACACGATTAATGCCTCAGACCGTTCTACTGCCAGATTCAAATGGAAATCGCGACCCAACACTTATATCAGATGCGAACCTAGGTATAAAGGATGAAGATGCCATAATCAAGGATGGAAAACTCGATTGATAAGTCAGGTATGAACGCCACAGAGTAAATCTGATAAGTTCGAATAGTTCTTCAAAGAACCAAACAGAAAACTCTCACAATATTATTAATGATCAAAACTTCATATTACAGACCCTAAAATTGTTAAAATAGCTGAGGCTTACAGTAGGGCCCTATAAGCCTACGAAATTTTATGGCCCAAAATAAATTCGCCTAAAATTAAAATAAAACGAAACTAAGGGAATAAGGAAAGTTCCATAGTTGGCATGCAAGCCTACAATTCAGAAATTTAAGCAATTAAGAAAAAAAGACAATCAAATTCTGATTTTAGGAAAACCAAAATTTGACTTAATCTTGAACTCCTGGTTTATTCTTCTAAGCATGAGTTAGATTGAAACATCTTTGTGGACCAAACTCAATAGGCCTCTACGAACTTTCCTGAGACCAAACTTCTTGAATTAGCCCATTGAATGCCTCTTTGAACTTATTTGCCGGAGCCCTCGTAACTGGTCCAATTGGGATTTGAATTGGTTCCCTTGAAGACTTGCCATGATTTGCATAACTGATACGAACCCCGCCAACAATGTGACGAAACCCGAATCAAGATTAATGCCTCGGATCGTTCAACTGTCAGATTCAAATTGAAATAGTGATCCAACACCTATATTTGATGCTAACCTAGGTATAAAGGATGAAGACGCCACAATCAAGGATGGAAAACTCGATTGATAAGTTCAGGTATAAACCCCACAGAGTAAATCTGATAAGTTCAAATAGTTTTTCAAAGAACCAAAGAGAAAACTCTCACAATATTATTAGTGATCAAAATTGCATATTACAAACACTAAAACTTTTTAAATAACTGAGGCTTACAGTAGGGCCTTATAACCGACAAAATATTGTGCCCCAAAATAAATTCGCCCAAAATTAAAATAAAACGAAACAAAAAGAATAAGGAAAGTTCCATAGTTGGCATGGAAGCCTACAATTCAGCAATTTAAGCAATTAAGAAAAAATGACAATCAAACTCTAATTTTAGGAAAACTAAAATTTGGCTTCAATCTTGAACTACTGGATTATTCTTTTAGAACTTGAATTAGATTGAGACATCTTTGTGCACCAAGCTCAATAGGCCTCCGCGAACTTTCCTAAGAACAAACTTTTGAATTAGCCCATTGAGTGCCTCATTGAACTTCTTTGTCCGAGCACTCGTAACTGGTCCAATTGGAATTTGAACTGGTTCCCTTGAAGATGTGCCATGATTTGCATAACTGATACGAACCCCGCCAACGATGTGACGAAACCCGTAACACGATTAATGTCTCGGACCGTTCTACTGTCAGATTCAAATGGAAAACGCGACCCAACACCTATATAAGATGCAAACCTAGGAATAAAGGATGAAGACGCCACAATCAAGGATGGAAAACTCGATTGATAAGTCCAGGTATGAACGCCACAGAGTAAATCTGATAAGTTCGAATAGTTCTTCAAAGAAACAAAGAGAAAACTCTCACAATATTATTAATGATCAAAACTGCATATTACAAACCCTAAAACTCTTAAAATTGCTGAGGCTTACAGTAGGGCCCTATAAGCCTACGAAATATTATGCCCCAAAATAAATTCACCCAAAATTAAATTAAAATTAAACGAAACTAAAGGAATAATGAAAGTTCCATTGTTGGCATGCAAGCCTACAAACTCCAGTTTTGGATATATGAAATAGGGGCTTACAGACCGTTTTGCCAATAGCCCAGGCCTAGCAGCAAGATACGGGGCTGAATATCTAGTTGAGCTCGTTTCAGCAGTTGATCTAGTTTTTTCTGAAGATCTTGTTTATCCGCAAGGAAGGCAGCTGCTGTAAAGGCGTCCTCCGTTGATTCTGTTTCAGCTATTGATAATCGGGTTACAGCAATTTAAGCAATTAAGAAAAAAGACAATCAAATTCTGATTTTAGGAAAACTAAAATTTGACTTCAATCTTGAACCGCTGAATTATTCTTTTAGATCTTGAATTAGATTGAGAAATCTTTGTGGTCCATGCTCAATAGGTCTCCGCGAACTTTCTTGAAACCAAACTTCTTGAATTAGCCCATTAAGTGCCTCTTTGAACTTCCTTAGCCGAGCCCTCATAACTGGTCAAATTGAAATTTGAACTGGTTCCCTTGAAGTCGTGCCATGATTTGCATAACTGATACGAACCCCGCTAACAATGTGACGAAAACCCATAACACGATTAATGCCTCGGACCGTTCTACTGTCAGATTCAAATGGAAACCGCGACCCAACACCTATATCAGATGCGAACTTAGGTATTAAGGATGAAGATACCATAATCAAGGATGGAAAACTCGATTGATAAGTCCAGGTATGAACGCCACAGAGTAAATCTGATAAGTTCGAATAGTTCTTCAAAGAACCAAAGAGAAAACTCTCAAAATATTGTTAATGATCAAAAATGCAAATTACAGACCCTAAAATTGTTAAAATAGCTGAGGCTTATAGTAGGGCCCTATTTGCCTACGAAATATTATGCCCGAAAATTAATTCGCCCAAAATTAAAATAAAACGAAACTAAAGGAATAAGGAAAGTTCCATAGTTGGCATGCAAGCCTACAATTCAGAAATTTAAGCAATTAAGAAAAAAAGACAATCAAATTCTGATTTTAGGAAAACCAAAATTTGACTTCAATCTTGAACTCCTGGTTTATTCTTCTAAACATGAATTAGATTAAAACATCTTTGTGGACCAAGCTCAATAGGCCTCTACGAACTTTTCTGAGAGCAAACTTCTTGAATTAGCCCATTGAGTGCCTCTTTGAACTTCTTTGCCCGAGCCCTCGTAACTAGTCCAATTGGAATTTGAATTGGTTCCCTTGAAGATTTGCCATGATTTGCATAACTGATACGAAACCCCGCCAACAATGTGACGAAACCCGAATCAAGATTAATGCCTCGGATCGTTCAACTGTCAGATTCAAATGGAAATAGTGACCCAACACCTATATCAGATGCTAACCTAGGTATAAAGGATGAAGACGCCACAATCAAGGATGAAAAACTCGATTGATAAGTCCATGTATTAACCCCACAGAGTAAATCTGATAACTTCAAATAGTTCTTCAAAGAACCAAAGAGAAAACTCTCACAATATTATTAATGATCAAAATTGCATATTACAAACCCTAAAACTTTTTAAATAACTGAGGCTTACAGTAGGACCTTTTAAGCCGACAAAATATTGTGCTCCAAAATAAATTCGCCCAAAATTAAAATAAAATGAAACAAAAAGAATAAGGAAAGTTCCATAGTTGGCATGCAAGCCTACAATTCAGCAATTTAAGCAATTAAGAAAAAAAGACAATCAAATTCTGATTTTAGGAAAACTAAAATTTTACTTCAATCCTGAACTAATGGTTTATTCTTTTAGAACTTGAATTAAATTGAAACATCTTTGTGGACCAAGCTCAATAGGCCTCTACGAACTTTCTTGAAACCAAACTTCTTGAATTAGCCCATTGAGTGCCTCTTTGAACTTCCTTTCCTCAGCCCTCGTAACTGGTCCAATTGGAATTTGAACTGGTTCCCTTGAAGACGTGCCATGATTTGCATAACTGATACGAACCCCGCCAACGATGTGACGAAACCCGTTTAATGCCTCGGACTGTTCTACTGTCAGATTCAAATGGAAAACGCGACCCAACACCTATATCAGATGCGAACCTAGGAATAAAGGATGAAGACTCCACAATCAAGGATGGAAAACTCGATTGATAAGTCAAGGTATGAACGCCACAGAGTAAATCTGATAAGTTCGAATAGTTTTTCAAAAAAACAAAGAGAAAACTCTCACAATATTATTAATGATCAAAACTGAATATTGCAAACCCTAAAACTCTTAAAATTGGTGAGGCTTACAGTAGGGCCCTATAAGCCTACGAAATATTATGCCCCAAAATTAAAATAAAACGAAACTAAAGGAATAAGGAAAGTTTCATTGTTGGCATGCAAGCCTACAATTCAGCAATTTAAGCAATTAAGAAAAAAGACAATCAAATTCTGATTTTAGGAAAACTAAAATTTGACTTCAATCTTTAACCGCTGGATTATTCTTCTAGATCTTGAATTAGATTGAGACATCTTTGTGGCCCATGCTCAATAGGTCTCCGCGAACTTTCTTTAGACCAAACTTCTTGAATTATCCCATTAAGTGCCTCTTTGAACTTCCTTAGCCGAGCCCTCATAACTGGTCAAATTGAAATTTGAACTGGTTCCCTTGAAGTCGTGCCAGGATTTGCATAACTGATACGAACCCCGCTAACAATGTGACGAAACCCATAACACGATTAATGCCTCGGACCGTTCTACTGTCAGATTCAAATGGAAACCGCGACCCAACACCTATATCAGATGCGAACCTAGGTATAAAGGATGAAGATACTATAATCAAGGATGGAAAACTCGATTGATAAGTCCAGGTATAAACGCCACAGAGTAAATCTGTTAAGTTTGAATTTTTCTTCAAAGAACCAAAGAGAAAACTCTCACAATATTATTAATGATCAAAACTGCATATTACAGACCCTAAAATTGTTAAAATAGCTGAGGCTTATAGTAGGGCCCTATTTGCCTAAGAAATATTATGCCCGAAAATAAATTCGCCCAAAATTAAAATGAAACGAAAATAAAGGAATAAGGAAAGTTCCATAGTTGGCATGTAAGCCTACAATTCAGCAATTTAAGCAATTAAGAAAAAAAGACAATCAAATTCTGATTTTAGGAAAACTAAAATTTGACTTCAATCTTGAACTGCTGGATTATTCTTCTTGAACTTGAATTAGATTGAGACATCTTTGTGGACCAAGCTCAATAGGCCTCCACGAACTTTCCTGAGACCAAACTTCTTGAATTAGCACATTATGTGCCTCTTTGAACCTCCTTAGCCGACTCCTCATAATTGGTCAAATTGGAATTTGAACTGGTTCCCTTGAACACGTTTGCATAAGTGATACAAACCCCTCTACCAATGTGATGAAACCCATAAAACGATTAATGCCTCGGATCGTTCTACTGTCAGATTCAAATGGAAACCGCGACACAACACCTATATCAGATGCGAACCTAGGTATAAAAGATGAAGATGCCATAATCAAGGATGAAAAACTCGATTGATAAGTCCAGGTATGAACGCTATAGAGTAAATCTGATAAGTTCGAATAGATTTTCAAAGAACCAAAGAGAAAACTCTCACAATATTATTAATGATCAAAACTGCGTATTACAAACCCTAAAATAGTTTAAATAGCTGAGACTTACAGTAGGGCCCTATAAGCCTACGAAATATTATGCCCCAAAATTTTTTTGCCCAAAATAAAAATAAAACAAAACTAAAGGAATAAGGAAAGTTTCACAGTTGGCTTGCAAGCCTACAATTCAGCAATTTAAACAATTAAGAAAAATGACAATCAAATTCTAATTTTTGGAAAATTAAAATTTGACTTCAATCCTGAACTGCTGGATTATTCTTCTAGAATTTGAATTAGATTGAGACATCTTTGAGACCAAGCTCAATAGGCTTCCACGAATTTTCTTGAGACCAAACTTCTTGAATTTGCCCATTGAGTGCCTCTTTGAACTTCCTTGCCCGAGCCTTCGTAACTGGTCCAATTGGAATTTGAACTAGTTCCCTCAAAGACGTACCATGATTTGCATAACTGATACGATCCCCGCCAACAATGTGACGAAATTCATAACACGATTAATGCCTCGGACCGTTCTACTGTCAGATTCAAATGGAAATCGCGACCCAACAACTATATCAGATGCGAACCTAGGTATGAAGGATGAAGATGCCATAATCAAGGATGGAAAACTCGATTGATAAGTCCAGGTATGAACGGCACAGAGTAAATCTGATACGTTCGAATAGTTATTCAAAGAACCAAATAGAAAACTCTCATAATATTATTAATTATCAAAACTGTATATTACAAACCCTAAAATTATTTAAATAGCTGAGGCTTATAGTAGGGCCTATAAGCCTACGAAATAGTATGCCCGAAAATAAATTCTCCCAAAATTAAAATAAAACGAAACTAAAGGAATAAGGAAAGTTCCATAGTTGGCATGCAATCCTACAATTCAGCAATTTAAGCAATTAAGAAAAAAAGACAATCAAATTATGATCTTAGGAAAACTAAAATTTGACTTAAATCTTGAACTGTTGGTTTATTCTTCCAGAACTTGAATTAGATTAAAACATCTTTGTGGACCAAGCTCAATAGGCCTCTACAAACTTTCCTGAGACCAAACTTCATGAATTAGCCAATTGAGTGTCTCTTTGAACTTTATTGCCCCAGCCCTCGTAACTGGTCCAATTGGAATTTGAACTGGTTCCCTTAATGACGTACCATGATTTGCATAACTGATACGATCCCCGTCAACAATGTGACGAAACCCATAACACGATTAATACCTCGGACCGTTCTATTGTCAGATTCAAATGGAAATCGCGACCCAACATCTATATCAGATGCGAACCTAGGTATAAAGGATGAAGATGCCGTAATCAAGGATGGAAAACTCGATTGATAAGTCCAGGTATGAACGCCACCGAGTAAATCTGATGAGTTCGAATAGATCTTCAAAATACCAAAGAGAAAACTCTCACAATATTATTAATGATCAAAACTGCATATTACAAACCCTAAAATAGTTTAAATAACTGAGGCTTACAGTAGGGCCCTATAAGCCTACGAAATATTATGCCCCAATAAAGATTTGCCCAAAATTAAAATAAAACGAAACTAAAGGAATAAGGAAAGTTTCATAGTTGGTTTGCAAGCCTACAATTCAGCAATTTAAGCAATTAAGAAAAAAAGACTATCAAATTCTGATTTTAGGAAAACTAAAATTTGACTTCAATTCTGAACTACTGATTTATTCTTCTAGAACTTGAATTAGATTGAAATATTTTTGTGGACCAAGCTCAATAGGCCTCTACGAACTTTCATGAGACCAAACTTCTTGAATTAGCCCATTGAGTGCCTCTTTGAAATTCCTTTCCTCGGGCCTCGTAACTGGTCCAATTGGAATTTGAACTGGTTCCCTTAAAGACGTGCCATGATTTGCATAACAGATACGAACCTCGCCAACAATGTGACGAAACCCATAACACGATCAATGCCTCGGACCGTTCTACTGTCAGATTCAAATGGAAATCTCGACCCAACACCTATATCAGATGCGAACCTAGGTATAAAGGATGAAGATGCCATAATCAAGGATGGAAAACTTGATTGATAAGTCCAGGTATGAACCCCACAGAGTAAATTTGATAAGATCGAATAGTTATTCAAAGAATCAAAGAGAAAACTCTCACAATATTATTAATGATTAAAATTGCATATTGCAAACCCTAAAATTGTTTAAATAGTTGCGGCTTATAGTAGGGCCTTATAAGCCTACGAAATATTATGCCCCAAAATAAATTCACCCAAAATTAAAATAATACGAAACTAAAAGAATAAGGAAAGTTTCATAGTTGGCTTGCAAACCTACAATTCAGCAATTTAAGCAATTAAGAAAAATGACAATCAAATTCTAATTTTTGGAAAATTAAAATTTGACTTCAATCCTGAACTGCTGGATTATTATTCTAGAACTTGAATTAGATTGAGACATCTTTGTAAACCAAGCTCAATAGGCCTCCACGAATTTTCATGAGACCAAACTTCTTGAATTTGCCCATTGAGTGCCTCTTTGAACTTCCTTGCCTGAGCCCTCGTAACTGGTCCAATTGGAATTTGAACTTGTTCCCTTAAAGACGTACCATGATTTGCATAACTGATACGATCCCCGACAACAATGTGACGAAACCCATAACACGATTAATGCTTCGGACCGTTCTACTGTCAGATTCAAATGAAAATCGCGACCCAACACCTATATCAGATGCGAATCTAGGTATGAAGGATGAAGATGCGATAATCAAGGATGGAAAACTCGATTGATAAGTCCAGGTATGAACGTCATTGAGTAATTCAGATAAGTTCGAATAATTCTTCATAGAACCAAAAAGAAAACTCTCACAATATTATTAATGATCAAAACTGCATATTACAAACCCTAAAACTGTTTAAATAACTGAGGTTTACAATATGGCCCTATAAGCCTACAAAATATTATGCCTTAAAATAAATTCGCCTAAAACTAAAATAAAACGAAACTAAAGGAATAAGGAAAGTTCCATAGTTGGCATGCAAGCCTACAATTCACCAATTTAAGCAATTAAGAAAAAAAGGCAATCAAATTCTGATTTTAGGAAAACTAAAATTTGACTTCAATCCTGAACTACTGGTTTATTCTTCTAGAACTTTAATTAGATTGAAACATCTTTGTAGACCAAGCTCAATAGGCCGCTACGAACTTTCATGAGACCAAACTTCTTGAATTAGCCCATTGAGTGCCTCTTTGAACTTCCTTTCCTCAGCCCTCGTAACTGGTCCAATTGGAATTTGAACTGGTTCCTTTGAACACGTGCCATGATTTGCATAACTGATACGAACCCCTCTACCAATGTGATGAAACCCATAAAACGATTAATGTCTCGGATCGTTCTACTGTCAGATTCAAATGGAAATCGTGACACAACACCTATATCAGATGCGAACCTAGGTATAAAGGATGAAGATGCCAAAATCAAGGATAGAAAACTCGATTGATAAGTCCAGGTATGAATGCCATAGAGTAAATCTGATAAGTTCGAATAGATCTTCAAAGAACCAAAGAGTAAACTCTCACAATATTATTAATGATCAAAACTGCATATTACAAATCCTAAAATAGTTTAAATTGCTGAGGCTTACAGTAGGTCCCTATATGCCTACGAAATATTATGCCCCAAAAAAAATTTGCCCAAAATTAAAGTACAACGAAACTAAAGGAATAAGGAAAGTTTCATAGTTGGCTTGCAAGCCTACAATTTAGCAATTTAAGCAATTAAGAAAAATAGACAATCAAATTATGATTTTAGGAAAACTAAAATTTGACTTCAATCCTGAACTACTGGTTTATTCTTCTAGAACTTGAATTAGATTGAAACATCTTTGTGGACCAAGCTCAATAGGCCTCTACGAACTTTCATTAGACCAAACTTCTTGAATTAGCCCATTGAGTGCCTCTTTGAACTTCCTTTCTCAGCCCTCGTAACTGATCTAATTGGAATTTGAACTGGTTCCCTTGAAGACGTGCCATGATTTGCATAACTGATACGAACCCCTCTACCAATGTGATGAAACTCATAAAACGATTAATGCCTCGGATCGTTCTACTGTCAGATTCAAATGAAAATCGCGACACAACACCTATATCAGATGCGAACCTAGGTATAAAGGATGAAGATGCCATAATCAAGGATGGAAAACTCGATTGATAAGTCCAGGTATGAACGCCACAGAGTAAATCTCATAAGTTCGAATAGATCTTCAAAGAACCAAAGAGAAAACTCTCACAATATTATTAATGATCAAAACTGCATATTACAAACTCTAAAATAGTTTAAATAGCTGAGGCTTACACAAGGGCCCTATAAGCCTACGAAATTTTATGCCACAAAAAAAATTTGCCCAAAATTAAAATAAAGCGAAACTAAAGGAATAAGGAAAGTTTCATAGTTGGCTTGCAAGCCTACAATTCAGCAATTTAAGCAATTAAGAAAAATGACAATCAAATTCTAATATTAGAAAAAATTAAAATTTGACTTCAATCCAAAACTTCTAGATTATTTTTCTAGAACTTGAATTAGATTGATACATCTTTGTAGACCAAGCTCAATAGGCCTCCACGAATTTTCCTGAGACAAAATTTCTTAAATTTTCCCATTGAGTGCCTCTTTGAACTTCTTTGCCTGAGCCCTCGTAACTGGTCCAATTGGAATTTGAACTGGTTCCCTTAAAGACGTACCATGATTTGCATAACTGATACAATCCCCGACAACAATGTGACGAAACCCATAACACGATTAATGCCTCGGACCGTTCTACCGTCAGATTCAAATGGAAATCGCGACCCAACACCTATATCAGATGTGAACCTAGGTATAAAGGATGAAGATGCGATAATCAAGGTTGGAAAATTCGATTGATAAGTCCAGGTATGAACGCCATTGAGTAAATCAGATATGTTCGAATAATTCTTCAAAGAACCAAAGAAAAAACTCTCACAATATTATTAATTATCAAAACTGCATATTACAAACCCTAAAACTGTTTAAATAACTGAGGCTTACAGTATGGCCCTATAAGCCTACAAAATGTTATGCCCCAAAATAAATTCTCTCAAAATTAAAATAAAACAAAATTAAAGGAATAAGGAAAGTTCCATTGTTGGCATGCAAGCCTACAATTCAACAATTTAAGCAATTAAGAAAAAAAGACAATCAAATTCTGATTTTAGGAAAACTAAAATTTACTTCAATCCTGAACTAATGGTTTATTCTTTTAGAACTTGAATTAAATTGAAACATCTTTGTGGACCAAGCTCAATAGGCCTCTACGAACTTTCATGATACCAAACTTCTTGAATTAGCCTATTGAGTGCCTCTTTGAACTTCCTTTCCTCAGCCCTCGTAACTGGTCCAATTGGAATTTGAATTGGTTCCCTTGAAAACGTGTCATGATTTCCATAACTGATACGAACCCCTCTACTAGTGTGATGAAACCCATAAAACGATTAATGACTCGGATCGTTCTACTGTCAGATTCAAATGGAAATTGGGACACAACACCTATAATAGATGCGAACCTAGGTATAAAGGATGAAAATGCCATAATCAAGGAAGGAAAACTCGATTGATAAGTCCAGGTATGAATGCCACAGAGTAAATCTGATAAGTTCGAATAGAACTTCAAAGAACCAAAGAGAAAATTCTCACAATATTATTAATGATCAAAACTGCATATTACAAACCCTAAAATAGTTTAAATAGCTGAGGCTTACACTAGGGCCCTATAAGCCTACGAAATATTATGCCCCAAATTTTTTTTGCCCAAAATTAAAATAAAGCGAAACTAAAGGAATAAGGAAAGTTTCATAGTTGGCTTGCAAGCCTACAATTCAGCAATTTAAGCAATTAAGAAAAATGACAATCAAATTCTAATTTTAGGAAAAATTAAAATTTGACTTCAATCCTGAACTGCTAGATTATTCTTCTAGAACTTGAATTAGATTGATACATCTTTGTAGACCAAACTTAATAGGCCTCCACGAATTTTTCTGAGACCAAACTTCTTGAATTTGCCCATTGAGTGCCTCTTTGAACTTCTTTGCCTGAGCCCTCGTAACTGGTCCAATTGGAATTTGAACTGGTTCCCTTAAAGACGTACCATGATTTGCATAACTGATACGATCCCCGCCAACAATGTGACGAAACCCATTACACGATTAATTCCTCGGACCGTTCTATTGTCAGATTCAAATGGAAATCGCGATCCAACACCTATATCAGATGCGAACCTAGGTATGAAGGATGAAGATGCGATAATCAAGGATGGAAAACTCGATTGATAAGTCCAGGTATGAACGCCATTGAATAATTCTGATAAGTTCGAATAATTCTTCAAAGAACCAAAGAGAAAACTCTCACAATATTATTAATGATCAAAACTGCATATTACAAACCCTAAAACTGTTTAAATAACTGAGGATTACAGTATGACCCTATAAGCCTATAAAATATTATGCCCCAAAATAAATTCTCCCAAAATTAAAATAAAACGAAATTAAAGGAATAAGGAAAGTTCCATAGTTGGCATGCAAGCCTACAATTCAGCAATTTAAGCAATTAAGAAAAAAAGACAATCAAATTTTGATTTAGGAAAACTAAAATTTGACTTCAATCCTGAACTACTGGTTTATTCTTCTAGAACTTGAATTAGATTGAGACATCTTTGTGGACCAAGCTCAATAGGCCTCTACGAACTTTCATGAGACCAAACTTCTTGAATTAGCCCATTGAGTGCGTCTTTGAACTTCCTTTGCTCAGCCCTCGTAACTGGTCCGATTGGAATTTGAATTGGTTCCCTTGAAGACGTGTCATGATTTTCATAACTGATACGAACCCCTCTACCAGTGTGATGAAACCCATAAAACGATTAATGACTCGGATCGTTCTACTGTCAGATTTAAATGGAAACCGCGACACAACACCTATATCAGATACGAACCTAGGTATAAAGGATGAAGATGCCATAATCAAGGATGGAAAACTCGATTGATAAGTCCAGGTATGAACGCCACAGAGTAAATATGATAAGTTCGAATAGATCTTCAAAGAACGAAAGTGAAAACTCTCACAATATTATTAATGATCAAAAATGTATCTTACAAACCCTAAAGTAGTTTAAATGGCTGAGGCTTACAGTAGGGCCCTATAAGCCTACGAAATATTATGCCCCAAATTTTTTTTGCCCAAAATTAAAATAAAACGAAACTAAAGGAATAAGAAAAGTTTCATAGTTGGCTTGCAGGCCTACAATTCAGCAATTTAAGCAATTAAGAAAAAAAAGACAATCAAATTCTGATTTTAGGAAAACTAAAATTTTACTTCAATCCTGAGCTAATGGTTTATTCTTTTAGAACTTGAATTAAATTGAAACATCTTTGTGGACCAAGCTCAATAGGCCTCTACGAACTTTCATGAGACCAAACTTCTTGAATTAGCCCATTGAGTGTCTCTTTGAACTTCCTTTCCTCATCCCTCGTAACTGGTCCAATTGGAATTTGAATTGGTTCCCTTGAAGACGTGTCATGATTTGCATAACTGATACGAACCCCTCTACTAGTGTGATGAAACCTATAAAACGATTAATGACTCGGATCGTTCTACTGTCAGATTCAAATGGAAATCGTGACACAACACCTATAATAGATGCGAACCTAGGTATAAAGGATGAAAATGCCATAATCAAGGAAGGAAAACTCGATTGATAAGTCCAGGTATGAACGCCACAGAGCAAATCTGATAAGTTCGAATAGATCTTCAAAGAACCAAAGAGAAAATTCTCACAATATTATTAATGATCAAAATTGCATATTACAAACCCTTAAATAGTTTAAATAGCTGAGGCTTACACTAGGGCCCTATAAGCCTACGAAATATTATGCCCCAAAAAATATTTGCCCAAAATTAAAATAAAGCGAAACTAAAGGAATAAGGAAAGTTTCATAGTTGGCTTGCAATCCTACAATTCAGCAATTTAATCAATTAAGAAAAATGACAATCAAATTCTAATTTTAGGAAAAATTAAAATTTGACTTCAATCCTGAACTGCTAGATTATTCTTCTAGAACTTGAATTAGATTGATACATCTTTGTAGACCAAACTCAATAAGCCTCCACGAATTTTCCTGAGACCAAACTTCTTGAATTTGCCCATTGAGTGCCTCTTTGAACTTCTTTGCCTGAGCCCTCGTAACTGGTCCAATTGGAATTTGAACTGGTTCCCTTAAAGACGTACCATGATTTGCATAACTGATACGATCTCCGCCAACAATGTGACGAAACCCATTACACGATTAATTCCTCGGACCGTTCTATTGTCAGATTCAAATGGAAATCGCGACCCAACACCTATATCAGATGCGAACCTAGGTATGAAGGATGAAGATGCGATAATCAAGGATGGAAAACTTGATTGATAAGTCCAGGTATGAACGCCATTGAGTAATTCAGATAAGTTCGAATAATTCTTCATAGAACCAAAGAGAAAACTCTCACAATATTATTAATGATCAAAACTGCATATTACAAACCCTAAAACTGTTTAAATAACTGAGGTTTACAGTATGGCCCTATAAGCCTACAAAATATTATGCCTTAAAATAAATTCGCCTAAAATTAAAATAAACGAAACTAAAGGAATAAGGAAAGTTCCATAGTTGGCATGCAAGCCTACAATTCATCAATTTAAGCAATTAAGAAAAAAAGGCGATCAAATTCTGATTTTAGGAAAACTAAAATTTGACTTCAATCCTGAACTACTGGTTTATTCTTCTAGAACTTTAATTAGATTGAAACATCTTTGTGGACTAAGCTCAATAGGCCTCTATGAACTTTCATGAGACCAAACTTATTGAATTAGCCCATTGAGTGCCTCTTTGAACTTCCTATACTCAGCCCTCGTAACTGGTTCCCTTGAACACGTGCCATGATTTGCATAACTGATACGAACCCCTCTACCAATGTGATGAAACTCATAAAACGATTAATGCCTCGGATCGTTCTACTGTAAGATTCAAATGGAAATCGCGACACAATACCTATATCAGATGCGAACCTAGGTATAAAGGATGAAGATGCCATAATCAAGGATGAAAAACTCGATTGATAAGTCCAGGTATGAACGCCACAGAGTAAATCTGATAAGGTCGAATATATCTTCAAAGAACCAAATAGAAAACTCTCACAATATTATTAATGATCAAAACTGCATATTACAAACCCTAAAATAGTTTAAATAGCTGAGGCTTACACTAGGGCCCTATAAGCCTACGAAATATTATGCCCCAAAAAAAATTTGCCCAAAATTTAAATAAAGTGAAACTAAAGGAATAAGAAAAGTTTCATAGTTGGCTTGCAAGCCTACAATTCAGCAATTTAAGCAAATAAGAAAAATGACAATCAAATTCTAATTTTAGGAAAAATTAAAATTTGACTTCAATCCAGAACTGCTAGATTATTCTTCTAGAACTTGAATTAGATTGATACATCTTTGTAGACCAAGCTCAATAGGTCTCCACGAATTTTCCTGAGACCAAACTTCTTGAATTTGCCCATTGAGTGCCTCTTTGAACTTCTTTGCCTGAGCCCTCGTAACTGGTCCAATTGGAATTTGAACTGGTTCCCTTAAAGACGTACCATGATTTGCATAACTGATACGATCCCCGACAACAATGTGACGAAACCCATAACACGATTAATGCCTCGGACCGTTCTACTGTCAGATTCAAATGGAAATCGCGACCCAACACCTATATCAGATGCGAACCTAGGTATGAAGGATGAAGATGCGATAATCAAGGTTGGAAAATTCGATTGATAAGTCCAGGTATGAACGCCATTGAGTAAATCAGATAAGTTCGAATAATTCTTCAAAGAACCAAAGAGAAAACTCTCATAATATTATTAATTATAAAAACTGCATATTAAAAACCCTAAAACTGTTTAAATTACTGAGGCTTACAGCATGGCCCTATAAGCCTACAAAATATTATGCCCCAAAATAAATTTTCCCAAAATTAAAATAAAACAAAATTAAAGGAATAAGGAAAGTTGGGTCGCATCTTCATCCTTCATACCTAGGTTCGCATATGATATAGGTGTTGGGTCGCGATTTCCATTTGAATCTGACAGTAGAACGGTCCGAGGCATTAATCGTGTTATGGGTTTCGTCACATTGTTGTCGGGGATCGTATCAGTTATGCAAATCATGGTACGTCTTTAAGGGAACCAGTTCAAATTCCAATTGGACCAGTTACGAGGGCTCAGGCAAAGAAGTTCAAAGAGGCACTCAATGGGCAAATTCAAGAAGTTTGGTCTCAGGAAAATTCGTGGAGGCCTATTGAGCTTGGTCTACAAAGATGTATCAATCTAATTCAAGTTCTAGAAGAATAATCTAGCAGTTCTGGATTGAAGTCAAATTTTAATTTTTCCTAAAATTAGAATTTGATTGTCATTTTTCTTATTTACTTAAATTGCTAAATTGTAGGCTTGCAAGCCAACTATGAAACTTTCCTTATTCCTTTAGTTTCGCTTTATTTTAATTTTGGGAAAAAAAATTTTGGGGCATAATATTTCGTAGGCTTATAGGGCCCTACTGTAAGCCTCAGCTATTTAAACTATTTTAGGGTTTGTAATATGCAGTTTTGATCATTAGTAATATTGTGAGAGTTTTCTCTTTGGTTCTTTGAAGATATATTCGACCTTATCAGATTTACTCTGTGGCGTTCATACCTGGACTTATGAAGAATTATTCGAACTTTCCTTATTCCTTTAGTTTCGTTTTATTTTAATTTTAGGCGAATTTATTTTAAGGCATAATATTTTGTAGGCTTATAGGGTCATACTGTAAACCTCAGTTATTTAAACAGCTTTAGGGTTTGTAATATGCAGTTTTGATAATTAATAATATTGTGAGAGTTTTCTCTTTGGTTCTATGAAGAATTATTCGAACTTATCTGAATTATTCGTAGGCTTATAGGGCCCTACTGTAAGCCTCAGCTATTTAAACTATTTTAGGGTTTGTAATATACAGTTTTGATCATTAATAATATTGTGAGAGTTTTCTCTTTGGTTATTTGAAGATCTATTCGAACTTATCAAATTTACTCTGTGGCGTTCATACCTGGACTTATCAATCGAGTTTTTCATCCTTGATTATGACATCTTCATCCTTTATACCTAGGTTCGCATCTGATATAGGTATTGTGTCGCGATTTCCATTTGAATCTGACAATAGAACGATCCGAGGCATTAATCGTTTTATGAGTTTCATCACATTGGTAGAGGGGTTCGTATCAGTTATGCAAATCATGGCACGTGTCCAAGGAAACCAGTTCAAATTCCAATTGGACCAGTTACGAGGGCTGAGGAAAGGAAGTTCAAAGAGGCACTCAATGGGCTAATTCAAGAAGTTTGGTCTCATGAAAGTTCGTAGAGGCCTATTGAGCTTAGTCCACAAAGATGTTTCAATCTAATTCAAGTTCTAGAAGAATAAACCAGTAGTTAAGGATTGAAGTCAAATTTTAGTTTTCCTAAAATCAGAATTTGATTGTCTTTTTTTCTTAATTGCTTAAATTGGTGAATTGTAGGCTTGCATGCCAACTATGGAACTTTCCTTATTCCTTTAGTTTCGTTTTATTTTAATTTTAGGCGAATTTATTTTAAGGCATAATATTTTGTAGGCTTATAGGGTCATACTGTAAACCTCAGTTATTTAAACAGCTTTAGGGTTTGTAATATGCAGTTTTGATAATTAATAATATTGTGAGAGTTTTCTCTTTGGTTCTATGAAGAATTATTCGAACTTATCTGAATTACTCAATGGCGTTCATACCTGGACTTATCTATCGAGTTTTCCATCCTTGATTATCGCATCTTCATCCTTCATACCTAGGTTCGCATCTGATATAGGTGTTGGGTCGCGATTTCCATTTGAATCTGACAATAGAACGGTCCGAGAAATTAATCGGGTAATGGGTTTCGTCACATTGTTGGCGGGGATCGTATCAGTTATGCAAATCATGGTACGTCTTTAAGGGAACCAGTTCAAATTCCAATTGGACCAGTTACGAAGACTAAGGCAAAGAAGTTCAAAGAGGCACTCAATGGGCAAATTCAAGAAGTTAGGTCTCAGAAAAATTCGTGGAGGCCTATTGAGCTTGGTCTACAAAGATGTATCAATCTAATTCAAGTTCTAGAAGAATAATCTAGCAGTTCTGGATTGAAGTCAAATTTTAATTTTTCCTAAAATTAGAATTTGATTGTCATTTTTCTTATTTACTTAAATTGCTAAATTGTAGGCTTGCAAGCCAACTATGAAACTTTCCTTATTCCTTTAGTTTCGCTTTATTTTAATTTTGGGCAAAAATTTTTTGGGGCATAATATTTCGTAGGCTTATAGGGCCCTACTTTAAGCCTCAGCCATTTAAACTATTTTAGGGTTTGTAATAATATTGTGAGAGTTTTCTCTTTCGTTCTTTGAAGATCTATTCGAACTTATCAGATTAACTCTGTGGTGTTCATACCTGGACTTATCAATCGAGTTTTCCATCCTTGATTATGGCATCTTCATCCTTTATACCTAGGTTCGTATCTGATATAGGTGTTGTGTCGCGGTTTCCATTTAAATCTGACAGTAGAACGATCCGAGTCATTAATCGTTTTCTGGGTTTCATCACACTAGTAGAGGGGTTCGTATCAGTTATGCAAATCATGACACGTCTTCAAGGGAACCAATTCAAATTCCAATTGGACCAGTTACGAGGGCTGAGGAAAGGAAGTTCAAAGAGGCACTCAATGGGCTAATTCAAGAAGTTTGGTCTCATAAAAGTTCGTAGAGGCCTATTGAGTTTGGTCCACAAAGATGTTTCAATCTAATTCAAGTTCTAGAAGAATAAACCAGTAGTTCAGGATTGAAGTCAAATTTTAGTTTTCCTAAATCAGAATTTGATTGTCTTTTTTTCTTAATTGCTTAAATTGCTGAATTGTAGGCTTGCATGCCAACTATGGAACTTTCCTTATTCCTTTAATTTTGTTTTATTTTAATTTTGGGAAAATTTATTTTGGGGCATAATATTTTGTAGGCTTATAGGGCCATGCTGTAAGCCTCAGTTATTTAAACAGTTTTAGGGTTTTTAATATGCAGTTTTGATAATAATAATATTATGAGAGTTTTCTCTTTGGTTCTTTGAAGAATTATTCGAACTTATCTGATTTACTCAATGGCGTTCATACCTGGACTTATCAATCGAATTTTCCAACCTTGATTATCGCATCTTCATCCTTCATACCTAGGTTCGCATCTGATATAGGTGTTGGGTCGCGATTTCCATTTGAATCTGACAGTAGAACGGTCCGAGGCATTAATCGTGTTATGGGTTTCGTCACATTGTTGTCGGGGATCGTATCAGTTATGCAAATCATGGTACGTCTTTAAGGTAACCAGTTCAAATTCCAATTGGACCAGTTACGAGGGCTCAGGCAAAGAAGTTCAAAGAGGCACTCAATGGGCAAATTCAAGAAGTTTGGTCTCAGGAAAATTCATGGAGGCCTATTGAGCTTGGTCTACAAAGATGTATCAATCTAATTCAAGTTCTAGAAGAATAATCTAGCAGTTCTGGATTGAAGTCAAATTTTAATTTTTCCTAAAATTAGAATTTGATTGTCATTTTTCTTATTTGCTTAAATTGCTGAATTGTAGGCTTGCAAGCCAACTATGAAACTTTTCTTATTCCTTTAGTTTCACTTTATTTTAATTTTGGGCAAATTTTTTTTGGGGCATAATATTTCGTAGGCTTATAGGGCCCTACTGTAAGCCTCAGCTATTTAAACTATTTTAGGGTTTGTAATATGCAGTTTTGATCATTAATAATATTGTGAGAGTTTTCTCTTTGGTTCTTTGAAGATATATTCGACCTTATCAGATTTACTCTGTGGCGTTCATACCTGGACTTATCAATCGAGTTTTTCATCCTTGATTATGGCATCTTCATCCTTTATACCTAGGTTCGCATCTGATATAGGTATTGTGTCGCGATTTCCATTTGAATCTTACAGTAGAACGATCCGAGGCGTTAATCGTTTTATGAGTTTCATCACATTGGTAGAGGGGTTCGTATCAGTTATGCAAATCATGGCACGTGTCCAAGGAAACCAGTTCAAATTCCAATTGGACCAGTTACGAGGGCTAAGGAAAGGAAGTTCAAAGAGGCACTCAATGGGCTAATTCAAGAAGTTTGGTCTCATGAAAGTTCGTAGAGGCCTTTTGAGCTTAGTCCACAAAGATGTTTCAATCTAATTCAAGTTCTAGAAGAATAATCTAGCAGTTCTGGATTGAAGTCAAATTTTAATGAATTGTAGGCTTGCATGCCAACTATGGAACTTTCCTTATTCCTTTAGTTTCGTTTATTTTAATTTTAGGCGAATTTATTTTAAGGCATAATATTTTGTAGGCTTATAGGGCCATACTGTAAACCTCAGTTATTTAAACAGTTTTAGGGTTTGTAATATGCAGTTTTGATCATTAATAATATTGTGAGAGTTTTCTCTTTGGTTCTATGAAGAATTATTCGAACTTATCTGAATTACTCAATGGCGTTCATACCTGGACTTATCAATCGAGTTTTCCATCCTTGATTATCGCATCTTCATCCTTCATACCTAGGTTCGCATCTGATATAGGTGTTGGGTCGCGATTTCTATTTGAATCTGACGGTAGAACGGTCCGAGGCATTAATCGTGTTATGGGTTTCGTCACATTGTTGTCGGGGATTGTATCAGTTATGCAAATCATGGTACGTCTTTAAGGGAACCAGTTCAAATTCCAATTGGACCAGTTACGAGGGCTCAGGCAAAGAAGTTCAAAGAGGCACTCAATGGGAAAATTTAAGAAATTGGGTCTCAGGAAAATTCGTGGAGGCCTATTAAGCTTGATCTACAAAGATGTATCAATCTAATTCAAGTTCTAGAAAAATAATCTAGCAGTTTTGGATTGAAGTCAAATTTTAATTTTTTCTAATATTAGAATTTGATTGTCATTTTTCTTAATTGCTTAAATTGCTGAATTGTAGGCTTGCAAGCCAACTATGAAAATTTCCTTATTCCTTTAGCTTCGCTTTATTTTAATTTTGGGCAAATTTTTTTTGTGGCATAAAATTTCGTAGGCTTATAGGGCCCTAGTGTAAGCCTCAGCTATTTAAACTATTTTAGAGTTTGTAATATGCAGTTTTGATCATTAATAATATTGTGAGAGCTTTCTCTTTGGTTCTTTGAAGATCTATTCGAACTTATCAGATTTACTCTGTGGCGTTCATACCTGGACTTATCAATCGAGTTTTCCATCCTTGATTATGACATCTTCATCCTTTATACCTAGGTTCGCATCTGATATAGGTATTGTGTCGCGATTTCCATTTGAATCTGACAGTAGAACGATCCGAGGCATTAATCGTTTTATGAGTTTCATCACATTGGTAGAGGGGTTCGTATCAGTTATGCAAATCATGGCACGTGTCCAAGGAAACCAGTTCAAATTCCAATTGGACCAGTTACGAGGGCTAAGGAAAGGAAGTTCAAAGAGGCACTCAATGGGCTAATTCAAGAAGTTTGGTCTCATGAAAGTTCGTAGAGGCCTATTGAGCTTAGTCCACAAAGATGTTTCAATCTAATTCAAGTTCTAGAAGAATAAACCAGTAGTTAAGGATTGAAGTCAAATTTTAGTTTTCCTAAAATCAGAATTTGATTGTCTTTTTTTCTTAATTGCTTAAATTGGTGAATTGTAGGCTTGCATGCCAACTATGGAACTTTCCTTATTCCTTTAGTTTCGTTTTATTTTAATTTTAGGCGAATTTATTTTAAGGCATAATATTTTGTAGGCTTATAGGGTCATACTGTAAACCTCAGTTATTTAAACAGCTTTAGGGTTTGTAATATGCAGTTTTGATAATTAATAATATTGTGAGAGTTTTCTCTTTGGTTCTATGAAGAATTATTCGAACTTATCTGAATTACTCAATGGCGTTCATACCTGGACTTATCTATCGAGTTTTCCATCCTTGATTATCGCATCTTCATCCTTCATACCTAGGTTCGCATCTGATATAGGTGTTGGGTCGCGATTTCCATTTGAATCTGACAATAGAACGGTCCGAGAAATTAATCGTGTAATGGGTTTCGTCACATTGTTGGCGGGGATCGTATCAGTTATGCGAATCATGGTACGTCTTTCAGGGAACCAGTTCAAATTCCAATTGGACCAGTTACGAGGACTAAGGCAAAGAAGTTCAAAGAGGCACTCAATGGGCAAATTCAAGAAGTTTGGTCTCAGAAAAATTCGTGGAGGCCTATTGAGCTTGGTCTACAATGATGTATCAATCTAATTCAAGTTCTAGAAGAATAATCTAGCAGTTCTGGATTGAAGTCAAATTTTAATTTTTCCTAAAATTAGAATTTGATTGTCATTTTTCTTATTTACTTAAATTGCTAAATTGTAGGCTTGCAAGCCAACTATGAAACTTTCCTTATTCCTTTAGTTTCGCTTTATTTTAATTTTGGGCAAATTTTTTTTGGGGCATAATATTTCGTAGGCTTATAGGGCCCTACTGTAAGCCTCAGCTATTTAAACTATTTTAGGGTTTGTAATATACAGTTTTGATCATTAATAATATTGTGAGAGTTTTCTCTTTGGTTCTTTGAAGATATATTCGACCTTATCAGATTTACTCTGTGGCGTTCATACCTGGACTTATCAATCGAGTTTTCCAGCCTTGATTATGGCATCTTCATCCTTTATACCTAGGTTCGTATCTGATATAGGTGTTGTGTCGCGGTTTTCATTTAAATCTGACAGTAGAACGATCCGAGTCATTAATCGTTTTATGGGTTTCATCACACTGGTAGAGGGGTTCGTATCAGTTATGCAAATCATGACACGTCTTCAAGGGAACCAATTCAAATTCCAATTGGACCAGTTACGAGGGCTGAGGAAAGGAAGTTCAAAGAGGCACTCAATGGGCTAATTCAAGAAGTTTGGTCTCATAAAAGTTCATAGAGACCTATTGAGTTTGGTCCACAAAGATGTTTCAATCTAATTCAAGTTCTAGAAGAATAAACCAGTAGTTCAGGATTGAAGTCAAATTTTAGTTTTCCTAAATCAGAATTTGATTGTCTTTTTTTCTTAATTGCTTAAATTGCTGAATTGTAGGCTTGCATGCCAACTATGGAACTTTCCTTATTCCTTTAATTTTGTTTTATTTTAATTTTGGGAAAATTTATTTTGGGGCATAATATTTTGTAGGCTTATAGGGCCATGCTGTAAGCCTCAGTTATTTAAACAGTTTTAGGGTTTTTAATATGCAGTTTTGATAATTAATAATATTATGAGAGTTTTCTCTTTGGTTCTTTGAAGAATTATTCGAACTTATCTGATTTACTCAATGGCGTTCATACCTGGACTTATCAATCGAATTTTCCAACCTTGATTATCAAAACTCTCATAATATTATTATTTATCAAAACTGCATATTAAAAACCCTAAAACTGTTTAAATAACTGAGGCTTACAGCATGGCCCTATAAGCCTACAAAATATTATGCCCCAAAATAAATTCTCCCAAAAGTAAAATAAAACGAAATTAAAGGAATAAGGAAAGTTCCATAGTTGGCATGCAAGCCTATAATTCAGCAATTTAAGCAATTAAGAAAAAAAGACAATCAAATTCTGATTTTAGGAAAACTAAAATTTGACTTCATTCCTGAACTACTGGTTTATTCTTCTAGAACTTGAATTAGATTGAAACATCTTTGTGGACCAAGCTCAATAGGCCTCTACGAACTTTCATGAGACCAAACTTCTTGAATTAGCCCATTGAGTGCCTCTTTGAACTTCCTTTCCTCAGCCCTCGTAACTGGTTCAATTGGAATTTGAATTGGTTCCCTTGAAGACGTCTCATGATTTGCATAACTGATACGAACCCCTCTACCAGTGTGATGAAACCCACAAAACGATTAATGACTCGGATCGTTCTACTGTCAGATTTAAATGGAAACCGCGACACAACACCTATATCAGATACGAACCTAGGTATAAAGAATGAAGATGCCATAATCAAGGATGGAAAACTCGATTGATAAGTCCAGGTATGAACGCCACAGAGTAAATCTGATAAGTTCGAATAGATCTTCAAAGAACGAAAGAGAAAACTCTCACAATATTATTAATGATCAAAACTGTATATTACAAACCCTAAAATAGTTTAAATGGCTGAGGCTTACAGTAGGGCCCAATAAGCCTACGAAATATTATGCCCCAAATTTTTTTTGCCCAAAATTAAAATAAAACGAAACTAAAGGAATAAGGAAAGTTTCATAGTTGGCTTGCAGGCCTACAATTCAGCAATTTAAACAATTAAGAAAAAAAGACAATCAAATTCTGATTTTAGGAAAACTAAAATTTGACTTCAATCCTGAACTACTGGTTTATTCTTCTAGAACTTGAATTAGATTGAAACATCTTTGTGGACCAAGCTCATTAGGCCTCTACGAACTTTCATGAGACCAAACTTCTTGAATTTGCCCATTGAGTGCCTCTTTGAACTTCCTTGCCCCAGCCCTCGTAACTGGTCATATTGGAATTTGAACTGGTTCCCGTGAAGACATGCCATGATTTGCATAACTGATTCGAACCCCGCCAACAATGTGACGAAACCCGTAGTACGATTAATGGCTCGGACCGTTCTATTGTCAAATTCAAATGGAAACCGCGACCCAACACTTATATCCGATGCGAACCTAGGTATAAATGATGAAGATGCAATAATCAAGGTTGGAAAACTCGATTGATAAGTCCTGGTATGAACGCCACAGTGTAAATATGATAAGTTCGAATAGTTTTTCAAAGAACCAAAGAGAAAACTCTCACAATATTATTAATGATCAAAACTGCATATTACAAACCCTAAAACTGTATAAATAACTGTGGCTTATAGTAGGGCCCTATAAGCCTACAAAATATTATGCCCCAATATAAATTTGCCCAAAATTGAAATAAAATTAAACTAAAGGAATTAGGAAAGTTCCATAGTTGGCATCCAAGCCTACAATTCAGCAATTTAAGCAATTAAGAAAAAAAAGACAATCAAATTCTGATTTTAGGAAAACTAAAATTTGACTTCAATCTTGAACTGCTGGTTTATTCTTCTAGAACTTGAATTAGATTGAAACATCTTTGTGGACCAAGCTCAATAGGCCTCTACGAACATTCCTGAGACCAAACTTCTTGAATTAGCCCATTGAGTGCCTCTTTCAACTTCCTTACCTCAGCTCTCGTAACTGGTCCAATTGGAATTTGAACTGGTTCCCGTGAAGACATGCCATGATTTGCATAACTGATTCGAACCCCGTCAATAATGTGACGAAACCCGTAATACGATGAATTGGTCGGACCGTTCTACTGTCAGATTCAAATGGAAACCGTGACCCACCACCTATATCAGATGCGAACCTAGGTATAAAGGATGATGATGCCATAATCAAGGATGAAAAACTCGATTGATAAGTCCAGGTATGAACGCCACAGAGTAAATCTTATAAGTTCAAATAGTTCTTCAAAGAACCAAAGAGAAATCTCTCACAATATTATTAATGATCAAAACTGCATATTACAAACTCTAAAGTTGTTTAAATAGTTGAGGCTTACAGTAGGGCCCTATAAGCCTACGAAATATTATGCCCCAAAAAAAATTCGCCCAAAATTAAAATAAAACGAAACTAAAGGAATAAGGAAAGTTTCATAGTTGGCTTGCAAGCCTACAATTCAGCAATTTAAGCAATTAAGAAAAATGACAATCAAATTCTAATTTTAGGAAAACTAAAATTTGACTTCAATCTTAAACTGCTGGATTATTCTTCTAGAACTTGAATTAGATTGAGTCATCTTTGTAGACCAAGCTCAATAGGCCTCCACGAATTTTTCTGCGACCAAACTTCTTGCATTTGCCCATTTAGTGCCTCATTGAACTTCTTTGCCCGAGCCCTCGTAATTGGTCCAATTGAAATTTGAACTGGTTGCCTTGAAGATGAACCATGATTTGCATAACTGATACGAACCTCGCCAACAATGTGACGAAACTCAAAACACGATTAATGCCTCGGACCGTTCTTATGTCAGATTCAATTGGAAATCGCGACCCAACAACCATATCAGATGCGAACCTAGGAATGAAGGATGAAGATGCCATAATCAAGGATGAAAAACTCGATTGATAAGTTCAGGCATGAACGCCACAGAGTAAATCTGATAAGTTCGAATAGTTTTTCAAAGAACCAAAGAGAAAACTCTCACAATATTATTAATGATCAAAACTGCATATTACAAACCCTAAAACTGTTTAAATAAATGAGACTTACATTAGGGCCCTATAAGCTTACAAAATATTATGCCCCAAAATAAATGCGTCCAAAATTAAAATAAAACGAAACTAAAGGAATAAGGAAAGTTCCATAGTTGGCATGCAAGCCTACAATTCAGCAATTTAAGCAATTAAGAAAAAAAGACAATCAAATTCTGATTTTAGGAAAACTAAAATTTGACTTCAATCCTGAACTACTGGTTTATTCTTCTAGAACTTGAATTAGATTGAAAGATCTTTATGGACCAAGCTCAATAGGCCTCTACGAACTTTCATGAGACCAAACTTCTTGAATTAGCCCATTGAGTGCCTCTTTGAACTTCCTTTCCTCAGCCCTCGTAACTGGTCCAATTGGAATTTGAACTGGTTCCCTTGAAGACGTGCCATGATTTGCATAACTGATACGAACCCCTCTACCAATGTGATGAAACTCATAAAACGATTAATGCCTCAGATCGTTCTACTGTCAGATTCAAATGGAAATCGTGACACAACACCTATATTAGATGCGAACCTAGGTATAAAGGATGAAAATGCCATAATCAAGGAAGGAAAACTCGATTGATAAGTTCAGGTATGAACGCCATTGAGTAGATCAGATAAGTTCGAATAGATCTTCAAAGAACCAAAGATAAAACTCTCACAATATTATTAATGATCAATACTGCATATTATAAACCGTAAAATAGTTTAAATAGGTGAGGCTTACAGTAGGGCCCTATAAGCCTACGAAATATTATTCACCAATAAAATTCGCCCAAAATTAAAATAAAACGAAACTAAAGGAATAAGGAAAGTTTCATAGTTGGCTTGCAAGCCTACAATTCATCAGTTTAAGCAATTAAGAAAAATGACAATCAAATTCTAATTTTAGGAAAACTAAAATTTGACTTCAATCTTGAACTGCTGGTTTATTCCTCTAGAACTTGAATTAGATTGAAATATCTTTGTGGACCAAGCTCAATAGGCCTCTACGAACTTTTCTGAGACCAAATTTCTTGAATTAGCCCATTGAGTGTCTCTTTGAACTTCATTGCCACAGCCCTCATAACTGGTACAATTGGAATTTGAACTGGTTCCCGTGAAGACTTGCCATGATTTGCATAACTGATATGAACCCCGCCAACAATGTGACGAAACCCGTAATACGATTAATGGCTCGGACCGTTCTACTGTCAGATTCAAATAGAAATCGCGACCCAACACCTATATCAGATGTGAACCTAGGTATAAAGGACGAAGATGCCATAATCAAGGATGGAAAACTCGATTGATAAGTACAGGTATGAACGCCATAGAGTAAATCTGGAATAGTTCTTCAAAGAACCAGAGAGAAAACTCTCACAAAATTATTAATGAACAAAACTGCATATTACAAACCCTAAAATTGCTTAAATAGTTGAGGCTTACTGTAGGGCCCTATAAGCCTACGAAATATTATGCCCCAAAATTAATTCGCCCAAAATTAAAATAAAACGAAACTAAAGGAATAAGGAAAGTTCCATAGTTGGCATGCAAGCCTACAATTCAGCAATTTAAGTAATTAAGAAAAAAAGACAATCAAATTCTGATTTTAGGAAAACTAAAATTTGACTTCAATCCTGAACTACTGGTTTATTCTTCTAGAACTTGAATTAGATTGAAACATCTTTGTGGACCAAGCTCAATAGGCCTCTACGAACTTTCCTGAGACCAAACTTCTTGAATTAGCCCATTGAGTGCCTCTTTGAACTTCCTTGCCCTAGCCCTCGTAACTGGTCCAATTGGAATTTGAACTGGTTTCCGTGAAGACATGCCATGATTTCCATAACTGATACGAAACACGCCAACAATGTGACGAAACCCGAATCAAGATTAATGCCTCGGACCGTTCAACTGTCAGATTCATATGGAAATCGCGACCCAACACCTATATCAGATGCTAATCTAGGTATAAAGGATGAAGACGCCACAATTAAGGATGGAAAACTCGATTGATAATTCCAAGTATGACCGCCACAGAGTAAATCCGATAAGTTTAAATAGTTCTTCAAAGAACCAAAGAGAAAACTCTCACAATATTATTAATGATCAAAACTGCATATTACAAACACTAAAACTGTTTAAATAACTGAGGCTTACAGTAGGGCCCTATAAGCCTCCAAACTTTTATGCCCCAAATTCAATTCGCTCAAAATTAAAATAAAACGAAACTAAAAGAATAAGAAAAGTTCCATAGTTCGCATGCAAGCCTACAATTCAGCAATTTAAGCAATTAAGAAAAAATGACAATAAAATTCTAATTTTAGGAAAAATAAATTTGACTTCAATCTTGAACTGCTGGTTTATTCTTCTAGAACTTGAATTAGATTGAAACATCTTTTTGGACCAAGCTCAATAGGCCGCTACGAACTTTCATGAGACCAAACTTCTTGAATTAGCCCATTGAGTGCCTCTTTGAACTTCCTTGCTCCAGCCCTCGTAACTGGTCCAATTGGAATTTGAACTGGTTTCCGTGAAGACATGCCATGATTTGCATAACTGATACGAACCCCGCCAACAATGTGACGAAACCCGTAGTACGATTAATGGCTCGGACTGTTCTACTGTCTGATTCAAATGGAAATCGCGACCCAACACCTATATCAGATATGAACCTAGGTATAAAGGACGAAGACGCCATAATCAAGGATGGAAAACTCGATTGATAAGTACAGGTATGAACGCCACAGAGTAAATCAGGAATAGTTCTTCAAAGAACCAAAGAGAAAACTCTCACAATATTATTAATGAACAAAACTGCATATTACAAACCCTAAAATTGCTTAAATAGTTGAGGCTTACTCTAGGGCCCTATAAGCCTACGAAATATTATGCCTCAAAATTAATTCGCCCAAAATTAAAATAAAACGAAACTAAAGGAATAAGGAAAGTTCCATAGTTGCCATGCAAGCCTACAATTCAGCAATTTAAGCAATTAAGAAAAAAAGACAATCAAATTCTGATTTTAGGAAAACTAAAATTTGACTTCAATCCTGAACTACTGGTTTATTCTTCTAGAACTTGAATTAGATTGAAACATCTTTGTGGACCAAGCTCAATAGGCCTCTACAAACTTTCCTGAGACCAAATTCTTGAATTAGCCCATTGTGTGCCTCTTTGAACTTCTTTGCCAGAGCCCTCGTAACTGGTCCAACTACAATTTGAACTGGTTCCCTTGAAGACTTCCCATGAGTTGCATAACTGATACGAAACACGCCAACAATGTGACCAAACCCGAATGAAGATTAATGCCTCGGACCGTTCAACTGTCAGATTCAAATGGAAACCGCGACCCAACACCTATATCAGATGCTAATCTAGGTATAAAGGATGAAGACGCCACAATTAAGGATGGAAAACTCGATTGATAATTCCAAGTATGACCGCCACAGAGTAAATCCGATAAGTTCAAATAGTTCTTCAAAGAACCAAAAAGAAAACTCTCACAATATTATTAATGATCAAAACTGCATAATACAAACCCTAAAACTGTTTAAATAACTGAGGCTTACAGTAGGGCCCTATAAGCCTACAAACTTTTATGCCCCAAAATCAATTCGCTCAAAATTAAAAAAAAACGAAACTAAAAGAATAAGAAAAGTTCCATAGTTGGCATGCAAGCCTACAATTCAGCAATTTAAGCAATTAAGAAAAAAATGACAATCAAATTCTAATTTTAGGAAAAATAAATTTGACTTCAATCTTGAACTGCTGGTTTATTCTTCTAGAACTTGAATTAGATTGAAACATCTTTGTGGACCAAGCTCAATAGGCCTCTACGAACTTTCCTGAGACCAAACTTTTTGAATTAGCCCATTAAGTGCCTCTTTGAACTTCCTTGCCCCAGCTCTCGTAACTGGTCCAATTGGAATTTGAACTGGTTCCTGTGAAGACATGCCATGATTTGCATAACTGATACGAACCCCGCCAACAATGTGACGAAACCCATAGTACGATTAATGGCTCGGACCGTTCTACTGTCAGATTCAAATGGAAACCGCGACCCAACACCCATATCCGATGCGAACCTAGGTATAAAGGATGAAGATGCAATAATCAAGGGTGGAAAACTCGATTGATAAGTCCTGGTATGAACGCCACAGAGTAAGTATAATAAGTTCGAATAGTTCTTCAAAGACCCAAAGAGAAAACTCTCACAATATTATTAATGATCAAAACTGCATATTACAAACCCTAAAATTGTTTAAATAGCTGAGGTTTACAGTAGGGCCCTATTAGCCCACGAAATATTATTCCCCAAAATAAATTCGCCCAAAATTAAAATAAAACGAAACTAAAGGAATAAAGAAAGTTCCATAGTTGACTTGCAAGCCTACAATTCAGCAATTTAAGCAATTAAGAAAAATGACAATCAAATTCTAATTTTAGGAAAACTAAAATTTGACTTCAATCTTGAACTGCTGGTTTATTCTTCTAGAACTTGAATTAAATTGAAACATCTTTGTGGACCAAGCTTAATAGGCCTCTACGAACTTACCTGAGACCATACTTCTAGAATTTGCCCATTGAGTGCCTCTTTAAACTTCTTTGCCCGAGCCCTCGTAACTGGTCCAATTGCAATTTGAACTGGTTTCCTTGAAGGCTTGCCTTGATTTTCATAACTGATACGAATCCGCCAACAATGTGACGAAACCCGAATCAAGATTATTGCCTCGGACCGTTCAACTGTCAGATTTAAATGGAAACCGCGACCCAACACCTATATCAGATGCTAACCTAGGTACAAAGGATGAAGATGCCACAATCAAGGATGGAAAACTCGATTATTAAGTCCAGGTATGAACGCCACAGAGTAAATCTGATAAATTTGAATAGTTCTTCAAAGAACCAAAGAGAAAACTCTCACAATATTGTTAATGATTAAAACTGCATATTACAAACCCTAAAACTGTTTAAATAACTAAGGCTTACAGTAGGGCTTTATAAGCCTACAAAATATTATGCCGCAAAATTAATTCGCCCAAAATTAAAATTAAACGAAACTAAAGGAATAAGGAAAGTTCGATAGTTGGCATGCAAGCCTACAATTCAGCAATTCAAGCAATTAAGAAAAAAAAAGACAATCAAATTCTGATTTTAGGAAAACTAAAATTTGACTTCATTTAGGAACTGCTGGTTTATTCTTCTAGAACTTGAATTAGATTGAAACATCTTTGTGAACCAAGCTCAATAGGCCTCTACGAATTTTCCTGTGACCAAACTTCTTGAATTAGCCAATTGAGTGCCTCTTTCAACTTCTTTACCTCAGCCCTCGTAACTGGTCGGACCGTTTTACTGTCAGATTCAAATGGAAACCGTGACCCATCACCTATATCAGATGCGAACCTAGGTATAAAGGATGATGATGCCATAATCAAGGATGGAAAACTCGATTGATAAGTCCAGGTATGAACGCCACAGAGTAAATCTGATAAGTTCAAATAGTTCTTCAAATAACCAAAGAGAAAACTCTCAAATATTATTAATGATCAAAACTGCATATTACAAACTCTAAAGTTGTTTAAATAGTTGAGGCTTACAGTAGGGCCCTATAAGCCTACGAAATATTATGCCCCAAAAAAAATTCGCCCAAAATTAAAATAAAACGAAACTAAAGGAATAAGGAAAGTTTCATAGTTGGCTTGCAAGCCTACAATTCAAAAATTTAAGCAATTAAGAAAAATGACAATCAAATTCTAATTTTAGGAAAACTAAAAATTGACTTCAATCTTGAACTGCTGGATTATTCTTATAGAACTTGAATTAGATTGAGACATCTTTGTAAACCAAGCTTAATAGGCCTCCACGAATTTTCCTGCGACCAAACTTCTTGCATTTGCCCATTGAGTGCCTCATTGAACTTCTTTGCCCGAGCCCTCGTAATTGGTCCAATTGAAATTTGAACTGGTTGCCTTGAAGACGAACCATGATTTGCATAACTGATACGAACCCCGCCAACAATGTGACGAAACCCAAAACACGATTAATGCCTCGGACCGTTCTTATGTCAGATTCAATTGGAAATCGCGACCCAACAACTATATCAGATGCGAACCTAGGAATGAAGGATGAAGATGCCATAATCAAGGATGGAAAACTCGATTGATAAGTCCAGTTATGAACGCCACAGAGTAAATCTGATAAGTTCGAATAGTTTTTCAAAGAACCAAAGAGAAAACTCTCACAATATTATTAATGATCAAAACTGCATATTACAAACCCTAAAACTGTTTAAATAAATGAGACTTACAGTAGGGCCCTATAAGCCTACAAAATATTATGCCCCAAAATAAATTTGCCCAAAATTAAAATAAAATGAAATTAAAGGAATTAGGAAAGTTCCATAGTTGGCATGCAAGCCTACAATTCAGCAATTTAAGCAATTAAGAAAAAAAAGACAATCAAATTCTGATTTTAGGAAAACTAAAATTTGACTTCAGTCTTGAACTGCTGGTTTATTCTTCTAGAACTTGAATTAGATTGAAACATCTTTGTGGACCAAGCTCAATAGGCCTCTACGAACATTCCTGAGACCAAACTTCTTGAATTAGCCAATTGATTGCCTCTTTCAACTTCTTTACCTCAACCCTCGTAACTGGTCCAATTGAAATTTGAACTAGTTCCCGTGAAGACATGCCATGATTTGCCTAACTGATACGAACCCCGCCAATAATGTGACGAAACCCGTAATACGATTAATGGCTCGGACCGTTCTACTGTCAGATTCAAATGGAAACCGCGACCCAACACCTATATCAGATGCGAACCTAGGTATGAAGGATGATGATACCATAATCAAGGTTGAAAAACTCTATTGATTAGTCCAGGTATGAACGCCACAGAGTAAGTCTGATAAGTTCAAATAGTTCTTCAAAGAACCAAAGAGAAAACTCTCACAATATTATTAAAAATCAAAACTGCGTATTACAAACCCTAAAATTGTTTAAATAGCTGAGGCTTACAGCAGGGCCCTATAAGCCTATGAAATATTATGCCCCAAAAATAATTCGCCCAAAATTAAAATTAAACGAAACTAAAGAAATAAGGAAAGTTTCATAGTTGGCTTGCAAGCCTACAATTCAGCAATTTAAGCAATTAAGAAAAATGACAATCAAATTCTAATTTTAGGAAAACTAAAATTTGACTTCAATCTTGAACTGCTGGATTATTCTTCTAGAACTTGAATTAGATTGAGACATCTTTGTAGACCAAGCTCAATAAACCTCCACGAATTTTCCTGAGACCAAACTTCTTGAATTTGCCCATTGAGTGCCTCTTTGAACTTCTTTGCCCGAGCACTCGTAACTTGTCCAATTGGAATTTGAACTGGTTCCCTTAAAGAAGTACCATGATTTGCATAACAGATACGAACCCCGCCAACAATGTGACAAAATCCATAACACGATTAATGCCTCGGACCGTTCTTATGTCAGATTCAATTGGAAATCGCGACCCAACAACTATATCAGATGCGAACCTAGGAATGAAGGATGAAGATGCCATAATCGAGGATGGAAAACTCGATTGATAAATCCAAGTATTAACGCCACAGAGCAAATCTGATAAGTTCGAATAGTTTTTCAAAGAACCAAAGAGAAAACTCTCACAATATTATTAATGATCAAAACTGCATATTACAAGCCCTAAAACTGTTTAAATAGCAGAGCTTACAGTAGGGCCCTATAAGCCTACAAAATATTATGCCCCAAAATAAATTCGCCCAAAATTAAAATAAAACGAAACTAAAAGAATAGGGAAAGTTCCATAGTTGGCATGCAAGTCTACAATTCAGCAATTTAAGCAATTAAGAAAAAAAGACAATCAAATTCTGATTTTTGAAAAACTAAAATTTGACTTTAATCCTGAACTACTGGTTTATTCTTGTAGAACTTGAATTAGATTGAAACATCTTTGTGGACCAAGCTCAGTAGGCCTCTATGAACTTTCCTGAGACCAAACTTCTTGAATTAGTCCATTGAGTGCCTCTTTGAACTTCTTTGCCCGAGCCCTCGTAACTGGTCCAATTGCAATTTGAACTGGTTCCCTTGAAGACTTGCCATGATTTGCATAACTGATACGAACTCCGCCAACAATGTGACGAAACCCGAATCAAGATTATTGCCTCGGACCGATCAACTGTCAGATTCAAATGGAAACCGCGACCCAACACCAATATCAGATGTTAATCAGGTTCCTTGTGGTCGAGTGGTAAGCTTATTTGGTGTACTACACAAGAGGTTTAGTGTTCGAGTCATGGGGTGCGTGGCCACTGGAGTATTCACCCGGCGCCCCCAGGCCGCGGGGGATTAGTCGAGGTGCGCGCAAACTAGCCCGGACACCCCCGATTACCAAAAAATAAATAAATAAAAAATAAAAAAATAAAAAATAAAGGATGAAGACGACACAATCAAGGATGGAAAACTCGATTGATAAGTCCAGGTATGAACGCCACAGAGTAAATCTGATAAGTTCGAATAGTTCTTCAAAGAACCAAAGAGAAAACTCTAACAATATTATTAATGATTAAAACTGCATATTACAAACCCTAAAACTGTTAAAATTGATGAGGCTTACAGTAGGGCCCTATAAGCCTACGAAATATTATGCCCCAAAATAAATTCGCCCAAAATTAAAAGAAAACGAAATTAAAGGAATAAGGAAAGTTCCATACTTGGCATGCATGCCTACAATTCAGCAATTTATGCAATTAAGAAAAAAAGACAATCAAATTCTGAATTTAGGAAAACTAAAATTTGACTTCAATCTTGAACCGCTGGATTATTCTTCTAGAACTTGAATTAGATTGAGACATCTTTGTGGACCAAGCTCAATAGGCCTCCACGAACTTTTTTGAGACCAAATTCTTGAATTAGCCCATTAAGTGCCTCTTTGAACCTCCTTATCCTAGCCTTTGTAACTGGTCAAATTGGAATTTGAACTGGTTCCCTTGAAGACGTGCCATGATTTGTAGAACTGATACGAACCCCGCCAACAATGTGACGAAACCCATAACACGATTAATGCCTCGGACCATTCTACTGTCAGATTCAAATGGAAATCGCGATTCAACACCTATATAAGATGCGAACGTAGGTATAAAGGATGAAGATGCCATAATCAAGGATGGAAAACTCGATTGATAAGTCCAGGTATGAACCCCACAGAGTAAATCTGATAAGTTCGAATAGTTCTTCAAATAACCAAAGAGAAAACTCTCACAATATTATTAATGATCAAAATTGCATATTACAAACCCTAAAATTGTTTAAATAGCTGAGGCTGACAGTAGGGCCCTATAAGCCTACGAAATATTATGCCCCAAAATAAATTCCCCCAAAATTAAAATAAAACGAAACTAAAGGAATAAGGAAAGTTCCATAGTTGGCATGCACGCCTACAATTAAGCAATTTAAGCAATTAAAAAAAAAAGAGATTCAAATTCTGATTTTAGGAAAACTAAAATTTGACTTCAATCTCGAACTACAGGTTTATTCTTCTAGAACTTGAATTAGATTGAAATATCTTTGTCGACCATGCTCAATAGGCATCTACGAACTTTTCAGAGACCAAACTTCTTGAATTAGCCCATTGAGTGCCTCTTTGAACTTCTGTGCCCGAGCCCTAATAACTGGTCCAATTGGAATTTGAACTGGTTCCCTTGAAGACGTGCCATGATTTGCATAACTGATACGAAACTCGCAAAAAATGTGACGAAACCCGTAACACGATTAATGCCTCGAATCGTTCTACTGTCAAATTCAAATTGAAACCGCGACCCAACACCTATATCAGAAGTGAACCTAGGTATAAAGGATGAAGATGCCATAATCAAGGATGAAAAACTCGAATAATAAGTCCAGGTATGATTGCCACAGAGTAAATCTGATAAGTTCGAATAGTTCTTCAAAGAATTAGAGAGAAAACTCTCACAATATTATTAATGATCAAAACTGCATATTACAATCCCTAAAACTGTTTAAATAACTGAGGCTTACAGTAGGGCCCTATAAGCCTACAAAATATTATGCCCCAAAATAAAAGTAAAACGAAACAAAAAGAATAAGGAAAGTTCCATAGTTGGCATGCAAGCCTACAATTCAGCAATTTAAGCAATTAAGAAAACATGACAATCAAATTCTAATTTTAGGAAAACTAAATTTTGACTTCAATCTTGAATTGCTGAATTATTCTTATAGAACTTGAATTAGATTGAGAAATCTTTGTGGACCAAGCTCAATAGACCTCCACGAACTTTCCTGAGACCAAACTTTTGAATTAGCCCATTGAGTGCCTCTTTGAATTTCTTTGCCCGAGCCCTCGTAACTGGTCCAATTGGAATTTGAACTGGTTCCCTTGAAGACGTGCCATGATATGCATAACTGATACGAACCCCGCCAATAATGTGACGAAACCCGTAACACGATTAATGCCTCAGACCGTTCTACTGTCAGATTCAAATGGAAACCGCGACGCAACAACTATATCAGATGCGAACCTTGGTATAAAGGATGAAGATGCCATAATCAATGATGGAAAACTCGATTGATAAGTCCAGGTATGAACTCCACAGAGTAACTCTGATAAGTTCGAATAGTTTTTCAAAGAACCAAAAAGAAAACTCTCACAATATTATTAATGATCAAAACTGCATATTACAAACCCTAAAATTGTTTAAATAGCTGAGGCTTACAGTAGGGCCCTATAAGCCTACGAAATATTATGCCCCAAAATAGATTCGCCCAAAATTAAAATGAAACGAAACTAAAGGAATAAGGAAAGTTCCATAGTTGGCATGCAAGCCTACAATTCAGCAATTTAAACAATTAAGAAAAAACGACAATCTAATTCTGATTTTAGGAAAACTAAAATTTGACTTCAATCTTGAACTATTGGTTTATTTTTCTTGAACTTGAATTAGATTGAAACGACTTTGTGGACCAAGCTCAATAGGCACCTACGAACTTTCCTGAGACCAAACTCCTTGAATTAGCAATTGAGTGCCTCTTTGAACTTCTTTGCCTGAGCCCTCGTAAATGGTCCAATTGGAATTTGAACTGGTTCCCTTGAAGACTTGCCATGATTTGCATAAATGATACGAACCCCACCAACAATGTAACAAAACCCGAATCAGGATTAATGCCTCGAACCGTTCAACTGTCAGATACAAATGGAAACCGCGACCCAACACCTATATCATATGCTAACCTAGGTATAAAGGATGATGACGCCACAATCAAGGATGGAAAACTCGATCGATAAGTCCAGGTATAAACACCACAGAGTAAATCTGATAAGTTCAAATATTTCTTCATAGAACCAAAGAGAAAACTCTCACAATGTTATTAATGATTAAAACTGCATATTACAAACCTTAAAACTATTTAAATAACTGAGGCTTACAGTAGGGCCCTATAAGCCTACAAAATATTATGCCCCAAACTAAATTCGTCTAAAATTAAAATAAAACGAAACAAAAGAATAAGGAAAGTTCTATAGTTGGCATGCAAGTCTACAATTCAGTAATTTAAGCAATTAAGAAAAAATGACAATCAAATTCTAATTTTAGGAAAACTAAAATTTGACTTCAATCTTGAACTGCTGGATTATTCTTCTAGAACTTGAATTAGATTGAGTCATTTTTGTGGACCAAGCTCAATAGGCCTCCATAAATTTTCCTGAGACCAAACTTTTGAATTAGCCCATTGAGTGCCTCTTTGAACTTCTTTGCCCGAGACCTCGTAACTGGTCCAATTTGAACTGGTTCCCGTTAAGACTTGCCATGATTTTCATAACTGATACGAACCTCGCCAACAATGTGACGAAACCCGTAACACGATTAATGTCTCGGACCGTTCTACTGTCAGATTGAAATGGAAACCGTGACCTAACACCTATATCATTTGCGAACCTAGGTATAAAGGATGAAGACACCACAATCAACAATGAAAAACTCGATTGATGAGTTCAGGTATGAACGCCACAGAGTAAATCCGATAAGTTTGACTAGTTCTTCAAAGAAATTAAGAGAAAACTGTCACGATATTATTAATGATCAAAACAGCATATTACATACCCTAAAACTGTTAAAATTGCTGAGGCTTACAGTAGGGCCCTATAAGCCTATGAAATATTATGCCCCAAATTAAATTCTCCCAAAATTAAAATAAAAAGAAATTAAAGGAATAAGGAAAGTTCCATAGTTGGCATGCAAGCCTACAATTCAGCAATTTAAGCAATTAAAAAAAAATGACAATCAAATTCTAAGTTTAGGAAAACTAAATTTTGACTTCAATCTTGAATTGCTGAATTATTCTTATAGAACTTGAATTAGATTGAGAAATCTTTGTGGACCAAGCTCAATAGACCTCCACGAACTTTCCAGAGACCAAACTTTTGAATTAGCCCATTGGGTGCCTCATTGATATTCTTTGCCCGAGCCCTCGTAACTGGTCCAATTAGAATTTGAACTGGTTCCCTTGAAGACGTACCATGATATGCATAACTGATACGAACCCCGCCAATAATGTGACGAAACCTGTAACACGATTAATGCCTCAGACCGTTCTACTGTCAGATCCAAATGGAAACCGCGACTCAACAACTATATCAGATGCGAACCTTGGTATAAAGGATGAAGATGCCATAATCAAGGATGAAAAACTCGATTGATAAGTCCAGGTATGAACCCCACAGAGTAAATCTGATAAGTTCGAATAGTTCTTCGAAAAATCAAAAAGAAAACTCTCACAATATTATTAATGATCAAAACTGCATATTACAAACCCTAAAATTGTTTAAATAGCTGAGGCTTACAGTAGGGCCCTATAAGCCTACGAAAAATTATGCCCCAAAATAGATTCGCCTAAAATTAAAATGAAACGAAACTAAAGGAATAAGGAAAGTTCCATAGTTGGCATGCAAGCCTACAATTAAGCAATTTAAACAATTAAGAAAAAACGACAATCTAATTCTGATTTTAGGAAAACTAAAATTTGACTTCAATCTTGAACTACTGGTTTATTTTTCTTGAACTTGAATTAGATTGAAACAACTTTGTGGACCAAGCTCAATAGGCCCCTACGAACTTTCCTGAGACCAAACTCCTTGAATTAGCAATTGAGTGCCTCTTTGAACTTCTTTGCCTGAGCCCTCGTAAATGGCCCAATTGGAATTTGAACTGGTTCCCTTGAAGACTTGCCATGATTTCCATAATTGATACGAACCCCGCCAACAATGTAACGAAACCCGAATCAGGATTAATGCCTCGAACCGTTCAACTGTCAGATACAAATGGAAACCGCGACCCAACACCTATATCATATGCTAACCTAGGTATAAAGGATGATGACGCCACAATCAAGGATGGAAAACTCGATCGATAAGTCCAGGTATAAACGCCACAGAGTAAATCTGATAAGTTCAAATAGTTCTTCATAGAACCAAAGAGAAAACTCTCACAATGTTATTAATGATTAAAACTGCATATTACAAACCCTAAAACTATTTAAATAACTGAGGCTTACAGTAGGGCCCTATAAGCCTACAAAATATTATGCCCCAAACTAAATTCGTCTAAAATTAAAATAAAACGAAACAAAAGAATAAGGAAAGTTCTATAGTTGGCATGCAAGTCTACAATTCAGCAATTTAAGCAATTAAGAAAAAATGACAATCAAATTCTAATTTTAGGAAAACTAAAATTTGACTTCAATCTTGAACTGCTGGATTATTCTTCTAGAACTTGAATTAGATTGAGTCATTTTTGTGGACAAAGCTCAATAGGCCTCCATAAATTTTCCTGAGACCAAACTTTTGAATTAGCCCATTGAGTGCCTCTTTGAACTTCTTTGCCCGAGCCCTCGTAACTGGTCCAATTTGAACTGGTTCCCGTTAAGACTTGCCATGATTTGCATAACTGATATGAACCCCACCAACAATGTGACGAAACCCGTAACACGATTAATGCCTCGGACCGTTCTACTGTTAGATTCAAACGGAAACCGCGACCCAACACCTATATCATATGCGAACCTAGGTATAAAGGATGAAGACACCACAATCAAGGATGGAAAACTCGATTGATATGTTCAGGTATGAACGCCACAGAGTACATCCGATAAGTTTGAAAAGTTCTTCAAAGAACTAAAGAGAAAACTCTCACGATATTATTAATGATCAAAACAGCATATTACATACCCTAAAACTGTTAAAATTGCTGAGGCTTACCGTAGGGCCCTATAAGCCTACGAAATATTATGCCCCAAATTAAATTCTCCCAAAATTAAAATAAAAAGAAATTAAAGGAATAAGGAAAGTTCTATAGTTGACATGCAAGCCTACAATTCAGCAATTTAAGCAATTAAGAAAAAATGATAATCAAATTCTAATTTTAGGAAAACTAAAATTTGACTTCAATCTAGAATTGCTGGATTATTCTTCTAGAACTTGAATTAGATTGAGACATCTTTGTGGAACAAACTCAATAGGCCTCCACGAATTTTCCTGAGATAAAACTTTTGAATTAGCCCATTGAGTGCCTCTTCGAACTTCTTTGCCCGAGCCCTCGTAACTGGTCCAATTGGAATTTGAACTGGTTCCCTTGAAGACGTGCCATGATTTGCATAACTGATACGAACCTCGCCAAAAATGTGACGAAACCCGTAACACGATTAATGCCTCAGACCGTTCTGCTGTCAGATTAAAATGGAAACTACAACCCAACACCTATATCATATGCGAACCTAGGTATAAAGGATGAAGATGTCACAATCAAGGATGTAAAACTCGATTGATAAGTCCAAGTATCAACGCCACAGAGTAAATCTGATAAGTTCGAATAGTTCTTCAAAGAACCAAAGAGAAAACTCTCACAATATTATTAATGATCAAAACTGTATATTACAAATCCTAAAACTGTTAAAATTGCTGAGGATTATAGTAGGGCCCTATAAGCCTACGAAACATTATGCCCCAAAATAAATTCGATCAAAATTAAAATAAAATGAAACTAAAGGAATAAGGAAAGTTCCATAGTTGGCATGCAAGCCTCAATTAAGCAATTTAAGCAATTAAAAAAAAAAGAAAATCTAATTCTGATTTTAGGAAAACTAAAATTTGACTTCAATTTTGAACCGCTGGATTATTTTTCTAGAACTTGAATTAGATTGAGACATCTTTGTGGACCAAGCTCAATAGGCCTCAACGAACTTTCCTGAGACCAAACTTTTTGAATTAGCCCATTAAGTGCCTATTTGAACCTACTTAGCCGAGCCCTCATTACTGGTCCAATTGAAATTTGAACTGGTTCCCTTGAAGATGTGCCATGATTTGAATAACTGATACGAACCCCACCAACAATGTGACGAAACCCATAAGACGATTAATACGTCGGACCGTTCTACTGTCAGATTCAAATGGAAACCACGACTCAACAACTATATCAGATGCGAACCTAAGTATAAAGGATGAAGATGCCATAATCAAGGATGGAAAACTCGATTGATAAGTCCAGGTATGAACCCCACAGAATAAATCTGATAAGTTCGAATAGTTCTTCAAAGAACCAAAGAGAAAACTCTCACAATATTATTAATGATCAAAACTGCATATTACATACCTTAAAATTGTTTAAATAGCTGAGGCTTACAGTAGGGCCCTATAAGCCTACGAAATATTATGCCCCAAAAAAAATTCGCCCAAAATTAAAATAAAACGAAACTAAAAGAATAAAGAAACTTCCATAGTTGGCATGCAAGCCTACAATTCAGCAATTTAAGCAATTAAGAAAAAATGACAATCCAATTCTAATTTTAGGAAAACTAAATTTTGACTTCAATCTTGAATTGCTGAATTATTCTTATAGAACTTGAATTAGATTGAGAAATCTTTGTGGACCAAGCTTAATAGGCCTCCACAAACTTTCCCGAGACCAAACTTTTGAATAAGCCAATTGAGTGCCTCTTTAAACTTCTTTGCCCGAGCACTCGTAACGGGTCCAATTGGAATTTGAACTGGTTCCCTTGAAGACGTGCCATGATTTGCATAACTGATACGAACCCCGCCAATAATGTGACGAAACCCGTAACACGATTAATGCCTCAGACCATTCTACTGTCAGATTCAAATGGAAACCGCGACTCAACAACTATATCAGATGCGAACCTTGGTATAAAGGATGAAGATGTCATAATCAAGGATGGAAAACTCGATTGATAAGTCCAGGTATAAACCCCACAGAGTAAATCTGATAAGTTCGAATAGTTCTTCAAAGAACCAAAGAGAAAACTCTCACAATATTATTAATGATCAAAACTGCATATTACAAACCCTAAAATTGTTTAAATAGCTGAGGCTTACAGTAGGGCCCTATAAGCCTACGAAATATTATGCCCCAAAATAGATTCGCCCAAAATTAAAATGAAGCGAAACTAAAGGAATAAGGAAAGTTCCATAGTTGGCATGCAAGCCTATAATTCAGCAATTTAAACAATTAAGAAAAAACTACAATCTAATTCTGATTTTAGGAAAACTAATATTTGACTTCAATATTGAACTACTGGTTTATTCTTCTTGAACTTGAATTAGATTGAAAAGAATTTTGTGGACCAAGCTCAATAGGCCTCTATGAACTTTCCTTAGACCAAACTCCTTGAATTTGCCCATTGAGTGCCTCTTTGAACTTCTTTGCCCGAGCCCTCGTAACTAGTCCAATTGGAATTTGAACTGGTTCCCTTGAAGACTTGCCATGATTTACATAATTGATACGAACCCCACCAATAATGTAACGAAACCCAAATCAAGATTAATGCCTCGAACCGTTCAACTGTCAGATACAAATGGAAACCGCGACCCAACACCTATATCAGATGCTAATCTAGGTATAAAGGATGATGACGCTACAATCAAGGATGGAAAACACGATTGATAAGTCCAAGTATGAACGCCACAGGGTAAATCTGATAAGTTCAAATAGTTCTTCATAGAACCAAAGAGAAAACTCTCACAATATTATTAATGATTAAAACTGCATATTACAAACCCTAAAACTATTTAAATAATTGAGGCTTACAGTAGGGCCCTATAAGCCTACAAAAGATTATGCCCCAAAATAAATTCGTCCAAAATTAAAATAAAACGAAACAAAAGAATAAGGAAAGTTCTATAGTTGGCATGCAAGCCTACAATTAAGCAATTTAAGCAATTAAGAAAAAATGTCAATTGAATTCTAATTTTAGGAAAACTAAAATTTGACTTCAGTCTTGAACTGTTGGATTATTCTTCTAGAACTTGAATTAGATTGAGACATATTTGTGGACCAAGCTCAATAGGCCTCCACAAATTTTCTGAGACTTTTGAATTGGCCCATTGACTGCCTCTTTGAACTTCTTTGCCCGAGCCCTCGTAACTGGTCCAATTTGAACTGGTTCCCGTTAAGACGTGCCATGATTTTCATAACTGATACGAACCTCGCCAACAATGTGACGAAACCCGTAACACGATTAATGCCTCGGACTGTTCTACTGTCAGATTCAAATGGAAACCGCGACCCAACACCTATATCATATGCGACCCTAGGTATAAAGGATGAAGACGCCACAATCAAGGATGTAAAACTCGATTGATAAGTCCAGGTATCAACGCCACATAGAAAATCTGATAAATTCGAATAGTTCTTCAAAGAACCAAAGAGAAAACTCTCACAATATTATTAATGATCAAAATTGCATATTACAAATCCGAAAACTGTTAAAATTGCTGAGGCTTATAGTAGGGCCCTATAAGCCTACAAAATATTATGCCCCAAAATAAATTCGACCAAAATTAAAATAAAAAGAAACTAAAGGAATAAGGAAAGTGCCATATTTGGCTTGCAAGCCTCAATTCAGCAATTTAAGCAATTAAGAAAAAAAGACAATCAAATTCTGATTTTAGGAAAACTAAATTTGACTTTAATCTTGAACCGCTGGATTATTCTTCTATAACTTGAATTAGATTGAGACATCTTTGTGGAACAAGCTCATTAGGCCTCCACGAACTTTCCTGAGACCAAACTTCTTGAATTAGCCCATTAAGTGCCTCTTTGAACCTCCTTAGCCGAGCCCTCCTAACTGGTCCAATTGGAATTTGAACTGGTTCCCTTGAAGATGTGCCATGATTTAAATAACTGATACGAACCCCGCCAACAATGTGACGAAACCCATAACCAGATTAATACCTCAGACCGTTCTACTGTCATAGTCAAATGGAAACCACGACTCAACAACTATATCAGATGCGAACCTAGGTATAAAGGATGAAGATGCCATAATCAAGGATGGAAAACTCGATTGATAAGTCCAGGTATGAACCCCACAGAGTAAATCTGATAAGTTCGAATAGTTCTTCAAAGAACCAAAGAGAAAACTCTCACAATATTATTAATGATCAAAACTGCATATTACATACCCTAAAATTGTTTAAATAGCTGAGGCTTACAGTAGGGCCCTATAAGCCTACGAAATATTATGCCCCAAAAAAAAATTCTCCCAAAAATAAAATAAAATGAAACTAAAGGAATAAGGAAAGTTTCATAGTTGGCTTGCAAGCCTACAATTCAGCAATTTAAGAAATTAAGAAAAATGACAATCAAATTCTAATTTTAGGAAAACTGAAATTTGACTTCAATCCCGAACTGCTAGATTATTCTTCTGGAACTTGAATTAGATTGAGACATCTTTGTTGATCAAGCTCAATAGTCCTCCACGAATTTTTCTGAGACCAAACTTCTTGAATTTGCCCATTGAGTGCCACTTTGAACTTCTTTGCTCGAGCCCTCGTAACTGGTCTAATTGGAATTTGAACTGGTTCCCTTGAAGACGTGCCATGATTTGCATAACTGATACGAATCCGCCAATAATGTGACGAAACCCATAAAACGATTAATGCCTCAGACCATTCTACTGTCAAATTCAAATGAAAATTGCGACCCAACACCAATATCAGATGCGAACCTAGGTATAAAGGATGAAGATGCCATAATCATGGATGGAAAACTCGATTGCTATGTCCAGGTATGAACGCCACAGAGTAAATCTGCTAAGTTCGAATTATTTTTGAAAGAACCAAAGAGAAATCTCTCACAATATTATTAATGATCAAAATTGCATACTACAAACCCTAAAATTGTTTAAATAGCTGAGACTTACAGTAGGGCCTTATAAGCCTACGAAATATTATGCCCCAACATAGATTTGCCCAAAATTAAAATGAAACGAAACTAAAGGAATAAGGAAAGTTCCGTAGTTGACATGCAAACCTACAATTCAACAATTTAAGCAATTAAAAAAAAAAGACAATCTAATTCTGATTTTAGGAAAACTAAAATTTGACTTCAATATTGAACTACTGGATCATTCTTCTAGAACTTGAATTAGATTGAAACATCTTTGTGGACCAAGCTCAATAGGCCTCTACGAACTTTCCTGAGACCAAACTTCTTGAATTTGCCCATTGAGTACCTCTTTGAACTTCTTTGCCCGAGCCCTCGTAACTGGTCCAATTGGAATTTGAACTGGTTCCCTTGTGGACGTGCCATGATTTGCATAACTGATAAGAACCCCGCCAACAATGTGACGAAACCCATAACACGATTAATACCTCGGATCGTTCTACTGTTAGATTGAAATGAAAACCAACAACTATATCAGATGCGAACCTAGGTATAAAAGATGAAGATGCCATAATCAAGGATGGAAAACTCGATTGATAAGTCCAGGTATGAACCCCACAGAGTAAATCTGATAAGTTCGAATAGTTCTTCAAAGAACCAAAGAGAAAACTCTCATAATATTATTAACGATCAAAACGGCATATTACATACCCTAAAATTGTTTAAATAGCTGAGGCTTACAGTAGGGCCCTATAAGCCTAAGAAATATTATGCCCCAAAAAAAAAAACGTTCAAAATTAAAATAAAACAAAACTAAAGGAATAAGGAAAGTTTCATAGTTGGCTTGCAAGGCTACAATTCAGCAATTTAAGCAATTAAGAAAAATGACAATCAAATTCTAATTTTAGGAAAACTAAAATTTGACTTCAATCTTGAACTGCTGGATTATTCTTATAGAACTTGAATTAGATTGAGACATATTTGTTGATCAAGCTCAATAGTCCTCCACGAATTTTCCTGAGACCAAACTTCTTGAATTTGCCCATTGAGTGCCACTTTGAACTTCTTTGCCCGAGCCCTCGTAATTGGTCTAATTGGAATTTGAACTGGTTCCTTTGAAGACGTGCTATGATTTGCATAACTGATACGAACCCGCCAATAATGTGACAAAACCCATAAAACGATTAATGCCTCGGATCGTTCTACTGTCAAATTCAAATGGAAATTGCGACCCAACACCAATATCAAATGCGAACCTAGGTACAAAGGATGAAGATGCCATAATCAAGTATGGAAAACTCGATTGCTAAGTCCAGGTATGAACGCCACAGAGTAAATCTGCTAAGTTCGAATTGTTTTTCAAAGAACCAAAGAGAAATCTCTCACAATATTATTAATGATCAAAATTGCATATTACAAACCCTAAAATTGTTTAAATAGCTGAAGCTTACAGTAGGTCCTTATAAGCCTACGAAATATTATGCCCCAAAATAGATTCGCCCAAAATTAAAGTGAAACGAAACTAAAGGAACAAGGAAAGTTCCATAGTTGGCATGCAAGCCTACAATTCAGCAATTTAAGCAATTAAAAAAAAAAGACAATCTAATTCTGATTTTAGGAAAACTAAAATTTGACTTCAATCTTGAACTACTAGTTTATTCTTCTAGAACTTGAATTAGATTGAAACATCTTTGTGGACCAAGCTCAATAGGCCTCTACGAACTTTCCTGAGACAAAACTTCTTGAATTTGCCCATTGAGTGCCTCTTTGAACTTCTTTGCCCGAGCCCTCGTAACTGGTCCAATTGGAATTTGAACTGGTTCCTTTGAAGACGTGCCATGATTTGCATAACTGATACGAACCCCGCCAACTATGTGACGAAACCCATAACACGATTAATGCCTCGGACCGTTCTACTGTCAGATTCAAAGGGAAATCGCGACCCAACACCTATATCAGATGCGAACCTAGGTATAATGGATGAAGATGCCATAATCAAGGATGGAAAACTCGATTGATAAGTCCAGCTATGAACCCCATAGAGTAAATTTGATAAGATTGAATAGTTCGTCAAAGAACCAAAGAGAAATCTCTCACAATATTATTAATGATCAAAATTGCATATTACAAACCCTAAAATTGTTTAAATAGCTGTGGCTTACAGTAGGGCCTTATAAGCCTACGAAATATTATGCCCCAAAATAAATTCACCCAAAATTAAAATAAAACGAAACTAAAGGAATAAGGAAAGTTCCATAGTTGGCATGCAAGCCTACTATTCAGCAATTTAAGCAATTAAGAAAAAAAGACAATCAAATTCTAATTTTAGGAAAACTAAAATTTGACTTCAATCTTGAACTTCTGGTTTATTCTTCTAGAACTTGAATTAGATTGAAACATCTTTGTGGACCAAGCTCAAAAGGCCTCTACGAACTTTCTTGAGACCAAACTTCTTGAATTAGCCCATTGAGTGCCTCTTTGAACTTCTTTGCCCGTGCCCTCGTAACTGGTCCAATTGGAATTTGAACTGGTTCCCTTGAAGACGTGCCATGATTTGCATAACTGATACGAACCTCGCAAAAAATATGATGAAACCCGTAACACGATTAATGCCTCGAATCGTTCTACAGTCAAATTCAAATTGAAACCGCGACCCAACACCTATATCAGATGCGAACCTAGGTATAAAGGATGAAGATGCCATAATCAAGGCTGGAAAGCTCGATTGATAAGTCCAGGTATGAACGCCATTGAGTAAATCTGATAAGTTAAAATAGTTCTTCAAATAACCAAAGAGAAAACACTCACAATATTATTAATGAACAAAACTGCATATTACAATCCCTAAAACTGTTTAATTAACTGAGGCTTACAATAGGGCCCTATAAGCTTACAAAATATTATGCCCCAAAGTAAATTCGCCCAAAATTAAAATAAAACAAAACTAAAAGAATAAGGAAAGTTCCATAGTTGGCATGCAAGCCTACAATTCAGCAATTTAAGCAATTAAGAAAAAATGACAATTAAATTCTAATTTTAGGAAAACTAAAATTTGACTTCAATCTTGAATTGCTGGATTATTCTTATAGAACTTGAAATAGATTGAAATATCTTTGTGAACCAAGCTCAATAGGCCTCCACGAACTTTCCTGAGACCAAACTTTTGAATTAGTCCATTGAGTGCCTCTTTGAACTTCTTTGCCCGAGCCCTCCTAACTGGTCCAATTGGAATTTGAACTGGCTCCCTTGAAGACGTGCCATGATTTGCATAACTGATACGAACCCCGCCAACAATGTAACGAAACCCGTAACACGATTAATGCCTCGCACCGTTCTACTGTCAGATTCAAATGGAAACCGCGACCCAACACCTATATCAGATGCGAACCTAGGTATAAAGGATGAAGAAGCCATAATCAAGGATGGAAAACTCGATTGATAAGTACAGGTATGAACCCCACAGAGTAAATCTGATCAGTTCGAATAGCTCTTCAAAGAACCAAAGAGAAAACTCTCACAATATTATTAATGATCAAAACTGCATATTACAAACCCTAAAATTGTTTAAATAGCTGAGGCTTTCAATAGGGCCTTATAAGCCTACGAAATATTATGCCGTAATATAAATTCGCCCAAAATTAAAATAAAATGAAACTAAAGGAATAAGGAAAGTTCAATAGTTGGCATGCAAGCCTACAATTCAACAATTTAAGTAATTAAGAAAAAAAGACAATCAAATTCTGATTTTACGAAAACTAAAATTTGACTTCAATCTTGAACTACTAGTTTATATTCTTCTAGAACTTGAATTAGATTGAAACATCTTTGTGGACCAAGCTCAATAGGCCTCTACGAACTTTCCTGAGACAAAACTTCTTGAATTAGCCCATTGAGTGCCTCTTTGAACTTCTTTGCCCGAGCCCTCGTAACTGGTCCAATTGGAATTTGAACTGGTTCCTTTGAAGACGTGCCATGATTTGCAAAACTGATACGAACCCCGCCAACTATGTGAAGAAACCCATAACACGATTAATGCCTCGGACCGTTCTACTGTCAGATTCAAATGGAAATCGCGACCCAACACCTATATCAGATGCGAACCTAGGTATAAAGGATGAAGATGCCATAATCAAGGATGGAAAACTCGATTGATAAGTCCAGCTATGAACCCCACAGAGTAAATTTGATAAGATTGAATAGTTCTTCATAGAACCAAAGAGAAAACTCTCACAATATTATTAATGATCAAAATTGCATATTACAAACCCTAAAATTGTTTAAATAGCTGAGGCTTACAGTAGGGCCTTATAAGCCTACGAAATATTATGCCCCAAAATAAATTCACCAAAAATTAAAATAAAACGAAACTAAAGGAATAAGGAAAGTTCCATAGTTGGCATGCAAGCTTACAATTCAGCAATTTAAGCAATTAAGAAAACAAGACAATCAAATTCAGATTTTAGGAAAACTAAAATTTGACTTCAAACTTGAACTTCTGGTTTATTCTTCTAGAACTTGAATTAGATTGAAACATCTTTGTGGACCAAGTTCAATAGGCCTCTACGAACTTTCCTGAGACCAAACTTCCTGAATTAGCCCATTGAGTGCCTCTTTGAACTTCTTTGCCCGAGCCCTCGTAACTGGTCCAATTGGAATTTGAACTGGTTCCCTTGAAGACTGTTGGGTTTGTGCCCTCAAACCATTACTTTATATAGGAGACATTGACATTTTAATATATGGATATCAGCTTTACATTTTGTTATGTATGTTTCTTTCATGAGATGATTGTTATCCTTAAGTATCATAGTAAGTATTGCGTGTATGTATTAGATACCTACAAGTGAGATACGAATTGCTATTCTTTGTTACTTCGAACATGTCACAGTGGATGTTGAAACTAGGATATCTCATCAGGTTTACACTGTAGCATGATTAACTACCATTGGATGGAGTGATCAATCTCAATCACTAGAGTGTAACTCTTAGTTAATATGCTAGTGCTTATAGTGCATTGACGGACCTGAGCTTTCCTATTGACACTCAAGGCTGTCAATCAGTCGATAGGAACTCATAACTTGTGTAAGGTATGTGTTCTCAATCTTGAGACGATTATGAACACAGACTGTGGATATGACTGCTTTGACTTACCAATCAGTGAGGTCTATAGAAAATCAACACCTGGGTATCTTAGGTATGTCATATTCATAGGGTTGTGAACATATATTGTCAAGACAGAATCTACCCTCTGTTTCAGAGTAAGCATTCCCTTGAGAATGTCACCAAGTCGATTACTGAGTACTGCAGTCTTGTTGATAAGAGTTATCAACATGTTTGGTAATCATGAGAGGTGAATGGGACTCAAGGAATTCAAGAAGTAATCATGATTCAGGTTGACAGTAACAGTTATCCGACTACCTGAATATGATTACGAATGCTGATGGTAGAGGGACATTAGTACAACATACAAGTCTAGTTATCGCTTCGGATATGTTCTTTTGCGTTGGAGTTCAGTTATCGTTTTATAGTGGAGTAAACGTTAACTGACCAGTTAGTTAGTTTGCTGATCAAAGAGTTTGGTCATGGTAATTAACAAACTGGTCTGAGCCAACAATTAAGAGCCTAGGAGGTCCCACTCTTAGTTCCACCAGGATACTTGTAAAGACACATGAGGAAGTTGTCAAGACAAGTTCGATCGATCGAAGGATGTTCGATCGATTGATGTCTTGGAAGTCTCGATCGATCGAGAATGCTTCGATCGATCGAAGGTCTTCGATCGCTCGAAGTCTAGGTCGGTTCTGGGAATCTATAAATAGGGCAGCTGCGTTCTGGAATAAAAGTTCGTCGTTTTAGAACGTCAGAAGCTGCAGAAACTATTCTAGAGCCCCAAACCTTCTTTTTCCTCTCTATTAGAGATCCCACCATCTCTAGTCTCTCCGGCAAGCATCCGTAGGAGACATAAGGGTGAAGACAACCTAGTGGAGGCTGCTGCATCACCAAGGAAGAAGAAGAAAATCAGAATTGGGTTCAAGACACTAAGGTATAACTCTTGTCTCCTCTTGTGCGCATCTATGGAATTAACGAGTAGTAGATCCTGGGCTACCTTTAAGTTTTTATAACTTGACTTTTCCGCTGCGTGTTTAAACTTTTAACTTAAACTGGTTTTTCCATCAATTGGTGTCTGAGCCACGCTCGTTTGGATCTATAGATGCGTTTTTGGAAAACTATATTGATTTGCATGTTGATTTTAGAACTGTTTTTGAAACGGCATTGTCACAGATCTGTTTCTGCAGTGTTATCGCAACAGAATACAAATCTGTGATTGCATGGGATGCAAGGCGGGTTCGATCGATCGAACATGTTTCGATCGATCGAACATCCTCTGTACTCGAGCGATCGAACAGACGTCGATCGATCGAAACCTTCTGGTGTTCAATCGATCGAATGAAGTTAGATCGATCGAGACAGATTCTTTGTCAGACTCTCTGTTTCACAGTTGTAAGGTGTTTTGAAATTAAAAGCTTTATTTTTAAAAGTATTCTGCAAATTTTTTAAATCATTCTATGAAACAGAAAGTTCAAGCGATTGAACAGAGTTCAATCGATCGAAGGTTCGAGCGATCGAACGGTATTCGATCGATCGAACTGTGACAGAGAAGTAAGATGTTGTTTTAAGTTCTAATTCAGTATGTAAAGAGTTTATATACTGTGTGAATCAATCAATTATTCCAATAGTTACATATATTTGTTATGTATGTGTGGATGCGTGTACGACTAACCCTTTTGCAGCTAGTTTAGTCACTATCTCCCATGGCACCAAGACTTTTAAATTTTGTATTTAAACTGCTTGAGATTGGTGCATGCTGTAATTTAAGTTTGGTTTGGTTTTAAGGCATATGTAAAGGGCGCTGCGACTTCAATCCTACGAAAAGGAAAGTCGCACCGGTTTCCCTAGCCTTTTATTTTGTTGTTGCTATTTCTATTTCTAGATAAATTGTAAGCTTCGAAAGAAGCATATGACAAATGTAATAGAATTAGAAAATCCATGAAGATGGAGCAAGGAGCCATTGTCCATGAAGATGGAGCTGGAGACGATCAAACCAAAAAGGAGTTTCTATGGAGATAGAGCCATGGGAGATAGAGGCATCGTTTGGATGTCTTTATTTTCTATTTTAGTTTTTGTTTTATGTGCTTGGTTGTGATTGGCATTTAATTATATTGTTACTACTTGCATGCACGTAAAACAAGTTTTCTAAAATAAGATTCAAAAACTGTTTTTTAACGCATTAGTAAACATTAGATGTTTATGGGTAATGTATAAAAACAAATTTTTCTAAAAAGTAAAATCCTTAATTTACCAAATCTAGTGGGAGAGGGTCTTATTTATTGACACCCACGATCTTCCATTAACGGTTCACTGTAAGATGAGTAGTGCATTCTGTGTCACCTCGTCAGGGGTGATCATTCCATACGGAGGGTGCATTACTTATTGGTTACTAGATGTGAACTTCTTTTGATAGGATCAATCAGACGTGTTAGAGGGTGACCACCACACGGAGGCGCTACTTGAGACGGTTGTGATTGGATCTTAGTTAATGGTACACACTAGCTAAGCTATGGATAAGGGATCCCACACGGGGCATTGTTCAGAAACTTAGAGATCAAAAGGGATCGGGAGTCATAACTTATTTTGCAAGAGTTGCATAGCGGACAAGTCTTGATTAATCGAAAAATAGAAAATTGACCTCCACACGGAGGCTTTATTCTTTTGTTTCGATATTCCGGCGACTTTGTTTTAAAATAAGAGTTTTAAGGATTCTTTTATTTCAAACTGTCAAATCCTGATATCCATATTTATTTTGTTTGTTTGATTTTCAGTAATCATAATGTCTGGATCTGCATTTAGTCCACTTGCCACCATACTCACTCAAAACAAGTTAACTGGAAACAACTACACTGAATGGAAACGTAACCTTGACATCGTGTTAACTGCGGAGGATCACATATATGTCCTCACCACCCCATGCCCCGAAGAACCCGCGGCAAATGATTCGGCAGCTGCCAGACGCGAGTTCGACAAATGGAAGAAGTCGAATGGAATGGCTCGTTGCTATATTCTGGCCTCAATGGCTTGTGTGTTGCAACACCAATTCCAATCGAATGATTCTGCCAGTGACATTATCACATCCCTGAAAAAGATGTTTGGGGAGCATGGCAGACAGGTAGCCATGCAAAAGATAATGAGTGCAAAGATGTCGAAAGGGACTCCAGTCAAAGAAAATGTTTTAAAAATGATTGGTTATTTAAACGAGCTGGAGACCCTAGGTGCCAACATCGATGCACAAACCCAAGTTGATATGATCCTCAATTCGCTGTCACCTTCATTCGCTCAATTTAAACTTAACTATAATATGAATCAAATGAATTTTTCAATGAGCGAATTAATGAGTTCTCTTTTGGCAGCGGAATGGGTGATCAAACCGGGGGTCAACGTTTTGAACGTTGAGAAAAGCGCTTCCTATTCCCGATCTACACCGAAAGGAAAGAAAGGGAAGAAGAAGGCTGGTACTGGTGGTCCAAGTGTTGGACCGGTCCCTAAGATTGTAAAATCTAAGGGAAAAGGTAAGGGCAAAGGGAAGGTGGGTGGCCAAGGCAAAGGAAAGTGTTTCCAATGCGGAGAGAAGGGCCACTGTAAGAGGAACTGTCCAGAATTCTTAGCTACAAGAGTTCAAGGTATGATTGAATCACATGTGATTGAAGTAAGTTTTATTACGGATACTTCAAACACTTGGTGCATTGATTCTGGTGCGACTAACCATATCTGTAATTCATTGTAGGGGTTCAGATCAACCAGGAGATGAAGTGATGGGGAAATCATACTTACTCTAGGTTCTAGCGCAACCGTTTCTGCGGTTGCTATAGGAGTCGTAGTTTTAGAATTTCTAGACAATAAAGTTTTGATTTTATCAGATGTACTTACGTCCCTTCAATGAGACGTAATTTAATTTCAGTTTCTAATTTATCGAATAATGGTTATTCTTTTCATTTTGGAACTGAAGTTGTGATTAAAAGAAATAGTTCTTTTCTATGTTCTGGTGTTAAATCAAATGGTTTGTATGTGATTACTCTCAATATTTCTAAAGATTCTTGCTTGGAACTTAATAACTCAATGGTAACTATACCATCTAAAAGAAAAGAACCTTCCACTAATCCAACAAGGCTTTGGCACATGAGGCTTGGCCATATCAATCTAAATAGGATTGGCAGACTAGTCAAAGAAGGGATCTTAGGCGATTTGGTTCTCGAACCAATGGAAGTCTGTGAGTCTTGTTTAGAGGGTAAGATGACCAAAAGGCCCTTTCCCGCAAAGGGCAATAGGACCAATGCATTGTTGGAATTAGTTCATACTGATGTGTGTGGACCAATAAATATTAGAGCAAGGGGTGGTTATGAGTATTTCATAACATTTACCGATGACCACTCTAGGTATGGATATGTGTACCTAATGCAGCACAAGTCTGAAGCCTTTGAAAAGTTCAAAGAGTTTAGGGCTGAAGTGGAGAAGCAATTGGGCTCACATATCAAAGCCATTCGATCTGATTGAGGTGGCGAGTACCTCTCTAATGAGTTTATTGATCACCTCGTACAGAATGGGATTCTGTCACAGTTGACTGCACCTGGCACACCTCAGCAGAATGGTGTAGTTGAGAGAAGGAACCGGACTCTTTTAGACATGACTAGGTCAATGATGAGTTATTCAGAGTTGCCATTATTCCTTTGGGGTTATGCTTTGGAAACCGCTGCATACATACTAAATCTAGTGCCAAGCAAATCTGTTCCCAGGACACCACGGGAGATGTGGATTGGGCGCAAGCCTTCTTTGCAACATCTCCGGATATGGGGGTGTCCGGCACATGTGCTGAAAGGAAAGATGAGCAAGTTGGATTCTAGATCAGAAGTATATTATTTTGTAGGGTATCCAAAGGGTACTTATGGATGGTATTTTTATGATCCAAGAGAACAGAAAGTGTTTGTTAGTACAAATGCTATTTTCTTAGAGGATGATTATATCATGAACCATAAACCTAAGGGAAGGATAGATCTGAGAGAAATAGAAAGAGAGCCCTCAGTCCAACCCGCAGTTGATAATGATGTAAATCAAGAAAATACCACTTCTTCATCCATTTCTGCACCGGTACCTAATCGTAGTGGGAGGATTATCAGCCAGCCTGATAGATACATGTTCTTAGGAGAAGTTTTTGAAGCTGTCTCCATAGAATCTGAGTCTGATCCTGCCACATACGAAGAGGCAATGACTGATGTTGATTCAGAACATTGGGTTAAAGCTATGAAGGCTGAATTAGAATCTATGGATTCTAATCAGGTCTGGGATCTTGTAGAACTTCCAGTCAATATTAAACCCATTGGTTGTAAGTGGGTCTACAAGAGGAAAAGAGCATCTGATGGAAAGGTTGAGACCTTTAAGGCTAGGCTTGTAGCGAAAGGTTATACTCAGAGGGAGGGCATTGACTATGAGGAAACCTTCTCGCCGGTAGCCATGCTCAAGTCTATCAGAATACTCTTATCCATTGCTGCATGCCTAGATTATGAGATCTGGCAGATGGACGTCAAGACTGCATTCTTAAATGGCAATCTTGAGGAGGACATCTATATGCAACAACCAGAAGGGTTCATAGCTGGTCGGAAAGGTAACTTGGTATGCAAGCTGCAAAAGTCCATTTATGGGCTTAAGCAGGCATCCAGGAGTTGGAACATCCGATTTGACCAAGCGGTCAAGTCGTTTGGTTTCATACAGAATCTGGATGAACCTTGTGTATACAAGAAGTGTGAAGGGAAAGTGGTGGCCTTTCTTGTGCTTTACGTTGACGATATTCTACTCATTGGAAATGATGTAGCGGCATTGTCAACGGTCAAGGTTTGGCTAGCTAGTACTTTCGATATGAAGGATCTAGGCGAGGCGAGCTATATTCTTGGGATAAAGCTCTTTCGGGATCGCAAGAGAAAGATAATGGGATTGTCTCAAGCTGGTTATATCGATAAGGTGCTAACTAGGTTTTCAATGGATAATTCGAAGAAAGGTTTGTTACCTTTCAGGCATGGTTTAGCGTTCTCCAAGGACCAGTGTCCCAAGACACAGGAGGAGAGGAATCGCATGGCAGGAATTCCATATGCTTCGGCAGTTGGAAGTCTCATGTATGCGATGTTGTGCACTAGACCAGATATCTGTTTTGTTGTTGGCATGGTTAGCAGATATCAATCGAATCCAGGTCCAGAGCACTGGACAGCCGTTAAGCACATTCTTAAGTACTTGAGAAGGACTAAAGATTACATGCTTATGTACGGCGGTAGTGAGTTAATTCCAGTAGGATATACTGACTCGGACTTTATGTCAGATAAAGATTCGAGGAAGTCAACATCCGGACATCTCTTTACCTTGGGAGGTGGTGCTGTTAGTTGGAGGAGCATTAAGCAGAAATGCATTGCAGACTCAACTACAGAAGCTGAGTATGTGGCTGCTTGTGAAGCCGCAAAGGAAGCTGTTTGGCTCAAGAAGTTCCTTATAGAGCTCGAGGTGGTACCAGCGTCATTGTCACCTATTATTCTTTATTGTGATAATAGTGGGGCAGTGGCTCAGTCCAAGGAGCCAAGGAACCACGGAAAAGGGAAGCACGTAGAGCGGAAATATCATCTTATCCGAGATATTGTTCAACGTGGAGATGTGACTATCACCAAGATTGCCACCGTTGACAATCTTGCTGATCCGTTTACAAAGGCTTTGCCACAGAAGGTCTTTGATCGTCATCTAGATAGTCTAGGTCTCAGATGTAATCCTGTATGGTTGTGAGTGCAAGTGGGAGTTTGTTGGGTTTGTGCCCTCAAACCATTACTTTATATAGGAGACATTGACATTTTAATATATGGATATCAGCTTTACATTTTGTTATGTATGTTTCTTTCATGAGATGATTGTTATCCTTACGTATCATAGTAAGTAATGCGTGTATGTATGAGATACATACAAGTGAGATACGAATTGCTATTTTTTGTTACTTAGAACATGTCACAGTGGATGTTGAAACTAGGATATCTCATTAGGTTTACACTGTAGCATGATTAACTACCATTGGATGGAGTGATCAATCTCAATCACTAGAGTGTAACTCTTAGTTAATATGCTAGTGCTTATAGTGCATTGACGGACCTGAGCTTTCCTATTGACACTCAAGGCTGTCAATCAGTCGATAGGAACTCATAACTTGTGTAAGGTACGTGTTCTCAATCTTGAGACGATTATGAACACAGACTGTGGATATGACTGCTTTGACTTACCAATCATTGAGGTCTATAGAAGATCAACACCTGGGTATCTTGGGTATGTCATATTCATAGGGTTGTGAACATATATTGTCAAGACAGAATCTACCCTCTGTTTCAGAGTAAGCATTCCCTTGAGAATGTCACCAAGTCGATTACTGAGTACTGCAGTTTTGTTGATAAGAGTTATCAACATGTTTGGTAATCATGAGAGGTGAATGGGACTCAAGGAACTCAAGAAGTAATCATGATTCAGGTTGACAGTAACAATTATCCGACTACCTGAATATGATTACGAATGCTGAAGGTAGAGGGACATTAGTACACCATACAAGTCTAACTATCTCTTCGGATATGTTCTTTTGCGTTGGAGTTCAGTTATCATTTTATAGTGGAGTAAACGTTAACTGACTAGTTAGTTAGTTTGCTGATCAAAGAGTTTGGTCATGGTAATTAACAAACTGGTCTGAGCCAACAATTTAGAGCATAGGAGGTCCCACTCTTAGCTCCGCCAGGATACTTGGAAAGACACATGAGGAAGTTGTCAAGACAAGTTCGATCGATCGAAGGATGTTCGATCGATTGAAGTCTTGGAAGTCTCAATCGATCGAGAATGGTTCGATCGATCGAAGGTTCGATCGATCGAAGGTCTTCGATTGCTCGAAGTCTAGGTCGGTTCTGGGAATCTATAAATAGGGCAGCTGCGTTTTGGAATAAAAGTTCGTCATTATAGAACGTCAGAAGCTGCAGAAACTATTCTAGAGCCCCAAACCTTCTTTTTCTTCTCTATTAGAGATCCCACCATCTCTAGTCTCTCCGGCAAGCATCCGTAGGAGACATAAGGGTGAAGACAACCTAGTGGAGGCTGCTGCATCACCAAGGAAGAAGAAGAAAATCAGAATTGGGTTCAAGACACTAAGGTATAACTCTTGTCTCCCCTTGTGCGCATCTATGGAATTAACGAGTAGTAGATCCTGGGCTACCTTTAAGTTTTTATAACTTGGCTTTTCCGCTGCGTGTTTAAACTTTTAACTTAAACTGGTTTTTCCATCAAAGACGTGCCATGATTTGCATAACTGATACGAACCTCGCCAAAAATGTGACGAAACCCGTAACATGATTAATGCCTCGAATCGTTCTACTGTCAAATTCAAATTGAAACCGCGACCCAACACCTATATCAGATGCGAACCTAGGTATAAAGGATGAAGATGCCATAATCAAGGATGAAAAACTCGATTGATAAGTCCAGCTATGAACCCCACAGAGTAAATTTGATAAGATTGAATAGTTTTTCAAAGAACCAAAGAGTAAACTCTCACAATATTATTAATGATCAAAATTGCATATTACAAACCTAAAAATTGTTTAAATAGCTGAGGCTTACAGTAGGGCCTTATAAGCCTACGAAATATTATGCCCCAAAATAAATTCACCCAAAATTAAAATAAAACGAAACTAAAGGAATAAGGAAAGTTCCATAGTTGGCATGCAAGCCTACAATTCACCAATTTAAGCAATTAAGAAAAAAAGACAATCAAATTCTGATTTTAGGAAAACTAAAATTTGACTTCAATCTTGAACTTCTGGTTTATTCTTCTAGAACTTGAATTAGATTGAAACATCTTTGTGGACCAAGCTCAATAGGCCTCTACGAACTTTCCTGAGACCAAACTTCTTCAATTAGCCCATTGAGTGCCTCTTTGAACTTCTTTGCCCGAGCCCTCGTAACTGGTCCAATTGGAATTTGAACTGGTTCCCTTGAAGACGTGCCATGATTTGCATAACTGATACGAACCTCGCCAAAAATGTGACGAAACCCGTAACACGATTAATGCCTCGAATCGTTCTACTGTCAAATTCAAATTGAAACCGTGACCCAACAACACCTATATCAGATGCGAACCTAGGTTTAAAGGATGAAGATGCCATAATCAAGGCAGGAAAACTCGATTGATAAGTCCAGGTATGATTGCCACAGAGTAAATCGGATAGATTCGAATAGTTCTTCAAAGAATCAGAGAGAAAACTCTCACAATATTATTAATGATCAAAACTACATATTACAAACTCTAAAATTGTTTAAATAGCTGAGCCTTATAGTAGGGGCCCTATAAGCCTACGAAATATTATGCCCCAAATTTTTTTTGCCCAAAATTAAAATAAAACGAAACTAAAGTAATAAGGAAAGTTTCATAGTTAGCTTGCAAGGTTACAATATAGCAATTTAAGCAGTTAAGAAAAATCACAACCAAATTCTAATTTTAGGAAAACTAAAATTTGACTTCAATCTTGAACTACTGGTTTATTGTTCTATAACTTGAATTAGATTGAAACATCTTTGTGGAGCAAGCTCAATAGGCCTCTACGAACTTTCCTGAGACCAATCTTCTTGAATTAGCACATTGAGTGCCTCTTTGAACTTCTTTGCCCGAGCACTCCTAACTGGTTTAATTGGAATTTGAACTTGTTCCTTTGAAGACGTGCCATGTTTTGCATAACTGATACGAAGCCCGCCAACTATGTGACGAAACCCATAACACGATTAATGCCTCAGACCGTTCTACTGTCAGATTCAAATGGAAATCGCGACCCAACACCTATATCAGATGCGAACCTAGGTATAAAGGATGAAGATGCCATAATCAAGGATGAAAAACTCGATTGATAAGTCCAGCTATGAACCCCACAGAGTAAATTTGATAAGATTGAATAGTTTTTCAAAGAACCAAAGAGAAAACTCTCACAATATTATTAATGATCAAAATTGCATATTACAAACCTAAAAATTGTTTAAATAGCTGAGGCTTACAGTAGGGCCTTATAAGCCTACGAAATATTATGCCCCAAAATAAATTCACCCAAAATTAAAATAAAACGAAACTAAAGGAATAAGGAAAGTTCCATAGTTGGCATGCAAGCCTACAATTCACCAATTTAAGCAATTAAGAAAAAAAGACAATCAAATTCTGATTTTAGGAAAACTAAAATTTGACTTCAATCTTGAACTTCTGGTTTATTCTTCTAGAACTTGAATTAGATTGAAACATCTTTGTGGACCAAGCTCAATAGGCCTCTACGAACTTCCCTGAGACCAAACTTCTTCAATTAGCCCATTGAGTGCCTCTTTGAACTTCTTTGCCCGAGCCCTCGTAACTGGTCCAATTGGAATTTGAATTGGTTCCCTTGAAGACGTGCCATGATTTGCATAACTAATACGAACCTCGCCAAAAATGTGACGAAACCCGTAACACGATTAATGCCTCTAATCGTTCTACTGTCAAATTCAAATTGAAACCGTGACCCAACAACACCTATATCAGATGCGAACCTAGGTTTAAAGGATGAAGATGCCATAATCAAGGCAGGAAAACTCGATTGATAAGTCCAGGTATGATTGCCACAGAGGAAATTAGACAGATTCGAATAGTTCTTCAAAGAACCAGAGAGAAAACTCTCACAATATTATTAATGATCAAAACTACATATTACAAACTCTAAAATTGTTTAAATAGCTGAGGCTTATAGTAGGGGCCCTATAAGCCTACGAAATATTATGCCCCAAAATTTTTTTGCCCAAAATTAAAATAAAACGAAACTAAAGTAATAAGGAAAGTTTCATAGTTGGCTTGCAAGGCTACAATATAGCAATTTAAGCAGTTAAGAAAAATCACAACCAAATTCTAATTTTAGGAAAACTAAAATTTGACTTCAATCTTGAACTACTGGTTTATTGTTCTATAACTTGAATTAGATTGAAACATCTTTGTGGAGCAAGCTCAATAGGCCTCTACGAACTTTCCTGAGACCAATCTTCTTGAATTAGCACATTGAGTGCCTCTTTGAACTTCTTTGCCCGAGCACTCCTAACTGGTTTAATTGGAATTTGAACTTGTTCCTTTGAAGACGTTCCATGTTTTGCATAACTGATACGAAGCCCGCCAACTATGTGACGAAACCCATAACACGATTAATGCCTCAGACCGTTCTACTGTCGGATTCAAATGGAAATCGCGACCCAACACCTATATCAGATGCGAACCTAGGAATAAAGGATGAAGATGCCATAATCAAGGATGAAAAACTCGATTGATAAGTCCAGCTATGAACCCCACAGAGTAAATTTGATAAGATTGAATAGTTTTTCAAAGAACCAAAGAGAAAACTCTCACAATATTATTAATGATCAAAATTGCATATTACAAACCTAAAAATTGTTTAAATAGCTGAGGCTTACAGTAGGGCCTTATAAGCCTACGAAATATTATGCCCCAAAATAAATTCACCCAAAATTAAAATAAAACGAAACTAAAGGAATAAGGAAAGTTCCATAGTTGGCATGCAAGCCTACAATTCACCAATTTAAGCAATTAAGAAAAAAAGACAATCAAATTCTGATTTTAGGAAAACTAAAATTTGACTTCAATCTTGAACTTCTGGTTTATTCTTCTAGAACTTGAATTAGATTGAAACATCTTTGTGGACCAAGCTCAATAGGCCTCTACGAACTTTCCTGAGACCAAACTTCTTCAATTAGCCCAGTGAGTGCCTCTTTGAACTTCTTTGCCCGAGCCCTCGTAACTGGTCCAATTGGAATTTGAACTGGTTCCCTTGAAGACGTGCCATGATTTGCATAACTGATACGAACCTCGCCAAAAATGTGACGAAACCCGTAACACGATTAATGCCTCGAATCGTTCTACTGTCAAATTCAAATTGAAACCGTGACCCAACAACACCTATATCAGATGCGAACCTAGGCTTAAAGGATGAAGATGCCATAATCAAGGCAGGAAAACTCGATTGATAAGTCCAGGTATGATTGCCACAGAGTAAATCGGATAGATTCGAATAGTTCTTCAAAGAATCAGAGAGAAAACTCTCACAAAATTATTAATGATCAAAACTACATATTACAAACTCTAAAATTGTTTAAATAGCTGAGGCTTATAGTAGGGGCCCTATAAGCCTACGAAATATTATGCCCCAAATTTTTTTTGCCCAAAATTAAAATAAAACGAAACTAAAGTAATAAGGAAAGTTTCATAGTTAGCTTGCAAGGTTACAATATAGCAATTTAAGCAGTTAAGAAAAATCACAACCAAATTCTAATTTTAGGAAAACTAAAATTTGACTTCAATCTTGAACTACTGGTTTATTGTTCTATAACTTGAATTAGATTGAAACATCTTTGTGGAGCAAGCTCAATAGGCCTCTACGAACTTTCCTGAGACCAATCTTCTTGAATTAGCACATTGAGTGCCTCTTTGAACTTCTTTGCCCGAGCACTCCTAACTGGTTTAATTGGAATTTGAACTTGTTCCTTTGAAGACGTGCCATGTTTTGCATAACTGATACGAAGCCCGCCAACTATGTGACGAAACCCATAACACGATTAATGCCTCAGACCGTTCTACTGTCAGATTCAAATGGAAATCGCGACCCAACACCTATATCAGATGCGAACCTAGGTATAAAGGATGAAGATGCCATAATCAAGGATGAAAAACTCGATTGATAAGTGCAGCTATGAACCCCATAGAGTAAATTTGATAAGATTGAATAGTTTTTCAAAGAACCAAAGAGAAAACTCTCACAATATTATTAATGATCAAAATTGCATATTACAAACCTAAAAATTGTTTAAATAGCTGAGGCTTACAGTAGGGCCTTATAAGCCTACGAAATATTATGCCCCAAAATAAATTCACCCAAAATTAAAATAAAACGAAACTAAAGGAATAAGGAAAGTTCCATAGTTGGCATGCAAGCCTACAATTCACCAATTTAAGCAATTAAGAAAAAAAGACAATCAAATTCTGATTTTAGGAAAACTAAAATTTGACTTCAATCTTGAACTTCTGGTTTATTCTTCTAGAACTTGAATTAGATTGAAACATCTTTGTGGACCAAGCTCAATAGGCCTCTACGAACTTTCCTGAGACCAAACTTCTTCAATTAGCCCATTGAGTGCCTCTTTGAACTTCTTTGCCCGAGCCCTCGTAACTGGTCCAATTGGAATTTGAACTGGTTCCCTTGAAGACGTGCCATGATTTGCATAACTAATACGAACCTCGCCAAAAATGTGACGAAACCCGTAACACGATTAATGCCTCGAATCGTTCTACTGTCAAATTCAAATTGAAACCGTGACCCAACAACACCTATATCAGATGCGAACCTAGGTTTAAAGGATGAAGATGCCATAATCAAGGCAGGAAAACTCGATTGATAAGTCCAGGTATGATTGCCACAGAGTAAATCGGATAGATTCGAATAGCTCTTCAAAGAACCAGAGAGAAAACTCTCACAATATTATTAATGATCAAAACTACATATTACAAACTCTAAAATTGTTTAAATAGCTGAGGCTTATAGTAGGGGCCCTATAAGCCTACGAAATATTATGCCCCAAAATATTTTTGCCCAAAATTAAAATAAAACGAAACTAAAGTAATAAGGAAAGTTTCATAGTTGGCTTGCAGGGCTACAATATAGCAATTTAAGCAGTTAAGTAAAATCACAACCAAATTCTAATTTTAGGAAAACTAAAATTTGACTTCAATCTTGAACTACTGGTTTGTTGTTCTATAACTTGAATTAGATTGAAACAACTTTGTGGAGCAAGCTCAATAGGCCTCTACGAACTTTCCTGAGACCAATCTTCTTGAATTAGCACATTGAGTGCCTCTTTGAACTTCTTTGCCCGAGCACTCCTAACTGGTTTAATTGGAATTTGAACTGGTTCCCTTGAAGACGTGCCATGATTTGCATAACTGATACGAACCTCGCCAAAAATGTGACGAAACCCGTAACACGATTAATGCCTCGAATCGTTCTACTGTCAAATTCAAATTGAAACCGTGACCCAACAACACCTATATCAGATGCGAACCTAGGTTTAAAGGATGAAGATGCCATAATCAAGGCAGGAAAACTCGATTGATAAGTCCAGGTATGATTGCCACAGAGTAAATCGGATAGATTCGAATAGTTCTTCAAAGAATTAGAGAGAAAACTCTCACAAAATTATTAATGATCAAAACTACATATTACAAACTCTAAAATTGTTTAAATAGCTGAGGCTTATAGTAGGGGCCCTATAAGCCTACGAAATATTATGCCCCAAATTTTTTTTGCCCAAAATTAAAATAAAACGAAACTAAAGTAATAAGGAAAGTTTCATAGTTGGCTTGCAAGGTTACAATTCAGCAATTTAAGCAGTTAAGAAAAATCACAACCAAATTCTAATTTTAGGAAAACTAAAATTTGACTTCAATCTTGAACTACTGGTTTATTGTTCTATAATTTGAATTAGATTGAAACATCTTTGTGGAGCAAGCTCAATAAGCCTCTAAGAACTTTCCTGAGACCAATCTTCTTGAATTAGCACATTGAGTGCCTCTTTGAACTTCTTTGCCCGAGCACTCCTAACTGGTTTAATTGGAATTTGAACTTGTTCCTTTGAAGACGTGCCATGTTTTGCATAACTGATACGAAGCCCGCCAACTATGTGACGAAACCCATAACACGATTAATGCCTCAGACCGTTCTACTGTCAGATTCAAATGGAAATCGCGACCCAACACCTATATCAGATGCAAACCTAGGTATAAAGGATGAAGATGCCATAATCAAGGATGAAAAACTCGATTGATAAGTCCAGCTATGAACCCCACAGAGTAAATTTGATAAGATTGAATAGTTTTTCAAAGAACCAAAGAGAAAACTCTCACAATATTATTAATGATCAAAATTGCATATTACAAACCTAAAAATTGTTTAAATAGCTGAGGCTTACAGTAGGGCCTTATAAGCCTACGAAATATTATGCCCCAAAATAAATTCACCCAAAATTAAAATAAAACGAAACTAAAGGAATAAGGAAAGTTCCATAGTTGGCATGCAAGCCTACAATTCACCAATTTAAGCAATTAAGAAAAAAAGACAATCAAATTCTGATTTTAGGAAAACTAAAATTTGACTTCAATCTTGAACTTCTGGTTTATTCTTCTAGAACTTGAATTAGATTGAAACATCTTTGTGGACCAAGCTCAATAGGCCTCTACGAACTTTCCTGAGACCAAACTTCTTCAATTAGCCCATTGAGTGCCTCTTTGAACTTCTTTGCCCGAGCCCTCGTAACTGGTCCAATTGGAATTTGAACTGGTTCCCTTGAAGACGTGCCATGATTAGCATAACTAATACGAACCTCGCCAAAAATGTGACGAAACCCGTAACACGATTAATGCCTCGAATCGTTCTACTGTCAAATTCAAATTGAAACCGTGACCCAACAACACCTATATCAGATGCGAACCTAGGTTTAAAGGATGAAGATGCCATAATCAAGGCAGGAAAACTCGATTGATAAGTCCAGGTATGATTGCCACAGAGTAAATCGGATAGATTCGAATAGCTCTTCAAAGAACCAGAGAGAAAACTCTCACAATATTATTAATGATCAAAACTACATATTACAAACTCTAAAATTGTTTAAATAGCTGAGGCTTATAGTAGGGGCCCTATAAGCCTACGAAATATTATGCCCCAAAATTTTTTTGCCCAAAATTAAAATAAAACGAAACTAAAGTAATAAGGAAAGTTTCATAGTTGGCTTGCAAGGCTACAATATAGCAATTTAAGCAGTTAAGTAAAATCACAACCAAATTCTAATTTTAGGAAAACTAAAATTTGACTTCAATCTTGAACTACTGGTTTATTGTTCTATAACTTGAATTAGATTGAAACATCTTTGTGGAGCAAGCTCAATAGGCCTCTACGAACTTTCCTGAGACCAATCTTCTTGAATTAGCACATTGAGTGCCTCTTTGAACTTCTTTGCCCGAGCACTCCTAACTGGTTTAATTGGAATTTGAACTTGTTCCTTTGAAGACGTGCCATGTTTTGCATAACTGATACGAAGCCCGCCAACTATGTGACGAAACCCATAACACGATTAATGCCTCAGACCGTTCTACTGTCAGATTCAAATGGAAATCGCGACCCAACACCTATATCAGATGCAAACCTAGGTATAAAGGATGAAGATGCCATAATCAAGGATGAAAAACTCGATTGATAAGTCCAGCTATGAACCCCACAGAGTAAATTTGATAAGATTGAATAGTTTTTCAAAGAACCAAAGAGAAAACTCTCACAATATTATTAATGATCAAAATTGCATATTACAAACCTAAAAATTGTTTAAATAGCTGAGGCTTACAGTAGGGCCTTATAAGCCTACGAAATATTATGCCCCAAAATAAATTCACCTAAAATTAAAATAAAACGAAACTAAAGGAATAAGGAAAGTTCCATAGTTGGCATGCAAGCCTACAATTCACCAATTTAAGCAATTAAGAAAAAAAGACAATCAAATTCTGATTTTAGGAAAACTAAAATTTGACTTCAATCTTGAACTTCTGGTTTATTCTTCTAGAACTTGAATTAGATTGAAACATCTTTGTGGACCAAGCTCAATAGGCCTCTACGAACTTTCCTGAGACCAAACTTCTTCAATTAGCCCATTGAGTGCCTCTTTGAACTTCTTTGCCCGAGCCCTCGTAACTGGTCCAATTGGAATTTGAACTGGTTCCCTTGAAGACGTGCCATGATTTGCATAACTGATACGAACCTCGCCAAAAATGTGACGAAACCCGTAACACGATTAATGCCTCGAATCGTTCTACTGTCAAATTCAAATTGAAACCGTGACCCAACAACACCTATATCAGATGCGAACCTAGGTTTAAAGGATGAAGATGCCATAATCAAGGCAGGAAAACTCGATTGATAAGTCCAGGTATGATTGCCACAGAGTAAATCGGATAGATTCGAATAGTTCTTCAAAGAATCAGAGAGAAAACTCTCACAATATTATTAATGATCAAAACTACATATTACAAACTCTAAAATTGTTTAAATAGCTGAGGCTTATAGTAGGGGCCCTATAAGCCTACGAAATATTATGCCCCAAAATTTTTTTGCCCAAAATTAAAATAAAACGAAACTAAAGTAATAAGGAAAGTTTCATAGTTGGCTTGCAAGGTTACAATTCAGCAATTTAAGCAGTTAAGAAAAATCACAACCAAATTCTAATTTTAGGAAAACTAAAATTTGACTTCAATCTTGAACTACTGGTTTATTGTTCTATAACTTGAATTAGATTGAAACATCTTTGTGGAGCAAGCTCAATAAGCCTCTACGAACTTTCCTGAGACCAATCTTCTTGAATTAGCACATTGAGTGCCTCTTTGAACTTCTTTTCCCGAGCACTCCTAACTGGTTTAATTGGAATTTGAACTTGTTCCTTTGAAGACGTGCCATGTTTTGCATAACTGATACGAAGCCCGCCAACTATGTGACGAAACCCATAACACGATTAATGCCTCAGACCGTTCTACTGTCAGATTCAAATGGAAATCGCGACCCAACACCTATATCAGATGCAAACCTAGGTATAAAGGATGAAGATGCCATAATCAAGGATGAAAAACTCGATTGATAAGTCCAGCTATGAACCCCACAGAGTAAATTTGATAAGATTGAATAGTTTTTCAAAGAACCAAAGAGAAAACTCTCACAATATTATTAATGATCAAAATTGCATATTACAAACCTAAAAATTGTTTAAATAGCTGAGGCTTACAGTAGGGCCTTATAAGCCTACGAAATATTATGCCCCAAAATAAATTCACCTAAAATTAAAATAAAACGAAACTAAAGGAATAAGGAAAGTTCCATAGTTGGCATGCAAGCCTACAATTCACCAATTTAAGCAATTAAGAAAAAAAGACAATCAAATTCTGATTTTAGGAAAACTAAAATTTGACTTCAATCTTGAACTTCTGGTTTATTCTTCTAGAACTTGAATTAGATTGAAACATCTTTGTGGACCAAGCTCAATAGGCCTCTACGAACTTTCCTGAGACCAAACTTCTTCAATTAGCCCATTGAGTGCCTCTTTGAACTTCTTTGCCCGAGCCCTCGTAACTGGTCCAATTGGAATTTGAACTGGTTCCCTTGAAGACGTGCCATGATTTGCATAACTGATACGAACCTCGCCAAAAATGTGACGAAACCCGTAACACGATTAATGCCTCGAATCGTTCTACTGTCAAATTCAAATTGAAACCGTGACCCAACAACACCTATATCAGATGCGAACCTAGGTTTAAAGGATGAAGATGCCATAATCAAGGCAGGAAAACTCGATTGATAAGTCCAGGTATGATTGCCACAGAGTAAATCGGATAGATTCGAATAGTTCTTCAAAGAATCAGAGAGAAAACTCTCACAATATTATTAATGATCAAAACTACATATTACAAACTCTAAAATTGTTTAAATAGCTGAGGCTTATAGTAGGGGCCCTATAAGCCTACGAAATATTATGCCCCAAAATTTTTTTGCCCAAAATTAAAATAAAACGAAACTAAAGTAATAAGGAAAGTTTCATAGTTGGCTTGCAAGGTTACAATTCAGCAATTTAAGCAGTTAAGAAAAATCACAACCAAATTCTAATTTTAGGAAAACTAAAATTTGACTTCAATCTTGAACTACTGGTTTATTGTTCTATAACTTGAATTAGATTGAAACATCTTTGTGGAGCAAGCTCAATAGGCCTCTACGAACTTTCCTGAGACCAATCTTCTTGAATTAGCACATTGAGTGCCTCTTTGAACTTCTTTGCCCGAGCACTCCTAACTGGTTTAATTGGAATTTGAACTTGTTCCTTTGAAGACGTGCCATGTTTTGCATAACTGATACGAAGCCCGCCAACTATGTGACGAAACCCATAACACGATTAATGCCTCAGACCGTTCTACTGTCAGATTCAAATGGAAATCGCGACCCAACACCTATATCAGATGCAAACCTAGGTATAAAGGATGAAGATGCCATAATCAAGGATGAAAAACTCGATTGATAAGTCCAGCTATGAACCCCACAGAGTAAATTTGATAAGATTGAATAGTTTTTCAAAGAACCAAAGAGAAAACTCTCACAATATTATTAATGATCAAAATTGCATATTACAAACCTAAAAATTGTTTAAATAGCTGAGGCTTACAGTAGGGCCTTATAAGCCTACGAAATATTATGCCCCAAAATAAATTCACCTAAAATTAAAATAAAACGAAACTAAAGGAATAAGGAAAGTTCCATAGTTGGCATGCAAGCCTACAATTCACCAATTTAAGCAATTAAGAAAAAAAGACAATCAAATTCTGATTTTAGGAAAACTAAAATTTGACTTCAATCTTGAACTTCTGGTTTATTCTTCTAGAACTTGAATTAGATTGAAACATCTTTGTGGACCAAGCTCAATAGGCCTCTACGAACTTTCCTGAGACCAAACTTCTTCAATTAGCCCATTGAGTGCCTCTTTGAACTTCTTTGCCCGAGCCCTCGTAACTGGTCCAATTGGAATTTGAACTGGTTCCCTTGAAGACGTGCCATGATTTGCATAACTGATACGAACCTCGCCAAAAATGTGACGAAACCCGTAACACGATTAATGCCTCGAATCGTTCTACTGTCAAATTCAAATTGAAACCGTGACCCAACAACACCTATATCAGATGCGAACCTAGGTTTAAAGGATGAAGATGCCATAATCAAGGCAGGAAAACTCGATTGATAAGTCCAGGTATGATTGCCACAGAGTAAATCGGATAGATTCGAATAGTTCTTCAAAGAATCAGAGAGAAAACTCTCACAATATTATTAATGATCAAAACTACATATTACAAACTCTAAAATTGTTTAAATAGCTGAGGCTTATAGTAGGGGCCCTATAAGCCTACGAAATATTATGCCCCAAAATTTTTTTGCCCAAAATTAAAATAAAACGAAACTAAAGTAATAAGGAAAGTTTCATAGTTGGCTTGCAAGGTTACAATTCAGCAATTTAAGCAGTTAAGAAAAATCACAACCAAATTCTAATTTTAGGAAAACTAAAATTTGACTTCAATCTTGAACTACTGGTTTATTGTTCTATAACTTGAATTAGATTGAAACATCTTTGTGGAGCAAGCTCAATAAGCCTCTACGAACTTTCCTGAGACCAATCTTCTTGAATTAGCACATTGAGTGCCTCTTTGAACTTCTTTTCCCGAGCACTCCTAACTGGTTTAATTGGAATTTGAACTTGTTCCTTTGAAGACGTGCCATGTTTTGCATAACTGATACGAAGCCCGCCAACTATGTGACGAAACCCATAACACGATTAATGCCTCAGACCGTTCTACTGTCAGATTCAAATGGAAATCGCGACCCAACACCTATATCAGATGCAAACCTAGGTATAAAGGATGAAGATGCCATAATCAAGGATGAAAAACTCGATTGATAAGTCCAGCTATGAACCCCACAGAGTAAATTTGATAAGATTGAATAGTTTTTCAAAGAACCAAAGAGAAAACTCTCACAATATTATTAATGATCAAAATTGCATATTACAAACCTAAAAATTGTTTAAATAGCTGAGGCTTACAGTAGGGCCTTATAAGCCTACGAAATATTATGCCCCAAAATAAATTCACCTAAAATTAAAATAAAACGAAACTAAAGGAATAAGGAAAGTTCCATAGTTGGCATGCAAGCCTACAATTCACCAATTTAAGCAATTAAGAAAAAAAGACAATCAAATTCTGATTTTAGGAAAACTAAAATTTGACTTCAATCTTGAACTTCTGGTTTATTCTTCTAGAACTTGAATTAGATTGAAACATCTTTGTGGACCAAGCTCAATAGGCCTCTACGAACTTTCCTGAGACCAAACTTCTTCAATTAGCCCATTGAGTGCCTCTTTGAACTTCTTTGCCCGAGCCCTCGTAACTGGTCCAATTGGAATTTGAACTGGTTCCCTTGAAGACGTGCCATGATTTGCATAACTGATACGAACCTCGCCAAAAATGTGACGAAACCCGTAACACGATTAATGCCTCGAATCGTTCTACTGTCAAATTCAAATTGAAACCGTGACCCAACAACACCTATATCAGATGCGAACCTAGGTTTAAAGGATGAAGATGCCATAATCAAGGCAGGAAAACTCGATTGATAAGTCCAGGTATGATTGCCACAGAGTAAATCGGATAGATTCGAATAGTTCTTCAAAGAATCAGAGAGAAAACTCTCACAATATTATTAATGATCAAAACTACATATTACAAACTCTAAAATTGTTTAAATAGCTGAGGCTTATAGTAGGGGCCCTATAAGCCTACGAAATATTATGCCCCAAAATTTTTTTGCCCAAAATTAAAATAAAACGAAACTAAAGTAATAAGGAAAGTTTCATAGTTGGCTTGCAAGGTTACAATTCAGCAATTTAAGCAGTTAAGAAAAATCACAACCAAATTCTAATTTTAGGAAAACTAAAATTTGACTTCAATCTTGAACTACTGGTTTATTGTTCTATAACTTGAATTAGATTGAAACATCTTTGTGGAGCAAGCTCAATAAGCCTCTACGAACTTTCCTGAGACCAATCTTCTTGAATTAGCACATTGAGTGCCTCTTTGAACTTCTTTTCCCGAGCACTCCTAACTGGTTTAATTGGAATTTGAACTTGTTCCTTTGAAGACGTGCCATGTTTTGCATAACTGATACGAAGCCCGCCAACTATGTGACGAAACCCATAACACGATTAATGCCTCAGACCGTTCTACTGTCAGATTCAAATGGAAATCGCGACCCAACACCTATATCAGATGCAAACCTAGGTATAAAGGATGAAGATGCCATAATCAAGGATGAAAAACTCGATTGATAAGTCCAGCTATGAACCCCACAGAGTAAATTTGATAAGATTGAATAGTTTTTCAAAGAACCAAAGAGAAAACTCTCACAATATTATTAATGATCAAAATTGCATATTACAAACCTAAAAATTGTTTAAATAGCTGAGGCTTACAGTAGGGCCTTATAAGCCTACGAAATATTATGCCCCAAAATAAATTCACCTAAAATTAAAATAAAACGAAACTAAAGGAATAAGGAAAGTTCCATAGTTGGCATGCAAGCCTACAATTCACCAATTTAAGCAATTAAGAAAAAAAGACAATCAAATTCTGATTTTAGGAAAACTAAAATTTGACTTCAATCTTGAACTTCTGGTTTATTCTTCTAGAACTTGAATTAGATTGAAACATCTTTGTGGACCAAGCTCAATAGGCCTCTACGAACTTTCCTGAGACCAAACTTCTTCAATTAGCCCATTGAGTGCCTCTTTGAACTTCTTTGCCCGAGCCCTCGTAACTGGTCCAATTGGAATTTGAACTGGTTCCCTTGAAGACGTGCCATGATTTGCATAACTGATACGAACCTCGCCAAAAATGTGACGAAACCCGTAACACGATTAATGCCTCGAATCGTTCTACTGTCAAATTCAAATTGAAACCGTGACCCAACAACACCTATATCAGATGCGAACCTAGGTTTAAAGGATGAAGATGCCATAATCAAGGCAGGAAAACTCGATTGATAAGTCCAGGTATGATTGCCACAGAGTAAATCGGATAGATTCGAATAGTTCTTCAAAGAATCAGAGAGAAAACTCTCACAATATTATTAATGATCAAAACTACATATTACAAACTCTAAAATTGTTTAAATAGCTGAGGCTTATAGTAGGGGCCCTATAAGCCTACGAAATATTATGCCCCAAAATTTTTTTGCCCAAAATTAAAATAAAACGAAACTAAAGTAATAAGGAAAGTTTCATAGTTGGCTTGCAAGGTTACAATTCAGCAATTTAAGCAGTTAAGAAAAATCACAACCAAATTCTAATTTTAGGAAAACTAAAATTTGACTTCAATCTTGAACTACTGGTTTATTGTTCTATAACTTGAATTAGATTGAAACATCTTTGTGGAGCAAGCTCAATAAGCCTCTACGAACTTTCCTGAGACCAATCTTCTTGAATTAGGACATTGAGTGCCTCTTTGAACTTCTTTTCCCGAGCACTCCTAACTGGTTTAATTGGAATTTGAACTTGTTCCTTTGAAGACGTGCCATGTTTTGCATAACTGATACGAAGCCCGCCAACTATGTGACGAAACCCATAACACGATTAATGCCTCAGACCGTTCTACTGTCAGATTCAAATGGAAATCGCGACCCAACACCTATATCAGATGCAAACCTAGGTATAAAGGATGAAGATGCCATAATCAAGGATGAAAAACTCGATTGATAAGTCCAGCTATGAACCCCACAGAGTAAATTTGATAAGATTGAATAGTTTTTCAAAGAACCAAAGAGAAAACTCTCACAATATTATTAATGATCAAAATTGCATATTACAAACCTAAAAATTGTTTAAATAGCTGAGGCTTACAGTAGGGCCTTATAAGCCTACGAAATATTATGCCCCAAAATAAATTCACCTAAAATTAAAATAAAACGAAACTAAAGGAATAAGGAAAGTTCCATAGTTGGCATGCAAGCCTACAATTCACCAATTTAAGCAATTAAGAAAAAAAGACAATCAAATTCTGATTTTAGGAAAACTAAAATTTGACTTCAATCTTGAACTTCTGGTTTATTCTTCTAGAACTTGAATTAGATTGAAACATCTTTGTGGACCAAGCTCAATAGGCCTCTACGAACTTTCCTGAGACCAAACTTCTTCAATTAGCCCATTGAGTGCCTCTTTGAACTTCTTTGCCCGAGCCCTCGTAACTGGTCCAATTGGAATTTGAACTGGTTCCCTTGAAGACGTGCCATGATTTGCATAACTGATACGAACCTCGCCAAAAATGTGACGAAACCCGTAACACGATTAATGCCTCGAATCGTTCTACTGTCAAATTCAAATTGAAACCGTGACCCAACAACACCTATATCAGATGCGAACCTAGGTTTAAAGGATGAAGATGCCATAATCAAGGCAGGAAAACTCGATTGATAAGTCCAGGTATGATTGCCACAGAGTAAATCGGATAGATTCGAATAGTTCTTCAAAGAATCAGAGAGAAAACTCTCACAATATTATTAATGATCAAAACTACATATTACAAACTCTAAAATTGTTTAAATAGCTGAGGCTTATAGTAGGGGCCCTATAAGCCTACGAAATATTATGCCCCAAAATTTTTTTGCCCAAAATTAAAATAAAACGAAACTAAAGTAATAAGGAAAGTTTCATAGTTGGCTTGCAAGGTTACAATTCAGCAATTTAAGCAGTTAAGAAAAATCACAACCAAATTCTAATTTTAGGAAAACTAAAATTTGACTTCAATCTTGAACTACTGGTTTATTGTTCTATAACTTGAATTAGATTGAAACATCTTTGTGGAGCAAGCTCAATAAGCCTCTACGAACTTTCCTGAGACCAATCTTCTTGAATTAGCACATTGAGTGCCTCTTTGAACTTCTTTTCCCGAGCACTCCTAACTGGTTTAATTGGAATTTGAACTTGTTCCTTTGAAGACGTGCCATGTTTTGCATAACTGATACGAAGCCCGCCAACTATGTGACGAAACCCATAACACGATTAATGCCTCAGACCGTTCTACTGTCAGATTCAAATGGAAATCGCGACCCAACACCTATATCAGATGCAAACCTAGGTATAAAGGATGAAGATGCCATAATCAAGGATGAAAAACTCGATTGATAAGTCCAGCTATGAACCCCACAGAGTAAATTTGATAAGATTGAATAGTTTTTCAAAGAACCAAAGAGAAAACTCTCACAATATTATTAATGATCAAAATTGCATATTACAAACCTAAAAATTGTTTAAATAGCTGAGGCTTACAGTAGGGCCTTATAAGCCTACGAAATATTATGCCCCAAAATAAATTCACCCAAAATTAAAATAAAACGAAACTAAAGGAATAAGGAAAGTTCCATAGTTGGCATGCAAGCCTACAATTCACCAATTTAAGCAATTAAGAAAAAAAGACAATCAAATTCTGATTTTAGGAAAACTAAAATTTGACTTCAATCTTGAACTTCTGGTTTATTCTTCTAGAACTTGAATTAGATTGAAACATCTTTGTGGACCAAGCTCAATAGGCCTCTACGAACTTTCCTGAGACCAAACTTCTTCAATTAGCCCATTGAGTGCCTCTTTGAACTTCTTTGCCCGAGCCCTCGTAACTGGTCCAATTGGAATTTGAACTGGTTCCCTTGAAGACGTGCCATGATTTGCATAACTGATACGAACCTCGCCAAAAATGTGACGAAACCCGTAACACGATTAATGCCTCGAATCGTTCTACTGTCAAATTCAAATTGAAACCGTGACCCAACAACACCTATATCAGATGCGAACCTAGGTTTAAAGGATGAAGATGCCATAATCAAGGCAGAAAAACTCGATTGATAAGTCCAGGTATGATTGCCACAGAGTAAATCGGATAAATTCGAATAGTTCTTCAAAGAACCAGAGAGAAAACTCTCACAATATTATTAATGATCAAAACTACATATTACAAACTCTAAAATTGTTTAAATAGCTGAGGCTTATAGTAGGGGCCCTATAAGCCTACGAAATATTATGCCCCAAAATTTTTTTGCCCAAAATTAAAATAAAACAAAACTAAAGTAATAAGGAAAGTTTCATAGTTGGCTTGCAAGGCTACAATTCAGCAATTTAAGCAGTTAAGAAAAATGACAATCAAATTCTAATTTTAGGAAAACTAAAATTTGACTTCAATCTTGAACTACTTGTTTATTGTTCTATAACTTGAATTAGATTGAAACATCTTTGTGGAGCAAGCTCAATAGGCCTCTACAAACTTTCCTAAGACCAAACTTCTTGAATTAGCCCATTGATTGCCTTTTTGAACTTCTTTGCCCGAGCCCTCGTAACTGGTTGAATTGGAATTTGAACAGGTTCCCTTGAAGACTTGTCATTATTTGCATAACTGATACGAACCCCGCCAACAATGTGACGAAACCTGAAGCAAGATTAATGCCTCGGACCGTTCAACTGTCAGATTCAAATAACTGATATTCACTATTTCCCGAAAAAAAAACTGTCAGATTCAAATGGAAACCGCGACCCATTTGAAGACGCCACAATCAAGGATGAAAAACTCGATTGATAAGTCCAGGTATGAACGCCACTGAGTAAATCTGATAAGTTCAAATAGTTCTTCAAATAACCAAAGAGAAAACACTCACAATATTATTAATGAACAAAACTGCATATTACAATTCATAAAACTGTTTAATTAACTGAGGCATACAGTAAAGCCCTATAAGCCTACAAAATATTATTCCCCAAAATAAATTCGCCCAAAATTAAAATAAAACGAAACTAAAATAATAAGGAAAGTTCCATAGTTGGCATGCAAGCCTATAATTCAGCAATTTAAGCAATTAAGAAAAAATGACAATCAAATTCTAATTTTAGGAAAACTAAATTTTAACTTCAATCTTGAACTGCTGGATTATTCTTATAGAACTTGAAATAGATTGAAACATCTTTGTGGACCAAGCTCAATAGGCCTCCACGAACTTTCCTGAGACCAAACTTTTGAATTAGCCCATTGAGTGCCTCTTTGAACTTCTTTGCCCGAGCCCTCCTAACTGGTCCAATTGGAATTTCAACTGGCTCCCTTGAAGACGTGCCATGATTTGCATAACTGATACGAACCCCGCCAACAATGTAACGAAACCCGTAACACGATTAATTCCTCGCACCGTTCTACTGTCAGATTCAAATGGAAACCGCGACCCAACACCTATATCAGATGCGAACCTAGGTATAAAGGATGAAGATGCCATAATCAAGGATGGAAAACTCGATTGATAAGTCCAGGTATGAACCCCACAGAGTAAATTTGATAAGATCGAATAGTTATTCAAAGAACCAAAGAGAAAACTCTCACAATATTATTAATGATCAAAATTGCATATTACAAACCCTAAAATTGTTTAAATAGCTGAGGCTTACAGTAGGGCCTTATAAGCCTACGAAATATTATGTCCCAAAATAAATTCACCCAAAATTAAAATAAAACGAAACTAAAGGAATAAGGAAAGTTCCATAGTTGACATGCAAGCCTACAATTCAGCAATTTAAGCAATTAAGAAAAAAAGACAATCAAATTATGATTTTAGGAAAACTCAAATTTGACTTCAATCTTGAACTATTGGATTATTCTTCTAGAACTTGAATTAGATTGAAACATCTTTGTGGACCAAGCTCAATAGGCCTCTATGAACTTTCCTGAGACCAAACTTCTTGAATTAGCCCATTGAGTGCCTCTTTGAACTTCTTTGCCCGAGCCCTCGTAACTGGTCCAATTGGAATTTGAACTGGTTCCCTTGAAGACGTGCCATGATTTGGATAACTGATAAGAACTCCGGCAACAATGTGACGAAACCCATAACACGATTAATGCCTCGGACCGTTCTACTGTCAGATTCAAATGGAAATCGCGACCCAACACCTATATCAGATGCGAACCTAGGTATAAAGGATGAAGATGCCATAATCAAGGATGGAAAACTCGATTAATAAGTCCAGGTATGAACCCCACAGAGTAAATTTGATAAGATCGAATAGTTCTTCAAAGAACCAAAGAGAAAACTCTCCTAATATTATTAATGATCAAAATTGCATATTACAAACCCTAAAATTGTTGAAATAGCTGAGGCTTACAGTAGGCCCTTATAAGCCTACGAAATATTATGCCCCAAAATAAATTCACCCAAAATTAAAATAAAACGAAACTAAAGGAATAAGGAAAGTTCCATAGTTGGCATGCAAGCCTACAATTCACCAATTTAAGCAATTAAGAAAAAAAGACAATCAAATTCTGATTTTAGGAAAACTAAAATTTGACTTCAATCTTGAACTTCTGGTTTATTTCTCTAGAACTTGAATTAGATTGAAACATCTTTGTGGACCAAGCTCAATAGGCCTCCACGAACTTTCCTGAGACCAAACTTTTGAATTAGCCCATTGAGTGCCTTTTTGAATTTCTTTGCCCGAGCCCTCGTAACTGGTCCAATTGGAATTTGAACTAGCTCCCATGAAGACGTTCCATGATTTGCATAACTGATACGAACCCCGCCAACAATGTGACGAAACCCGCAACACGATTAATGCCTCAGACCGTTATACTGTCAAATTCAAATGGAAACCGCGACTTAACACCTATATCATATGCGAACCTAGGTTTAAAGGATGAAGACGCCACAATCAAGGATGTAACACTCGATTGATAAGTTCAGGTATGAACGCCAAAGAGTAAATTTGATAAGTTCGAATAGTTCTTTAAAGAACAAAGAGAAAACTCTCACAATATTATTAATCATCAAAACTGAATATTACAAACCCAAAAATTGTTAAAAATGCTTAGGCTTACTATAGGGCCCTATAGCTCTACGAAATATTATGCCCCAAAATAAATTCACCCAAAATTAAAATAAAACGAAACTAAAGGAATAAGGAAAGTTCCACAGTTGGCATGCAAGCCTACAATTCAGCAATTTAAGCCATAAAAAAAAAAGACAATCAAATTCTGATTTTAGGAAAACTAAAATTTGACTTCAATCTTGAATTACTGGTTTATTCTTCTAGAACTTGAATTAGATTGAAACATCTTTGTGGACCAAGCTCAATAGGCCTTTACGAACTTTGCTGAGACCAAACTTCTTGAATTAGCCCATTGAGTGCCTCTTTGAACTTCTTTGTCCGAGCCCTCGTAACTGTTCCAATTGGAATTTGAACTGCTTCCCTTGAAGACGTGCCATGATTTGCATGACTCATACGAACCCCGCCAACAATGTGACGAAACCCATAACACGATTAATGCCTCGGACCGTTCTACTGTCAGATTCAAATGGAAATCGCGACCCAACACCTATATCAGATGCGAACCTAGGTATAAAGGATGAAGATGCTATAATCAAGGATGGAAAACTCGATTGATAAGTCCAGGTATGAACCCCACAGAGTAAATTTGATAAGATCGAATGGTTATTCAAAGAACCAAAGAGAAAACTCTCACAATATTATTAATGATCAAAATTGAATATCACAAACCCTAAAATTGTTTAAATAGCTGAGGCTTACAGTAGGGCCTTATAAGCCAACGAAATATTATGTCCCAAAATAAATTCACCCAAAATTAAAATAAAACGAAACTAAAGGAATAAGGAAAGTTCCATAGTTGCCATGCAAGCCTACAATTCAGCAATTTAAGCAATTAAGAAAAAAAAGACAATCAAATTCTGATTTTAGGAAAACTAAAATTTGACTTCAATCTTGAACTATTGGATTATTCTTCTAGAACTTGAATTAGATTGAAACAACTTTGTGGACCAAGCTAAATAGGCCTCTATGAACTTTCCTGAGACCAAACTTCTTGAATTAGCCCATTGAGTGCCTCTTTGAACTTCTTTGCCCGAGCCCTCGGAACTGGTCTATTTGGAATTTGAATTGGTTCCCTTGAAGACGTGCCATGATTTGCATAACTGATACAAACTCTGCCAACAATGTGACGAAACCCATAACACGATTAATGCCTCGGACCGTTCTACTGTCAGATTCAAATGGAAATCGCGACCCAACACCTATATCAGATGCGAACCTAGGTATAAAGGATGAAGATGCCATAATCAAGGATGGAAAACTCGATTGATAAGTCCAGGTATGAACCCCACAAAGTAAATTTGATAAGATCGAATAGTTCTTCAAAGAACCAAAGAGAAAACTGTCACAACATTATTAATGATCAAAATTGCATATTACAAACCCTAAAATTGTTTAAATAGCTGAGGCTTAGAGTAGGGCCTTATAAGCCTACAAAATATTATGCCCCAAAATAAATTCACCCAAAATTAAAATAAAACGAAACTAAAGGAATAAGGAAAGTTCCATAGTTGGCATGTAAGCCTACAATTCAGCAATTTAAGCCATAAAAAAAAAAGACAATCAATTTCTGATTTTAGGAAAACTAAAATTTGACTTCAATCTTGAATTACTGGTTTATTCTTCTAGAACTTGAATTAGATTGAAACATCTTTGTGGACCAAGCTCAATAGGCCTTTTGCAAACTTTCCTGAGACCAAACTTCTTGAATGAGCCCATTGAGTGCCTCTTTGAAATTCTTTGCCCGAGCCCTCGTAACTGTTCCAATTGGAATTTGAACTGCTTCCCTTGAAGACGTGCCATGATTTTCATGACTGATACGAACCCCGCCAACAATGTGACGAAAACCATAACACGATTAATGCCTCGGACCGTTCTACTGTCAGATTCAAATGGAAATCGCGACCCAACACCTATATCAGATGCGAACCTAGGTATAAAGGATGAAGATGCCATAATCAATGATGGAAAACTCGATTGATAAGTCCAGGTATGAACCCCACAGAGTAAATTTGATAAGATCGAATAGTTATTCAAAGAACCAAAGAGAAAACTCTCACAATATTATTAATGATCAAAATTGCATTTTACAAACCCTAAAATTGTTTAAATAGCTGAGGCTTACAGTAGGGCCTTATAAGCCTACGAAATATTATGTCCCAAAATTAATTCACCCAAAATTAAAATAAAACGAAACTAAAGGAATAAGGAAAGTTCCATAGTTGACATGCAAGCCTACAATTCAGCAATTTAAGCAATTAAGAAAAAAAGACAATCAAATTCTGATTTTAGGAAAACTAAAATTTGACTTCAATCTTGAACTATTGGATTATTCTTCTAGAACTTGAATTAGATTGAAACATCTTTGTGGACCAAGCTCAATAGGCCTCTATGAACTTTCCTGAGACCAAACTTCTTGAATTAGCCCATTGAGTGCCTCTTTGAACTTCTTTGCCCGAGCCCTCGTAACTGGTCCAATTGGAATTTGAACTGGTTCCCTTGAAGACGTGCCATGATTTGGATAACTGATACGAACTCCGGCAACAATGTGACGAAACCCATAACACGATTAATGCCTCGGACCGTTCTACTGTCAGATTCAAATGGAAATCGCGACCCAACACCTATATCAGATGCGAACCTAGGTATAAAGGATGAAGATGCCATAATCAAGGATGGAAAATTCGATTGATAAGTCCAGGTATGAACCCCACAGAGTAAATTTGATAAGATCGAATAGTTCTTCAAAGAACCAAAGAGAAAACTCTCCTAATATTATTAATGATCAAAATTGCATATTACAAACCCTAAAATTGTTGAAATAGCTGAGGCTTACAGTAGGCCCTTATAAGCCTACGAAATATTATGCCCCAAAATAAATTCACCCAAAATTAAAATAAAACGAAACTAAAGGAATAAGGAAAGTTCCATAGTTGGCATGCAAGCCTACAATTCAGCAATTTAAGCAATTAAGAAAAAAAGACAATCAAATTCTAATTTTAGGAAAACTAAAATTTGACTTCAATCTTGAACTGCTGAATTATTCTCATAGAACTTGAATTAGATTGAGAAATCTTTGTGGACCAAGCTCAATAGGCCTCCACGAACTTTCCTGAGACCAAACTTTTGAATTAGCCCATTGAGTGCCTCTTTGAATTTCTTTGCCCGAGCCCTCGTAACTGGTCCAATTGGAATTTGAACTAGCTCCCTTGAAGACGTTCCATGATTTGCATAACTGATACGAACCCCGCCAACAATGTGACGAAACCCGCAACACGATTAATGCCTCAGACCGTTATACTGTCAAATTCAAATGGAAACCGCGACTTAACACCTATATCATATGCGAACCTAGGTATAAAGGATGAAGACGCCACAATCAAGGATGTAACACTCGATTGATAAGTTCAGGTATGAACGCCAAAGAGTAAATTTGATAAGTTCGAATAGTTCTTTAAAGAACAAAGAGAAAACTCTCACAATATTATTAATCATCAAAACTGAATATTACAAACCCAAAAAGTGTTAAAAATGCTTAGGCTTACTATAGGGCCCTATAAGCCTACGAAATATTATGCCCCAAAATAAATTCACCCAAAATTAAAATAAAACGAAACTAAAGGAATAAGGAAAGTTCCATAGTTGGCATGCAAGCCTACAATTCAGCAATTTAAGCCATAAAAAAAAAAGACAATCAAATTCTGATTTTAGGAAAACTAAAATTTGACTTCAATCTTGAATTACTGGTTTATTCTTCTAGAATTTGAATTAGATTGAAATATCTTTGTGGACCAAGCTCAATAGGCCTTTACGAACTTTCCTGAGACCAAAGTTCTTGAATTAGCCCATTGAGTGCCTCTTTGAACTTCTTTGCCCGAGCCCTCGTAACTGTTCCAATTGGAATTTGAACTGCTTCCCTTGAAGACGTGCCATGATTTGCATGACTGATACGAACCCCGCAACAAAATGTGACGAAACCCATAACACGATTAATGCCTCAGACCGTTCTACTGTCAGATTCAAATGGAAATCGCGACCCAACACCTATATCAGATGCGAACCTAGGTATAAAGGATGAAGATGCCATAATCAAGGATGGAAAACTCGATTGATAAGTCCAGGTATGAACCCCACAGAGTAAATTTGATAAGATCGAATAGTTATTCAAAGAACCAAAGAGAAAACTCTCACAATATTATTAATGATCAAAATTGCATATTACAAACCCTAAAATTGTTTAAATAGCTGAGGCTTACAGTAGGGCCTTATAAGCCTACGAAATATTATGTCCCAAAATTAATTCACCCAAAATTAAAATAAAACGAAACTAAAGGAATAAGGAAAGTTCCATAGTTGACATGCAAGCCTACAATTCAGCAATTTAAGCAATTAAGAAAAAAAGACAATCAAATTCTGATTTTAGGAAAACTAAAATTTGACTTCAATCTTGAACTATTGGATTATTCTTCTAGAACTTGAATTAGATTGAAACATCTTTGTGGACCAAGCTCAATAGGCCTCTATGAACTTTCCTGAGACCAAACTTCTTGAATTAGCCCATTGAGTGCCTCTTTGAACTTCTTTGCCCGAGCCCTCGTAACTTGTCCAATTGGAATTTGAACTGGTTCCCTTGAAGACGTGCCATGATTTGGATAACTGATACGAACTCCGGCAACAATGTGACGAAACCCATAACACGATTAATGCCTCGGACCGTTCTACTGTCAGATTCAAATGGAAATCGCGACCCAACACCTATATTAGATGCGAACCTAGGTATAAAGGATGAAGATGCCATAATCAAGGATGGAAAACTCGATTGATAAGTCCAGGTATGAACCCCACAGAGTAAATTTGATAAGATCGAATAGTTCTTCAAAGAACCAAAGAGAAAACTCTCCTAATATTATTAATGATCAAAATTGCATATTACAAACCCTAAAATTGTTGAAATAGATGAGGCTTACAGTAGGCCCTTATAAGCCTACGAAATATTATGCCCCAAAACAAATTCACCCAAAATTAAAATAAAACGAAACTAAAGGAATAAGGAAAGTTCCATAGTTGGCATGCAAGCCTACAATTCAGCAATTTAAGCAATTAAGAAAAAAAGACAATCAAATTCTAATTTTAGGAAAACTAAAATTTGACTTCAATCTTGAACTGCTGAATTATTCTTATAGAACTTGAATTAGATTGAGAAATCTTTGTGGACCAAGCTCAATAGGCCTCCATGAACTTTCCTGAGACCAAACTTTTGAATTAGCCCATTGAGTGCCTCTTTGAATTTCTTTGCCCGAGCCCTCGTAACTGGTCCAATTGGAATTTGAACTAGCTCCCTTGAAGATGTTCCATGATTTGCATAACTGATACGAACCCCGCCAACAATGTGACGAAACCCGCAACACGATTAATGCCTCAGACCGTTATACTGTCAAATTCAAATGGAAACCGCGACTTAACACCTATATCATATGCGAACCTAGGTATAAAGGATGAAGACGCCACAATCAAGGATGTAACACTCGATTGATAAGTTCAGGTATGAACGCCAATGAGTAAATTTGATAAGTTCGAATAGTTCTTTAAAGAACAAAGAGAAAACTCTCACAATATTATTAATCATCAAAACTGAATATTACAAACCCAAAAATTGTTAAAAATGCTTAGGCTTACTATAGGGCCCTATAAGCCTACGAAATATTATGCCCAAAATAAATTCACCCAAAATTAAAATAAAACGAAACTAAAGGAATAAGGAAAGTTCCATAGTTGGCATGCAAGCCTACAATTCAGCAATTTAAGCCATAAAAAAAAAAAGACAATCAAATTCTGATTTTAGGAAAACTAAAATTTGACTTCAATCTTAAATTACTGGTTTATTCTTCTAGAACTTGAATTAGATTGAAACATCTTTGTGGACCAAGCTCAATAGGCCTTTACGAACTTTCCTGAGACCAAAGTTCTTGAATTAGCCCATTGAGTGCCTCTTTGAACTTCTTTGCCCGAGCCCTCGTAACTGTTCCAATTGGAATTTGAACTGCTTCCCTTGAAGACGTGCCATGATTTGCATGACTGATACGAACCCTGCCAACAATGTGACGAAACCCATAACACGATTAATGCCTCGGACCGTTCTACTGTCAGATTCAAATGGAAATCGCGACCCAACACCTATATTAGATGCGAACCTAGGTATAAAGGATGAAGATGCCATAATCAAGGATGGAAAACTCGATTGATAAGTCCAGGTATGAACCCCACAGAGTAAATTTGATAAGATCGAATAGTTCTTCAAAGAACCAAAGAGAAAACTCTCCTAATATTATTAATGATCAAAATTGCATATTACAAACCCTAAAATTGTTGAAATAGATGAGGCTTACAGTAGGCCCTTATAAGCCTACGAAATATTATGCCCCAAAACAAATTCACCCAAAATTAAAATAAAACGAAACTAAAGGAATAAGGAAAGTTCCATAGTTGGCATGCAAGCCTACAATTCAGCAATTTAAGCAATTAAGAAAAAAAGACAATCAAATTCTAATTTTAGGAAAACTAAAATTTGACTTCAATCTTGAACTTCTGAATTATTCTTATAGAACTTGAATTAGATTGAGAAATCTTTGTGGACCAAGCTCAATAGGCCTCCATGAACTTTCCTGAGACCAAACTTTTGAATTAGCCCATTGAGTGCCTCTTTGAATTTCTTTGCCCGAGCCCTCGTAACTGGTCCAATTGGAATTTGAACTAGCTCCCTTGAAGACGTTCCATGATTTGCATAACTGATACGAACCCTGCCAACAATGTGACAAAACCCGCAACACGATTAATGCCTCAGACCGTTATACTGTCAAATTCAAATGGAAACCGCGACTTAACACCTATATCATATGCGAACCTAGGTATAAAGGATGAAGACGCCACAATCAAGGATGTAACACTCGATTGATAAGTTCAGGTATGAACGCCAAAGAGTAAATTTGATAAGTTCGAATAGTTCTTTAAAGAACAAAGAGAAAACTCTCACAATATTATTAATCATCAAAACTGAATATTACAAACCCAAAAAGTGTTAAAAATGCTTAGGCTTACTATAGGGCCCTATAAGCCTACGAAATATTATGCCCCAAAATAAATTCACCCAAAATTAAAATAAAACGAAACTAAAGGAATAAGGAAAGTTCCATAGTTGGCATGCAAGCCTACAATTCAGCAATTTAAGCCATAAAAAAAAAAAGACAATCAAATTCTGATTTTAGGAAAACTAAAATTTGACTTCAATCTTGAATTACTGGTTTATTCTTCTAGAATTTGAATTAGATTGAAATATCTTTGTGGACCAAGCTCAATAGGCCTTTACGAACTTTCCTGAGACCAAAGTTCTTGAATTAGCCCATTGAGTGCCTCTTTGAACTTCTTTGCCCGAGCCCTCGTAACTGTTCCAATTGGAATTTGAACTGCTTCCCTTGAAGACGTGCCATGATTTGCATGACTGATACGAACCCCGCAACAAAATGTGACGAAACCCATAACACGATTAATGCCTCAGACCGTTCTACTGTCAGATTCAAATGGAAATCGCGACCCAACACCTATATCAGATGCGAACCTAGGTATAAAGGATGAAGATGCCATAATCAAGGATGGAAAACTCGATTGATAAGTCCAGGTATGAACCCCACAGAGTAAATTTGATAAGATCGAATAGTTATTCAAAGAACCAAAGAGAAAACTCTCACAATATTATTAATGATCAAAATTGCATATTACAAACCCTAAAATTGTTTAAATAGCTGAGGCTTACAGTAGGGCCTTATAAGCCTACGAAATATTATGTCCCAAAATTAATTCACCCAAAATTAAAATAAAACGAAACTAAAGGAATAAGGAAAGTTCCATAGTTGACATGCAAGCCTACAATTCAGCAATTTAAGCAATTAAGAAAAAAAGACAATCAAATTCTGATTTTAGGAAAACTAAAATTTGACTTCAATCTTGAACTATTGGATTATTCTTCTAGAACTTGAATTAGATTGAAACATCTTTGTGGACCAAGCTCAATAGGCCTCTATGAACTTTCCTGAGACCAAACTTCTTGAATTAGCCCATTGAGTGCCTCTTTGAACTTCTTTGCCCGAGCCCTCGTAACTTGTCCAATTGGAATTTGAACTGGTTCCCTTGAAGACGTGCCATGATTTGGATAACTGATACGAACTCCGGCAACAATGTGACGAAACCCATAACACGATTAATGCCTCGGACCGTTCTACTGTCAGATTCAAATGGAAATCGCGACCCAACACCTATATTAGATGCGAACCTAGGTATAAAGGATGAAGATGCCATAATCAAGGATGGAAAACTCGATTGATAAGTCCAGGTATGAACCCCACAGAGTAAATTTGATAAGATCGAATAGTTCTTCAAAGAACCAAAGAGAAAACTCTCCTAATATTATTAATGATCAAAATTGCATATTACAAACCCTAAAATTGTTGAAATAGCTGAGGCTTACAGTAGGCCCTTATAAGCCTACGAAATATTATGCCCCAAAACAAATTCACCCAAAATTAAAATAAAACGAAACTAAAGGAATAAGGAAAGTTCCATAGTTGGCATGCAAGCCTACAATTCAGCAATTTAAGCAATTAAGAAAAAAAAACAATCAAATTCTAATTTTAGGAAAACTAAAATTTGACTTCAATCTTGAACTGCTGAATTATTCTTATAGAGCTTGAATTAGATTGAGAAATCTTTGTGGACCAAGCTCAATAGGCCTCCATGAACTTTCCTGAGACCAAACTTTTGAATTAGCCCCTTGAGTGCCTCTTTGAATTTCTTTGCCCGAGCCCTCGTAACTGGTCCAATTGGAATTTGAACTAGCTCCCTTGAAGACGTTCCATGATTTGCATAACTGATACGAACCCCGCCAACAATGTGACGAAACCCGCAACACGATTAATGCCTCAGACCGTTATACTGTCAAATTCAAATGGAAACCGCGACTTAACACCTATATCATATGCGAACCTAGGTATAAAGGATGAAGACGCCACAATCAAGGATGTAACACTCGATTGATAAGTTCAGGTATGAACGCCAAAGAGTAAATTTGATAAGTTCGAATAGTTCTTTAAAGAACAAAGAGAAAACTCTCACAATATTATTAATCATCAAAACTGAATATTACAAACCCAAAAATTGTTAAAAATGCTTAGGCTTACTATAGGGCCCTATAAGCCTACGAAATATTATGCCCCAAAATAAATTCACCCAAAATTAAAATAAAACGAAACTAAAGGAATAAGGAAAGTTCCATAGTTGGCATGCAAGCCTACAATTCAGCAATTTAAGCCATAAAAAAAAAAAGACAATCAAATTCTGATTTTAGGAAAACTAAAATTTGACTTCAATCTTGAATTACTGGTTTATTCTTCTAGAATTTGAATTAGATTGAAATATCTTTGTGGACCAAGCTCAATAGGCCTTTACGAACTTTCCTGAGACCAAAGTTCTTGAATTAGCCCATTGAGTGCCTCTTTGAACTTCTTTGCCCGAGCCCTCGTAACTGTTCCAATTGGAATTTGAACTGCTTCCCTTGAAGACGTGCCATGATTTGCATGACTGATACGAACCCCGCAACAAAATGTGACGAAACCCATAACACGATTAATGCCTCGGACCGTTCTACTGTCAGATTCAAATGGAAATCGCGACCCAACACCTATATCAGATGCGAACCTAGGTATAAAGGATGAAGATGCCATAATCAAGGATGGAAAACTCGATTGATAAGTCCAGGTATGAACCCCACAGAGTAAATTTGATAAGATCGAATAGTTATTCAAAGAACCAAAGAGAAAACTCTCACAATATTATTAATGATCAAAATTGCATATTACAAACCCTAAAATTGTTTAAATAGCTGAGGCTTACAGTAGGGCCTTATAAGCCTACGAAATATTATGTCCCAAAATTAATTCACCCAAAATTAAAATAAAACGAAACTAAAGAAATAAGGAAAGTTCCATAGTTGACATGCAAGCCTACAATTCAGCAATTTAAGCAATTAAGAAAAAAAGACAATCAAATTCTGATTTTAGGAAAACTAAAATTTGACTTCAATCTTGAACTATTGGATTATTCTTCTAGAACTTGAATTAGATTGAAACATCTTTGTGGACCAAGCTCAATAGGCCTCTATGAACTTTCCTGAGACCAAACTTCTTGAATTAGCCCATTGAGTGCCTCTTTGAACTTCTTTGCCCGAGCCCTCGTAACTTGTCCAATTGGAATTTGAACTGGTTCCCTTGAAGACGTGCCATGATTTGGATAACTGATACGAACTCCGGCAACAATGTGACGAAACCCATAACACGATTAATGCCTCGGACCGTTCTACTGTCAGATTCAAATGGAAATCGCGACCCAACACCTATATTAGATGCGAACCTAGGTATAAAGGATGAAGATGCCATAATCAAGGATGGAAAACTCGATTGATAAGTCCAGGTATGAACCCCACAGAGTAAATTTGATAAGATCGAATAGTTCTTCAAAGAACCAAAGAGAAAACTCTCCTAATATTATTAATGATCAAAATTGCATATTACAAACCCTAAAATTGTTGAAATAGATGAGGCTTACAGTAGGCCCTTATAAGCCTACGAAATATTATGCCCCAAAACAAATTCACCCGAAATTAAAATAAAACGAAACTAAAGGAATAAGGAAAGTTCCATAGTTAGCATGCAAGCCTACAATTCAGCAATTTAAGCAATTAAGAAAAAAAGACAATCAAATTCTAATTTTAGGAAAACTAAAATTTGACTTCAATCTTGAACTGCTGAATTATTCTTATAGAACTTGAATTAGATTGAGAAATCTTTGTGGACCAAGCTCAATAGGCCTCCATGAACTTTCCTGAGACCAAACTTTTGAATTAGCCCATTGAGTGCCTCTTTGAATTTCTTTGTCGGAGCCCTCGTAACTGGTCCAATTGGATTTTGAACTAGCTCCCTTGAAGATGTTCCATGATTTGCATAACTGATACGAACCCCGCCAACAATGTGACGAAACCCGCAACACGATTAATGCCTCAGACCGTTATACTGTCAAATTCAAATGGAAACCGCGACTTAACACCTATATCATATGCGAACCTAGGTATAAAGGATGAAGACGCCACAATCAAGGATGTAACACTCGATTGATAAGTTCAGGTATGAACGCCAATGAGTAAATTTGATAAGTTCGAATAGTTCTTTAAAGAACAAAGAGAAAACTCTCACAATATTATTAATCATCAAAACTGAATATTACAAACCCAAAAATTGTTAAAAATGCTTAGGCTTACTATAGGGCCCTATAAGCCTACGAAATATTATGCCCAAAATAAATTCATCCAAAATTAAAATAAAACGAAACTAAAGGAATAAGGAAAGTTCCATAGTTGGCATGCAAGCCTACAATTCAGCAATTTAAGCCATAAAAAAAAAAAGACAATCAAATTCTGATTTTAGGAAAACTAAAATTTGACTTCAATCTTAAATTACTGGTTTATTCTTCTAGAACTTGAATTAGATTGAAACATCTTTGTGGACCAAGCTCAATAGGCCTTTACGAACTTTCCTGAGACCAAACTTCTTGAATTAGCCCATTGAGTGCCTCTTTGAACTTCTTTGCCCGAGCCCTCGTAACTGTTCCAATTGGAATTTGAACTGCTTCCCTTGAAGACGTGCCATGATTTGCATGACTGATACGAACCCTGCCAACAATGTGACAAAACCCATAACACGATTAATGCCTCGGGCCGTTCTACTGTCAGATTCAAATGGAAATCGCGACCCAACACCTATATCAGATGCGAACCTAGGTATAAAGGATGAAGATGCCATAATCAAGGATGGAAAACTCGATTGATAAGTCCAGGTATTAACCCCACAGAGTAAATTTGATAAGATCGAATAGTTATTCAAAGAACCAAAGAGAAAACTCTCACAATATTATTAATGATCAAAATTGAATATTACAAACCCTAAAATTGTTTAAATAGCTGAGGCTTACAGTAGGGCCTTATAAGCCTATGAAATATTATGTCCCAAAATAAATTCACCCAAAATTAAAATAAAACGAAACTAAAGGAATAAGGAAAGTTCCATAGTTGGAATGCAAGCCTACAATTCAGCAATTTAAGCAATTAAGAAAAAAAGACAATCAAATTCTGATTTTAGGAAAACTAAAATTTGACTTCAATCTTGAACTATTGGATTATTCTTCTAGAACTTGAATTAGATTGAAACAACTTTGTGGACCAAGCTCAATAGGCCTCTATGAACTTTCCTGAGACCAAACTTCTTGAATTAGCCCATTGAGTGCCTCTTTGAACTTCTTTACCCGAGCCCTCGTAACTGGTCCAATTGGAATTTGAACTGGTTCCCTTGAAGACGTGCCATGATTTGCATAACTGATACGAACTCCGCCAACAATGTGACGAAACCCATAACACGATTAATGCCTCGGACCGTTCTACTGTCAGATTCAAATGGAAATCGCGACCCAACACCTATATCAGATGCGAACCTAGGTATAAAGGATGAAGATGCCATAATCAAGGATGGAAAACTCGATTGATAAGTCCAGGTATGAACCCCACAGAGTAAATTTGATAAGATCGAATAGTTATTCAAAGAACCAAAGAGAAAACTCTCACAATATTATTAATGATCAAAATTGAATATTACAAACCCTAAAATTGTTTAAATTGCTGAGGCTTACAGTAGGGCCTTATAAGCCTATGAAATATTATGTCCCAAAATAAATTCACCCAAAATTAAAATAAAACGAAACTAAAGGAATAAGGAAAGTTCCATAGTTGGAATGCAAGCCTACAATTCAGCAATTTAAGCAATTAAGAAAAAAAGACAATCAAATTCTGATTTTAGGAAAACTAAAATTTGACTTCAATCTTGAACTATTGGATTATTCTTCTAGAACTTGAATTAGATTGAAACAACTTTGTGGACCAAGCTCAATAGGCCTCTATGAACTTTCCTGAGACCAAACTTCTTGAATTAGCCCATTGAGTGCCTCTTTGAACTTCTTTACCCGAGCCCTCGTAACTGGTCCAATTGGAATTTGAACTGGTTCCCTTGAAGACGTGCCATGATTTGCATAACTGATACGAACTCCGCCAACAATGTGACGAAACCCATAACACGATTAATGCCTCGGACCGTTCTACTGTCAGATTCAAATGGAAATCGCGACCCAACACCTATATCAGATGCGAACCTAGGTATAAAGGATGAAGATGCCATAATCAAGGATGGAAAACTCGATTGATAAGTCCAGGTATGAACCCCACAGAGTAAATTTGATAAGATCGAATAGTTCTTCAAAGAACCAAAGAGAAAACTCTCCTAATATTATTAATGATCAAAATTGCATATTACAAACCCTAAAATTGTTAAAATAGCTGAGGCTTACAGTAGGCCCTTATAAGCCTACGAAATATTATGCCCCAAAATAAATTCACCCAAAATTAAAATAAAACGAAACTAAAGGAATAAGGATAGTTCCATAGTTGGCATGCAAGCCAACAATTCAGCAATTTAAGCAATTAAGAAAAAAAGACAATCAAATTCTAATTTTAGGAAAACTAAAATTTGACTTCAATCTTGAACTGCTGAATTATTCTTATAGAACTTGAATTAGATTGAGAAATCTTTGTGGACCAAGCTCAATAGGCCTCCACGAACTTTCCTGAGACCAAACTTTTGAATTAGCCCATTGAGTGCCTCTTTGAATTTCTTTGCCTGAGTCCTCGTAACTGGTCCAATTGGAATTTGAACTGGCTCCCTTGAAGACGTTCCATGATTTGCATAACTGATACGAACCCCGCCAACAATGTGACGAAACCCGCAACACGATTAATGCCTCAGACCGTTATACTGTCAAATTCAAATGGAAACCGCGACCTAACACCTATATCATATGCGAACCTAGGTATAAAGGATGAAGACGCCACAATCAAGGATGTAAAACTCGATTGATAAGTCCAGGTATGAACGCCAAAGAGTAAATTTGATAAGTTCGAATGGTTCTTTAAAGAACAAAGACAAAACTCTCACAATATTATTAATCATCAAAACTGAATATTACAAACCCAAAAACTGTTAAAAATACTTAGGCTTACTGTAGGTCCCTATAAGCCTATGAAATATTATGCCCCAAAATAAATTCGCCCAAAATTAAAATAAAACGAAACTAAAGGAATGAGAAGAGTTCCATAGTTGGCATTCAAGCCTACAATTCTGCAATTTATGTAATTAAGAAAAAAAGACAATCAAATTCTGATTTTAGGAAAAACTAAAATTTGATTTCAATCTTGAACTACTGGTTTATTATTCTAGAAATTGAATTAGATTGAAACATCTTTGTGGACCAAGCTCTAGGCCTCTACGATCTTTCCTGAGACCAAACTTCTTGAATTAGCCCATTAAGTGCCTCTTTGAACTTCCTTGCCTCAGCCCTCGTAACTGGTCCAATTGGAATTTGAACTGGTTCCTGTGAAAACATGCCATGATTTGCATAACTGATACGAACCCTGCCAACAATGTGACGAAACCCGTAACACGATTAATGTCTCGAATCGTTCTACTGTCAAATTCAAATTGAAACCGCGACCCAACAACTATATCAGATGCGAACCTAGGTATAAAGGATGAAGATGCCATAATCAATGATGGAAAACTCGATTGATAAGTCCAGGAATAATTGCCCCAGTGTAAATCTGATAAATTCGAATAGTTCTTCAAAGAACCAGAGAGAAAACTCTCACAATATTATTAATGATCAAAACTGCATAATACAAACCCTAAAATTGTTTAAATAGCTGAGGCTTACAGTAGGGCCCTATAAGCCTACGAAATTTTATGCCCCAAAAAAAATTTGCCCAAAATTAAAATAAAACGAAACTAAAGGACTGAGGAAAGTTTCATAGTTGGCTTGCAAGCCTACAATTCAACAATTTAAGCAGTTAAGAAAAATGACAATCAAATTCTAATTTTAGGAAAACTAAAATTTGACTTCAATCTTGAACTGCTGGTTTATTCTTCTATAACTTGAATTAGATTGAAACATCTTTGTGGACCAAACTCAATAGGCCTCTACGAACTTTCCTGAGACCAAAATTCTTGAATTAGCCTATTGAGTGCCTCTTTGAACTTCTTTGCTCGAGCCCTCGTAACTGGTCCAATTGGAATTTGAATAGGTTCTCTTGAAGACTTGCCATGATTTGCATAACTGATACGAACTCCGCCAACAATGTGACGAAACCTGAAAGATTAATGCCTCGGACCGTTCAACTTTCAGATTCAAATAACTGATATTCACCATTTCCTGAAAAAAATAAACTGTCAGATTCAAATGGAAACCGCGATCCAACACCTATATCAGATGCTAACCTAGGTATAAAGGATGAAGACGCAACAATCAAGGATGGAAAACTCGATTGATAAGTCCAGGTATCAACGCCACAGAGTAAATCTGAAAAGTTCGAATAGTTCTTCAAAGAACCAAAGAGAAAACTCTCACAATATTATTAATGATCAAAACTGCATATTACAAATCCTAAAACTGTTAAAATTGCTGAGGCTTACAGTAGGGCCCTATAAGCCTACGAAATATTATGTCCCAAAATAAATTCGACCAAAATTAAAATAAAATGAAACTAAAGGAATAAGGAAAGTTCCATAGTTGGCATGCAAGCCTACAATTCAGCAATTTAAGCAATTAAGAAAAAAAGACAGTCAAATTCTGATTTTAGGTAAACTAAAATTTGACTTGAATCTTGAACCGCTGGATTATTCTTCTAGAAGTTGAATTAGATTGAGACATCTTTGTGGACCAAGCTCAGTAGGCCTCCACGAACTTTCCTGAGACCAAACTACTTGAATTAGCCAATTAAGTGCCTCTTTGAACCTCCTTAGCCGAGCCCTCGTAACTGGTCCAATTTGAATTTGAACTGGTTCTCTTGAAGATGTGCCATGATTTAAATAACTGATACGAACCCCGCCAACAATGTGACAAAACCCATAACACGATTAATGCCTCGGACCGTTCTACTGTTAGATTCAAATGGAAACCGCGACTCAACAACTATATCAGATGCGAACCTAGGTATAAAGGATGAAGATGCCATAATCAAGGATGGAAAACTCGATTGATAAGTCCAGGTATGAACGCCACAGAATAAATCTGATAAGTTTGAATAGTTCTTCAAAGAACCAAAGAGAAAACTCTCATAATATTATTAATGATCAAAACTGCATACTACAAACACTAAAATAGTTCAAATAGCTGAGGCTTACAGTAGGGCCTATAAGCCTACGAAATATTATGCCCCAGAAAAAATTCGCCCAAAATAAAAATAAAACGAAACTAAATGAATAAGAAAAGTTTCATAGTTGGCTTGCAAGCCTACAATTCAGAAATTTTAGCAATTAAGAAAAATTACAATCAAATTCTGATTTTAGGAAAACTAAAATTTGACTTCAATCTTGAACTGCTGGTTTATTTCTCTAGAACTTGAATTAGATTGAAACATCTTTGTGGACCAAGCTCAATAGGCCTCTACGAACTTTCTTGAGACCAAACTTCTTGAATTAGCCCATTGAGTGCCTCTTTGAACATCCTTGCCTCAGCCCTCGTAACTGGTCCAATTGGAATTTGAACTGGTTCCTGTGAAGACATGCCATGATTTGCATTACTGATACGAACCCCGCCAACAATGTGACGAAACTCGTAACACGATTAATGGCTCGGACCGTTCTACTATCAGATTCAATTGGAAACCGCTACCCAACACCTATATGAGATGCTAGCATAGGTATAAAGGATAAAGACGCCACAGTCAAGAATGGAAATCTCGATTGATAAGTCCAAGTATGAACACCATAGAGTAAATTTGATAAGTTCGAATAGTTTTTCAAAGAACCAAAGAGAAAACTCTCACAATATTATTAATGATCAAAACTGCATATTACAAACACTAAAACTGTTTAAATAACTGAGGCTTACAGTAGTGCCCTATAAGCCTACAAATTATTATGCCCCAAAATAAATTCGCCAAAAGTAAAAATGAAACGAAACTAATAGAATAAGGAATGTTCCATAGTTGGCATGGAAGCCTACAATTCAGCAATTTAAGCAATTAAGAAAAAATTACAATCAAATTCTAATTTTAGGAAAACTAAAATTTGACTTCAATCTTGAACTACTAGATTATTTTTCTAGAACTTGAATTAGATTGAGACATCTTTGTGAACCAAGATCAATTGGCCTCCAAGAATTTTCCTGAGACCAAACTTATTGAATTAGCCCATTGAGTGCCTCTTTGAACTTCTTTGCCCGAGCCCTCATAACTGGTCCAATTGGAATTTTAACTGGTTCCCTTTAAGACGTGCCATGATTTGCATAACTGATACGAACCCCGCCAACAATGTGACGAAACCCATAACACGATTAATGCCTCGGACCGTTCTACTGTCAGATTCAAATGGAAATCACGACCCAACACCAATATCAGATGCGAACCTAGGTATAAAGGATGAAGATGCCATAATCAAGAATGGAAAACTCGATTGATAAGTCCAGGTATGAATGCCACAGAGTAAATCTTCTAAGTTCGAATTGTTCTTCAAAGAACTAAAGAGAAAACTCTCACAATATTATTAATGATCAAAATTGCATGTTATAAACCCTAAAATAGTTTAAATAGTTGAGGCTTACAGTAGGGCCTTATAAGCCTACGAAATATTATGCCCCAAAATTGATTCGCCCAAAATTAAAATAAAAACGAAACTAAAGGAATAAGGAAAGTTCCATAGTTGGCATGCAAGCCTACAATTCAGCAATTTAAGCAATTAAGAAAAAAAGACAATCAAATTCTGATTTTTGGAAAACTAAAATTTGACTTCAATCTTGATCTACTGGTTTATTCTTCTAGAACTTGAATTAGATTGAAACAACTTTGTGGACCAAGCTCAATAGGCCTCTACGAACTTTCCTGAGACCAAACTTCTTGAATTAGCCCATTGAGTGCCTCTTTGAACTTCTTTGCCCGAGCCCTCATAACTGGTCCAATTGGAATTTGAACAGGTTCCCTTGAAGACTTGCCATGATTTGCATAACTGACATGAACCCCGCCAACAATGTGACGAAACCCGAATCAAGATAAATGCCTCGAACCGTTCAACTGTCAGATACAAATGGAAACCGCGACCCAACACCTATATCAGATGCTAACCTAGGTATAAAGGATGAAGACGCCACAATCAAGGATGAAAAACTTGATTGATTATTCCAGGTATGAACGCAATACATTAAATCTGATAAGTTCGAACATTTCTTCAAAGAACCAAAAAGAAAACTCTCGTAATATTATTAATGATTAACACTGCATATTACAAACCCGAAAACTATTTAAATAACTGAGGCTTACAGTAGGACCCTATAAGCCTACAAAATATTATGCCCCAAAATAAATTCGCCCAAAATTAAAATAAAATGAAACAAAAGAATAAGGAAAGTTCCATAGTTGGCATACAAGCCTACAATTCAGCAATTTAAGCAATTAAGAAAAAATGACAATCAAATTCTAATTTTTGGAAAACTAAAATTTGACTTCAATCTTGAACCGCTGGATTATTCTTCTAGAACTTGAATTAGATTGAGACATCTTTGTGGACCAAGCTCAATAGGCCTCCATAAATTTTCCTCAGACCAAACTTTTGAATTAGCCCATTGAGTGCCTCTTTGAACTTCTTTGCCCGAGCCCTCGTAACTGGTCCAATTTGAGCTGGTTCCCTTAAAGACGTGCCATGATTTTCATAACTGATACGAACCTCACCAACAATGTGACGAAACCCGTAACACTATTAATGCATCGGACCGTTCTATTGTCAGATTCAAATAGAAACCGCGACCCAACACCTATATCATATGCGAACCTAGGTATAAAGGATGAAGACGCCACAATCAAGGATGGAAAACTCGATTGATAAGTCCAGGTATGAATGCCACAGAGTAAATCCGATAAGTTTGAATAGTTCTTCAATGAACCAAAGAGAAAACTCTCACAATATTATTAATGATCAAAACAGCATATTACAAACCCTAAAACTGTTAAAATTGCTAAGGCTTACAGTAGGGCCATATAAGCCTACGAAATATTATGCCCCAAAATAAATTCTCCCAAAATTAAAATAAAAAGAAACTAAAGGAATAAGGAAAGTTCCGTAGTTGGCATGCAAGATTACAATTCAACAATTTAAGCAATTAAGAAAAAAAGACAATCAAATTCTGACTTTAGGAAAACTAAAATTTGACTTCAATCTTGAACTACTGGATTATTCTTCTAGAATTTGAATTAGATTGAAACATCTTTGTGGACCAAGCTAAATAGGCCTCTACGAACTTTCCTGAGACCAAACTTCTTGAATTAGCCCACTGAGTGCCTCTTTGAACTTCTTTGCCCAAGCCCTCGTAACTGGTCCAATTGGAACTGGTTCCCTTTAAGACGTGCCATGATTTTCATAACTGATACTAACCCCCCGCAAACAATGTGACGAAACCCATAGCACGATTAATGCCTCGGACTGTTCTACTGTCAGATTCAAATGGAAATCGCGACCCAACACCTATATCAGATGCGAACCTAGGTATAAAGGATGAAGATGCCATAATCAAGGATGGAAAACTCGATTGATAAGTCCAGGTATGAACGCCACAGAATAAATCTGCTAAGTTCGAATTGTTCTTCAAAGAACCAAAGAGAAAACTCTCACAATAATATTAAAGATCAAAATTGCATATTACAAACCCTAAAATTTTTTAAATTGCCAAGACTTACAGTAGGGCCCTATAAGCCTACGAAATATTATGCCCCAAAACAAAAATATGCCCAAAATTAAAATTAAATGAAACAAAAAGAATAAGGAAAGTTCCATAGTTGGCATGCAAGCCTACAATTCAGCAATTTAAGCAATTAAGAAAAAATGACAATCAAATTCTAATTTTAGGAAAACTAAAATTTGACTTCAATATTGAACTGTTGGATTATTCTTCTAGAACTTGAATTAGATAGAGACATCTTTGTGGACCACGCTCAATAGGCCTCCACGAATTTTCCTGAGACCAAACTTCTTGAATTAGCCCATTGAGTGCCTCTTTGAACTTCTTTGCTCAAGCCCTCGTAAGTGGTCCAATTGGAATTTGAACTGGTTCCCTTAAAGACGTGACAAGATTTTCATAACTGATACGAACCTCGCCAACAATGTGACGAAACCCGTAACACGATTAATGCCTCGGACCGTTCTACTGTCAGATTCAAATGGAAACCTTGACCCAAAACCTATATCAGATACGAAACTAGGTATAAAGGATGAAGACGCAACAATCAAGGATGGAAAACTCGATTGATAATTCCAGGTATGAACGCCACAGAGTAAATCTGATAAGTTCGAATATTTCTTCAAAGAACTAAAGAGAAAACTCTCACAATATTATTAACGATCAAAACTGCATATTACAAACCCTAAAATTGTTTAAATTGCCAAGGCTTACAGTAGGGCCCTATAAGCCTACGAAATATTATGTCCCAAAAGAAAATCGCCCAAAATTGAAATAAAACGACACTAAAGAAATAAGGAGAGTTTCATAGTTGGCATGCAAGCCTACAATTCAGCAATTTAAGCAATTAAGAAAATTGACAATCAAATTCTAATTTTAGGAAAACTAAAATTTGACTTCAATCTTGAATTGCTGGATTATTCTTCTAAAACTTGAATTAGATTGAGACATCTTTGTAGACCAAGCTCAATAGGCCTCCATGAATTTTCCTGAGACAAAACTTCTTGAATTTGCCCATTGAGTGCCTCTTTGAACTTCTTTGCCCGAGCCCTCGTAACTGGTCCAATTGGAATTTAAACTGGTTCCCTTGAAGACGTGCCATGATTTGCATAACAGATACGAACCCCGCCAATAATGTGATGAAACCTGAATCAAGATTAATGCCTCAGACCGTTCAATTGTCAGATTCAAATAGAAACCGCTACCCAACACCTATATGAGATGCTAGCATAGGTATAAAGGATGAAGACGCCACAGTCAAGAATGGAAAACTCGATTTATAAGTCCAGTTATGAACGCCATAGAGTAAATCTGATAAGTTCGAATAGTTCTTCAAAGAACCAAAGAGAAAACTCTCACAATATTATTAATGATCAAAACTGCATATTACAAACACTAAAACTGTTTAAATAACTGAGGCTTACAGTAGTGCCCTATAAGCCTACAAATTATTATGCCCCAAAATAAATTCGCCAAAAGTTAAAATGAAACGAAATTAAAATATTAAGGAATGTTCCATAGTTGGCATGGAAGCCTACAATTCAGCAATTTAAGCAATTAAGAAAAAATTACAATCAAATTCTAATTTTAGGAAAACTAAAATTTGACTTCAATCTTGAACTGCTGGATTATTCTTCTAGAACTTGAATTAGATTGAGACATCTTTGTGAACCAAGATCAATTGGCCTCCAAGAATTTTCCTCAGACCAAACTTATTGAATTAGCCCATTGAGTGCCTCTTTGAACTTCTTTGCCCGAGCACTCGTAACTGGTCTAATTGGAATTTCAACTGGTTCGCTTGAAGACGTGCCATGATTTGCGTAGCTGATACGAACCCCGCCAATAATGTGATGAAACCCGAATCAAGATTAATGCCTCAGACCGTTCAATTGTAAGATTCAAATGCAAACCGCTACCCAACACCTATATGAGATGCTAACATAGGTATAAAGGATAAAGACGCCACAGTCAAGGATGAAAAACTCGATTGATAAGTCCAGTGATGAACGCCATAGAGTAAATCTGATAAGTTCGAATAGTTTTTCAAAGAACCAAAGAGAAAACTCTCACAATATTATTAATGATCAAAACCGCATATTAAAAATCTTAAAATTGTTTAAATAACCGAGGCTTACAGTAGGGCCCTATAAGCCTACAAAATATTATGCCCCAAAATAAATTCGCCCAAAATTAAAATAAAATGAAACTAAAAGAATAAGGAAAGTTCCATAGTTGGCATGCAAGCCTACAATTCTACAATTTAAGCAATTAAGAAAAAATGACAATCAAATTCTAATTTTCGAAAAACTAAAATTTGACTTCAATCTTGAACTGCTGGATTATTCTTCTAGAACTTGAATTAGATTGAGACATCTTTGTGAACCAAGCTCAATAGGCCTCCAAGAATTTTCCTGAGACCAAACTTATTGAATTAGCCCATTGAGTGCCTCTTTGAACTTTTTTGCCAGAGCCCTCGTAACTGGTCTAAATGGAATTTGAACTGGTTCCCTTGAAGATGTGCCATGATTTGCATAACTGATACGAACCCGGCCAATAATGTGATGAAACCTGAATCAAGATTAATGCCTCAGACCGTTCAATTGTAAGATTCAATTTGAAACCGCTACCCAACACCTATATGAGATGCTAGCATAGGTATAAAGGATAAAGACGCCACAGTCAAGAATGGAAAACTCGATTTATAAGTCCAGTTATGAACGCCATAGAGTAAATCTGATAAGTTCGAATAGTTCTTCAAAGAACCAAAGAGAAAACTCTCACAATATTATTAATGATCAAAACTGCATATTACAAACACTAAAACTGTTTAAATAACTGAGGCTTACAGTAGTGCCCTATAAGCCTACAAATTATTATGCCCCAAAATAAATTCGCCAAAAGTTAAAATGAAACGAAATTAAAATATTAAGGAATGTTCCATAGTTGGCATGGAAGCCTACAATTCAGCAATTTAAGCAATTAAGAAAAAATTACAATCAAATTCTAATTTTAGGAAAACTAAAATTTGACTTCAATCTTGAACTGCTGGATTATTCTTCTAGAACTTGAATTAGATTGAGACATCTTTGTGAACCAAGATCAATTGGCCTCCAAGAATTTTCCTCAGACCAAACTTATTGAATTAGCCCATTGAGTGCCTCTTTGAACTTCTTTGCCCGAGCACTCGTAACTGGTCTAATTGGAATTTCAACTGGTTCGCTTGAAGACGTGCCATGATTTGCGTAGCTGATACGAACCCCGCCAATAATGTGATGAAACCCGAATCAAGATTAATGCCTCAGACCGTTCAATTGTAAGATTCAAATGCAAACCGCTACCCAACACCTATATGAGATGCTAACATAGGTATAAAGGATAAAGACGCCACAGTCAAGGATGAAAAACTCGATTGATAAGTCCAGTGATGAACGCCATAGAGTAAATCTGATAAGTTCGAATAGTTTTTCAAAGAACCAAAGAGAAAACTCTCACAATATTATTAATGATCAAAACCGCATATTAAAAATCTTAAAATTGTTTAAATAACCGAGGCTTACAGTAGGGCCCTATAAGCCTACAAAATATTATGCCCCAAAATAAATTCGCCCAAAATTAAAATAAAATGAAACTAAAAGAATAAGGAAAGTTCCATAGTTGGCATGCAAGCCTACAATTCTACAATTTAAGCAATTAAGAAAAAATGACAATCAAATTCTAATTTTCGAAAAACTAAAATTTGACTTCAATCTTGAACTGCTGGATTATTCTTCTAGAACTTGAATTAGATTGAGACATCTTTGTGAACCAAGCTCAATAGGCCTCCAAGAATTTTCCAGAGACCAAACTTATTGAATTAGCCCATTGAGTGCCTCTTTGAACTTTTTTGCCAGAGCCCTCGTAACTGGTCTAAATGGAATTTGAACTGGTTCCCTTGAAGATGTGCCATGATTTGCATAACTGATACGAACCCGGCCAATAATGTGATGAAACCTGAATCAAGATTAATGCCTCAGACCGTTCAATTGTAAGATTCAATTGGAAACCGCTACCCAACACCTATATGAGATGCTAGCATAGGTATAAAGGATAAAGACGCCACAGTCAAGAATGGAAAACTCGATTGATAAGTCCAGTTATGAACGCCATAGAGTAAATCTGATAAGTTCGAATAGTTCTTCAAAGAACCAAAGAGAAAACTCTCACAATATTATTAATGATCAAAACTGCATATTACAAACACTAAAACTGTTTAAATAACTGAGGCTTACAGTAGTGCCCTATAAGCCTACAAATTATTATGCCCCAAAATAAATTCGCCAAAAGTTAAAATGAAACGAAATTAAAAGAATAAGGAATGTTCCATAGTTGGCATGGAAGCCTACAATTCAGCAATTTAAGCAATTAAGAAAAAATTACAATCAAATTCTAATTTTAGGAAAACTAAAATTTGACTTCAATCTTGAACTGCTGGATTATTCTTCTAGAACTTGAATTAGATTGAGACATCTTTGTGAACCAAGATCAATTGGCCTCCAAGAATTTTCCTCAGACCAAACTTATTGAATTAGCCCATTGAGTGCCTCTTTGAACTTCTTTGCCCGAGCACTCGTAACTGGTCTAATTGGAATTTCAACTGGTTCGCTTGAAGACGTGCCATGATTTGCGTAGCTGATACGAACCCCGCCAATAATGTGATGAAACCCGAATCAAGATTAATGCCTCAGACTGTTCAATTGTAAGATTCAAATGCAAACCGCTACCCAACACCTATATGAGATGCTAACGTAGGTATAAAGGATAAAGACGCCACAGTCAAGGATGGAAAACTCGATTGATAAGTCCAGTTATGAATGCCATAGAGTAAATCTGATAAGTTCGAATAGTTCTTCAAAGAACCAAAGAGAAAACTCTCACAATATTATTAATGATCAAAACTGCATATTAAAAATCCTAAAAATTTTTAAATAACCGAGGCTTACAGTAGGGCCCTATAAGCCTACAAAATATTATGCCCCAAAATAAATTCGCCCAAAATTAAAATAAAACAAAACTAAAAGAATAAGGAAAGTTCCATAGTTGGCATGCAAGCCTACAATTCTACAATTTAAGCAATTAAGAAAACATGACAATCAAATTCTAATTTTTGGAAAACTAAAATTTGACTTCAATCTTGAACTGCTGGATTATTCTTCTAGAACTTGAATTAGATTAAGACATCTTTGTGAACCAAGCTCAATAGGCCTCCAAGAATTTTCCTGGGACCAAACTTATTGAATTAGCCCATTGAGTGCCTCTTTTAACTTTTTTGCCAGAGCCCTCGTAACTGGTCCAAATGGAATTTGAACTGGTTCCCTTGAAGATGTGCCATGATTTGCATAACTGATACGAACCCCGCCAATAATGTGATGGAACCCGAATCAAGATTAATGCCTCAGACCGTTCAATTGTAAGATTCAAATGGAAACCGCTACCCAATACCTATATGAGATGCTAACATAGGTATAAAGGATGAAGACGCCACAGTCAAGGATGGAAAACTCGATTGATATGTCCAGGTTTGAACGCCACAGAGTAAATCTGATAAGTTCGAATAGTTCTTCAAAGAACCAAAGAGAAATCTCTCATAATATTATTAATGATCAAAATTGCATATTACAAACCCTAAAATTGTTTAAATAGCTGAGGCTTATAGTAGGGCCCTATAAGCCTACGAAATAATATGCCCAAAAATAAATTCGTCCAAAATTAAAATCAAACGAAACTAAAGGAATAAGGAAAGTTTTATAGTTGGCATGCAAGCCTAAAATTCAGCAATTTAAGCAATTAAGGAAAATGACAATCAAATTCTAGACCAAGTCTTTTGTGGCTGAGTGGTAAGCTACTTGGGTGTACTACCCAAGAGGTTTAGTGTTCGAGTCATGGGGGCCGTGGCCACTGGAGTATTTACCCGGCGCCTCCATGCCTCGGGGGACTAGTCGAGGTGCGCTCAAGCTGACGAAACCCATAACACGATTAATTCCTCGGATCGGACCGTTGTACTGTCAGATTCAAATGGATACCGCGACCCAACACGTATACCAGATGCTAACCTAGGTATAAAGGATGAAGACGCCACAATCAAGGATGGAAAACTCGATTGATAAGTCCAGGTACGAACGCCACAGAGTAAATCTGATAAGTTCGAATAGTTATTCAAAGAACCAAAGAGATAACTCTCACAATATTATTAATGATCAAAACTGCATATTACAAACCCTAAAACTGTTGAAATAACTGAGGCTTACAGTAGTGCCCTATAAGCCTATAAATTATTATGCCCCAAAATAAATTCGCCAAAAGTTTAAATGAAACGAAACTAAAAGAATAAGGAATGTTCCATAGTTGGCATGCAAGCCTACAATTCAGCAATTTAAGCAATTTAGAAAAAAAAGACAATCAAATTCTGATTTTAGGAAAACTAAAATTTGACTTCAATCTTGAACTGCTATATTATTCTACAAGAACTTGAATTAGATTGAGACATCTTTGTGAACCATGCTCAATAGGCCTTCAAGAATTTTCCTGAGACCAAACTTCTTGAAATAGCCCATTGAGTGCCTCTTTGAAATTCTTTGCTCGAGCCCTCGTAACTGGTCCAATTGGAATTTGAACTGGTTCCCTTGAAGACGTGCCATGATTTGCATAACTGATACGAACCCCGCCAGCAATGTGACAAAACCCGTAACACGATTAATGCCTCGGACCGTTCTACTGTCAGATTCAAATGGAAATCGTGACCCAACACCTATATTAGATGCGAACATAGGTATAAAGGATGAAGACGCCACATTCAAGGATGGAAAAATCAATTGATAAGTCTAGGTATGAACGATACAGAGTAAATCTGATCACTTCGAATCGTTCTTTAAAGAACAAAAGAGAAAACTCTCACAATATTATTAATGATCAAATCTACATATTACAATTCCTAAAACTGTTTAAATAGCTGAGGCTTATAGTAGGGCCCTATAAACCAACGAAATATTATGCCCCAAAATAAATTCGCCCAAAATTAAAATAAAACGAAACTAAAGGAACAATGAAAATTCCATAGTTGGCATTCAAGCCTACAATTCAGCAATTTATGCAATTAAGAAAAAAAGACAATCATATTCTGATTTTGGGAAATCTAAAATTTGACTTCAATCATGAACTATTTGATTATTCTTCTAGAACTTGAATTAGATTGAGACATCTTTGTGTACCAAGCTCAATAGGCCTCCACGAACTTTCCTGAGACCAAACTTCTTGAATTAGCCCATTGAGTGCCTCTTTGAACTTCCTTGCCCGAGCCCTCGTAACTGGTCCAATTAGAATTTGAACTGGTTCCCTTGAAGACGTGCCATGAGTTGCATAACTGATATAAACCCCGCCAACAATGTGACGAAAATCGTAACACGATTAATGCCACGGACCGTTCTACTGTCAGATTCAAATGGAAACCGCGACCCAACACCTATATCAGATGCGAACCAAGGTATAAAGGATGAAGACGCCACAATCAAGGATGGAAATTTCGATTGATAAGTCCAGGTATGAACGCCACAGAGTAAATCTGATAAGTTCGAATGGTTCTTCAAAGAACCAAAGAAAAAACTCTCACAATATTATTAATGATCAAATAATTGTGTTTTGAATTATCTATTAATGTTTGACGATTGACTATACGAGAATAAGGTATATAGATGAGGGTTTCCTTGTTTGAATTAGTCGCTCGACGTAATTGGTCTCGTATAGTTGAGAGTTAAACTTAATCAATGCTTTGTTTAAAATTACGTGTTTAACTTTATTGATGACTACCGTGTGTATTTATCGTTGCTTCAAATTTCGGGACGAAATTTCTTTAAGGAGGGTAGAATGTAACAACCCTAAAATTTTTAAGTGTGTAAATAATTATTTTTAGTTAGCAATATTATATGAGTGTGCCTATGTAAGACATGTGTTTGAAAAATTTAAGTGTTTGGTGGACATATCAATTAAATCATGAGTGAGCGCGTTTAGTTTGAGAGTTATATTTTATTAATTTATATTTGTTAAAAAAAAAGTGAAGGGTTGATATGTATTTTTGTTATATAGTGTTTACAGGCCCGCAAATGTGTTAAATAATGTAATTAAGATTAAAACTTAGTACCGGGGTCATGGGTACCCATTGGGCTACTCATTTTAACACTTTGTACTGCATTCTGGGCTCATATGAGTCTCTTTTGTAAGCCCATAAAAAGAAAAACGGGATTTATATATTTGTGTGTGTTTTATTGGCATGTGTTGTGTGTGTAGTGTATATATATACTTATATTAAAAACCCTAGCCCCCATATTAAAACAAAAAGGGAAGAGAAGAAAAGAGAGAAGAAGAGAGAACAGACGTTTGTGTGTGTGTATGTGTGTGTGTGTGTGTGTGTGTGTGTGTGTGTGTGAGAGAGAGAGAGAGAAGAAGAAGAAGAAGAAGAAGAAGAAAAGAGAATGGTCTCGGGTTCGTGGGCACGTGGGGAATCGCGGAGCATTCGTGGGTATCGATTTTTGATCAACGAGGTGAGTTAAATTTTTGTGTATCCGAGTATATATATATACACGTATGTATATATACATGTACACGGGAGTAAATTAAATTAGTATATGTTTAATTTAATTATTAGGGTTAAATCTTTGTAATGGATATGTTGTTATTGTTGAAGTAATCTAGATATTTTCTTTTCCCTTCGTGTGACTTTGTGATTATGACATTAGGGTATTCGAAAGGGTTAGGTAAATAGTTAGTTTGATAAAACCACATGTGAAATATTCATGGTGATTAAGAAATATATGTGAAATTCGTTTTTTTTGTAATTTATACAGTTGCAGAAACTTGAGAAAATTATTAGAAAATTGTAGCTTTGAATTTGAACATTCTGTCCGCGATGGTCTGTAGGAAACGCGATTCTGCACACTTTTTGTCTAATGGAGTTTTTCCTGATTCTGCACCGTTTGGGCAGAAATTGAAGATTTCAGTAGCAGTTTTTAGTATATTAAAATGTACGAAATTGGAGAAATATGATTCGTTGTGTTTATTTTTATTCGTTCGTATGATTTAACGAAAATTGCTTAGAGATACATGAATTCTCATATAATGTTGATTATAAAAAAAAATGAGTGATAGTCTTAACGTTGAGTCCGATGAAAATTTTGTGGAATGATTGTTATAATGCTTTACGATATGAGAATTTGAATTTTTATTATGGGTTTTATGTAGGCTAATATTGAATGTTGGGTTGAGGTTATTGTACCTGAAATAATTGACCTTATTGTGTGGTCATTTTGATAACAATGAGTAAATTAGATACGTTGAATAGTATATTGGGGATCTTGTAATTTGATTAGAAATTATTGAGGGAAGAATTGTTACGGGTTAATTGATAAAACCCTCTATTGTAAGAAATTGGAATACATCTAAAATTTAGAGATGTGATTGGATGATGAGACGGAACTATGTGATAATCGTGAAATTCACAATTATTGGGATAATACGAACGATAAGTGATAATTGCAACATAGTTCTATAGTGTTCACCGCTCCCCGTTATGTGATATATTGTTTTTGGTAGCTCGCACTCTTTTGCCAGTGGCTTCGTGATCAAGCTTGCTTAAGACTTGTTGAGTGTACTTTTTGCCAGTGGCTTCGTGATCAAGCTGGCCTAAGCCTTATGCTCGGCTTATATTGTATAGACGTCTTGACATATTGACCAGCCGTCCGTTGTGTATACCTGGTTTGGTTGATACCCCAACCAAACTAGCACCGGAGTGGGTGTTGGTAGTATGTCCGGGCACACATGGGATATATGTGTGGGCTGTACCATGGAGGGTGGCCAAGTGGTGAACCTAGGGAACACAAAGATAAATTAAAGGCTAATAAATAATGACAATGGAGTATTTCATAAGACTGATAAGATTGGAATAATGAATGCGACATTTAAGTTATAATGTGGACGGCTTATGTATGGAATTATTCTTCTGGTTTGTGATCATTCGATTTACAGGATGGTGGGCCCACTAACTTTTATGCAGGGCTGGCTCACCATAGATATCCGAGGTAAGTATAAAACTCGTAGTAACTTTGGATTTTTGGGCAAGAAACTATTGCCACCACATAAATGGAAACTACTCTTTTGTCCAAATATGTGTGTGGAACTACCTGTCTTGGCTCAATAGTGTTGTAATGTGGTTTGTAGTCTACAGGTTCAGGTTGGAGCCCTCAAATTTTATTATTTTTGTTTAACTCATACCAGTCATGTGACTGACCCGAGTGTGTTATGCATTCGGGTGCGTTTCTGTGTGAAACGTAGTCGGATGACATGTGCAGGATATTGCTTTTGATAATGTGACCGTTGTGCTTGGCTGTGGAGTCTTTGGGCATTGGAACGTTGTAGTTGCTCTAACCATCGGATGTATAGACATTATATTTTTTTTTTATTATTTTCTTCTAGCTGAACTTTGTAAGAAATTTTATTTAATGAACTTTATATTTCTTTTGTAAATTAAAATGGTATTATATTTGTAATGGAATATTATTTCTTTTATAATGAAATGGAGGATTGGGAATATAAGTTTAATAATACATAGTTTTTATATTAACACAGGATCACGTGCCCTTATTTAATGAGTATTAAATTCTATTTTCAAATAAATTATTTATTAGCCTGTGTGAGGGTGTCACTCTCGGTGTTTTGGAAATTGAATATTAGTCTGGATACATGCTCTGGATTAAATATTTGGTTGTTCAAAAAATCGGGGTGTGACAGTTTGGTATCAGAGCTTTTGGTTACCTTAGATTGGGAGGAGTCTAGGGGATCCTCGGTATTGTGGTAGTGGGTCAGAGCTATAGGTTGCGGATTTATTTGGGTTTCGGGTTATGTGTACTTATGTGTTATCCATGTGTTGTCTACATGTTATTTAATTGTTTTTCAATCAATTAATTGCATAACTTTCCGAGCCTCTCATTACATGTTAATTTGTTGAAATCATTTGTTATATTATGAGTTGTATAATAGTGCATGCATACATATTGTTGGTATGACGGGTAGTAGAAGAGAGTTGGAGGATGATCAACAGAGGAGCTCCTGCCCAGTGGATTTCTATTGTTATTAGCCGGCCTTCAGCATTATCTGGTATCTACAAGCATATTATTCGGGAGATTATTATTTTATTGGAGTATCGAAAATTTGTTATTATCGAGAAAAATCTTATATGTTATTTCTCTTATTATCGACTAGTATTCTCATATGTGTTCTATAATTTGGTTATCTCGGATTTCTTATCATGGAGCTGTGTTTATCAACAAGTATTTTGGCATGGATCATAACTCTTGTGTCTGTATTCGGGCTTTCTATTATATTCTGGAGTATCTATCGGATCAACGGGATTCTATTTTCTACAACTATGACGAATCTGAGCACGTGTTGGTTTATTTTCGACCGCATTATTATCTTCGCAGTTTTATTTCCAGTACAGAGTTATGCATATTCCTGAAGCGGCATGTTTGAATAGTAAGTATGGGTATCATGAGGAGGTGTAATGGGGGACATGGTAAGAGGTAAACATGGGCATATAGTTAGAATCCTTGATTAACTGCGAGCATGTTGCACCATTGCATGCCTAGTTTGTATTCACATGTTTTGCATCAATAATTGTGTTTTGAATTATCTATTAATGTTTGACGATTGACTATACGAGAATAAGGTATATAGATGAGGGTTTCCTTGTTTGAATTAGTCGCTCGACGTAATTGGTCTCGTATAGTTGAGAGTTAAACTTAATCAATGCTTTGTTTAAAATTACGTGTTTAACTTTATTGATGACTACCGTGTGTATTTATCGTTGCTTCAAATTTCGGGACGAAATTTCTATAAGGAGGGTAGAATGTAACAACCCTAAAATTTTTAAGTGTGTAAATAATTATTTTTAGTTAGCAATATTATATGAGTGTGCCTATGTAAGACATGTGTTTGAAAAATTTAAGTGTTTGGTGGACATATCAATTAAATCATGAGTGAGCGCGTTTAGTTTGAGAGTTATATTTTATTAATTTATATTTGTTAAAAAAAAAGTGAAGGGTTGATATGTATTTTTGTTATATAGTGTTTACAGGCCCGCGAATGTGTTAAATAATGTAATTAACATTAAAACTTAGTACCGGGGTCATGGGTACCCATTGGGCTACTCATTTTAACACTTTGTACTGCATTCTGGGCTCATATGAGTCTCTTTTGTAAGCCCATGAAAAGAAAAACGGAATTTATATATTTGTGTGTGTTTTATTGGCATGTGTTGTGTGTGTAGTGTATATATATACTTATATTAAAAACCCTAGCCCCCATATTAAAACAAAAAGGGAAGAGAAGAAAAGAGAGAAGAAGAGAGAACAGACGTTAGTGTGTGTGTATGTGTGTGTGTGTGTGTGTGTGTGTGAGAGAGAGAGAGAGAGAGAGAGAGAGAGAGAGAAGAAGAAGAAGAAGAAGAAAAGAGAATGGTCTCGGGTTCGTGGGCACGTGGGGAATCGCGGAGCATTCGTGGGTATCGATTTTTGATCAACGAGGTGAGTTAAATTTTTGTGTATCCGAGTATATATATATACACGTATGTATATATACATGTACACGGGAGTAAATTAAATTAGTATATGTTTAATTTAATTATTAGGGTTAAATCTTTGTAATGGATATGTTGTTATTGTTGAAGTAATCTAGATATTTTCTTTTCCCTTCGTGTGACTTTGTGATTATGACATTAGGGTATTCGAAAGGGTTAGGTAAATAGTTAGATTGATAAAAACCACATGTGAAATATTCATGGTGATTAAGAAATATATGTGAAATTCGTTTTTTTTTGTAATTTATACAGTTGCAGAAACTTGAGAAAATTATTAGAAAATCGTAGCTTTGAATTTGAACATTCTGTCCGCGATGGTCTGTAGGAAACGCGATTCTGCACACCTTTCGTCTAATGGAGTTTTTCCTGATTCTGCACCGTTTGGGCAGAAATTGAAGATTTCAGTAGCAGTTTTTAGTATATTAAAATGTACGAAATTGGAGAAATATGATTCGTTGTGTTTATTTTTATTCGTTCGTATGATTTAACGAAAATTACTTAGAGATACATGAATTCTCATATAATGTTGATTATAAAAAAAAATGGGTGATAGTCTTAACGTTGAGTCCGATGAAAATTTTGTGGAATGATTGTTATAATACTTTACGATATGAGAATTTGAATTTTTATTACGGGTTTTATGTAGGCTAATATTGAATGTTGGGTTGAGGTTATTGTACCTGAAATAATTGACCTTATTGTGTGGTCATTTTGATAACAATGAGTAAATTAGATACGTTGAATAGTATTGGGGATCTTGTAATTTGATTAGAAATTATTGAGGGAAGAATTGTTACGGGTTAATTGATAAAACCCTCTATTGTAAGAAATTGGAATACATCTAAAAGTTAGAGATGTGATTGGATGATGAGACGAAACTATGTGATAATCGTGAAATTCACAATTATTGGGATAATACGAACGATAAGTGATAATTGCAATATAGTTCTATAGTGTTCACCGCTCCCCGTTATGTGATATATTATTTTTGGTAGCTCGCACTCTTTTGCCAGTGGCTTCGTGATCAAGCTGGCTTAAGACTTGTTGAGTGTACTTTTTGCCAGTGGCTTCGTGATCAAGCTGGCCTAAGCCTTATGCTCGGCTTATATTGTATAGACGTCTTGACATATTGACCAGCCGTCCGTTGTGTATACCTGGTTTGGTTGATACCCCAACCAAACTGGCACCGGAGTGGGTGTTGGTAGTATGTCCGGGCACACATGGGATATATGTGTGGGCTGTACCATAGAGGGTGGCCAAGTGGTGAACCTAGGGAACACAAAGATAAATTAAAGGCTAATAAATAATGACAATGGAGTATTTCATAAGACTGATAAGTTTGGAATAATGAATGCGACATTTAAGTTATAATGTGGACGGCTTATGTATGGAATTATTCGTCTGGTTTGTGATCATTCGATTTACAAGATGGTGGGCCCACTAACTTTTATGCAGGGCTGGCTCACCATAGATATCCGAGGTAAGTATAAAACTCGTAGTAACTTTGGATTTTGGGCAAGAAACTATTGCCACCACATAAATGGAAGCTACTCTTTTGTCCAAATATGTGTGTGGAACTACCTGTCTTGGCCCAATAGTGTTGTAATGTGGTTTGTAGTCTACAGGTTCAGGTTGGAGCCCTCAGATTTTATTATTTTTGTTTAACTCATACCAGTGATGTGACTGACCCGAGTGTGTTATGCATTCGGGTGCGTTTCTGTGTGAAACGTAGTCGGATGACATGTGCAGGATACTGCTTTTGATAATGTGACCGTTGTGCTTGGCTGTGGAGTCTTTGGGCATTGGAACGTTGTAATTGCTCTAACCATCGGATGTATAGACATTATATTTTTTTTTTATTTTCTTCTAGCTGAACTTTGTAAGAAATTTTATTTAATGAACTTTATATTTCTTTTGTAAATTAAAATGGTATTATATTTGTAATGGAATATTATTTCTTTTATAATGAAATGGAGGATTGGGAATATAAGTTTAATAATACATAGTTTTTATATTAACACAGGATTACGTGCCCTTATTTAATGAGTATTAAATTCTATTTTCAAATAAATTATTTATTAGCCTGTGTGAGGGTGTCACTCTCGGTGTTTTGGAAATTGAATATTAGTCTGGATACATGCTCTGGATTAAATATTTGGTTGTTCAAAAAATCGGGGTGTGACAGGCATGCATACCTATAATTTATTCTAGAGCTTGAATCGTGGACACCCAGCCTTGTGGATCACTAGTATCTTTCTTTGGGCCACAAAGATTAGTCTCAATCCAAATTTGTTGAACCAGCCCATTGAGATTATCCTTGAACCGATTTTTTCGTGCCCTTGTAACTGGACCAATTAGCACGTGGTTCGGATCCGCATTCCACCTTGTGCTCGCCGCCATGTTCTCATCAACCTATATCAGATGTGAACCTAGGTATAAAGGATGAAGACACCACAATCAGGATGGAAAACTCGATTGATAAGTCCAGATATGAACGCCACAGAGTAAATCTGATAAGTTCGAATTGTTCTTCAAAGAACAAAAGAGAAAACTCTCACAATATTATTAATGATCAAAACTGCATATTACAAACCCTAAAACTGTTTAAATAACTGAGCCTACGAAATATTATGCCCCAAAATAAATTCACCCAAAATTAAAATAAAAGGAAACTAAAAGAATAAGGAAAGTTCCGTAGTTGGCATGTAAGCCTACAATTCAACAATTTAAGCAATTAAGAAAAAATGACAATCAAATTCTGATTTTAGGAAAACTAAAATTTTACTTCAATAATTTTTCGAAAATTTTTTTTTTTGACTTCAATCTTGAACTGCAGGATTATTCTTCTAGAACTTGAATTAGATTGAGAAATCTTTGTGAACCAAGCTCAATAGGCCTCCACGAACTTTCCCGAGACCAAACTCCTTAAATTAGCCCATTGAGTGCCTCATTGAACTTCCGTGCTTGAGCCCTCGTAACTGGTCCAATTGTAATTTGAACTGGTTCCCTTGAAGACGTGCCATGATTTGCATAACTGACACGAACCCCGCCAATAATGTGACGAAACCCATAACACGATTAATGCCTCAGACCATTCTACTGTCAGATTCAAATAGAAACCGCGACCCAAAACCTATATCAGATGCGTACCTAGGTATTAAGGATGAACACGCCACAATCAAGGATGCAAAACTCGATTGATAAGTCCAGGTATGAACGCCACAGAGAAAATCTGATAAGTTCGAATAGTTCTTCAAAGAAATAAAGAGAAAACTATCACAATATTATTAATGATCAAAACTGCATATTACAAACCCTAAAACTGTTTAAATAGTTGAGGCTTATAGTAGGGCCCTATAATCCTACGAAATATTATGCCCCAAAATAAATTCTCCCAAAATTAAAATAAAACGAAACTAAAGGAATAAGGAAAGTTCCATAGTTGGCATGCAAGCCTACAATTTAGCAATTTAAGCAATTAAGAAAAAATGACAATCAAATTCTGATTTTTGGAAAACTAAAATTTGATTTCAATAATTTTCCGAAAAAAAAAAAATTTGACTTCAATCTTGAACTGCTGGATTATTCTGCTAGAACTTGAATTAGATTGAGACTGTAATAACCTGCATTTTCATGCATTATTATATTTAAAATTTTCATTATCATTTGCATTATCATATTTAAAATTTAATATATATTGTCTGTTTATATGTTAATTTCGATTCTTATGTGAAAAGTTTAATTCTTGACTAATTTCATAATTGAAATTTCTTTTGGGGTCAAAATGCAATTTTCATAAAACTTGCAATACCTGTGTTAAATTTCAAAACTGTATTTCAAAACGGTGGAATTATTTCTTTTAAACTCAAACTGTATTTTTATAAAATCAGAAAACTATTTCTAACGTTAAAATGAATTCTCTGTATTTTTGTGATAAACACCGTGTCACGAAAATACCAGTGTAGGTTTAAAACTGTCCGCGCAGTGTTAAACTTCCACAGAATTTTGGAAGTAAATGATTGAACAAATTTATTTATACCCAAATTATTATGCTGATGCTTTTCCTTAGGCCTTGTTTGGCAAATGTTGTAGTATGTGTGTTGCCCTTATGCCATAAGCTAGATTACCCAAACACACTTTGACAACACATCATCTCCACCAACCACCTACAATCTTCAGTGGAGCTTTATGTGTAGTGGATACACATCATTTTGCACATTCTTTGTAATTAATGGAAAAGTAATCTTTTGATTGTGCTTTGTTTGGCAATGAGTACCTTGCATGTGTAATTGTTAAATTTATAGCTTAATTGCCAAACACCCACAAATTGACCCCTATATACTTGGCCCTTGGATCATCCGAGAGTGGTATAACTCCACTTATATGATGAAGAGTTAGTGGGTATCTACACATTATGCACAATCCTATTAATCTACTAATAGTTTAGAAATTAGTGGTTAATTATAAGATTTGTTAAACCAAAGTGGGTTATAAAGAAATCCTAAGAAATTCTTGGGCCCCAAGATCCTATAATTGCTGAGTTTATATATACACACTTACAACACTCTCATACACACACTCTACACATTCTACAAATTGAAATAGAGAGAATTTTCAGAGAGAAAAGAGAAAGTTTGAGAGTTCAATTTGCTGAAAATTTCTAGAGAGAAGAGCTCCTCAATTTCCATAGCCAAGCTTGTATTGGATTTCTTGATTTGGTTATCTTTCTCAACGAATCTCTTTGCACTTAATCACAGTGAGTATTACTAACTCACTCCAAATGTAACTCATTCCTTATTTACTGATTTAGGTAGTTAATTTTAACAGTAGCAGAATTTTGGTTTCAGATTTTTGTTAGGAAAACGAATGAAATTTAAGGTTCTGCCCGCGTTGTCCCAAGTAAAACTCGATTCTGCACACTTTTCGTCTAATGCAATTTTCTCAGATTTTGCACCGTTTGGGCAGAAAATGAGGATTACAGTAGCAGAAAAAGTATATTAGAAATTCAATCTAATATTTTCTCTTTTAATTTTAACAGTAGCAGAATTTTGTTTTCAGATATTTGTTAGGAAAACGAATGAAATTTAAGGTTCTGCCCGCGTTGTCCCAAGAAAAACTCGATTCTGCACACTTTTCGTCAAATGCAATTTTCTCAGATTCTGCACCGTTTGGACAGAAAACGAGGATTTCAGTAGCAGTTTTTAGAATGCTATTAGTTATGTTTAAAATGATTAAGGCAATGAATTACGAATTTTCAATCCCCGTACGCGTATTATTTCTTTAATTCTGTGAATTCCTTTATGTTTAAAGTTTGATGACATTCATGTGGAGTCAGTTGTACATGCATGGTGAGTGTTGGTAGTGTGTAAAAGAGTAATGATAGTGTGGAAAAGAGTAATGATTGTGTGGAAAGAGTATGAGTTTGAGTTGTGGTTGTGGTTGTGGTTGTGGTTGTAATTGTGGCTGTGGTTATGGTTGTGGTTGTGGATGTGATTGTGGTTGGAGTTGAAAAAGAGGATGAGGGTGTCTTTGAAATGCGAAGGTGGCAAAAATGGACACTCCCTGACGCCCATGGAAGCGTTAAAGTGTGTGAAGCCGAACTTGGACACTCACTGGCACCCATGGAAGTGCTAAAGTGTGGCCTATAGACACTCCCTGAATGACTCGAGTCTGGATACCTGTGTGGGGGTTGCCCCGGTATTTGCATGGCGGTTAGGGTATTCAAAGTGTGAGGCATTGGACACTCCCTGGTACCCCGGACCAAAGTGTGAGGCAAACTGGACACTCCCTGGCGCCCCGTTGCTAAAGTGTGGCTATCTTAGTATTTCAAAGATACCAGGAGTAGGATAGAGGGTTGTTGGGTGTTGTCGAGAGAAAAGAGTCGGATAGATGAGATGGTGCATTGTTCTCATACACGGTCACATATGTGTGAAATTATCTTTTAAATAATGTTGTGGTTGTTTTCTAAAACGAGCTCTTTATCATAAATATAAACTTGTGGTATTTAAATGGAAATGGGAAAAAGGTAAATGAGTATGTTTTACATTCAGAGTTATGTTTTTAATACTCACCAGCTTCTTGAAGCTGACGGCGTTGATGCGTCCTGGACATTCGTGTTCAGGCTTTGCAGGTTATAATCAGGATGAACCATATGACTATGCTAATTGAGATCAACTACTGAGAAGAGAATTTACTTTTATATGCTTTATGTTTATGTGCTTTAAGATATGATTTGGTTTTGTAATAAGGATGACTGTAATAGACTTTAAGTTATTGTTTTATTTTAAGGCGGTCTGTGCCTTAGTTAACCCCGTACCATAAGTTGTAATAAGTTAGAAAATTTTTTATGAGCCCTGTTTGCCCTACTCTGATTAATAGTTTTATGTTGTTAGAAGTTTTTGGGACGGAATCGATCCTTCAAACTGTCGCGACCTACGGGTCCATAAAGGAAATTAAACGCTTTCCATATTTATGCTACGTCGGGGCGTGACAGGATTTAGTGGTATCAGAGCCATAGGTTTTCTAGATTGACCAGGCTCAGTTATTCACGCCATAGATTAGTGACATAGGTTACCCTTAAGTTTTACTAAGCTATACAACCAAGTTCTAGTGTTAGTTTAGTACGGATTACCCTTAGTTCAGAAACTAAAATTCTAAGTTGGTTTTATCATAGAAATGATTACCCGTTTGTCTTGTCACATCGACAAGAATGATAGCAATTTTCATATACCTTCAGACATATCCATTTAGGATTAGCCGAGATAACCATAACTTATGATGCCCCTACAGACATATAGTAGCCGAGTTTCTAAGGAGTTAAAGCATACCATAGCCCTCATTAATAGCTTAGGCACTGACCAACTTCTTGAGTCAAATCTCGGAACAGTCAGTATGGCCCACAACCCAGAGTCTAGAGGATAAGAATACGACCTCTTTGCTATTAGACAGCCCTAGTTCGAATACGAGTATTATATGTACTTAATATATATTTTATTATATGCTTATGTGATAATACGAGTATGTGATATAGTGATAAATACTCCTTTGAAAATTTTCGTCATAGTACTATTGCATGCATATTTCTCATTCTACTACCCCTATCATGCATAGAATGGCTGGAAGACCAAGGAGGAACAGAAATCTGATTGAAGGAGCGCCCGAGGCTGCCGACCCCACGGGAATATTTGAAGCTTTTATCAGACGTCTCGAGAGGGTTAGTAATGCGAATGAAAACCAACGAGACCGCCAGACGGGAGATAAGCTGCTGGAGAGATTCCGTGCGCTCAGACCCGAGCAATTTGCGGGTACCACGGATCCCTGGAAGGCAGAACAATGGTTAAGACAGATGGACCGCATGTTTGAAGCTGTCCAATGCAACGAGATGGACAAAAGGAGATTGGCTACTTTTCAACTAACCGACGCCGCTGCAGATTGGTGGGACTCGGTCATAGCCACTATCGGAAACACCGCTGCTATGGGGATGACATGGACGGCGTTCAAAGGGAGATTCCTGGAGAAGTACTTTCCGGCTACGGAGAGGCACAGAAGAGAGAAGGAATTTATGGATCTGACGCAAGGAACCAAGACGGTGCAAGAGTATACCACACAGTTCGAGAGGCTGTCACGGTTTGCCCCGCACATGGTTGATACTGAGGAGAAGAAGATCCGGAAGTATAACCAAGGGTTGGCACCGCAGATTCGTCGCCTGACTCTCGGCCATCTAGACAAGACGTTTGAAGGACTAGTCGGCCTGGCTACCGATCTGGAAGAAGATGCTCGAGTATATCGCAAACAATTTGAATTCCGACCGCCTCAGAGGGGTAATTTTGGGAATAGACCACCAATGAATTGTACCCAAGGGCAGAAGAGGAACTTTGACGGAAGCAAGAAGGCACAAGCTATTACCTATCCGACTCAACCCCGAGTAGGAGAAGGAAGTAGTGGCGTAAAGTGCTTCAACTGTGGCAACCCTGGACATGTGGCTCGGGACTGCAAGGCACCAAGGCGTGCTGCTCAGCCAGGAATAGTCTGCTTCAACTGTGGTGAACCAGGTCACATCAGCAGGTTCTGCACTGCTCCTAAGCAAGCGACTTATGGGCAACAGGGTCAGACCCGCTTGAATGCTGTTATTCCTGATGCCGCTGGATATGATGGAGCTGTCTATGAAGAAGGAGATCATGGAGAAGCTCAACCTGATCAACAAGCAGTGGAAGGTACATTGACACTATTTAACTCCCATGTTAGAGTATTATTTGATACGGGTGCTGCTCTATCATTCATATCTGTTAATACAATTCGGAGATTGGGTATCTTACCTCATCGCTTAGAGAAAGCTTTGAAGGCTACATCACCAATAGGAGCTGCGGTCAGTTTAGGACATGTGTGCAAGGATTGTCCCTTAAGATTAGGAGACCGAGAAATCCCTGCGAGGTTGATTGTTCTATCGATGAAGGAGTTCGACATAATCCTAGGAATGGATTGGCTGTCTCAGAATCAAGTGAAGTTGGATTGTGCGAGGAAGAGAATTACATTCTCCGACAATGAGAATCAACCCTTTGATTTTCAATGTAACCCTTCGGGAGATATGTTCCTCACAAGATGTTTAGCCAACATCGAAGTCGTCAGTACAGAGGTGACAGCTTCATCTATACCTGTAGTCAAGGACTTCGAAGAAGTATTTCAAGACATTTCTGGATTACCGCCCGAGAGAAGTATAGAGTTCTGTATTGAGCTTATACCGGGTACCGTACCGATTACCAAGGTTCCCTACAGAATGGCCCCCACAGAACTATTGGAATTGAAGGGACAAGTTCGAGAGCTCGAGAACCTAGGTTTTGTACGTCCTAGTACATCGCCTTGGGGAGCACCGGTATTATTTGTGAAGAAGAAGGACGGGACGCTCAGGCTGTGTATCGACTACAGAGAATTGAATCGAGTGACAATCAAGAACAAGTATCCTTTGCCTCGGATCGACGATTTATTTGATCAACTACAAGGAGCTACGATATTTTCCAAGATAGACCTAAGGTCGGGGTATCATCAGTTGAGGGTACGGAAGGAAGACATACCTAAGACTGCTTTCAGAACCCGATATGGTCATTATGAATTTCTGGTGATGCCGTTTGGATTGACGAACGCCCCGGCAGTGTTTATGGATCTGATGAATAGAGTGTTCAAGCCTTATTTAGATCAGTTTGTCATCGTCTTTATTGATGATATTTTGATCTATTCTAAGTCAGGAGAAGAACACGAGCAACATCTACGTATTGTGATGCAGACGCTTAAGGACCACCACTTGTATGCCAAGTTCAGTAAGTGTGAATTCTGGTTACAAGAAGTGAAATTTTTGGGACACAAGGTGTCATCTCAAGGAATTTCTGTGGATTCGTCCAAGACCGATGCTGTATCCAACTGGGTTAGGCCAAGCAACCCTACAGAAGTTCGGAGTTTTCTTGGACTCGCAGGCTATTACAGAAGATTTGTTGAAGGATTCTCCAAGATAGCTGCACCATTGACTGGGTTGACGAAGAAGAATTTGAAATTCGAATGGACAGAGAAGCATGAGCGAGCCTTTCTAGAGTTGAAAGAGAGACTCACTACCGCACCAGTACTAGCAATACCCAAGCCTGGTGAAAAGTTCACTATCTTTAGTGACGCATCATATCAAGGACTAGGGTGTGTACTTATGCAAGATGACAGAGTTATAGCCTATGGATCCAGGCAGCTGAAGCCGAATGAGTTGAACTATCCTATTCATGATTTGGAGTTGGCAGCAGTGGTTTTTGCACTCAAGATTTGGAGACATTATCTCTACGGTGAGAAGTTTGATTTGTTCTCCGATCACAAGAGTCTGAAGTATTTGTTCACACAGAAAGAGTTGAACATGAGGCAGCGCAGATGGATGGAGTTGATCAAAGATTACGACTTCACATTGGAATACCACCCTGGTAAAGCTAATGTGGTCGCTGATGCTTTGAGTCGGCAGATTCGTGAGACGATCGCCTCCTTAATGGTTAGAGAATGGCGAGCATTGGAGACGTTGGCAGAGTTTGATATACAGAGTGCTGAAAGAGGAGAAGGACAACTTTTCGGATGTCTTATCCTACAGCCTGTTCTCATTGACCGCATTATTGGAGCTCAGAAAGAAGATGAAAAATTTCAATCATGGTTCAAGAAGGTGTCAGAAAAGGACTCGACAGAATGGAAAGTGGGAGTCGATGGAGGGTATCGGTGCAGGAATAGATTATGTGTGCCAGAGGTTGGGGAGCTTAGGAAGGATATCCTGGAAGAAGCACATAAATCAAGGTATACAGTTCACCCGGGAGGAACTAAGATGTATAAAGATTTGAAGAGAAATTTCTGGTGGGAAGGCATGAAGAAGGATGTGGCCGAGTTTGTATCCAAGTGTTTGACGTGTCAGCAAGTCAAGGCCGAACATCAGAGACCGTCAGGATTGTTGCAACCGCTACCTATTCCTGGTTGGAAGTGGGAGCACATTACGATGGATTTTGTAGTAGGATTGCCCCGGTCGCAACAGAATCATGACGCTATTTGGGTAATTGTGGATCGATTGACGAAGTCAGCTCATTTTATTGCTTACAGTATGACATACCCGGTGGAAAAGATGAGCCGGATGTACATACAACAAGTTGTGCGACTTCACGGTGCACCTGTATCGATTGTGTCAGACCGAGATGCACGTTTTACTTCTGGATTTTGGGAAAGTCTGCAAGAAGCTATGGGAACTTCGCTTAAGATGAGTACTGCTTTTCACCCTCAGACAGATGGACAAACTGAGCGTGTGAATCAGATCATGGAGGATATGCTTAGGGCTTGTGTGATCGATTTTGAAGAATCTTGGGAGACACACTTGCCTTTGGTTGAATTTGCCTATAACAATAGTTATCATTCGAGTATCGGTATGGCTCCGTTCGAAGCACTGTACGGACGACCATGTCGTTCTCCATTGTGTTGGGCAGAGGTTGGGGACACAGAATTGTTGGGACCAGATTTGGTTAGAGAAACCAACGAGAAGATTTCCTTGGTCAAGGAAAGGATGAGAACCGCTCAGAGCCGGTATAAGAGTTATGCTGATCGACGCCGAAAAGATTTGGAATTCAGTATTGGAGATCACGTACTTCTTAAGGTTTCACCAACACGAGGAGTAGTACGTTTTGGTCTCAAGAGGGGGAAGTTAGCTCCGCGTTTTATTGGACCGTTTGAGATTTTGGAACGTATCGGGAAAGTGGCCTATCAACTGGCACTACCACCGAAGATGTCTGGGGTTCACAACGTGTTTCACGTGAGTATGTTGAGAAAGTATATACGAGATCCCTCGCATGTGGTTAGTTATGACGACATTGAGACGAGTCATAACGTTTCTTACAAGGAGAGACCGGTGAAGATTCTGGATCAGAGTATCAAGAAGTTAAGGAATAAGGATATCCCGTTAGTAAAAGTTCAGTGGAATCACCATGACGAGAATGAAGCCTCGTGGGAAGTTGAAGCTGATATGAGGAAGAAGTACCCGGAGTTGTTTCATGACTAGTTAGTCTTGATTTCGAGGACGAAATCCTGTTTAAGGAGGGAAGGGTGTAATAACCTGCATTTTCATGCATTATTATATTTAAAATTTTCATTATCATTTGCATTATCATATTTAAAATTTAATATATATTGTCTGTTTATATGTTAATTTCGATTCTTATGTGAAAAGTTTAATTCTTGACTAATTTCATAATTGAAATTTCTTTTGGGGTCAAAATGCAATTTTCATAAAACTTGCAATACCTGTGTTAAATTTCAAAACTGTATTTCAAAACGGTGGAATTATTTCTTTTAAACTCAAACTGTATTTTTATAAAATCAGAAAACTATTTCTAACGTTAAAATGAATTCTCTGTATTTTTGTGATAAACACCGTGTCACGAAAATACCAGTGTAGGTTTAAAACTGTCCGCGCAGTGTTAAACTTCCACAGAATTTTGGAAGTAAATGATTGAACAAATTTATTTATACCCAAATTATTATGCTGATGCTTTTCCTTAGGCCTTGTTTGGCAAATGTTGTAGTATGTGTGTTGCCCTTATGCCATAAGCTAGATTACCCAAACACACTTTGACAACACATCATCTCCACCAACCACCTACAATCTTCAGTGGAGCTTTATGTGTAGTGGATACACATCATTTTGCACATTCTTTGTAATTAATGGAAAAGTAATCTTTTGATTGTGCTTTGTTTGGCAATGAGTACCTTGCATGTGTAATTGTTAAATTTATAGCTTAATTGCCAAACACCCACAAATTGACCCCTATATACTTGGCCCTTGGATCATCCGAGAGTGGTATAACTCCACTTATATGATGAAGAGTTAGTGGGTATCTACACATTATGCACAATCCTATTAATCTACTAATAGTTTAGAAATTAGTGGTTAATTATAAGATTTGTTAAACCAAAGTGGGTTATAAAGAAATCCTAAGAAATTCTTGGGCCCCAAGATCCTATAATTGCTGAGTTTATATATACACACTTACAACACTCTCATACACACACTCTACACATTCTACAAATTGAAATAGAGAGAATTTTCAGAGAGAAAAGAGAAAGTTTGAGAGTTCAATTTGCTGAAAATTTCTAGAGAGAAGAGCTCCTCAATTTCCATAGCCAAGCTTGTATTGGATTTCTTGATTTGGTTATCTTTCTCAACGAATCTCTTTGCACTTAATCACAGTGAGTATTACTAACTCACTCCAAATGTAACTCATTCCTTATTTACTGATTTAGGTAGTTAATTTTAACAGTAGCAGAATTTTGGTTTCAGATTTTTGTTAGGAAAACGAATGAAATTTAAGGTTCTGCCCGCGTTGTCCCAAGTAAAACTCGATTCTGCACACTTTTCGTCTAATGCAATTTTCTCAGATTTTGCACCGTTTGGGCAGAAAATGAGGATTACAGTAGCAGAAAAAGTATATTAGAAATTCAATCTAATATTTTCTCTTTTAATTTTAACAGTAGCAGAATTTTGTTTTCAGATATTTGTTAGGAAAACGAATGAAATTTAAGGTTCTGCCCGCGTTGTCCCAAGAAAAACTCGATTCTGCACACTTTTCGTCAAATGCAATTTTCTCAGATTCTGCACCGTTTGGACAGAAAACGAGGATTTCAGTAGCAGTTTTTAGAATGCTATTAGTTATGTTTAAAATGATTAAGGCAATGAATTACGAATTTTCAATCCCCGTACGCGTATTATTTCTTTAATTCTGTGAATTCCTTTATGTTTAAAGTTTGATGACATTCATGTGGAGTCAGTTGTACATGCATGGTGAGTGTTGGTAGTGTGTAAAAGAGTAATGATAGTGTGGAAAAGAGTAATGATTGTGTGGAAAGAGTATGAGTTTGAGTTGTGGTTGTGGTTGTGGTTGTGGTTGTAATTGTGGCTGTGGTTATGGTTGTGGTTGTGGATGTGATTGTGGTTGGAGTTGAAAAAGAGGATGAGGGTGTCTTTGAAATGCGAAGGTGGCAAAAATGGACACTCCCTGACGCCCATGGAAGCGTTAAAGTGTGTGAAGCCGAACTTGGACACTCACTGGCACCCATGGAAGTGCTAAAGTGTGGCCTATAGACACTCCCTGAATGACTCGAGTCTGGATACCTGTGTGGGGGTTGCCCCGGTATTTGCATGGCGGTTAGGGTATTCAAAGTGTGAGGCATTGGACACTCCCTGGTACCCCGGACCAAAGTGTGAGGCAAACTGGACACTCCCTGGCGCCCCGTTGCTAAAGTGTGGCTATCTTAGTATTTCAAAGATACCAGGAGTAGGATAGAGGGTTGTTGGGTGTTGTCGAGAGAAAAGAGTCGGATAGATGAGATGGTGCATTGTTCTCATACACGGTCACATATGTGTGAAGTTATCTTTTAAATAATGTTGTGGTTGTTTTCTAAAACGAGCTCTTTATCATAAATATAAACTTGTGGTATTTAAATGGAAATGGGAAAAAGGTAAATGAGTATGTTTTACATTCAGAGTTATGTTTTTAATACTCACCAGCTTCTTGAAGCTGACGGCGTTGATGCGTCCTGGACATTCGTGTTCAGGCTTTGCAGGTTATAATCAGGATGAACCATATGACTATGCTAATTGAGATCAACTGCTGAGAAGAGAATTTACTTTTATATGCTTTATGTTTATGTGCTTTAAGATATGATTTGGTTTTGTAATAAGGATGACTGTAATAGACTTTAAGTTATTGTTTTATTTTAAGGCGGTCTGTGCCTTAGTTAACCCCGTACCATAAGTTGTAATAAGTTAGAAAATTTTTTATGAGCCCTGTTTGCCCTACTCTGATTAATAGTTTTATGTTGTTAGAAGTTTTTGGGACGGAATCGATCCTTCAAACTGTCGCGACCTACGGGTCCATAAAGAAAATTAAACGCTTTCCATATTTATGCTACGTCGGGGCGTGACAGAGACATCTTTGTGGACCAAGCTCAATAGGCCTCCACGAACTTTCCTGAGACCAAACTTCTTAAATTAGCCCATTGAGTGCCTCTTTGAACTTCCTTGCCTGAGCCATCGTAACTGGTCCAATTGGAATTTGAACTGGTTCCGTTGAAAACGTGCTATGATTTGCATAACTGACACGAACCTGCCATTAATGTGACAAAACCCATAACTCGATTAATGCCTCGGACCATTCTACTGTTAGATTCAAATGGAATTCGCGAACCAACACCTATAACAGATGCGAACCTTGGTATGAAGGATGGAAAACTCGATGGATAAGTTCAGGTATGAACGCCACAGAGTAAATCTGATATGTTTGAATAGTTCTTCAAAGAACCAAAGAGAAAACTCTCACAATATAATTAACGATCAAAAACTGACAATTACAAACCCTAAACTATTTAAATAGCTGAGGCTTACGGTTTGGCCTATAAGCCTACGAAATATTATGGCCAAATATAATTCAACCCAAAACTAAAATAAAAACGAACTAACAAATATGAAAAGTGTAGACACCCAATTTTGACCACACTGATAGGATTTAGGGTGGACAACGTCTTGGAGGATTCGATGATGAAAAGTACCCCGTGGAAGGTACTGGATTCCACACAATCAGAAGATCGGACTTCGGAAAGTGACTTCAAGCTCAGAAAAGCCCTTTTCCATGGATAAATCCCGGTTTTGTCAAAATCATCTCTCAGAATTCATATTCTCTCAGGGTTATATGAACATTAAGTGTTCTAAACGCAGTATTCTAGGTATCCAGAGATTCAATTTTAAAGAAAAGTTCGAAATCGACGCACATTTGAAAGCAATTTTGGAAAAGACGTCATTTGATTTCAAAAAGACGACGAAAGTTCCGGAGGACTTCCGGACTTCAATTGGACTTCAATTCTCATTATAAAACCTCTGGAAATATTTTTATATTGAAATTCAACCTGACAGCTTTCCAACGGTACGTAAACGGACGATTTCGGACACCAAAAAGCATTTTTTACAGAAATCTGGAAAAGCAGTGCACGTGATTTTTGAAACAGGGTTTGTGGGTGACCAGAGGAGCAAGAATAGTAAGTGGCGGTTTTGGGTATGGGGGTGGCGGGTCCCACCATAACCGCCACTTCCATTTGTGTCCTCCACGGAGCTTTTTGAGTTCCAGACCCTTCTAGAAGCTTCCCACTGCGAGGAAATTGCCTGGAAATTGCGTTTAGGCTCCGAAATGGCCATTTTAACCCTCTTTTAAGCTCTAAAAATCCTGTTTTAACCCTGAAACTTAAGAGCTAAGTCTTCAAAACTCTATATAAGATCTCATACATCTCATATGAGATCACATCTTAACACACTAGACACTTGGAAGAGATACACTTGAATATACTTGGAGATACAAACACACATAGAAGCACATACAAGAGAGATAAGTATACTTTGAATATACTTTCAATTTAGGTGAATTCTAGAGAGAGAAAATTATGAATTGAATTTAGATTAACTTAGGCTAATTAGACCACAATTTGAACATCAATTGCCTCCCTCAACTTCCATGGATGAGTGCTCGAAGAACACTTGAATAACACTTGAAGAAGAAGATCTTCAAATCAATTTTGGTCTTGTAATTGAGAATCCTCCAAGAGGTAAACACTATAGTTCATCTCTAATTCCTACTTTGTATATATAGATCTATAAGATTTGGATCTAATTTAGTTCTATTTCTACTTATTAGAACACTCATCTTCTTCCTCTCATGTTCTTCACACACTCACATAGTTAGATCCAAATCTCTTTGATTTTTATTGATAATTTACAATTAGAGATTGTTTTTCACTTTGATTTTCAATTTTGGTTTCATTCTTCAATTTTAGTTTAGATTCATGCATACATGATTATATATATATACATATATCTATTTTGAATTCCATGATGGTTTGGAAATATGATCTATGAGAAGGATGATTTCTATGTTCATACCTATCTCTTGATTATTCCTATTACCTAGAATTCCTATTGAATTTCATCTCCAACATGATATTTATAAGTCCCTTTGATCCTTGATCTAAAAGTTCTTCATAGAACTTGAGGGCTAAATTGATTGGGAATCATGATAATTAAGTTGATCTATGAGTTTGATCTCTCTAATAAGCTTCAACTATCACTAAAATGTTTTCCTCACACTTTAAAATGAACTAGATAAAAATTCAGCAAAGCAGATTGGTTTTGTCCATTAGATTTGGTCCATCAAAACCCATAGTTTGATGGATTTCAAATTTTCTGGGTAAACTTTGATGAATTAGCTTTCATCCGGTCCGTTTTGAGAGCTTTTAGGATTCATATACTATTTTTAGAAATTGTTGAGAAATCGGTTGACAGATTTGAACATCGTCTCTTTGTGCTTGAATTTCAGAAAATCTATAATAGTTATCGACGTTCCGCTTTTTGGGGATGATTCCTAACTCATATATCTATATGCCGATGTAAAATCGTGAGCATACGATCGAGTTAGGATCGTTTTCTAAGCGTTTAAAGTTGATACAACTATTCTGGAATTTTCTAAGTTTAATTACAAATATGATTATGTATACAAAATGGTCACACCTTGATCACTCAACAACAATTGATGAATAAAACTTGGTTTAGAAATCACCTAGGATAAATGGATGAGAGATCAAAAGCTTAAATCAACTTGGTTAACATGATTCATGAACTTCTATTATACTTCTATTATGTTTTGCATTCATTTGTCAAATGATACCAAATTTCCAGAATAACAGAGTCTGTTTAAAACACTTTTTCAGAAACCTTGTGATTACAGAATGTCCATGGGTTTATTTTTATCATATACTACAATGAAATAGCTTTCTTTTGACACCAAATAGAGCTTCATATGATTTTTGTAGATTTAATTATGATTTTTACAAGAACAGTGGACAGTCCTGATCCACTGTTCCCAAAACATTTATTTCTCAAACAATAAAATTGATATTGAGGTCCCACTTTTTGGAGAAGTTCCCTAAGACATGTATCTAACTTTCTGTAAAAGGGTTTTTATCCAGCTCGTGTTTAAGACCACTTTTGATAGGATTCATTAGAGGTTGCTGAATCTGGAAATTTGATTGATGACATGTTTTCTTTGTTTATCATGCATATCATTTGTTTGCTTGTATTTTTGCAATGCTTTGGGTATTCTTTGGTGTCTTAGTGCAGAGAATTAAGTGCCTCGGACCCGGACTTCGATTTGTGGTTTGCCTCGTCTACATGTGGCTTAGTGCCCATGTATCATGTACTATCTCTATCCTTTCTCTTAGAATTTTTCTAGGTTTACAACTTTGATTTCAACGACACATTTCCTTTAGGATAAGTCTCCGTTTATATGATTATTTGTTAGAGACATCTTATCTAGGATTGTTGCATGATTGCATTGCACGTTTACATTCTTTTTGCTTTCGCGACTCCGCTTGAGTCAACCAATGTAAGTCTTCTCGTTCCCTTTGCATATCATGACATGTTTACTTTATTTGCATCGGTCCCGGGCGGGACTAGCCACTGTGAGTATACTTCTCCCTTGTATTGCATGAGCATCCGCTTTCTACTTGATTTAGTCTCTTGAAATGATTTTCATTAGATGTTTCTTTTTGCCATGTATATATCTATCTAGTATGTTTGAGGAAACAACATCTATTATGAATTAATAACAAGGATATTTGAATCAAGGCCTACCATTCGGTAGGGCGAGGAGGGGGTGCTTTAGTCCTGCTTGGGCTCCTTCCCCTCTCGTACCAAGACCCCCGAACCTTGTTTCTGGTAATGAAGGGCGAGTAACCTTATTCAATTTTGGGCGAGTCAAACTTGGGTTTCCTAATTCCCGATAAAAATTAGGTGGCGACTCTTTGTCTCTAGGATCGCGTGAGGAAGTCCTAGTTTTCCCTGAAGTGTGCTCCTTGGGATCCGTCCCGGGACACTATCGAGGGAGAGCGTCAGGACCTCCTCCTCCATTCGCGACGGTCCACAATCTGGCGACTCCACTGGGGATTTGAACATGAAACCGATGGTTTCTTATTCTTCGAGGGTTTGACTTGAGCCAAAGAATATCCTTGTTATTAATTCAATAATCATGTTGTTTCTGCCTGCATTTGCACTTGCATTGTTCTTTCACCGCGACTGCTTGAAATCATTGCCTTGAAGATAGAGGGCCCTCTTTCCTCTATTTGTCAAGAGTTTTGGTAGCATGTAGTCACCGTTAGCCTTGTACCGCGTGCGGTATATAGAGCTCATGTGTGAACGGCACGCCCTCGGGGAGGCGGTCAACCACACCGTTGAGCTTGCTAATGGACCCTTTATGAGACTAAAACCCGGCCTTTGCATATAGTTTCTATAGAACCCTTCAATTAGGATCTTGATTATCATCTTTGATTAGGACAATGTGATGAATTATTTGCGCTTGCCCGTAAGGGATTATGTGGATGATGAGGACGTGTATGCGAAGGCATCATCAAACCTTGTATGGTGGATTCCTCTAGGATAGTATGGTCTTTATCCGAACATCCAATCACTATTTGAGGACAATTTTGGAAATTTTTGAAATTATAAGCACTTATTTGAAAAACCCCAAGTCTTTCGAAAATTCCAAGAATATCCCTTTTGAAAATTTGCTTTAAGATTCACTTTCACAAAATCTTTCCAAAATTCTCCTTAGATTTTAGAGAATTTCAAAATTCCTATTTCCAGAAATCATGATCACACTTTGATAATTCAATTTCAAATTCTCCTAGATTTTAGAGAATTTCAAAAAAAAATTTTTTACTTTGGTCTTCAAGAAATCATGATGATTCAATTTCAAAATCTTCCTCTCAGATCTTAGAATTTCAAAATTCCCACCTCAATTTTTAAGAATCATGATTTCTCACCACAAGCATTGATGGTTCAAAAATTCTTTTGAAAATTACAAAACTCCCCATCTCTTTCAAAGATTTTCATGAAAAATTTCAATTTTCAAACCTGAACCATCAAGAATTTCAAAACTCAAAATCCTTGGATAATGATTGGATTAGTAGGGTGATTAGCATACTCAAGGAATCCTATGTGCTTATGTGTTGATATGCTAGGTCTAAGCTAGATTAAGGTGCATTGCATTTAGATTAGATTGCATTTCATCTGCATTGCATGCACTACACGAGCATTGCATATACGACTCACGAGTGCGACGCCCCTAATATACTTTCAAAAAGAAAAGATTTGTTTTCCTCAGAATTTTGAAACTTGAAAAGGTTTCTTCAAGAAAAATGTTTTTGAAAAATGTAAAAGATTTTCCATCTTTGATTTTCTATTTTTGATTTTCATCCACTTTTTTATAAGATACCTGATTATTTGAAAAGCCTTAATAAATCAGAGTAGAAGGATTGAACTCCCTGAATTTGAGCAGAAAGAAGTAACATTGCGAACAAGATGGCTCCTCTTGATCCTCAGGCTTTGTTTTCATGGATGGATGAGGTCACCGGTATTGATCATCTACATTTCAGATATTTTGGCCTTAGTACTCTCTTTCAGCTGAGGAATGTGAAATTTGAAGAAGATATTATGCGTGCCGCCATTCGATGTTGGGATCCAGAATTCCATGTATTTCGATTTGGACATCAAGAGATCTCACCACTATTTGAAGAATTCAGTGCCATTCTCGATTTCAGCCCTTACTCCGATCTGATCCTTCCCACTATTCAGGCTGGATATATAAAGAACCTATCATCACTTCTTGGTTGTTCTCCTTCTGTTGCTCGGTCCATGATTTCTGATCAGGAGGTTGATTTTCCCCGATTATTTGCTCGCTATTGTACTACCATGGGAGGACATTTTGATCATTCTGTATCTGGATGGGGTGCCTTGACATTGGCTATGATTTCGTACTTCCTGTTTTCTTCCTCATCTCATGCCCTCATACCAGTTGCTTGTGGACTCCGTTCCCGACAAAACCCTATGATTTTGGTCTTAGCAGAAACTCTAATGGGTTTAGATCAGGCACATACTGATGGGACAGTACTGCTTTCTGGTGCCCCTTTAGTGCTACAAACTTGGCTTCTTGAGCGACTCAGTTTATTAGTGTATCCTCGCGGTCTTTGTAGGATCCCTTCTTTAGATCAGAGGAAGGTACGAAGATTTTTCAGCAACTCTGAGGTTTGGTTTGTTTGGCTAAGCGGTCTCACCACTGAGGACATCCGTTGGGTCTGCGCCCGTTGGGATTATTGTTCAGTTACTGTTAGATTTCCAGGAAGGAGCGGGATATGGCTTCTTGGTTTACATGCTACCACTTTTTCCATCCCATACAGAGTAGCCAGGCAGTATGGCTGTAGACAGGACACTTCTGAGGATGCCATCGGGGTTATAAGAGATTCCATTCTGCGGTCTTCATTGATTACTGCTTTCACTACTGCATGGCATGAGCGGATTGCGGCACCTTTTCCACGAATTCCCGCCTCCATCCAATTATCAATTGAGTATTTCCTAGAGATCCAGAGGGTGATTGAAAGGCAGAGCCAGATTCAGCAAAGACATTAGAAAAAGGCACTTTAGAAGGTTTGAGGATTGGGTGATGATGTTTGGAATAGCTGTTTGTTGAAACCAAATGGATGTTTAAAAAAAGGAAAAAGCAAGTCACTGTGACGCTCCACTTGAGATCGAGTTGAGTTCAGTCGAGTCTATTGTTTTGAGTCTTGTTGTCGAGTCTGTCCATCGTCAAGTTGTGTTTGAGTTTATGTCGAGTACTGTAATCCTTCTATTTCTAGTAATGAAATGAAAACTTGATTTGCTTGATTTAATGCGCCTAGTCATGAATGAATGAATCACTAAGCTGAAAGTGTAATTTCTCTGACTATTGTGGAAAAATACTCTGTTGATCAATTTTTGCATTGAAAAGAATCCTGAAAGGATCAAAGTTGATTTTGCGCTAATGCCAAAGAAAGCTAAGAATTGATTAGTTTTACTTTAAGAATCTTGAGATGCTTTTGCTCGAATCTTGAAAAGATATGCTTGATAGTAACTCGGGACTAGCTTAACTCCCTTTTCTCCCCACTTCAAAAATCTTGAGCCCAGAAAAATGGGTCATTCAAACCTGTCTAAACTGCAAGCCATGTACTCTTTGTCCTTGATGGTAGCCAAACATTTTAAATAAACTACTTCTCTCAAAAAGAAAAAATAAGCTCGCTGGGATGAAAACCCGAAAGGGCACCTAGACAAAAGTTAGAGCAAAAAAAAAAAAAAAAAAAAAAAAAAAAAAAAAGAAGCTCGCTAGGATGAAAACCCGAAAGGGCGCCTAGGCAAAAGTTAGAGCATAGAAGAAAAGAAAATTTTGCGCGTTGTTTTCAAGAACTTGATCCTAGCCAATCAAGACTTTAGAGAGAAAAGAAAAGAAAGAAGAAAAAAAAAAAAAAAAAAAAAAAAAAAAGAAGAATGAAGAAGATTAAGAAATCGGGAACATAAATTGTCCCAAAACTTTGATTTGTAAATTCTTTGAGTAAGCCTAAAAGATTTGAAGGGCTAATCCTGCTGTATGATGAGTGATGTAAAATTGACTGGCTAGTGAAAAGGTGAAAAGAATCAACCGTCAAAGAAAAAGAAAGAAAAAAAAAAAAAAAAAAAAGAAAAAAAAAGGGAGAGGTAGTTTAGTTTCTTTCAACGCTACCAAAAGTGACCTACTTCAAAAAAAAATCTGTCTGATGACATGGCTTGAAAAGCCCCTAATTCTTGAAATCCTTGCTCTTTTAAAACCTCCAGCCTTCGAGGAACTACGCTTGACCTGATTCCCACTTGGGGATACGTAGGCAACCTACTCGGTTCGGTCACTGCTCCTGAAACACTCAGCCACATCTCAAATACCTTCTTTCAAGACTTAGCCGAACTACTTTGGATCTGATTCCCACTTGGGGATAAGTAGGCGAGCTTTCCTGGCTCTCGATCCCTGAACCTTGCAAACTAGGGGCAAACTTTCAAGTTTGCCCAAAGCCTCAAGATATCACTGCCACACTAGGGGCAAACTGCGTTTGCCCAAACTTCCATTTATCTCTATCAACTAGGGGCAAACTGTCGTTTGCCCATACCTCGCTACCTGTCCTCTCTGGATCACTTGGCTATCAGAATTAAAGCACCTAAGTGAAAAATCTGGTAATTCTTGATATTAAGTTGAAAAGTTTTTTAGCAATCTAAAGATGTGAATCTAATGTCAAGACTGAAACATTATGTGGAAAATTTTCAAAAGCTTCAAGATTACATGCAAAGCCAACACAATATCCTGCTACAAGATAAAATCTCATTTTCAAAACATGCAAATCCTTAGAAAATTCAAATATCCAAGTCAAAAGACATTGTCGAGAAAGAGGAATCGTCAGAAATTTCCTTTCCCTGTAAAATCGAGTCCTGTGTGTCAGTGTGCAAAGTGTCAATCAAATCAGTCTCGTGATAAGGGATGCAAAGCGAAACAGAAGGATAGCATAAAGCAGCATCAAGCAAAGTCAAGAGTACAAGCCCATCAAGACAGAATACATCAACATCAGTCTCAGCACAGAAAGCAAGAAAAACAGAAAGATAGTCATGGGTGCATATGATCATCATCAGCGACGACGAGTAGCCCGTGGGTACCGAGCAGGCATATCTGAGGCCGTAGAGCTATCATCATCTTCAATTTGGCGCCCTCGCCTAGACCCACCAGCCCCACCAGAAGGGCCTGCATTCATCCGCTCCAACTGTGATTGAAGCTGCCTAACTTGAGCCACCTGTGGAAGAAAAGAATCAGTATAGGGGTTTGAAAAAGCAATGAGATAAGAAGAAAAGGTCAAGAAATTTACAAGGGCCGCATCACGGTCTATGTAAGTCTGGCACATGCCATCCCACTGCAAAGAGAAGGAAGATATGGTCAGAAAGATCAGAAGAATCAGAGGTAATGAGTTCAGAAATTACTTACATGTCCCTCACGAGCAAGGCTCCAAGCCCTCAGATTCTGTGCATAAGCTCGCTCTTCATTGAAAACGGCTCGGGGAACGGACTCATGTTGTTCTGAAACTAGCTGAGGCTCTACAAGATCACGGGGGATCTCTACAGAAGATATAACTCCGCGCAGCATGGTCGAGGCTCGCCAATCACAAGGAGGAATGAGAGGTAGAGGTCGACCAGGGCCATCCACAAAAGAACTCCCCTGCAAATGATGATGAGAAATAAGATAAAGCAAGCATTCGATCAGAAATGAAGAAGTCGTGAAATACCTGCGGGTCATCCGAGAGCGGGAAATTAGGCATCAGATGAGTAACCCTGAAGACGTCATAGTTCTCCTCAAACAGAGTAAAAGAGGCTGAAGGAATTCCGTTCAAAGCATTAATAAGATCTTCATCTTCCAAATTCTGCGCCGACCTCATACAAGAAGGCGGATCCTGTGGCACTAAGAGACGATCCTCCAAATCAGTCTGAGGAGCTACTCTCTCTCCAAGATACCACTCAAGAACAGAGGGACCCTCAAGAAGAATCCTCTCTCCAGTCATCTGTCTAGCTAAGCCAATCTCAGTCACATCTCCATTTGTCACCCAAGGATGCCAGTTAACTTGGGTGAATCTGAGACGGGTAAGAAAATCCCGGCAAGAAATAACATTATGAGCATCATTCTTGGTACCTACGGCTTGGCGACGCCACTTCAGAGCCCGTGGAAAAATATGAATCTCTTCCTCCCGGAATGATGGAGCCGTCATGGAGAAATACTCAAAGGCCCACACCTACAAGAGAAAATAAAGCAGTGGTCAAAACAGCAGAACATCAAATGATAAAAACTGGAAATAAAAATATTTTCAGTACCTCCCAAGCTCTCCAGAATCCGCCGAATCCAGGGGATTTGCCTCGAGAATGCTCCCCCATATGACTATACAGAATGGCTAAACCAGCAGAGCCCCAATCAAAATCTGCAATCTCCTCAAGATTTCGAAGACTATCAAGCATATTCAATGTAATCCGCTCAGCTCGAGTAGAAAGAAGAGAGCAACCAAGCAAATACAAGATGAAAGCACGGGTAAGCTGCATATCGGTAAATTGAGCAGCTCTTTCAGAAGGCCTGAAGTTGTTGATGAACCATGTGATTCCTACGCTCGATCCGTGAAGATCTCTCTGGGATGGGATGATGCCTAGGAGACGCTCAATGATAGTAGGATGTCTATGGATGTTCTTTGCAAAGGCAAGACGATGCCCGCCAAATGAGATGCCGGTTATCATTGCAAAATCAAGAGGGGTCATGGTTATCTCCCCAAAAGGCATGTGAAAAGTATTTGTGGAATCCCACCACCTTTCAGCAAGAGCTTGAATCATGGCCAAATCATTAGTCGATCTCTCCAATAAGGTTACAAACGACCCAAAGCCCGCTTGCTTGATATTGGCTACTACTTGGGGACGCGACTCCGACAATTCATTAAACCATTCAAGGCATTTTCCATGGCTACCATGACCTCTAAGATGACCAACCACATTCTAAAAAGAAAAAGGATGATTTCTAAGGAATCGCAAGAATAAAGAGACACGTATGAAGATGTGAAACAAAGGAGTAATTAAAGAATGGGTTACCTCTTGACGAAAGGCCCTCCTAGAGATATGATTTAGTGGATTTTTCATGGTTGCATACTCCATGGTTTGAGTTGATGAAGCTCCACTAGCTTGAAATTGGCTTCTACGTGTTCTAGAACTTTCACCTTGTCCATGGGAACTCATGGTTGTTGATGCTTGAAGCTTGAAGATAAGAGGTTGAAGATGATGAATAGTAAAAACCTTGGTACTTGAATCCCCTAGAATAGGGAGGAGTTGATGAAATCAACAAAGTTTTTGGAGGTTTTAATGCAAGAAATCACTCAAAACATCAAGAAATTGCAAGATTTGAGCACCTTAGAAGGAAGAGGTGATGCATTGAAGAAGAAATGAATGAAGAACAAAGAAGAAAATGGGTTTAAAACCCCAAAGTTGCGGCTGGCGGTTCCCAAGGGGGTGTGGGGAACCGCCATTTACTATTCACTTCCTGCCATTTCCCCATTTTGCTCTATATTCGCGTTTTGACCCCCGGAACTCTTGATTTGATCCCGGATTGGTCCATTTTTGATATATAAGCCTTGAGAGTGCTTAAAACTTGTTGGAATTGGTCTAGAGGACCTCTGGAGATTTGAATCTTGGTAAAAATCCATTCAAGAATTGAAAAAAAGTCCCCCAGATGAGAAGAATCAAAGGCACCGCAGCCTGAAAGTGGCCGAGAAACGGCAAACTCCCGTCGTTTTGGGATTGATTATGAGTTGTCTTAGAAAATGGACATTTGAGTCTACTGTCGCTTGAGAATTACATCCAGAAAGGACTTTCAGAAGATGGGTCAGAATGCGAGATGTTCAGAAAGGGTTAGAGTAAGCCTGACGTGTTGCAAGAATGATTGCATTGGTCGAAGCACCAATATGAGTCTCAGAAAGAATCAGCAGGGCCTCCAGAAAATGTGCTCGCATCCCAGAAACCTCAGATATCTCCTCAAGCAGAGAATTTCCAGATATTGTCAAGGTATAACAGAATTCGTGCATCTCTCAGAATCATAGGATCTCCCCAGTAGAGAACTTTCAGAATTAAGTTTCTCGCAAGCATCATGTATCCACGGGTTGCCTCCAGATAAAGGGTATCTCTCAGAATTTGAGCATCAAAATCGCCTCCAGAATACAAGGTTTATGCCAAGCATCATGTATCCAGGGTTGCCTCCAGAATGTAGGGTTTCTCTCAGAATCGTGGGTTGCCTCCAGAATGTAGGGTTTCTCTCAGAATCAGAATCGTGGGTCGCCTCCAGAATACAAGGTTTATGCCAAGAATCGTGTATCCGTGGGTTGCTCTCAGAATGTGGGGTTTCTTTCAGAATCGTGGGTTGCCTCCAGAATGTAGGGTTTCTCTCAGAATCAGAATCGTGTATCCAGGGTTGCCTCCAGAATGTAGGGTTTCTCTCAGAATCATGTATTTTTCAGCATCGCATATCAGGGTTGCCTCCAGAATGTAGGGTTTCTCTCAAAATCAGAATCGTGTATCCGTGGGTTGCTCTCAGAAGAAGGGTCATCTCTCAGAATTTGTGTATCTCTCAGAATCCGTGCATCAGAACAGAAGATTTGTCCTCAGAAGAAGGGCCTGTTTCAGAAGAACAGAGGATTTGTCTCCGGCAGAGAGACCTGTTTCAGAAGATTTGTTTCTAGACCTGCCACAGAAGATTTGTCCTCGGAAAAAGGGCCTGTTTCAGAAGAACAGAAGATTTGTCTCCGGCAGAGAGACCTGTTTCAGAAGATTTGTCCCCAGCAAAAGGACTCTACATCAGCAATCGTCCCCAGCAAAAGGACTCTACATCAGCAATCGTCCCCAGCAGAAGGACTCTACATCAGCAATCGTCCCCAGCAAAAGGACTCTACATCAGCAATCGTCCACAGAAGAAGGACCTGTTTCAGCAATCGTCCCCAGCAGAAGGACTCTACATCAGCAATCGTCCCCAGCAGAAGGACTCTACACCAGCAATCGTCCCCAGCAAAAGGATTCTACATCAGCAATCGTCCCCAGCAGAAGGACTCTACATCAGCAATCGTCCACAGAAGAAGGACCTATTTCAGCAATCGTCCCCAGCAGAAGGACTCTACATCAACAATCGTCCCCAGCAGAAGGACTCTACATCAGTAATCGTCCCCAGCAGAAGGACTCTACACCAGCAATCGTCCAGTTGTTTGACATGACTCAGAATTCATCCAAGATACTTCGCTATTTCAAGAGTCGTCCAGGATACAGATGACGCCTACGAGCCTTAAGATCAGAAGAATAACTTTGACAAAAACCTCGAGAATCATCCAAGATACCTTTAGCATATTCGACTGTGAGAGAGAGTCGTTGCATCCTTTGCATTAGATTTTGCATCTAGGGAACCCTTGAGGATGATTCCTCCAGCACTTTCACATTTCATGTTTTCATATTGCACCAGCATCCTAGGATAGGAGCATTTCATCCGCATTGTTGTTGTTTGTTTTCCGTTTTCCCGCGCGCTTGAACTACGCCCTGGTCTGATTCCTGGAAAGGATACGTAGGCAGCTCCAGCGGAGCACGACCAGCATCAGCTTCAACTTAGCCGCCTCTACCCAGCATTGCATTGCATTCTTGCATTCGTAATTTCTTGATTTTCTCTGATTTTGAATTTCTTGATTTTGCGAATTTTTTGTTTTTCCTAAAACCTCTCAGTATGGTTATTTGGGTGCCTTCAAGGCTTTGGCACTCACTTGCAGTTCACGTTGTTCACAACAAGCTCTGCCAAAGAGGGGCAAACTGTAGACACCCAATTTTGACTACACTGATAGGATTTAGGGTGGACAACGTCTTGGAGGATTCGATGATGAAAAGTACCCCGTGGAAGGTACTGGATTCCACACAATCAGAAGATCGGACTTCGGAAAGTGACTTCAAGCTCAGAAAAGCCCTTTTCCATGGATAAATCCCGGTTTTGTCAAAATCATCTCTCAGAATTCATATTCTCTCAGGGTTATATGAACATTAAGTGTTCTAAACGCAGTATTCTAGGTATCCAGAGATTCAATTTTAAAGAAAAGTTCGAAATCGACGCACATTTGAAAGCAATTTTGGAAAAGACGTCATTTGATTTCAAAAAGACGACGAAAGTTCCGGAGGACTTCCGGACTTCAATTGGACTTCAATTCTCATTATAAAACCTCTGGAAATATTTTTATATTGAAATTCAACCTGACAGCTTTCCAACGGTACGTAAACGGACGATTTCGGACACCAAAAAGCATTTTTTACAGAAATCTGGAAAAGCAGTGCACGTGATTTTTGAAACAGGGTTTGTGGGTGACCAGAGGAGCAAGAATAGTAAGTGGCGGTTTTGGGTATGGGGGTGGCGGGTCCCACCATAACCGCCACTTCCATTTGTGTCCTCCACGGAGCTTTTTGAGTTCCAGACCCTTCTAGAAGCTTCCCACTGCGAGGAAATTGCCTGGAAATTGCGTTTAGGCTCCGAAATGGCCATTTTAACCCTCTTTTAAGCTCTAAAAATCCTGTTTTAACCCTGAAACTTAAGAGCTAAGTCTTCAAAACTCTATATAAGATCTCATACATCTCATATGAGATCACATCTTAACACACTAGACACTTGGAAGAGATACACTTGAATATACTTGGAGATACAAACACACATAGAAGCACATACAAGAGAGATAAGTATACTTTGAATATACTTTCAATTTAGGTGAATTCTAGAGAGAGAAAATTATGAATTGAATTTAGATTAACTTAGGCTAATTAGACCACAATTTGAACATCAATTGCCTCCCTCAACTTCCATGGATGAGTGCTCGAAGAACACTTGAATAACACTTGAAGAAGAAGATCTTCAAATCAATTTTGGTCTTGTAATTGAGAATCCTCCAAGAGGTAAACACTATAGTTCATCTCTAATTCCTACTTTGTATATATAGATCTATAAGATTTGGATCTAATTTAGTTCTATTTCTACTTATTAGAACACTCATCTTCTTCCTCTCATGTTCTTCACACACTCACATAGTTAGATCCAAATCTCTTTGATTTTTATTGATAATTTACAATTAGAGATTGTTTTTCACTTTGATTTTCAATTTTGGTTTCATTCTTCAATTTTAGTTTAGATTCATGCATACATGATTATATATATATACATATATCTATTTTGAATTCCATGATGGTTTGGAAATATGATCTATGAGAAGGATGATTTCTATGTTCATACCTATCTCTTGATTATTCCTATTACCTAGAATTCCTATTGAATTTCATCTCCAACATGATATTTATAAGTCCCTTTGATCCTTGATCTAAAAGTTCTTCATAGAACTTGAGGGCTAAATTGATTGGGAATCATGATAATTAAGTTGATCTATGAGTTTGATCTCTCTAATAAGCTTCAACTATCACTAAAATGTTTTCCTCACACTTTAAAATGAACTAGATAAAAATTCAGCAAAGCAGATTGGTTTTGTCCATTAGATTTGGTCCATCAAAACCCATAGTTTGATGGATTTCAAATTTTCTGGGTAAACTTTGATGAATTAGCTTTCATCCGGTCCGTTTTGAGAGCTTTTAGGATTCATATACTATTTTTAGAAATTGTTGAGAAATCGGTTGACAGATTTGAACATCGTCTCTTTGTGCTTGAATTTCAGAAAATCTATAATAGTTATCGACGTTCCGCTTTTTGGGGATGATTCCTAACTCATATATCTATATGCCGATGTAAAATCGTGAGCATACGATCGAGTTAGGATCGTTTTCTAAGCGTTTAAAGTTGATACAACTATTCTGGAATTTTCTAAGTTTAATTACAAATATGATTATGTATACAAAATGGTCACACCTTGATCACTCAACAACAATTGATGAATAAAACTTGGTTTAGAAATCACCTAGGATAAATGGATGAGAGATCAAAAGCTTAAATCAACTTGGTTAACATGATTCATGAACTTCTATTATACTTCTATTATGTTTTGCATTCATTTGTCAAATGATACCAAATTTCCAGAATAACAGAGTCTGTTTAAAACACTTTTTCAGAAACCTTGTGATTACAGAATGTCCATGGGTTTATTTTTATCATATACTACAATGAAATAGCTTTCTTTTGACACCAAATAGAGCTTCATATGATTTTTGTAGATTTAATTATGATTTTTACAAGAACAGTGGACAGTCCTGATCCACTGTTCCCAAAACATTTATTTCTCAAACAATAAAATTGATATTGAGGTCCCACTTTTTGGAGAAGTTCCCTAAGACATGTATCTAACTTTCTGTAAAAGGGTTTTTATCCAGCTCGTGTTTAAGACGACTTTTGATAGGATTCATTAGAGGTTGCTGAATCTGGAAATTTGATTGATGACATGTTTTCTTTGTTTATCATGCATATCATTTGTTTGCTTGTATTTTTGCAATGCTTTGGGTATTCTTTGGTGTCTTAGTGCAGAGAATTAAGTGCCTCGGACCCGGACTTCGATTTGTGGTTTGCCTCGTCTACATGTGGCTTAGTGCCCATGTATCATGTACTATCTCTATCCTTTCTCTTAGAATTTTTCTAGGTTTACAACTTTGATTTCAACGACACATTTCCTTTAGGATAAGTCTCCGTTTATATGATTATTTGTTAGAGACATCTTATCTAGGATTGTTGCATGATTGCATTGCACGTTTACATTCTTTTTGCTTTCGCGACTCCGCTTGAGTCAACCAATGTAAGTCTTCTCGTTCCCTTTGCATATCATGACATGTTTACTTTATTTGCATCGGTCCCGGGCGGGACTAGCCACTGTGAGTATACTTCTCCCTTGTATTGCATGAGCATCCGCTTTCTACTTGATTTAGTCTCTTGAAATGATTTTCATTAGATGTTTCTTTTTGCCATGTATATATCTATCTAGTATGTTTGAGGAAACAACATCTATTATGAATTAATAACAAGGATATTTGAATCAAGGCCTACCATTCGGTAGGGCGAGGAGGGGGTGCTTTAGTCCTGCTTGGGCTCCTTCCCCTCTCGTACCAAGACCCCCGAACCTTGTTTCTGGTAATGAAGGGCGAGTAACCTTATTCAATTTTGGGCGAGTCAAACTTGGGTTTCCTAATTCCCGATAAAAATTAGGTGGCGACTCTTTGTCTCTAGGATCGCGTGAGGAAGTCCTAGTTTTCCCTGAAGTGTGCTCCTTGGGATCCGTCCCGGGACACTATCGAGGGAGAGCGTCAGGACCTCCTCCTCCATTCGCGACGGTCCACAAAAAGTTCCTAAGTTGGCATGCAAGCCTATAATTTATTCTAGAGCTTGAATCATGGACACTCAGCCTTGTGTATCTCTAGTATCCTCGTTTGGGCCACAAAGATTAGTCTCAACCCAAATTTTTTGAGCCAACCCATTGAGATTGTCCTTGAACCGTTTTACTCGCGCCCTTGTAATTGTAACAATTGGCACGTGGTTCTGGTCCGCATTCCACCTTGTGCTAACTGCCATGTTCTCATCAACCTATATCAGATGTGAACCTAGGTATAAAGGATGAAGACACCACAATCAGGATGGAAAACTCGATTGATAGTCTAGGAATGAACGCCACAGAGTAAATCTGATAAGTTCGAATTGTTCTTCAAAGAACAAAAGAGAAAACTCTCACAATATTATTAATGATAAAAACTGCATATTACAAACCCTAAAACTATTTAAATAGCTGAGGCTTATAGTAGGGCCCTATAAGCCTACGAAATATTATGCCCCAAAATAAATTCACCCAAAATTAAAATAAAATGAAACTAAAGGAATAAGGAAAGTTCCATAGTTGGCATGCAAGCCTACAATTCAGCAATTAAGAAAAAATGAAAATCAAATTCTGATTTTAGGAAAACTAAAATTTTACTTTAATGATTTTCCGAAAAAAAAAAAATTTTGACTTCAATCTTGAACTGCTGGATTATTCTTCTTGAACTTGAATTAGATTGAGACATCTTTGTGTACCAAGCTCAATAGGCCTCCACAATCTTTCCTGAGACCAAACTTCTTAAATTAGCCCATTGAAGGCCTCTTTGAACTTCCTTGCCTGATCCCTCGTAACTGGTCCAATTGGAATTTGAACTGGTTCCCTTGAAGACGTGCCATGATTTGCATAACTGACACGAACCCCGCCAACAATGTGACAAAACCCATAACACGATTAATGCCTCGGACGTTCTACTGTCAGATTCAAATGGAAACCGAGACCCAAAATCTATATCAGATGCGAACCTAGGTATTAAGGATAAAGACGCCACAATCAAGGATGGAAAATTCAATTGATAAATCTAGGTATGAACGCCACAGAGTAAATGTGATAAGTTCGAATAGTTCTTCAAAGAACCAAAGAGAAAACTCTCACAATATTATTAATGATCAAAACTGCATATTACAAACTCTATAACTGTTTAAATAGCTAAGGCTTACAGTAGGGGCCTATAAGCCTACGAAATATAATGCCCCAAAATAAATTCAACCAAATTTAAAATAGAACGAAACTAAAAGAATAAGGAAAGTTCTATAGTTGGCATGCAAGCCTACAATTCAGCAATTTAAGCAATTAAGAAAAAATGACTATCAAATTCTGATTTTAGGAAAACTAAAATTTGACTTCAATAATTTTTTGAAAAAAAAAATTTGACTTCAATCTTGAACTGCTGGATTATTCTTCTAGAACTTGAATTAGATTGAGACATCTTTGTGGACCAAGCTCAATAGGCCTCCACGAACTTTCCTGAGACCAAACTTCTTAAATTAGCCCATTGAGTGCCTCTTTGAACTTCCTTGCCTGAGCCCTCGTAACTGGTCCAATTGGAATTTGAATTGGTTCCCTTAAAGACGTGCCATGATTTGCATAACTGACACGAACCCCGCCAACAATGTGACGAAACCCATAGCACGATAAATGCCTCTTACCGTTCTACTGTCAGATTCAAATGGAAACCGCGACCCAACACCTCTAACAGATGCGAACCTTGGTATAAAGGATGAAGACGCCACAATCAAGCATGGAAAACTCGATTGATAAGTCCAGTTATGAACGGAATAGAGTAAATCTAATAAGTTCTAATAGTTCTTCTAAGAACCAAAGAGAAAACTCTCACAGTATTATTAATGATCAAAAACTGACTATTACAAACCCTAAACTGTTTAAATAGCTGAGGCTTACGGTTGGGCCCTATAAGCCTACAAAATATTATGGCCCAATATAATTCACCCCAAAACTAAAATAAAAACAAACTAACAAATCTGAAAAGTTCCTAAGTTGACATGCAAGCCTATAATTTATTCTAGAGCTTGAATTGTGGACACCCAGCCTTGTGGATCACTTGTATCTTCCTTTGGGCCACAAAGATTAGTCTCAATCCAAATTTGTTGAACCAGCCCATTGAGATTATCCTTGAACCGTTTTGCTCGCACCCATGTAACTGGACCAATTAGCACGTGGTTCGGATCTGCATTCCACCTTGTGCTCGCCGCCATGTTCTCATCAAACTATATCAGATGCGAACCTAGGTATAAAGGATGAAGACACCACAATCAGGATGGAAAACTCGATTGATAAGTCCAGGTATGAACGCCACAGAGTAAATCTGATAAGTTCGAATAGTTGTTCAAAGAACCAAAGAGAAAACTCTCACAATATTGTTAATGATCAAAACTGTATATTACAAACCCTAAAACTGTTTATATAGTTGAGGCTTACAGTAGGGCCCTATAAGCCTACGAAATATTATGCCCTAAAATAACTTCACCCAAAATTAAAATAAAAAGAAACTAAAGGAATAAGGAAAGTTCCGTAGTTGGCATGCAAGCCTACAATTCAGCAATTTAAGCAATTAAGAAAAAATGACAATCAAATTCTGATTTTCGGAAAACTAAAATTTGATTTCAATAATTTTCCGAAAAATAAAAATTTAACTTCAATCTTGAACTGCTGGATTATTCTGCTAGAACTTGAATTAGATTGAGACATCTTTGTGGACCAAGCTCAATCGGCCTCCACGAACTTTCCTGAGACCAAACTTCTTAAATTAGCCCATTGAGTGGCTCTTTGAACTTCCTTGCCTGAGCCATCGTAACTGGTCCAATTGGAATTTGAACTAGTTCCGTTGAAAATGTGCTATGATTTGCATAACTGACATGAACCCGCCAACAATGTGACGAAATCCATAACTCGATTAATGCCTCGGACCGTTCTACTGTTAGATTCAAATGGAAACCGTGAACCAACACCTATAACAGATGCGAACCTTGGTATGAAGGATGAAAAACTCGATGGATAAGTCCAGGTATGAACGCCACAGTGTAAATCTGATATGTTCGAATAGTTCTTCTAAGAACCAAAGAGAAAACTCTCACAATATTATTAACGATCAAAAACTGACTATTTTGGGTAATTTTTTTTTGGGTAATCGGGGGTGTCCGGGCCAGCTTGCGCGAACCTCGACTAATCCCCCGAGACCTGGAGGCGCCGGGTGAATACTCCAGTGGCCACGCTCCCCATGACTCGAACACTAAACCTCTTGGGTAGTACACCCAAGAAGCTTACCACTCAGCCACAAGGAACTTGGTTAAAAAAAAAAAAAAAAAAACTGACTATTACAAACCCTAAACTATTTAAATAGCTGAGACTTACGGTTTGAACCCTATAAGCCTACGAAATATTATGACCCAATATAATTCACCCCAAAACTAAAATAAAAACAAACTAACAAATATGAAAAGTTCCTAAGTTGGCATGCAAGCCTATAATTTATTCTAGAGCTTCAATCATGGACACCCAGCCTTGTGGATCACTAGTATCCTCGTTTGGGCCACAAAGATTAGTCTCAACCCAAATTTTTTGAACCAGGCAATTGAGATTGTCCTTGAACCATTTTGCTCGCGCCCTTGTAATTGGAACAATTAGCACGTGGTTCTGGTCCGCATTCCACCTTGTGCTAATTGCCATGTTCTCATCAACCTATATCAGATGTGAACCTTGGTATAAAGGATGAAGACGCCACAATCAGGATGGAAAACTCGATTGATAAGTCTAGGAATGAACGCCACAGAGTAAATCTGACAAGTTCAAATAGTTCATAAAAGAACCAAAGAGAAAACTCTCACAATATTATTAATGATCAAAACTGCATATTACAAACCCTAAAACTGTTTAAATAGCTGAGGCTTACAGTAGGGCCCTATAAGCCTACGAAATATTATGCCCCAAAATAAATTCACCCAAAATTAAAATAAAACAAAACAAAAGGAATAAGGAAAGTTCCATAGTTAGCATGCAAGCCTACAATTCAGTAATTTAAGAAATTAAGAAAAAATGAAAATCAAATTCTGATTTTAGGAAAACTAAAATTTTACTTCAATAATTTTCCGAAAAAAAAAAAATTTGACTTCAATCTTGAACTGCTGGATTATTCTTCTTGAACTTGAAATAGATTGAGACATCTTTGTGGACCAAGCTCAATAGGCCTCCACAATCTTTTCTGAGACCAAACTTCTTAAATTAGCCCATTCAAGGCCTCTTTGAACTTCCTTGCCTGATCCCTCGTAACTGGTCCAATTGGAATTTGAACTGGTTCCCTTGAAGACGTGCCATGATTTGCATAACTGACACGAACCCCGCCAACAATGTGACAAAACCCATAACACGATTAATGCCTCGGACGTTCTACTGTCAGATTCAAATGGAAACCGAGACCCAAAATCTATATCAGATGCGAACCTAGGTATTAAGGATGAAGACGCCACAATCAAGGATGGAAAATTCAATTGATAAGTCCAGGTATGAACGCCACAGAGTAAATGTGATAAGTTCGAATAGTTCTTCAAAGAACCAAAGAGAAAACTCTCACAATATTATTAATGATCAAAACTGCATATTACAAACCCTAAAACTGTTTAAATAGCTAAGGCTTACAGTAGGGCCCAATAAACCTACGAAATATTATGCCCCAAAATAAATTCAACCAAAATTAAAATAGAACGAAACTAAAGGAATAAGGAAAGTTCCGTAGTTGGCATGCAAGCATACAATTCAGCAATTTAAGCAATTAAGAAAAATGACAATCAAATTCTAATTTTAGGAAAACTAAAATTTGACTTCAATCTTGAATTGCTAGATTACCTTTCTAGAACTTGAATTAGATTGAGACATCTTTGTGGACCAAGCTCAATAGACCTCCACGAACTTTCCTGAGACCAAACTTCTGAAATTAGCCCATTGAGTGCCTCTTTGAACTTCCTTGCCTGAGCCCTCGTAACTGGTCCAATTGGAATTTGAACTGGTTCCCTTGAAGACGTGCCATGATTTGCATAACTGACACGAACCCCGCCAACAATGTGACGAAACCCATAGCACGATAAATGCCTCTTACCGTTCTACTGTCAGATTCAAATGGAAACCGCGACCCAACACCTATAACATATGCGAACCTTGGTATAAAGGATGAAGACGCCACAATCAAGCATGGAAAACTCGATTGATAAGTCCAGTTATGAACGGCACAGAGTAAATCTAATAAGTTTGAATAGTTCTTCTAAGAACCAAAGAGAAAACTCTCACAGTATTATTAATGATCAAAAACTGACTATTACAAACCCTAAACTGTTTAAATAGTTGAGGCTTACGGTTGGGCCCTATAAGCCTACAAAATATTATGGCCCAATATAATTCACCCCAAAACTAAAATAAAAACAAACTAACAAATCTGAAAAGTTCCTAAGTTGACATGCAAGCCTATAATTTATTCTAGAGCTTGAATTGTGGACACCCAGCCTTGTGGATCACTTGTATCTTCCTTTGGGCCACAAAGATTAGTCTCAATCCAAATTTGTTGAACCAGCCCATTGAGATTATCCTTGAACCGTTTTGCTCGCACCCTTGTAACTGGACCAATTAGCACGTGGTTCGGATCTGCATTCCACCTTGTGCTCGCCGCCATGTTCTCATCAAACTATATCAGATGCGAACCTAGGTATAAAGGATGAAGACACCACAATCAGGATGGAAAACTCGATTGATAAGTCCAGGTATGAACGCCACAGAGTAAATCTGATAAGTTCGAATAGTTGTTCAAAGAACCAAAGACAAAAGTCTCACAATATTGTTAATGATCAAAACTGTATATTACAAACCCTAAAACTGTTTATATAGCTGAGGCTTACAGTAGGGCCCTATAAGCCTACGAAATATTATGCCCTAAAATAACTTCACCCAAAATTAAAATAAAAAGAAACTAAAGGAATAAGGAAAGTTCCGTAGTTGGCATGCAAGCCTACAATTCAGCAATTTAAGCAATTAAGAAAAAATGACAATCAAATTCTGATTTTCGGAAAACTAAAATTTGATTTCAATAATTTTCCGAAAAATAAAAATTTGACTTCAATCTTGAACTGCTGGATTATTCTGCTAGAACTTGAATTAGATTGAGACATCTTTGTGGACCAAGCTCAATCGGCCTCCACGAACTTTCCTGAGACCAAACTTCTTAAATTAGCCCATTGAGTGCCTCTTTGAACTTCCTTGCCTGAGCCATCGTAACTGGTCCAATTGGAATTTGAACTAGTTCCGTTGAAAACGTGCTATGATTTGTATAACTGACATGAACCCGCCAACAATGTGACGAAATCCATAACTCGATTAATGCCTCGGACCGTTCTACTGTTAGATTCAAATGGAAATCGTGAACCAACACCTATAACAGATGCGAACCTTGGTATGAAGGATGAAAAACTCGATGGATAAGTCCATGTATGAACGCCACAGTGTAAATCTGATATGTTCGAATAGTTCTTCAAAGAACCAAAGAGAAAACTCTCACGATATTATTAACGATCAAAAACTGACTATTTTGGGTAATTTTTTTTTGGGTAATCGGGGGTGTCCGGGCCAGCTTGCGCGCACCTCGACTAATCCCCCGAGACCTGGAGGCGCCGGGTGAATACTCCAGTGGCAACGCTCCCCATGACTCGAACACTAAACTTCTTGGGTAGTACACCCAAGAACCTTACCACTCAGCCACAAGGAACTTGGTTAAAAAAAAAAAAAAAAAACTGACTTTTACAAACCCTAAACTATTTAAATAGCTGAGACTTACGGTTTGAACCCTATAAGCCTACGAAATATTATGGCCCAATATAATTCACCCCAAAACTAAAATAAAAACAAACTAACAAATATGAAAAGTTCCTAAGTTGGCATGCAAGCCTATAATTTATTCTAGAGCTTCAATCATGGACACCCAGCCTTGTGGATCACTAGTATCCTCGTTTGGGCCACAAAGATTAGTCTCAACCCAAATTTTTTGAACCAGGCAATTGAGATTGTCTTTGAACCATTTTGCTCGCGCCCTTGTAATTGGAACAATTAGCACGTGGTTCTGGTCCGCATTCCACCTTGTGCTAATTGCCATGTTCTCATCAACCTATATCAGATGTGAACCTTGGTATAAAGGATGAAGATGCCACAATCAGGATGGAAAACTCGATTGATAAGTCTAGGAATGAACGCCACAGAGTAAATCTGATAAGTTCAAATAGTTCATAAAAGAACCAAAGAGAAAACTCTCACAATATTATTAATGATCAAAACTGCATATTACAAACCCTAAAACTGTTTAAATAGTTGAGGCTTACAGTAGGGCCCTATAAGCCTACGAAATATTATGCCCCAAAATAAATTCACCCAAAATTAAAATAAAACAAAACAAAAGGAATAAGGAAAGTTCCATAGTTAGCATGCAAGCCTACAATTCAGTAATTTAAGCAATTAAGAAAAAATGAAAATCAAATTCTGATTTTAGGAAAACTAAAATTTTACTTCAATAATTTTCCGAAAAAAAAAAAATTTGACTTCAATCTTGAACTGCTGGATTATTCTTCTTGAACTTGAAATAGATTGAGACATCTTTGTGGACCAAGCTCAATAGGCCTCCACAATCTTTTCTGAGACCAAACTTCTTAAATTAGCCCATTCAAGGCCTCTTTGAACTTCCTTGCCTGATCCCTCGTAACTGGTCCAATTGGAATTTGAACTGGTTCCCTTGAAGACGTGCCATGATTTGCATAACTTACACGAACCCCGCCAACAATGTGACGAAACCCATAACACGATTAATGCCTCGGACGTTCTACTGTCAGATTCAAATGGAAATCGAGACCCAAAATCTATATCAGATGCGAACCTAGGTATTAAGGATGAAGACGCCACAATCAAGGATGGAAAATTCAATTGATAAGTCCAGGTATGAACGCCACAGAGTAAATGTGATAAGTTCGAATAGTTCTTCAAAGAACCAAAGAGAAAACTCTCACAATATTATTAATGATCAAAACTGCATATTACAAACCCTAAAACTGTTTAAATAGCTAAGGCTTACAGTAGGGCCCAATAAGCCTACGAAATATTATGCCCCAAAATAAATTCAACCAAAATTAAAATAGAACGAAACTAAAGGAATAAGGAAAGTTCCGTAGTTGGCATGCAAGCATACAATTCAGCAATTTAAGCAATTAAGAAAAATGACAATCAAATTCTAATTTTAGGAAAACTAAAATTTGACTTCAATCTTGAATTGCTAGATTACCTTTCTAGAACTTGAATTAGATTGAGACATCTTTGTGGACCAAGCTCAATAGACCTCCACGAACTTTCCTGAGACCAAACTTCTGAAATTAGCCCATTGAGTGCCTCTTTGAACTTCCTTGCCTGAGCCCTCGTAACTGGTCCAATTGGAATTTGAACTGGTTCCCTTGAAGACGTGCCATGATTTGCATAACTGACACGAACCCCGCCAACAATGTGACGAAACCCATAGCACGATAAATGCCTCTTACCGTTCTACTGTCAGATTCAAATGGAAACCGCGACCCAACACCAATAACAGATGCGAACCTTGGTATAAAGGTTGAAGACGCCACAATCAAGCATGGAAAACTCGATAGATAAGTCCAGTTATGAACGGCACAGAGTAAATCTAATAAGTTTGAATAGTTCTTCTAAGAACCAAAGAGAAAACTCTCACAGTATTATTAATGATCAAAAACTGACTATTACAAACCCTAAACTGTTTAAATAGTTGAGGCTTACGGTTGGGCCCTATAAGCCTACAAAATATTATGGCCCAATATAATTCACCCCAAAACTAAAATAAAAACAAACTAACAAATCTGAAAAGTTCCTAAGTTGACATGCAAGCCTATAATTTATTCTAGAGCTTGAATTGTGGACACCCAGCCTTGTGGATCACTTGTATCTTCCTTTGGGCCACAAAGATTAGTCTCAATCCAAATTTGTTGAACCAGCCCATTGAGATTATCCTTGAACCATTTTGCTCGCACCCTTGTAACTGGACCAATTAGCACGTGGTTCGGATCTGCATTCCACCTTGTGCTCGCCGCCATGTTCTCATCAAACTATATCAGATGCGAACCTAGGTATAAAGGATGAAGACACCACAATCAGGATGGAAAACTCGATTGATAAGTCCAGGTATGAACGCCACAGAGTAAATCTGATAAGTTCGAATAGTTGTTCAAAGAACCAAAGACAAAAGTCTCACAATATTGTTAATGATCAAAACTGTATATTACAAACCCTAAAACTGTTTATATAGCTGAGGCTTACAGTAGGGCCCTATAAGCCTACGAAATATTATGCCCTAAAATAACTTCACCCAAAATTAAAATAAAAAGAAACTAAAGGAATAAGGAAAGTTCCGTAGTTGGCATGCAAGCCTACAATTCAGCAATTTAAGCAATTAAGAAAAAATGACAATCAAATTCTGATTTTCGAAAAACTAAAATTTGATTTCAATAATTTTCCGAAAAATAAAAATTTGACTTCAATCTTGAACTGCTGGATTATTCTGCTAGAACTTGAATTAGATTGAGACATCTTTGTGGACCAAGCTCATTCGGCCTCCACGAACTTTCCTGAGACCAAACTTCTTAAATTAGCCCATTGAGTGCCTCTTTGAACTTCCTTGCCTGAGCCATCGTAACTGGTCCAATTGGAATTTGAACTAGTTCCGTTGAAAACGTGCTATGATTTGTATAACTGACATGAACCCGCCAACAATGTGATGAAATCCATAACTCGATTAATGCCTCGGACCGTTCTACTGTTAGATTCAAATGGAAATCGTGAACCAACACCTATAACAGATGCGAACCTTGGTATGAAGGATGAAAAACTCGATGGATAAGTCCAGGTATGAACGCCACAGTGTAAATCTGATATGTTCGAATAGTTCTTCAAAGAACCAAAGAGAAAACTCTCACAATATTATTAACGATCAAAAACTGACTATTTTGGGTAATTTTTTTTTGGGTAATCAGGGGTGTCCGGGCCAGCTTGCGCGCACCTCGACTAATCCCCCGAGACCTAGAGGCGCCGGGTGAATACTCCAGTGGCAACGCTCCCCATGACTCGAACACTAAACCTCTTGGGTAGTACACCCAAGAACCTTACCACTCAGCCACAAGGTACTTGGTTAAAAAAAAAAAAAAAAAAACTGACTATTACAAACCCTAAACTATTTAAATAGCTGAGACTTACGGTTTGAACCCTATAAGCCTACGAAATATTATGGCCCAATATAATTCACCCCAAAACTAAAATAAAAACAAACTAACAAATATGAAAAGTTCCTAAGTTGGCATGCAAGCCTATAATTTATTCTAGAGCTTCAATCATGGACACCCAGCCTTGTGGATCACTAGTATCCTCGTTTGGGCCACAAAGATTAGCTTCAATTCACCGTTCTATTGTCAGATTCAAATAGAAACCGCTACCCAACACCTCTATCAGATGCGAACCTAGGCATAAAGGATGAAGACACCACAATCAGGATGGAAAACTCGATTGATAAGTCTAGGAATGAACGCCACAGAGTAAATCTGATAAGTTCGAATAGTTCTTAAAAGAACCAAAGAGAAAACTCTCACAATATTATTAATGATCAAAACTGCATATTACAAACCCTAAAACTGTTTAAATAGTTGAGGCTTACAGTAGGGCCCTATAAGCCTACGAAATATTATGCCCCAAAATAAATTCACCCAAAATTAAAATAAAACAAAACAAAAGGAATAAGGAAAGTTCCATAGTTAGCATGCAAGCCTACAATTCAGTAATTTAAGCAATTAAGAAAAAATGAAAATCAAATTCTGATTTTAGGAAAACTAAAATTTGACTTCAATAATTTTCCGAAAAAAACAAAATTTGACTTCAATCTTGAACTGCCGGATTATTCTTCTTGAACTTGAATTAGATTGAGACATCTTTGTGGACCAAGCTCAATAGGCCTCCACAATCTTTTCTGAGACCAAACTTCTTAAATTAGCCCATTCAAGGCCTCTTTGAACTTCCTTGCCTGATCCCTCGTAACTGGTCTAATTGGAATTTGAACTGGTTCCCTTGAAGACGTGCCATGATTTGCATAACTGACACGAACCCCGCCAATAATGTGACGAAACCCATAACATGATTAATGCCTCGGACGTTCTACTGTCAGATTCAAATGGAAACCGAGACCCAAAATCTATATCAGATGCGAACCTAGGTATTAAGGATGAAGACGCCACAATCAAGGATGGAAAATTCAATTGATAAGTCCAGGTATGAACGCCACAGAGTAAATGTGATAAGTTCGAATAGTTCTTCAAAGAACCAAAGAGAAAACTCTCACAATATTATTAATGATCAAAACTGCATATTACAAACCCTAAAACTGTTTAAATAGCTAAGGCTTACAGTAGGGCCCAATAAGCCTACGAAATATTATGCCCCAAAATAAATTCAACCAAAATTAAAATAGAACGAAACTAAAGGAATAAGGAAAGTTCCGTAGTTGGCATGCAAGACTACAATTCAGCAATTTAAGAAATTAAGAAAAATGACAATCAAATTCTAATTTTAGGAAAACTAAAATTTGACTTCAATCTTGAATTGCTAGATTACCTTTCTAGAACTTGAATTAGATTGAGACATCTTTGTGGACCAAGCTCAATAGACCTCCACGAACTTTCCTGAGACCAAACTTCTGAAATTAGCCAATTGAGTGCCTCTTTGAACTTCCTTGCCTGAGCCCTCGTAACTGGTCCAATTGGAATTTGAACTGGTTCCCTTGAAGACGTGCCATGATTTGCATAACTGACACGAACCCCGCCAACAATGTGACGAAATCCATAACTCGATTAATGCCTCGGACCGTTCTACTGTTAGATTCAAATGGAAACCGTGAACCAACACCTATAACAGATGCGAACCTTGGTATGAAGGATGAAAAACTCGATGGATAAATCCAGGTATGAACGCCACAGTGTAAATCTGATATGTTCGAATAGTTCTTCAAAGAACCAAAGAGAAAACTCTCACAATATTATTAACGATCAAAAACTGACTATTTTGGGTAATTTTTTTTTTGGGTAATCGGGGGTGTCCGGGCCAGCTTGCGCGCACCTCGACTAATCCCCCGAGACCTGGAGGCGCCGGGTGAATACTCCAGTGGCCACGCTCCCCATGACTCGAACACTAAACCTCTTGGGTAGTACACCCAAGAACCTTACCACTCAGCCACAAGGAACTTGGTTAAAAAAAAAAAAAAAAACTGACTATTACAAACCCTAAACTATTTAAATAGCTGAGACTTACGGTTTGAACCCTATAAGCCTACGAAATATTATGGCCCAATATAATTCACCCCAAAACTAAAATAAAAACAAACTAACAAATATGAAAAGTTCCTAAGTTGGCATGCAAGCCTATAATTTATTCTAGAGCTTCAATCATGGACACCCAGCCTTGTGGATCACTAGTATCCTCGTTTGGGCCACAAAGATTAGTCTCAACCCAAATTTTTTGAACCAGGCAATTGAGATTGTCCTTGAACCATTTTGCTCGCGCCCTTGTAATTGGAACAATTAGCACGTGGTTCTGGTCCGCATTCCACCTTGTGCTAATTGCCATGTTCTCATCAACCTATATCAGATGTGAACCTTGGTATAAAGGATGAAGACGCCACAATCAGGATGGAAAACTCGATTGATAAGTCTAGGAATGAACGCCACAGAGTAAATCTGATAAGTTCGAATAGTTCTTAAAAGAACCAAAGAGAAAACTCTCACAATATTATTAATGATCAAAACTGCATATTACAAACCCTAAAACTGTTTAAATAGCTGAGGCTTACAGTAGGGCCCTATAAGCCTACGAAATATTATGCCCCAAAATAAATTCACCCAAAATTAAAATAATACAAAAAAAAAGGAATAAGGAAAGTTCCATAGTTAGCATGTAAGCCTACAATTCAGTAATTTAAGCAATTAAGAAAAAATGAAAATCAAATTCTGATTTTAGGAAAACTAAAATTTGACTTCAATAATTTTCCGAAAAAAAAAAAATTTGACTTCAATCTTGAACTGCTGGATTATTCTTCTTGAACTTGAATTAGATTGAGACATCTTTGTGGACTAAGCTCGATAGGCCTCCACAATCTTTTCTGAGACCAAACTTCTTAAATTAGCCCATTCAAGGCCTCTTTGAACTTCCTTGCCTGATCCCTCGTAACTGGTCCAATTGGAATTGAACTGGTTCCCTTGAAGACGTGCCATGATTTGCATAACTGACACGAACCCCGCCAACAATGTTACGAAACCCATAACACGATTAATGCCTCGGACGTTCTACTGTCAGATTCAAATGGAAACCGAGACCCAAAATCTATATCAGATGCGAACCTAGGTATTAAGGATGAAGACGCCACAATCAAGGATGGAAAATTCAATTGATAAGTCCAGGTATGAACGCCACAGAGTAAATGTGATAAGTTCGAATAGTTCTTCAAAGAACCAAAGAGAAAACTCTCACAATATTATTAATGATCAAAACTGCATATTACAAACTCTAAAACTGTTTAAATAGCTAAGGCTTACAGTAGGGCCCAATAAGCCTACGAAATATTATGCCCCAAAATAAATTCAACCAAAATTAAAATAGAACGAAACTAAAGGAATAAGGAAAGTTCCGTAGTTGGCATGCAAGCCTACAATTCAGTAATTTAAGCAATTAAGAAAAAATGAAAATCAAATTCTGATTTTAGGAAAACTAAAATTTGACTTCAATAATTTTCCGAAAAAAACAAAATTTGACTTCAATCTTGAACTGCCGGATTATTCATCTTGAACTTGAATTAGATTGAGACATCTTTGTGGACCAAGCTCAATAGGCCTCCACAATCTTTTCTGAGACCAAACTTCTTAAATTAGCCCATTCAAGGCCTCTTTGAACTTCCTTGCCTGATCCCTCGTAACTGGTCTAATTGGAATTTGAACTGGTTCCCTTGAAGACGTGCCATGATTTGCATAACTGACACGAACCCCGCCAACAATGTGACGAAACCCATAACATGATTAATGCCTCGGACGTTCTACTGTCAGATTCAAATGGAAACCGAGACCCAAAATCTATATCAGATGCGAACCTAGGTATTAAGGATGAAGACGCCACAATCAAGGATGGAAAATTCAATTGATAAGTCCAGGTATGAACGCCACAGAGTAAATGTGATAAGTTCGAATAGTTCTTCAAAGAACCAAAGAGAAAACTCTCACAATATTATTAATGATCAAAACTGCATATTACAAACCCTAAAACTGTTTAAATAGCTAAGGCTTACAGTAGGGCCCAATAAGCCTACGAAATATTATGCCCCAAAATAAATTCAACCAAAATTAAAATAGAACGAAACTAAAGGAATAAGGAAAGTTCCGTAGTTGGCTTGCAAGACTACAATTCAGCAATTTAAGAAATTAAGAAAAATGACAATCAAATTCTAATTTTAGGAAAACTAAAATTTGACTTCAATCTTGAATTGCTAGATTACCTTTCTAGAACTTGAATTAGATTGAGACATCTTTGTGGACCAAGCTCAATAGACCTCCACGAACTTTCCTGAGACCAAACTTCTGAAATTAGCCAATTGAGTGCCTCTTTGAACTTCCTTGCCTGAGCCCTCGTAACTGGTCCAATTGGAATTTGAACTGGTTCCCTTGAAGACGTGCCATGATTTGCATAACTGACACGAACCCCGCCAACAATGTGACGAAACCCATTGCACGATAAATGCCTCTTACCGTTCTACTGTCAGATTCAAATGGAAACCGCGACCCAACACCTATAACAGATGCGAACCTTGGTATAAAGGATGAAGACGCCACAATCAAGCATGGAAAACTCGATTGATAAGTCCAGTTATGAACGGCATAGAGTAAATCTAATAAGTTCGAATAGTTCTTCTAAGAACCAAAGAGAAAACTCTCACAGTATTATTAATGATCAAAAACTGACTATTACAAACCCTAAACTGTTTAAATAGCTGAGGCTTACGGTTGGGCCCTATAAGCCTACAAAATATTATGGCCCAATATAATTCACCCCAAAACTAAAATAAAAACAAACTAACAAATCTGAAAAGTTCCTAAGTTGACATGCAAGCCTATAATTTATTCTAGAGCTTGAATTGTGGACACCCAGCCTTGTGGATCACATCTTCCTTTGGGCCACAAAGATTAGTCTCAATCCAAATTTGTTGAACCAGCCCATTGAGATTATCCTTGAACCGTTTTGCTCGCACCCTTGTAACTGGACCAATTAGCACGTGGTTCGGATCTGCATTCCACCTTGTGCTCGCCGCCATGTTCTCATCAAACTATATCAGATGCGAACCTAGGTATAAAGGATGAAGACACCACAATCAGGATGGAAAACTCGATTGATAAGTCCAGGTATGAACGCCACAGAGTAAATCTGATAAGTTCGAATAGTTGTTCAAAGAACCAAAGAGAAAACTCTCACAATATTGTTAATGATCAAAACTGTATATTACAAACCCTAAAACTGTTTATATAGCTGAGGCTTACAGTAGGGCCCTATAAGCCTACGAAATATTATGCCCTAAAATAACTTCACCCAAATTTAAAATAAAAAGAAACTAAAGAAATAAGGAAAGTTCCGTAGTTGGCATGCAAGCCTACAATTCAGCAATTTAAGCAATTAAGAAAAAATGACAATCAAATTCTGATTTTCGGAAAACTAAAATTTGATTTCAATAATTTTCCGAAAAATAAAAATTTGACTTCAATCTTGAACTGCTGGATTATTCTGCTAGAACTTGAATTAGATTGAGACATCTTGGTGGACCAAGCTCAATCGGCCTCCACGAACTTTCCTGAGACCAAACTTCTTAAATTAGCCCATTGAGTGCCTCTTTGAACTTCCTTGCCTGAGCCATCGTAACTGGTCCAATTGGAATTTGAACTAGTTCCGTTGAAAACGTGCTATGATTTGCATAACTGACATGAACCCGCCAACAATGTGACGAAATCCATAACTCGATTAATGTCTCGGACCGTTCTACTGTTAGATTCAAATGGAAACCGTGAACCAACACCTATAACAGATGCGAACCTTGGTATGAAGGATGAAAAACTCGATGGATAAATCCAGGTATGAACGCCACAGTGTAAATCTGATATGTTCGAATAGTTCTTCAAAGAACCAAAGAGAAAACTCTCACAATATTATTAACGATCAAAAACTGACTATTTTGGGTAATTTTTTTTTTGGGTAATCGGGGGTGTCCGGGCCAGCTTGCGCGCACCTCGACTAATCCCCCGAGACCTGGAGGCGCCGGGTGAATACTCCAGTGGCCACGCTCCCCATGACTCGAACACTAAACCTCTTGGGTAGTACACCCAAGAAGCTTACCACTCAGCCACAAGGAACTTGGTTAAAAAAAAAAAAAAAACTGACTATTACAAACCCTAAACTATTTAAATAGCTGAGACTTACGGTTTGAACCCTATAAGCCTACGAAATATTATGGCCCAATATAATTCACCCCAAAACTAAAATAAAAACAAACTAACAAATATGAAAAGTTCCTAAGTTGGCATGCAAGCCTATAATTTATTCTAGAGCTTCAATCATGGACACCCAGCCTTGTGGATCACTAGTATCCTCGTTTGGGCCACAAAGATTAGTCTCAACCCAAATTTTTTGAACCAGGCAATTGAGATTGTCCTTGAACCATTTTGCTCGCGCCCTTGTAATTGGAACAATTAGCACGTGGTTCTGGTCCGCATTCCACCTTGTGCTAATTGCCAAGTTCTCATCAACCTATATCAGATGTGAACCTTGGTATAAAGGATGAAGACGCCACAATCAGGATGGAAAACTCGATTGATAAGTCTAGGAATGAACGCCACAGAGTAAATCTGATAAGTTCGAATAGTTCTTAAAAGAACCAAAGAGAAAACTCTCACAATATTATTAATGATCAAAACTGCATATTACAAACCCTAAAACTGTTTAAATAGCTGAGGCTTACAGTATGGCCCTATAAGCCTACGAAATATTATGCCCCAAAATAAATTCACCCAAAATTAAAATAAAACAAAAAAAAAGGAATAAGGAAAGTTCCATAGTTAGCATGTAAGCCTACAATTCAGTAATTTAAGCAATTAAGAAAAAATTAAAATCAAATTCTGATTTTAGGAAAACTAAAATTTGACTTCAATAATTTTCCGAAAAAAAAAAAAATTTGACTTCAATCTTGAACTGCTGGATTATTCTTCTTGAACTTGAATTAGATTGAGACATCTTTGTGGACTAAGCTCGATAGGCCTCCACAATCTTTTCTGAGACCAAACTTCTTAAATTAGCCCATTCAAGGCCTCTTTGAACTTCCTTGCCTGATCCCTCGTAACTGGTCCAATTGGAATTGAACTGGTTCCCTTGAAGACGTGCCATGATTTGCATAACTGACACGAACCCCGCCAACAATGTGACGAAACCCATAACACGATTAATGCCTCGGACGTTCTACTGTCAGATTCAAATGGAAACCGAGACCCAAAATCTATATCAGATGCGAACCTAGGTATTAAGGATGAAGACGCCACAATCAAGGATGGAAAATTCAATTGATAAGTCCAGGTATGAACGCTACAGAGTAAATGTGATAAGTTCGAATAGTTCTTCAAAGAACCAAAGAGAAAACTCTCACAATATTATTAATGATCAAAACTGCATATTACAAACCCTAAAACTGTTTAAATAGCTAAGGCTTACAGTAGGGCCCAATAAGCCTACGAAATATTATGCCCCAAAATAAATTCAACCAAAATTAAAATAGAACGAAACTAAAGGAATAAGGAAAGTTCCGTAGTTGGCATGCAAGCCTACAATTCAACAATTTAAGCAATTAAGAAAAAATGACAATCAAATTCTGATTTTAGGAAAACTAAAATTTGACTTCAATAATTTTCTGAAAAAAAAAATTTGACTTTAATCTTGAACTGTTGGATTATTCTTCTAGAACTTGAATTAGATTGAGACATCTTTGTGGACCAAACTCAATAGGCCTCCACGAACATTCCTAAGACCAAACTTCTTAAATTAGCCCATTGAGTGCCTCTTTGAACTTCCTTGCCTGAGCCCTCGTAACTGGTCCAATTGAAATTTGAACTGGTTCCCTTGAAGACGTGCCATGATTTGCATAACTGACACGAACCCCCCGCCAACAATCTGACGAAACCATAGCACGATAAATGCCTCTTACCGTTCTACTGTCATTCAAATGGAAACTGCGACCCAACACCTATAACAGATGCGAACCTTGGTATAAAGGATGAAGACGCCGCAATCAAGCATGGAAAACTCGATTGATAAGTCCAGTTATGAACGCCACATAGTAAATCTAATAAGTTTGAATAGTTCTTCTAAGAACCAAAGAAAAAACTCTCACAATAATATTAATGATCAAAAACTGACTATTACAAACCCTAAACTGTTTAAATAGCTGAGGCTTACAGTTGGGCCCTATACGCCTACAAAATATTATGGCCCAATATAATTCACCCCAAAACTAAACTAAAAACAAACTAACAAATCTGAAAAGTTCCTAAGTTGGCATGCAAGCCTATAATTTATTCTAGAGCTAGAATCGAGGACACCCAGGCTTGTGGATAACTAGTATCTTCCTTTGGCCCACAAAGATTAGTCTCAATCCAAATTTGTTGAACCAGCCCGTTGAGATTATCCTTGAACCGTTTTGCTCGCGCCCTTGTAACTGGACCAATTAGCACGTGGTTCGGATCCGCATTCCACCTTGAGCTCGCCGCCATGTTCTCATCAGCCTATATCAGATGCGAACCTAGGTATAAAGTATGAAGACACCACAATCAGGATGGAAAACTCGATTGATAAGTCCAGGTATGAACGCCACAGGGTAAATCTGATAAGTACGAATAGTTCTTAAAAGAACCAAAGACAAAACTCTCACAATATTATTAATGATCAAAACTGCATATTACAAACCCTAAAACTGTTTAAATAGCTGAGGCTTACATTAGGGCCCTATAAGCCTACGAAATATTATGCCCCAAAATAAATTCACCCAAAATTGAAATAAAACAAAACTAAAGGAATGAGGAAAGTTCCATAGTTGGCATGCAAGCCTACAATTCAACAATTTAAGCAATTAAGAAAAAATGACAATCAAATTCTGATTTTAGGAAAACTAAAATTTGACTTCAAAAATTTTTCGAAAAAAAAAAAAAATTTGACTTTAATCTTGAACTGCTGGATTATTCTTCTGGAACTTGAATTAAATCGAGACATCTTTGTGGACCAAGCTCAATAGGTCTCCACGAACTTTCCTGAGACCAAACTTCTTAAATTGGCCCATTGAGTGCCACTTTGAACTTCCTTGCCTGAGCCTCGTAACTGGTCCAATTGGAATTTGAATTGGTTCCCTTGAAGACGTGCCATGATTTGCATAACTGACACGAACCCCGCCAACAATGTGACAAAACCCATAACACGATTAATGCCTCGGACCGTTCTGCTGTCAGATTCAAATGGAAACCGCGACCCAAAACCGATATCAGATGCTAACCTAGGTATTAAGAATGAAGATGCCACAATCAAGGATGGAAAATTCAATTGATAAGTCCAGGTATGAACGCCACAGAGTAAATCTGATAAGTTCGAATAGTTGTTCAAAGAACCAAAGACAAAAGTCTCACAATATTGTTAATGATCAAAACTGTATATTACAAACCCTAAAACTGTTTATATAGCTGAGGCTTACAGTAGGGCCCTATAAGCCTACGAAATATTATGCCCCAAAATAACTTCACCCAAAATTATAATAAAAAGAAACTAAAGGAATAAGGAAAGTTCCATAGTTGGCATGCAAGCCTACAATTCAGCAATTTAAGCAATTAAGAAAAAATGACAATCAAATTCTGATTTTCGGAAAACTAAAATTTGATTTCAATAATTTTCCGAAAAATAAAAATTTGACTTCAATCTTGAACTGCTGAATTATTCTTCTAGAACTTGAATTAGATTGAGACATCTTTATGGACCAAGCTCAATAGGCCTCCACGAACTTTCCTGAGACCAAACTTCTTAAATTAGCCCATTGAGTGCCTCTTTGAACTTCTTTGCCTGAGCACTCGTAACTGGTCCAATTGGAATTTGAACTGGTTCCCTTGAAGACGTGCCATGATTTGCATAACTGACACGAACCCTGCCAACAATGTGACGAAACCCATAGCACGATTAATGCCTCGGACCGTTCTACTCTCTGATTCAAATGAAAACCGCGACCCAACACCTATAACAGATTCGAACCTTGGCATAAAGGATGAAGACGCCACAATCAAGCATGGAAAACTCGATTGATAAGTCTAGTTATGAACGCCACAGAGTAAATCTAATAAGTTCGAATAGTTATTCTAAGAACCAAAGAGAAAACTCTCACAATATTATTAATGATCAAAAACTGCTATTACAAACCCTAAACTGTTTAAATAGCTGAGGCTTACGGTTGGGCCCTATTAGCCCACAAACTTTTATGGCCCAATATAATTCACCCCAAAACTAAAATAAAAACAAACTAACAAATCTGAAAAGTTCCTAAGTTGGCATGCAAGCCTATGATTTATTCTAGAGCTTGAATCATGGACACCCAGCCTTGTGGATCACTAGTATCTTCCTTTGGGCCACAAAGATTAGTCTCAATCCAAATTTGTTGAACCGGCCCATTGAGATTATCCTTGAACCGTTTTGCTCGCGCCCTTGTAACTGGACCAATTAGCACGTGGTTCGGATCCTCATTCCACCTTGTGCTCGCCGCCATGTTCTCATCAACCTATATCATATGCGAACCTAGGTATAAAGGATGAAGGCACCACAATCAAGATGGAAAACTCGATTGATAAGTCCAGGTATGAATGCCACAAAGTAAATCTGATAAGTTCGAATAGTTCTTAAAAGAACCAAAGAGAAAACTCTCACAATATTATTAATGATCAAAACTGCATATTACAAACCCTAAAACTGTTTAAATAGCTGAGGCTTACAGTAGGGCCCTATAAGCCTACGAAATATTATGCCCCAAAATAAATTCACCCAAAATTAAAATAAACGAAATTGAAGGAATAAGGAAAGTTCCATAGTTGGCATGGAAGCTTACAATTCAAAAAATTTAAGCAATTAAGAAAAAATGACAATCAAATTCTGATTTTAGGATAACTAAAATTTGACTTCAATAATTTTCCAAAAAAAAAAAATTTGACTTCAATCTTGAAATGCTGGATTATTCTTCTAGAACTTGAATTAGATTGAGACATCTTTGTGGACCAAGCTCAATAGGCCTCCACGAACTTTCCCGAGACCAAACTTCTTAAATTAGCCCATTGAGTGCCTCTGTCACGCCCCGGCGTAGCCAAAATAGGGAAAAAAATTTAAAATTTTCATCTTGGATCCTGAGGCACGTGACTGGTATCTTGTTGCAATACCATTTACAAATGTATCTCCAAAATTATTGCAAATAGACTTCAAACTGTCCTTCCTACCATCATTGATCAAGCACAATCGACTTTTGTCAAGGGTAGGAAAATTAGTGATAATGTCTGATACGAACCCCCGCCAATAATGTGACGAAACCCGTAACACGATTAATGTCTCGGACCGTTTTACTGTCAGATTCAATGGAAACCGCGACCCAACACCTATAACAGATGCGAACCTTGGTATAAAGGACGAAGACGCCACAATCAAGGATGGAAAACTCGATTGATAAGTCCAGGTATGAACGCCACAGAGTAAATCTGATAAGTTCGAATAGTTCTTCAAAGAACCAAAGAGAAAACTCTCACAATATTATTAATGATCAAAAATGAATATTACAAACCCTAAAACTGTTTAAATAGCTGAGGCTTAAAGTTGGGCCCTTTTAAGCCTACGAAATATTATGGTCCAATATAATTCATCCCAAAACTAAAATAAAAGGAAACTAATGAATATAAAAAATCCCTAAGTTGGCATGCAAGCCTATAATTTATTCTAGAGCTTGAATCATGGACACCCAGCCTTGTGGATCACTAGTATCCTCCTTTGGGCCACTCAGATTAGTCTCAACCCAAATTTGTTGAACCAGCCCATTGAGATTGTCCTTGAACCGCTTTGCTCGCGCCCTTGTAACCGGACCAATTGGCATGTGGTTCGGGTCCGCATTCCACCTTGTGCTAGCCGCCATGTTCTCATCATTCCCCTCCTCTTGAAAAGGATTTGTCCTCAAATCATCACCTACATCAAAAGGAGATAAATCAGCAACATTAAAAGTAGTACTAACATTATACTCACCAGGCAACTCTAGCTTGTAGGCATTGTCATTGATGCGCTCAAGAACTTGAAAAGGACCATCGCCTCGGGGAAGCAATTTAGAACGCCTTTGTGCTGGAAATCTTTCTTTTCGCATGTGTACCCAAACCCAATCTCCAGGTTCAAAGATGATATTGCGTCGCCCTTTGTTAGCTTGCGTTGCATATTGCTCCGTTCTTCGCTCAATATTGAGCCTTGCTTTCTCATGAATCTGCTTAACAAAATCTGCTTTCTTTTTTCCATCTAAATTAACACGCTCAGTCACAGGTAAAGGAGATAAATCCAAAGGAGTTAAAGGATTAAAACCATACACAATTTCAAAGGGTGAAAATTTAGTAGCAGAATGGATAGTACGATTATAAGCAAACTCAACATGTGGTAAACATTCTTCCCATGTTTTGATGTTCTTTTTAATAATAGCCCTTAACAAAGTAGATAAAGTCCTATTTACTACTTCAGTTTGACCATCAGTTTGTGGATGACAAGTAGTAGAAAATAATAACTTAGTCCCCAACTTACACCACAAGGTCTTCCAAAAGTAACTCAAGAATTTAGCATCTCTATCCGAAACAATGGTTCTAGGCATACCATGTAATCTCATAATCTCCTTAAAGAACAAATTAGCAACATGTGAAGCATCATCAGTTTTGTGACATGGAATAAAATGTGCCATCTTGGAAAATCTATCCACAACCACAAAAATTGAGTCTCGACCGTGTTTAGTCCTAGGTAAACCTAACACAAAATCCATTGAAATATCAATCCATGGTTCACTAGGAATTGGAAGAGGTGTGTATAAGCCATGGGGTTGTACTCTAGATTTCGCTCGCCTACATGTGACACATCTACCACAAATTCTCTCAACATCTTGTTTCATGCGTGGCCAACAGAAGTGTTCTTGTAAAACGGCTAATGTTTTTACTACCCCAAAATGTCCCATTAACCCTCCCCCATGTGACTCTCACACAAGCAACTCTCTCACTGAACAAGTTGGAATGCACAATTTATTTTCTCGAAATAAAAACCCCTCATGCCTATAGAATTTATTATGGGCTGTTTTTTCACAAGATTCAAATTCTTCACTAAAATCGAGATCTAAAGGATACAATTCCTTAATATGCTCAAAACCAAGAATCTTAGCATCAAGAGTAGAGATTAGAATGTACCTTCGAGAAAGTGCATCGGCAACGATGTTCTCCTTACCTTGTTTATATCGAATGACGTATGGAAACGTCTCAATGAATTCAACCCATCGTGCATGTCTCTTGTTCAGCTTGTGTTGGACTTTAAGGTGCTTTAAAGACTCATGATCGGTGTGAATCACGAACTCTTTAGGCCACAAGTAATGCTGCCATGTCTCCAAAGCTCGAACCAATGCATACATCTCTTTGTCATACGTGGGATAGTTTAAGGCAGCCCCACTTAACTTCTCACTAAAGTATGCAATCGGTCTTCCTTCTTGCATAAGCACGACGCCAATACCTAAACCTGAAGCATCACATTCAATTTCAAAAGTTTTTGTAAAGTTAGGTAAAGCAAGTAAAGGTGCATGAGTTAACTTCTCCTTGAGTAATTGAAATGCCTTTTCTTGCTCTTCCCCCCATTTGAACCCAACATTTTTCTTGATGACTTCGGTTATCGGTGCAGCTATATTACTGAAGTCTTTCACGAACCTCCTGTAAAAACTAGCAAGTCCATGAAAACTTCGCACATTACTTACACTAGATGGGCTTGGCCATTCTTGGATACCACGAATCTTTTCTTCATCAACCTGTATTCCTTGTGCACACACAACAAAACCAAGAAACACAAGCTTATCGGTGCAAAAAGTGCACTTCTTTAGGTTAGCAAACAACTTTTCATTTCTAAGCACATCTAACACAAGTTTTAAATGCTTCAAATGCTCTTCCAAGTTTTTGCTATAAATCAGGATATCATCAAAATAAACAACTACAAATTTTCCAATGAAAGCACGCAAAACATGGTTCATCAATCTCATAAAAGTACTAGGAGCATTAGTTAATCCAAAAGGCATAACTAACCATTCATACAAACCATATTTTGTTTTAAATGCAGTTTTCCATTCATCACCTTCTTTCATTCTAATTTGATGATACCCACTTTTCAAATCAATCTTAGAAAATATACAAGAACCATGCAACTCATCTAACATATCATCTAAGCGAGGAATAGGGTGTCGATACTTTACCGTTATGTTGTTGACGGCTCGGCAATCAACGCACATTCTCCACGTCCCATCCTTCTTAGGAACCAAAATCACCGGAACGGCGCATGGACTCATACTTTCTCTTACGTACCCCTTTTCCATCAACTCACTAACCTGCTTTTGTAGCTCCTTTGTCTCCTCAGGATTGCTTCTATAGGCTGGTCGGTTTGGAATGGTAGCACCGGGCACGAAATCAATTTGATGTTCAATCCCTCGAATAGGGGGTAAACCATGTGGAACCTCCTCGGGAAAGATATCACCAAACTCCTGCAAAAGAGAAACAACAGAACTAGGCAAAGATGAGTCAATTTGGTTAGTGTTTAAAAATGCCTCTTTGTACAAAAGTACAATCATAGGCTGATTTGAAAACAACGCTCGTTTGATCTCACTCGCTTTTGCATAAAAATTCTTTTTTTGGTTTCCCTCTAATTTTCCCTCAATGGCTGCATTTTTCTTTTCTTTTTCTCTCTCATTTTTCTCACTCCTTTTCTTTTGTTCACTCTCTTTCTTTTGATCACTCTCCCTTTGCAACCTCACTTGATCTTCATAAACTTGCCTCGGTGTCAAAGGCACTAAGGTGATTGTCCTTTGATTAAGCACGAACGAGTATTTATTTGTGAAACCATCATGCTTAACACGTCGATCAAATTGCCATGGCCTCCCTAACAACAAGTGTCCAGCTTGCATCGGAACCACATCACTCAAAACTTCATCTTCATATTTCCCAATACGAAAAGAAACTAACACCTGTTTAGTTACCCTTACTTCACCACTATCATTGAGCCATTGCAATTTATAAGGTCGTGGATGCTTGATTGTTGGAAGCCCTAATTTCTCCACCAAAGTTGTGCTAGCAACGTTAGTGCAACTCCCCCCATCTATGATCACACTACACACCTTATCTTTGACATGACATCTCGTATGAAAGATGTTCTCCCGTTGTGCCGCATCATCTTCCTTAACCTGCATATTTAGAGCTCTCCTTGCCACTAACAAATCCCCTTGGGCAGCGTACTCTTCATCATCGGCATCCTCTAATGGTGGCACAGATTCGTTGTCATCTTCATCTTCGGTTTCAATCTCACCATTATCTCGTAACACCATAACTCTCTTGTTCGGACATTGGCTAGCTATGTGTCCCCTACCTTGGCACTTAAAACACTTAATATCGCAGTTCCGAGAAGTAGACGAATCAGATTTACCTTGATTTCCATGGCTGGCCACCTCTTGTTTTTGCTCAGTTTTTGGCTTCATCAAAGGCTGCTTCTCATTTCTTTTCCAATTATTTGGTTTCCAAGCGGATGTATTGGAATTTTGGCTTGGATTTTGGCTTGGACGTGTGCTGCTGCCCCTCCTCTTGAGTTGATTCTCAATTTTAATAGCCATGTGTACCATATCCTCCAACTCAACATAGTGTTGCAATTCCACTGCATTGGCGATTTCCCGATTCAACCCAACTAAGAATCTAGCCATTGTAGCCTCTCGATCTTCCTCTACATTCGCTCGAATCATAGCAACTTCCATCTCCTTATAATATTCTTCCACACTCCTATTACCTTGCCTCAAACTTTGCAACTTGTTGTATAACTCTCGGTAATAATAGCTTGGAACGAACCGCTTCCTCATCACAGTTTTCATATCCTCCCATGTCTCTATTGGACGCTCCCTATTTCTTCTCCTATTCAACACCAATTGATCCCACCAAATGATAGCATAATCAGAAAATTCAATGGCAGCAAGTTTTACCTTCTTAGCCTCAGAGTAATGGTGGCAATCAAATACTAATTCTACCTTCTTCTCCCATTCTAGATAGGCTTCCGGGTCATTCTTCCCTTGAAACGAAGGAATCTTCATCTTAATACTACCCAAATTATTATCTTCCCGGTTCCTAGCTTCTCTAAACCTAACTTCTCTACCCCGACCACCATATCTCCTATGATTATCTATTGACTCTTGATCATTTTCTTCGTCAAAGTCTCCCCAAAAATACTCCTCTTCTTCAACTCTCACTCCCCTTGGTTGAACTCTCTCTCTTCTACGTCCATGAGGAGCATTGTTTTGTGGCTGCTCCACACGTGCATTCTCTACTCTATCTATCCGTTCATGAACTTGTTCCATCTCTGTCCTCAATACCCTCCTCATTTCACCCATTAATGCCTCCAATAGTAGTTTCTGATCAGTCTCTCCCGAAACCTCCCCGGCATTAATTTCGTCTTTATGGGCCATATTTCGCTGCAAAACAAAGATTAGATAAAAAAAAATATACAGGACCTCACAACTCTCGCTCACGTGTTTCACTCAACTAGGATGTATCACTCAAGTTCACTCGTGTTTAAACTGAAAATCAATTTGGCTTTTACCCTCTTATGTGCTCACCACTCTTGCCTTTTTCCACTCGTAGTAATTCTCACTCGGTTCTTATGAAACTGCTCAAACAATGACTAGAATTTCTCAGTAACAATCCATACCCAAACTAGACCAATCAAATTTGGACGCTGAAAGCACGACTAAAAACGAACGCGGATGGCTAGGTTTCCAAAGCACAAAAAAAAATGGAATTTTCGGAAAAAAAAATTTCGCACTATGGATTAAGGTCCGATTCGGACTCCTTAGACCCCAAATATCACAAAACAAAAATAAAATTTTAAGCCGAGTTTTTGTACTCTTTTTTTTTTTTTCTACAGATCTCTTCTCTTCTCTTCTTTTCTTTTCTTTTTTTTTTTCTTCTTTTTTTTTTTTTTTTTTTACGGTTCAGAAACGAGAACGAATAAGAAAACGAACAGAAACAAAAACGAATAAGAACAGAACCAGAAGAAACGAATAAGAACAGAAACGAAAAAGATATGATAAACCTGAGACTAGAACTGTGCTCTGATACCAACTGATACGAACCCCGCCAATAATGTGACGAAACCCGTAACACGATTAATGTCTCGGACCGTTCTACTGTCATATTCAATGGAAACCGCGACCCAACACCTATAACAGATGCGAACCTTGGTATAAAGGACGAAGACGCCACAATCAAGGATGGAAAACTCGATTGATAAGTCCAGGTATGAACGCCACAGAGTAAATCTGATAAGTTCGAATAGTTCTTCAAAGAACCAAAGAGAAAACTCTCACAATATTATTAATGATCAAAACTGAATATTACAAACCCTAAAACTGTTTAAATAGCTGAGGCTTAAAGTTGGGCCCTTTTAAGCCTACGAAATATTATGGACCAATATAATTCATCCCAAAACTAAAATAAAAGGAAACTAATGAATATAAAAAATCCCTAAGTTGGCATGCAAGCCTATAATTTATTCTAGAGCTTGAATCATGGACACCCAGCCTTGTGGATCACTAGTATCCTCCTTTGGGCCACTCAGATTAGTCTCAACCCAAATTTGTTGAACCAGCCCATTGAGATTGTCCTTGAACCGCTTTGCTCGCGCCCTTGTAACCGGACCAATTGGCACGTGGTTCGGGTCCGCATTCCACCTTGTGCTAGCCGCCATGTTCTCATCAATATCTTACTGGCTCAGGACCTTCTTAGAGACTATCACAAAAATGGGGGGAAACCTAGAGTTGCTACCAAGGTTGACCTCATGAAAGCATATGATAGTGTTAGTTGGGAATTCTTGTTTGATCTTCTTAATATTATGGGTTTCCCTCCTAAATTAAAGAAATGGATTACTGCATGTGTTACGACCCCTAGATACTCCATTAACTTCAATGGGGAATCTGTGGGATACTTTGATGGAGCTAGAGGGCTTAGACAAGGGGATCCTATTTCCCCGTATCTATTTGTTCTTATCATGGAAGCCCTTAGCCAACTTCTCCATCACAATATTCAAAATGGCCAGTTCAATTATCACTGGAAATGTGATAAACTTAAAATATCCCATCTTTGTTTTGCTGACGACTTAATTATTTTACTTAATGGTGATATTGATTCAGCGAAGTTGATCCGAAAAACTTTAAACCAATTTTATGACTTTTCTGGTCTTCAAGCCAACAATGCCAAAAGTTGTATTTTTTTCTCTGGGGTTGAAGAGCAATTGGCTAATGATATTATGAGGGAACTCCAATTTACCAAAGGAACTCTTCCTATGTGGTATTTAGGAGTTCCTTTGATTACTACTAAACTGAAGAAATGCCACTGTGACGAGTTGGTTAATAAAATTTGCTCTAGAGTTACCTCCTGGAAATCTAAATTCTTATCCTATGCAGGTAGGGCTCAGCTTATTCAGTCTGTGTTGCTCGGGATCCAACAGTACTGGTCAGGGATGTTTATCCTCCCTAAAGGGGTTCTTAAACAGGTGGATCAAACTCTAATGAGATTCCTCTGGTCAGGTTCCACTGAGAAGGTTCATGGAGCCAAAATTGCGTGGGCTAAGGTTTGCAAACCAAAGAATGAAGGTGATTTGGGGTTTAAAGATGTTTACCTCACAAATACACTACTGAACTTAAAGCACATTGGTAACCTTCTTGACCCTAAAAACAAATCCTTGTGGAAAGAATGGGTGCAATTATACATGATTAAAAATAAGAGCTTTTGGGAAGTAAAAACCCCCAGCCAATGCTCTTGGTATTGGAGGAAACTTTTAAAACTTAGATTTCTTGTAAAACCCATCATTATCCATAAGATTGGTAATGGAAAACATACTTCCCTTTGGTATGATAAGTGGCTTCCCATAGGTCCTTTATTTGATAAATATACGAGTAGGATTGCTTATGATGCTGCTATTGATTCTAAAGCGAAAGTTGAAGCCATCATCAGTAACAATGATTGGAATTGGCCTTTGTCTAACTCCATAGGATTGAATGAAGTTAGAAACATCTTAGCCATTATGTATAAGCCTAATGGTAGGACTGATAGCATCATGTTGACTATCTCTCCATCTGGGAGTTACAATTTCAAACACATTTGGAACCATTTTAGAGATAGTGCCACGGTGGTCCCTTGGTACAAAATGGTTTGGTTTTCAGGGTGTACTCCAAGACAGAACTTCATCCTTTGGATAGCTGTTCAAAGTAGACTTGCAACCCATGATAGAATATGTGCCTAAACCCCTGGGCCTCTTGCTTGCGTGTTTTGTCATTCCCATATGGAATCACATAACCATTTATTTTTTTAGTGTACTTATTCTTCATTTATTTGGCAGGCATTGATGGTTAGATGTGGGCTCAGATGGAATACGACAAGTTGGGATGCTACTGTACAGTGGATGGCACATCATTGGAAGAGGAAGGGGATTCAACAAACTATCCCAATTATCTGCCTGGGGGTAGCTGTCTATGGTCTATGGAAAGAGAGGAATACAAGAACTTTCAAAGGCCTTCCCACTCCTAAAGAACAGCTGCTGCAGATGTTGATCGCTCAAATCAACATGCAAATTAGAACTCAATGGAAACATCACCCCCTTCTTGAGCTACATGCCAGTGTTTGGAATTAAGTAGGATTTTTGTCATTTGTTGAGTTGGTTTTGTTTATTTCTCATTGTGGTTTTGTTTCTCCTCTTTTTTGGATTAGGTTTGATTTAGCATTGTAAGGTTGTGGTGTTGGCTATGGCCTTTTGTTTGTGTGGCTTCTTTGCCACAGTCCTCTTGCTCGCGCTTTTATGCTTATCCTGGGGTATGCCCCTTGTACATTTGTCCTTCTTTTTTGGAATATATTTACCATTTTCCGAAAAAAAAAAACCCAAAAGGATAAAACCAACATCTGCTCACATTGATATATTACAAAGAAAGGCCACAGTACTAGTTAACTATTGCATCTTGGTAGATACATCAGAGTCTTATGGCTCTAGGGCCTTACAAAAGCTATAATAAGTCTTCTGATAGAGCTTTCCACCAAAGACATTTACAAAAGACAGCCACTAGTCTTCTCTCTAACAAGTATATCCATAGCCATCTTCGGTGTACTCTTCCTCCACGTTCTCCGCTTGCGTAACATCATAACCCGTGTACTCGTTACCTGGATAAGCTGGACATGGGAATGTCCAGCGACATGAACGTCGTCAGCTTATGAAAGCTGAATGAGTAAGCTAAATCAAATGGAACGTATATAGTAAAACACAATAGGAATACATTTACTATATTTCAACACGTCTTTTAGGATCTTTACGTTCTCACCGTCGAATTATAACTAGTAGCGTATCCGACTACGTATTCGATAGGAATACAAACAATTCAGGAGACCTGTCTAGACATTCTTAAAGCCACTACCATTCATTTCTAACATCCGACATCATTTACAAACCCAAAGTGTCTCTTGCTAACCAAACCATCTTTCATCAACCACTTCGTCACAAAGAACCGAAGTGTTAAGGAGTGCAAGAACATCCATTTCGTCACGAAGAACCGAAAGGAGTCTTCACTCAAAGAACCACCGCTTCGTCACGAAGAACCGAAAGCGTTACGGAGTACAAGAACATCCATTTCATCACGAAGAACCGAAAGGAGTCTTTACTCAAAGAATCACCGCTTCGTCACGAAGAACCGAAAGCGTTACAGAGTACAAGAACATCCATTTTGTCATGAAGAACCGAAAGGAGTCTTTACTCAAAGAATCACCGCTTCGTCACGAAGAACCGAAAGAGTTACGGATTACAAGAACATCCATTTCGTCACGAAGAACCGAAAGGAGTCTTTACTCAAAGAATCACCGCTTCGTCACGAAGAACCGAAAGTGTTACGAAGTACAAGAACATCCATTTCGTCACGAAGAACTGAAGGAGTCTTTACTCAAAGAATCACCGCTTCGTCACGAAGAACCGAAAGTGTTACGGAGTACAAGAACATCCATTTCGTCACGAAGAACCGAAAGGAGTCTTTACTCAAAGAATCACCGCTTCGTCACGAAGAACCAAAAGCGTTACAGAGTACAAGAACATCCATTTTGTCATGAAGAACCGAAAAGAGTCTTTACTAAAAGAATCACCGCTTCGTCACGAAGAACCAAAAGCGTTACGGAGTACAAGAACATCCATTTCGTCACGAAGAAGCGAAAGGAGTCTTTACTAAAAAAAATCACCACGTCACAACTCAACACATCCCTTTTTCTTACTATCCTGATCTCCGCTGCCCAGATTATCTATCCAACAATTATCCCTATCATAATCTGCTTCTAACATAGCACAACCGACCCTTACGTTTTCCCGACCGCGCATTCGTCACTCATTTCAGAATTTAGTTCATTAAAGGACTTCCGAATATACTTTCGAAGTTACGTTTATACATCCGTCATCCTATTTTATGTCATAATATACTTACAATGGAAACTTATCCAATCACTATCAACGCAATAATCATGTCGTACAACATACTTATAGCTTGGGTATGAACTCTCTATGGTCATCACACTATATTCATAACAACGGAAACCTAGCGTGTAGCTCGTGGATTTAATACCAATAATATATAGATGAAACCCCTAACATACTCATCTACTCGATAGCACTACCATAGCACAAGATATCCATAACCATACAGGTACCGGTAAGCAAGCATCATTAATAAACACATCATACAAGTAGTTATACAATCTGCCAGGAATTAATTTTACTATGTCGACTGAATTGATATGATTTATTTGGGCATGATAAATTGATATGTAGATCAAACTCAAAACTAGAACATTGTAGATACTTGGATTAGCTTCATGTACAAAATAAATCTAGCTTCAATTACATTTTTGAGCTGCTCAAAATATTTATTTTACTTAGACATTTCTATATTTTCGGACTGCTCTGTCCCAGATTTATAGTACTGTGTTGCATGTGCATTTCACCTATCAAGGAGTTATTTTTAGACTGAGCTATAGAAGAGTTATTTGTAGATAAATGAGTTAGCTTTCTCCACAAAAAACCTAGCCTCATTCCCATTTTTTAACTGCTCGAAATGTTTGTTTTACTAAACAACATTCTGCTGGAAGTTTCTGTTTCTCAGATTTAAAGTACTACGTTGCATGTACATTTCACCTATGAAGAATTGATTTTCATACTGAGCTATAGAAGAGTTATTGTAGATAAATGAGTTAGATTTTTCCACAAAAAAACCTAGCCTCATTCCCATTTTTTAACTGCTCGAAATGTTTGTTTTACTAAACAACATTCTGCTGGAAGTTTCTGCTTCCCAGATTTGAAAATTTATCTTGCATGGCATGGATCTCTCAAACTATCAACATCAAGCACTTAATAAATATTACTACATACTATATAGGTTCTAAAGTGAGTTAGAATATTCACCAAGTCTTGAAATTGAGCTTGGGCTTTGAATTTGAGCTTTAGGAAGCTTGAACTCAACTTTAATGGTGGAGACTTCTTCTTCTTCTAACTTCCTTCATCGCACCATGGAGTTCTTCTCCTAGCTCCCTCTCTTTATGTAGATTATAATGGCCAAGAAAATGGTATGGAAGAGTATATGCATGCTTATATAGAGTCTTGCATGTGCTAGGTGTCAATGTGCATGGGGTGCATGCATTGACATGTGTCAAAGTGGTGGACAAGTGTCCAATGGATGGACAAGTGTCATGGGAGAGGGTGACATGTGTCTTGAGAGTTGCATGGGCTTCCATGTGGCCGGCCATGGTGGGGCCCACCTTGGGTTGTGTGCCACTTCCTCGATTTGCATGCATAAGTTCCTCGATATACGTGTCGGTCTTAATTTACGTGCAAACGGGTGTTGTTTCTAATGTCCGGGTTCGGTTACGGGACTAAGTTAATTCTAATTATAGTCTAATTAGTAATTACATTACGCTGATACAGTCACACAAATAAAATAATAATATAATAATAGACAAGATATAGAATTTCATAAAACTCGTATTATTGCACGTAGAGAAATTACAGGTATTACACCTTCTACCACCTATTACAGGATTTCGTCCTCGAAATCAGAACTAGTTAGTACTAAACAGGAACGGGAATTTCTCTCGCATCTCCGATTCCAGCTCCCAAGAAGCTTCTCCTTCATCATGATGCTTCCACTGAACCTTTACCAGCGGAATCTCTTTGTTTCTCAGCTTCTTGATTCCATGATCCATAATTCTTACAGGTCCTCCGACGAGTGTAGCATTGTTGTTTATTGTAATATCTTTGAAATCAATCTCGTGTGCCAGGTTGCCAAGACACTTCCTCAACATACTTACATGGAAAATATTATGAACTCCCGACATCTTCGGTGGTAACGCCAATCTATAGACGAATTTCCTTATGTGCTCTAGAATTTCAAATAGTCCGATGTAGCGCGGTGATAGCTTTCTCCTCTGTTGTCCAAACCATACAATGCCTCGAGCCGGAGAAACTTTCGATTGCACATGATCTCCAACTCTAAATTCTAGATCTCGACGTCATTTGTCCGCGTAGCTTCTTGTATCTGCTTTGCGCTGCTTTCATCCTTTCCTTTTATCCGTCAGTCTGTGGATGAAATGCAGAACTTAGCGTCAGAGACGTTCCCATTGCTTTCGGAAGACTCTTCCAAAATTCTAGTAGTGAATCTCGAATTACATTCTGATACGATTGACACCGGTACTCCATGTAATCGTACAACCTGTTGCTGGTATACTCGACTCATCTTCTCGATACAATAGGTCATGTTGTAGGTAGTAAAATGGGTTTATTTGGTCAGCCGATCAACAAATACCCAAATAGCATCATAGTTCTGCTGAGATCTCGGCAATCCCACAACAAAATCCATGGTGATATGCTCCCATTTCCATTCTGGGATTAGTAGCGGTTGTAGTAATCCTAGAGGTCATTAGTGTTTCTCCTTGACTTGGTGACAAGTAGGGCACTTGGCTACATATTCTACGACTTCTCTTTTCATGCCTTCAAACCAGAAGTTCCTTTTTAGGTCTTTGTACATCTTGGTTCCACTGGGATGTATTGTCATTCTCGACTTGTGTGCTTTATTCAAAATGTCTTTCCTTAAATTATCCGTATTGGGTACACATAACCTGTTGTAGACACCCCAATTTTGACCAAACGTCAAATCTAGGGATTGGTTACCTCTCAAAAGACCGATGATGACAATGGCCGGTGACATTCGAAGATTTTCCAAGAAATTCAAAATCTTCAATTGATTCTTCAAGACAAATTTCAAAATTAAAAAATAGAAAATATAAAAGGAGAAAGAAGAGAGAGAGTTTGGGTATTCGAGAGAAACCCGAACATTGAAGAACACATGAGGAAATCAGTCTGAGAATTTGCTCAATATATATATAAAAGAAGAGTTTTGAAAAGAAATATAAAATAAAAATGATGAAAAAGGAATTTTAAAATAAAGAGGAATTTTTTGAAAAGAAAAGGAAGAAAAGGAAGAAAAGGAAAGGAAAAAGAGAGGAGGAATAATACATTTAGAGCATATGTTTTGGATGTATTCTTAATGGAATATGTTACAAATACAAGTATTTTAACATAATTCGTCAATAATTAAGCTTATGTTAATATATGTTGAAAATTAAAAAGTAGGGCAAAATTCAGTTAGCCCCGGCACCCGGAAAACCCGGCGGCACTCACTGAGTGCCGCCCGGCACTCAGCAAATGCCGCCGGGAGCCGTCGAGTGCCGCTGGCTGTAACAGACTGCTTTTCTCACATGTTCTAGAAGAAATCTTTGCACATGGGTTTCCACCCGAATTTACCCATTTAACCTTGAATTGATGGTCTATATAAACAAACTTTCATCTTCATTTTGAGATATACTTGAATCAATAGACACATGGACTTGAGCTTTTGAATCAATATACATATACAAGAGATATACTTGAGTTTAGAGAGAGAAATATATAGAGAATTGAGAAGAAGAGAAGAATTTCTTGAAGAATTTGAAGAAGAATTTGAGGATCTTGGAAGAACTTCACAAGAAATTGAAGAATTCTTTGAGGTCATAGAGGTAACCTCTTAATCCTTGGTAGAATTAGGATAATTCAATCACAAGTTCTTAGATCTAGGAACTTTTCACATTTTCAAAACCTCTCTTCTTATCCCATTTCATCACACACCACCAAGAACTTGTGATTGAATCTCATGACATCTCATTAATTTGGATCTAATTAATGCCTTGGGTTTGAGATAAATTAGTTTTGAAGTATTTGTATTCCTAAATAAAACTTTGATTTCCTTTATTTCTATTTCATTCATGAGGTTCATGAGATCTTCCATATCTCATTGAAACTCTTTGAGTTTTGATTCCTTAGTTTCCTATGATCTTATGATCCATATGGAGACTAAAATGAATCATGATCATAATCTACACATAGTTGGTGAGATACTAGTATCAACTCATAACTAGGATCTCTTTACTATGGATCTTATGGAATTCATACTATATTCCATGGAGATTAAAGTAGATTTGTTTTTTTTTAGTCTCCAATGACCATCAAATGGTAAGAGAAATGTTTTAGTTTAAGTCCATCTCTAAGCTTGGACTAATCTCTTCCTTGGGTTTTGAGAAGTTCTTCATACTTCATCTAAAACCTACATATATGTGTGTCTTTATCCTTCAATGACCACCAAGCGGTAGGAGTAATGTTTTGAACTCAAATTTTGGTTCATGAGAGTGAGTTCATTGCTTCGGATTTTGTGAAATCCATTTCATACTTCATCAAAAATCCATAGCTCTAAAGATGTCCTTAGTCTTCAATGACCATCAAATGGTAGAAGAAATGATTTGGTTTAAGCCCAACATTATGATCTAATAGTTGAGGCCAATCAACAAAGTGGAACTAGCAAATTAAAAACAGTGAGTTCACAAATTATTTTTGATCAAAGATTTTTAGTTCGAAATCTAACCGTTGAAATCAAGTGAAACCAACGGGAAAGTGTCAATAACACTTTGTTTTACCACTGTAATTTTTGTTTTGGTAAGATTTTATGCTTAGAATGGTTTGATCATGAATTTTGTGAGACAACCACAATCTATCCAGAATTTCAGAATAGTTTCAGAACAGCAAACCGGTTTTAAAATTGATAGATCAGAGCTCTAACCAAGTTTTCATGACCTCTAATAATTGTTTATAAGAACCTTAATGTGTTAGGAAGGTTCCCTAAAAATAATGAAGCAATTCGGATTTGTTTGCTATTTGTAAAAAATCATACAAGATCTCTGGACAGAAGGTTGTAGAATGCTGAGTGATGTCTAGTGTTTTCCATATTCCCGGAGATCTAACCGTGCAAACCTTGAATTTCTTTTTGGGTTAGAAACTAGACTCACAGAGGCATAACATATCCAAATATCATTAAGATCCAACGATTGGAAGTAGTTTATTCCTATTTTTGAACATCTGGTCTGCTCTCTGTAATTCATAAAAACTGCTACTATTTTTGTCTAATCTTATTTATTTCAACTCAAATGGTCTCTTAATGTCTTAGGACTCAAACCATGTTTTGAATAATGATAATTTAGATTAAACCCAGAGGCTTAGGGATCCAAATTTGTCACGCCCCGACGTAGCATAAATATGGAAAGCATTTAATTTCCTTTATGGACCCGTAGGTCGCGACAGTTTGAAGGATCGATTCCGTCCCAAAACGTCGAACAACATAAAACCATTAATCAGAGTAGGGCAATCTGGACTTATAAAAATTAAATCTCTAACTTATTACATCCTATAGTACCGGGTTTACTAAGGCACAGACCGCCTTGAAAATAAAACAATAACTTACAGTCTATTACAGTCATCCTCAAAACCAAATCAACACATAATCATAAAGCATATAAAAGTAACATCTCTTCTCAGCAACAGATCTTAATTTGCATAATCATAAGGTTCTTCTTGGTTATTACCTGCAAAGCCTGGACACGAATGTCCAGGACGCATCAACGCCGTCAGCTTCAAGAAGCTGGTGAGTATTAAAAACAATACTTTGAATGTAAAAACATGCCCATTTACCTTTTTCCCATCTCCATTTAAATACCACAAGTTTATATTTATGATAAAGAGCTTGTTAGAAAACAACCACAACAATAATTAAAAGATAAATTCACACATATGTGACCGTGTATGAGAACAATGCACCATCTCATCTAACCGACTCTTTTCTCTCGACCAAACCCAATAACCCTCTATCCTACTCCTGGTATCTTTGAAATACTAAGATAGCCACACTTTAGCAACGGGGCGCCAGGGAGTGTCCAGTTTGCCTCACACTTTGGTCCGGGGTACCAGGGAGTGTCCAATGCCTCACACTTTGAATACCCTAACCGCCATGCAAATACCGGGGCAACCCCCACACAGGTATCCAGACTCGAGTCATTCAGGGAGTGTCCATAGGCCACACTTTAGCACTTCCATGGGTGCCAGTGAGTGTCCAAGTTCGGCTTCACACACTTTAACGCTTCCATGGGCGTCAGGGAGTGTCCATTTTTGCCACCTTCGCATTTCAAAGACACCCTCATCCTCTTTTTCAACTACAACCACAATCACATCCACAACCACAACCACAATCACAACCACAACCACAATCACAACTCAAACTCATACTCAACCACAACCACAACCACAATCACAACTCAAACTCATGCTCTTTCCACACTATCATTACTCTTTTCCACTCATACCGACACCCACATGTATGTACCAATGACCCCACATGAATGATATGCACTTGAACTTAAGCAAAATACTGAATTGAAAGAACAACATGCGTACGGGGATTAATAAATCATACTACAATGTTTTAAATCGATCAAATGTAACCAAAAAGAGCTCTGATTAACAAAATTTCCCAAACAGAGCCTTAACAGTATATAAAAGTTGAACCAAACAGTCCTTAAACATAAAACAGACAAAAACACATACTGTCAAACCTCGCGCGCGCGGGCCGCTCGCGCGAAAGGTCGCTCGCGCGGGCCGCTCGCGCGAGATGCCCTTTTTCCTTTATACTTTGAAAACCTTTCTTTCTGCCTGGTGAAAACAGGGTCGCGCGCGCGGATCGCTCGCGCGAAGGTGTTTTCGCGCGACCCTCGCTCGCGCGATTTAGCCAAATTTTTATTTTCATATATAAACTTTTATATCTGCCAGTAAAACCAAGGGTCGCGCGCGCGGTCCGCTCGCGCGAAGGCTCGCTCGCGCGGGCCGCTCGCGCGATTTCCTCGCGCGTGCGAGATGAAGCTGAGACTTCATCTTCTTCGTTGGAACTGTCCTGTTTCAGCAAAACAGGGGTGTTTTTGACCCATTTTGATTCTGTAACCAAATATATCTTATAATATATGAATCTCTTCGTTTTTCCGCAAGGATTTTGAATACGCGATCGGTTTTAACTAATTTCAATCGTAGCTCTCGGATTTCACGTAAAACCGAGAGGTGACAAAACTTTAAATTAATGATACGTCGCAATACGGATGAATTAAGCTGTAATATTCGAACCACAGCTTATTGGGACTAAGATCTTTCATTTTCAATTCACAAAATCGATTTTAGTTAAGTTTGAAAAATCACCATTTTTGAACTTCAAGCTTTCATACGTAAATTGAAAATGGTGTTCTGCAAATTAGGCTAAACTTTCAGCAAATAAATATGAAATTACATTCCAAGTGAGTTTAGAATACTCACTGTGATATAGATTGAAGATATTGTTGAGAAAGAAATATAATTACGAAATCCCCAAAATTCCAAGCTTTGGCTATGGAGGATTGAGCTCTTCTCTCTCTCTACGAAAATTGAAGAACTCTCTGCACTCTCTAAACTCTCTGAGTATACTGAATTATGCTGTGATGGAAGTGCAGATTGTGTAGTATGATGGGGTGTATAAATAATCAAATACCCACTAAGAAAACATTGGCCTAACTCCCCACTCAATCTCCATTAAATACAATGAATGTGCAGATATGATGTGTATACTCTGCCCTTTATTCTCCACTGATGAAAGTAAGAGGTAGGTGGAGATGAGGTGGGTCAATGTGTGTTTGGGTAACCTAGCTTATGGCATAAGGACAACACACATACTACAACATTTGCCAAACAAGACCTAAGGGAAAAGCATCAGCATTCATAGTTGAGTATAAATATATTTGTTCAAACATTTACTTCCAAAATTCTGTGGAAGTTTAACACTGCGCGGACAGTTTTAAACCTACACTGGTATTTTCGTGATACGGTGTTTATCACAAAAATACAGAGAATTCATTTTAACGTTAGAAATAGTTTTCTGATTTTATAAAAATACAGTTTTGAAATTTAACACAGGTATTGCAAGTTTTTATGAAAATTGCATTATGACCCCACAAGTAATTTCAATTATGAATTTAGTCAAGAATTAAACTTTTCACATAAGAATTAACATATAAACAGACAATATATACTAAATTTTAAATATGATACTGCAAATGAAAATTTTAAATATAATAATGCATGAAAATGCAGGTTATTACACCCTTCCCCCCTTAAACAGGATTTCGTCCCCGAAATCAAGACTAACTAGTCATGAAACAACTCCGGGTACTTCTTCCTCATATCAGCTTCAACTTCCCACGAGGCTTCATTCTCGTCATGGTGATTCCACTGAACTTTCACTAACGGGATATCCTTATTCCTTAACTTCTTGATACTCTGATCCAGAATCTTCACCGGTCTCTCCTTGTAAGAAACGTTATGACTCGTCTCAATGTCGTCATAACTAACCACATGCGAGGGATCTCGTATGTACTTTCTCAACATACTCACGTGAAACACGTTGTGAACCCCAGACATCTTTGGTGGTAGCGCCAGTTGATAGGCCACTTTCCCGATACGTTCCAAAATCTCAAACGGTCCAATAAAACGCGGAGCTAACTTTCCCCTCTTGAGACCAAAGCGTACTACTCCTCGTGTTGGTGAAACCTTAAGAAGTACGTGATCTCCAACACTGAATTCCAAATCTTTTCGGCGTCGATCAGCATAACTCTTATACCGGCTCTGAGCGGTTCTCATCCTTTCCTTGACCAAGGAAATCTTCTCGTTGGTTTCTCTAACCAAATCTGGTCCCAACAATTCTGTGTCCCCAACCTCTGCCCAACACAATGGAGAACGACATGGTCGTCCGTACAGTGCTTCGAACGGAGCCATACCGATACTCGTATGATAACTATTGTTATAGGCAAATTCAACTAACGGCAAGTGTGTCTCCCAAGATTCTTCAAAATCGATCACACAAGCCCTAAGCATATCCTCCATGATCTGATTAACACGCTCAGTTTGCCCATCTGTCTGAGGGTGAAAAGCAGTACTCATCTTGAGTGAAGTTCCCATAGCTTCTTGCAGACTTTCCCAAAATCCAGAAGTAAAACGTGCGTCACGGTCTGACACAATCGTCACAGGTGCACCGTGAAGTCGCACAACTTGTTGTATGTACATCCGGCTCATCTTTTCCACCGGATATGTCATACTATAAGCGATAAAATGAGCTGACTTCGTCAATCGATCCACAATTACCCAAATAGCGTCATGATTCTGCTGCGACCGGGGCAATCCTACTACAAAATCCATCGTAATGTGCTCCCACTTCCAACCAGGAATAGGTAGCGGTTGCAACAATCCTGACGGTCTCTGATGTTCGGCCTTGACTTGCTGACACGTCAAACACTTGGATACAAACTCGGCCACATCCTTCTTCATGCCTTCCCACCAGAAATTCCTCTTCAAATCTTTATACATCTTCGTTCCTCCCGGGTGAACTGTATACCTTGACTTATGTGCTTCTTCCAGGATATCCTTTCTAAGCTCTCCAACATCTGTCACACATAATCTATTCCTGCACCGATACCCTCCATCGACTCCCATTTTCCATTCTGTCGAGTCCTTCTCTGACATCTTCTTGAACCATGATTGAAACTTCTCATCTTCTTTCTGAGCTCCAATAATGCGGTCAATGAGAACAGGCTGTAGGATAAGACATCCGAAAAGTTGTCCTTCTCCTCTTTCAGCACTCTGTACATCGAACTCCGCCAACGTCTCCAATGCTCGCCATTCTCTAACCATTAAGGAGGCGATCGACTCACGAGTCTGTCGACTCAAAGCATCAGCGACCACATTGGCTTTACCAGGGTGGTATTCCAACGTGAAGTCGTAATCTTTGATCAACTCCATCCATCTGCGTTGCCTCATGTTCAACTCTTTCTGTGTGAAGAAATATTTTAGGCTCTTGTGATCGGAGAACAAATCAAACTTCTCACCGTAGAGGTAGTGTCTCCAAATCTTGAGTGCGAATACCACTGCCGCCAACTCCAAATCATGAATGGGATAATTCAACTCATTCGGCTTCAGCTGCCTGGATCCATAGGCTATAACTCTGCCATCTTGCATAAGTACACACCCTAGTCCTTGATATGATGCGTCACTAAAGATAGTGAACTTCTCATCAGGCTTGGGTATTGCTAGTACTGGTGCGGTAGTGAGTCTCTCTTTCAACTCTAGAAAGGCTCGCTCATGCTTCTCTGTCCACTCGAACTTCAAATTCTTCTTTGTCAACCCAGTCAAAGGTGCAGCTATTTTAGAGAATCCCTCAACAAATCTCCTGTAATAGCCTGCGAGTCCAAGAAAACTCCGAACTTCTGTAGGGTTGCTTGGCCTAACCCAGTTGGATACAGCATCGGTCTTGGACGAATCCACAGAAATTCCTTGAGATGACACCTTGTGTCCCAAAAATTTCACTTCTTGCAACCAGAACTCACACTTACTGAACTTGGCATACAAGTGGTGGTCCTTAAGAGTCTGCATCGTAATCCGTAGATGTTGCTCGTGTTCTTCTCCTGTCTTAGAATAGATCAAAATATCATCAATGAAGACGATGACAAACTGATCTAAATAAGGCTTGAACACTCTATTCATCAGATCCATAAACACTGCCGGGGCGTTCGTCATTCCAAACGGCATCACCAGAAATTCATAATGACCATATCGGGTTCTAAAAGCAGTCTTAGGTATGTCTTCCTTCCGTACCCTCAACTGATGATATCCCGACCTAAGGTCTATCTTGGAAAATATCGTAGCTCCTTGTAGTTGATCAAATAAATCGTCGATCCGAGGCAAAGGATACTTGTTCTTGATTGTTACTCAATTCAATTCTCTGTAGTCGATACACAGCCTGAGCGTCCCGTCCTTCTTCTTCACAAATAACACCGGTGCTCCCCAAGGCGATGTACTTGGACGTACAAAACCTAGGTTCTCGAGCTCTTGTACTTGTCCCTTTAATTCTAGCAGTTCTGTGGGGGCCATTCTGTAGGGAACCTTGGTAATTGGTACGGTACCCGGTATAAGCTCAATACAGAACTCTATACTTCTCTCGGGCGGTAATCCAGAAATGTCTTGAAATACTTCTTCGAAGTCCTTGACTACAGGTATAGATGATGCTGTCACCTCTGTACTGACGACTTCGATGTTGGCTAAACATCTTGTGAGGAACATATCTCCCGAAGGGTTACATTGAAAATCAAAGGGTTGATTCTCATTGTCGGAGAATGTAATTCTCTTCCTCGCGCAATCCAACTTCACTTGATTCTGAGACAGCCAATCCATTCCTAGAATTATGTCGAACTCCTTCATCGATAGGACGATCAACCTTGCAGGGATTTCTCGGTCTCCAATCCGTAGAGGACAATCCTTGCACACATGTCCTAAACTGACCGCAGCTCCTATTGGTGATGTAGCCTTCAAAGCTTTCTCTAAGCGATGAGGTAAGATACCCAATCTCCGAATTGTATTAACAGATATGAATGATAGAGCAGCACCCGTATCAAATAATACTCTAACATGGGAGTTAAATAGAGTCAATGTACCTTCCACTGCTTGCTGATCAGGTTGAACTTCTCCAAGATCTCCTTCTTCATATACAGCTCCATCATATCCAGCGGCATCAGGAATAACAGCATTCAAGCGGGTCTGACTCTGTTGTCCATAAGTTGCTTGCTTAGGGGCAGTGCAGAACCTGCTGATGTGACCTGGTTCACCACAGTTGAAGCAGACTATTCCTGGCTGAGTAGCACGCCTTGGTGCCCTGCAGTCCCGAGCCACATGTCCAGGGTTGCCACAGTTGAAGCACTTTACACCACTACTTCTTTCTCCTACTCGGGGTTGAATCGGATGGGTAATAGCTTGTGCCTTCTTGCTTCCGTCAAAATTCCTCTTCTGCCCTTGGGTACGATTCATTGGTGGTCTATTCCCAAAATTACCCCTCTGAGGCGGTCGGAATTCGAATTGTTTACGGTATACTCGAGCATCCTCTTCCAGGTCGGTAGCCAGGCCGACTAGTCCTTCAAACGATTTGTCTAGGTGGCCGAGAGTCAGGCGACGAATCTGCAGTGCCAACCCTTGGTTATACTTCCGGATCTTCTTCTCCTCAGTATCAACCATGTGCGGGGCAAACCGTGACAGCCTCTCAAACTGTGTGGTATACTCTTGCACCGTCTTGGTTCCTTGCGTCAGATCCATAAATTCCTTCTCTCTTCTGTGCCTCTCCGTAGCCGGAAAGTACTTCTCCAGGAATCTCCCTTTGAACGCCGTCCATGTCATCCCCATAGCAGCGGTGTTTCCGATAGTGGCTATGACCGAGTCCCACCAATCTGCAGCGGCGTCGGTTAGTTGAAATGTAGCCAGCCTCCTCTTGTCCATCTCGTTGCATTGGACAGCTTCGAACATGCGGTCCATCTGTCTTAACCATTGTTCCGCCTTCCAGGGATCCGTGGTACCCGCAAATTGCTCGGGTCTGAGCGCACGGAATCTCTCCAGCAGCTTATCTCCCGTCTAGCGGTCTCGTTGGTTTTCATTCGCATTACTAACCCTCTCGAGACGTCTGATAAAAGCTTCAAATATTCCCGTGGGGTCGGCAGCCTCGGGCGCTCCTTCAATCAGATTTCTGTTCCTCCTTGGTCTTCCAGCCATTCTATGCATGATAGGGGTAGTAGAATGAGAAACATGCATGCAACAGTACTATGACGAAAATTTTCAAAGGAGTATTTATCACTATATCACATACTCGTATTATCACATAAGCATACAATAAAATATATATTAAGTACATATAATACTCGTATTCGAACTAGGGCTGTCTAATAGCAAAAAGGTTGTATTCTTATCCTCTAGACTCTGGTTGTGGGCCATACCGACTATTCCAAGATTTGACTTAGGAAGTTCATCAGTGCCTAAGCTATTAATGAGGGCTATGGTATGTTTTAACTCCTTAGAAACTCGGCTACTATCTTTCTGTAGGGGTATCATAAGTTATGGCTATCTCGGCTAATCCTAAATGGATACGTCTGAAGGTAGATGGAAATTGCTATCATTCTTGTCGATGTGACAAGACAAACGGTAATCATTTCTATGATAAAACCAACTTAGAATTTTAGTTTCTGAACTAAGGGTAATCCGTACTAAACTAATACTAGAACTTGGTTGTATAGCTTAGTAAAACTTAAGGGTAACCTATGTCACTAATCTGTGGCGTGAATAACTGAGCCTGGTCAATCTAGAAAACCTGGCTCTGATACCACCAAATCCTGTCACGCCCCGACGTAGCATAAATATGGAAAGCGTTTAATTTCCTTTATGGACCCGTAGGTCGCGACAGTTTGAAGGATCGATTCCGTCCCAAAACGTCGAACAACATAAAACCATTAATCAGAGTAGGGCAATCTGGGCTTATAAAAATTAAATCTCTAACTTATTACATCCTATAGTACCGGGTTTACTAAGGCACAGACCGCCTTGAAAATAAAACAATAACTTACAGTCTATTACAGTCATCCTCAAAACCAAATCAACACATAATCATAAAGCATATAAAAGTAACATCTCTTCTCAGCAACAGATCTTAATTTGCATAATCATAAGGTTCTTCTTGGTTATTACCTGCAAAGCCTGGACACGAATGTCCAGGACGCATCAACGCCGTCAGCTTCAAGAAGCTGGTGAGTATTAAAAACAATACTTTGAATGTAAAAACATGCCCATTTACCTTTTTCCCATCTCCATTTAAATACCACAAGTTTATATTTATGATAAAGAGCTTGTTAGAAAACAACCACAACAATAATTAAAAGATAAATTCACACATATGTGACCGTGTATGAGAACAATGCACCATCTCATCTAACCGACTCTTTTCTCTCGACCAAACCCAATAACCCTCTATCCTACTCCTGGTATCTTTGAAATACTAAGATAGCCACACTTTAGCAACGGGGCGCCAGGGAGTGTCCAGTTTGCCTCACACTTTGGTCCGGGGTACCAGGGAGTGTCCAATGCCTCACACTTTGAATACCCTAACCGCCATGCAAATACCGGGGCAACCCCCACACAGGTATCCAGACTCGAGTCATTCAGGGAGTGTCCATAGGCCACACTTTAGCACTTCCATGGGTGCCAGTGAGTGTCCAAGTTCGGCTTCACACACTTTAACGCTTCCATGGGCGTCAGGGAGTGTCCATTTTTGCCACCTTCGCATTTCAAAGACACCCTCATCCTCTTTTTCAACTACAACCACAATCACATCCACAACCACAACCACAATCACAACCACAACCACAATCACAACTCAAACTCATGCTCTTTCCACACTATCATTACTCTTTTCCACTCATACCGACACCCACATGTATGTACCAATGACCCCACATGAATGATATGCACTTGAACTTAAGCAAAATACTGAATTGAAAGAACAACATGCGTACGGGGATTAATAAATCATACTACAATGTTTTAAATCGATCAAATGTAACCAAAAAGAGCTCTGATTAACAAAATTTCCCAAACAGAGCCTTAACAGTATATAAAAGTTGAACCAAACAGTCCTTAAACATAAAACAGACAAAAACACATACTGTCAAACCTCGCGCGCGCGGGCCGCTCGCGCGAAAGGTCGCTCGCGCGGGCCGCTCGCGCGAGATGCCCTTTTTCCTTTATACTTTGAAAACCTTTCTTTCTGCCTGGTGAAAACAGGGTCGCGCGCGCGGATCGCTCGCGCGAAGGTGTTTTCGCGCGACCCTCGCTCGCGCGATTTAGCCAAATTTTTATTTTCATATATAAACTTTTATATCTGCCAGTAAAACCAAGGGTCGCGCGCGCGGTCCGCTCGCGCGAAGGCTCGCTCGCGCGGGCCGCTCGCGCGATTTCCTCGCGCGCGCGAGATGAAGCTGAGACTTCATCTTCTTCGTTGGAACTGTCCCGTTTCAGCAAAACAGGGGTGTTTTTGACCCATTTTGATTCTGTAACCAAATATATCTTATAATATATGAATCTCTTCGTTTTTCCGCAAGGATTTTGAATACGCGATCGGTTTTAACTAATTTCAATCGTAGCTCTCGGATTTCACGTAAAACCGAGAGGTGACAAAACTTTAAATTAATGATACGTCGCAATACGGATGAATTAAGCTGTAATATTCGAACCACAGCTTATTGGGACTAAGATCTTTCATTTTCAATTCACAAAATCGATTTTAGTTAAGTTTGAAAAATCACCATTTTTGAACTTCAAGCTTTCATACGTAAATTGAAAATGGTGTTCTGCAAATTAGGCTAAACTTTCAGCAAATAAATATGAAATTACATTCCAAGTGAGTTTAGAATACTCACTGTGATATAGATTGAAGATATTGTTGAGAAAGAAATATAATTACGAAATCCCCAAAATTCCAAGCTTTGGCTATGGAGGATTGAGCTCTTCTCTCTCTCTACGAAAATTGAAGAACTCTCTGCACTCTCTAAACTCTCTGAGTATACTGAATTATGCTGTGATGGAAGTGCAGATTGTGTAGTGTGATGGGGTGTATAAATAATCAAATACCCACTAAGAAAACATTGGCCTAACTCCCCACTCAATCTCCATTAAATACAATGAATGTGCAGATATGATGTGTATACTCTGCCCTTTATTCTCCACTGATGAAAGTAAGAGGTAGGTGGAGATGAGGTGGGTCAATGTGTGTTTGGGTAACCTAGCTTATGGCATAAGGACAACACACATACTACAACATTTGCCAAACAAGACCTAAGGGAAAAGCATCAGCATTCATAGTTGAGTATAAATATATTTGTTCAAACATTTACTTCCAAAATTCTGTGGAAGTTTAACACTGCGCGGACAGTTTTAAACCTACACTGGTATTTTCGTGATACGGTGTTTATCACAAAAATACAGAGAATTCATTTTAACGTTAGAAATAGTTTTCTGATTTTATAAAAATACAGTTTTGAAATTTAACACAGGTATTGCAAGTTTTTATGAAAATTGCATTATGACCCCACAAGTAATTTCAATTATGAATTTAGTCAAGAATTAAACTTTTCACATAAGAATTAACATATAAACAGACAATATATATTAAATTTTAAATATGATACTGCAAATGAAAATTTTAAATATAATAATGCATGAAAATGCAGGTTATTACAAAATTAGTGAATAAATTCATATCTCATTCTTGTTCATATTCATGCATTCAATTGATACATGATAATATTCATAAGTAGGACTTATCTCTTGTCTTAGTTGAATCTAGTTAAACATGGCCTATGATTAATTACTCTTTGATATTATATCTTGTCTAAGGCATGTGTACTAACCTTTGTTTTGTAGCGCATTTGAGGTACAACTTCTCGTCCCTTCTCTAGTTTAATTCATTTCTTTGATTTTGAATTGATTTTCAACTCCATGTGTGACACTTTAGACTAGGTCTTGCCTTATGTGTTTATATGTGATAGAGACCTTTTCTTAGGATTTCTATTCTCGCATGCATTGCACGTTTAATATTCGCGGCTGGATCCCGGGTATGTTCTCTAGTTCTCTATTGCATATCATGTTGTTTGCTATTTGAATTACGTGGCTTATGAATGATATTTTGTCATTAGCAATTTTACACAATTTCCAACATGCTTGTGTAATGTATATGTATATATGTATTAATTGAGGGCATGCTTAGATTATTAATTTGATTAAAAAGAATGTTGAGTAGAGGCCTATCGCGAGATAGGATGAAAGGGGGTGTTTTAGTCCGTCGGGCTCCTTCCCCTTTCATTCCATAATCCCCGGACCCAGTTTATCTTTGGTTTCGCAAAAGATCAGTTTGCTTTAAAATGGTTTCTTAATTTTCCTTTTAAAAATTAAGTGGCGACTCATTTGTTTTTAGAATTTGATTTAAAAGAAAAGCTGTGGGTAAAGAATAACCTGCGATATCCACAATCTGGCGACTCTGCTGGGGATCGAACCCAGAATCTCTGGTTTCGCAGACCAGAATTTTGATTTTGGGTTCACTCGAGGATTAGACTTGAAAGCATCCTTTTAATCAAATTAATTAATTTTTGTGTGCCCGTTAAATTGCACTTGCATGTCTCGCCAGTCGATTGCACGGAACTATGACCTTGGAGGCTCGGGGCAACCCGGTCAGTCAAGTCATCATGGGACCGTGTGATCACCCTTGATCTTGTACCATGTTTTGGTATATGAAGCATCCTATCGGGTGTGTGTCAAGGGTCCCTTATTTGACCAAAACCCGGCCTTTGCATAGTAGTTTCCATAGAACCTTTCAAAATTAGGGAATCAATTCTTGATTAGGATTTATGTGCTAGGGAGTTTTGTATGCCCGAAAGGGATTACTTGAGATGATGACGATGCTTACTTGATAAAAGATATGTAACCTCTTAATCACTTTTGGGCAATTCCTTTTCATGTCCTATGACATTTAAGAATAAGCCGAATCTTGATTATAAGATTACATCTCTTTTATCATGTTTAGCTAAGCATCATTGACCTTGTATGCATCCGAATTCATGAAAAGTGCGATGATTATCTAATCGTGTGATACTCCTACCCAAGAATTCAAAGTTCACTGTTAATGACAGATTTTGATTATCCATCATCTTTTATCCAAAAATATTTCAAAAAAAAAAAATCACTCTTTCAAAAAATGAAGGGATCCAAGGTCTATCTTTTTTGTAAAAAAAAAAAAAAAAAAAAAAAATCAAATAAACCTAATCATCGTTTATATCTCCATTTTCAAAGAAAAGATTCAAAATTCGCAAAAATTACTTTGAAAGACTTCATCATCCAAAGAAATGGTTTTCAAAGTAAGATTTCAACTCAATCATCTTTTGCGGAAAAAATATTTTCACTTTCAAAGTAAATTCGAGATTCTTGAGAATTTGAAAGATCCCATCATGCTTTTCAAAAAAAAAAAAAAAGAGAAAAATTTTTAATCCGACCTTGGAGAGGGTAGTGAAGATCACGATGAAAGGAGAAGTTAAGCGCACTTGACATGGATGAGGATTTTATGTGCTTATATGCTTATATGTTAGAATTAGGATTTTTTTTTTCTTTTGGCATATAGAATAGGCACACACACATACATCACATCCGCATGACATATGAGCCATTCATAAGAATTTCACCAAGCATTTTCAAAAAAATAAGGTTGTTTGAAAATTGATTAAAAATAAAAATGGTTGTAGGCAAGATAGCTTTGGTAACCAGGACAGCTTGGGTCAGGGATTCGAGTGCAAGGTTAGTACGAAGAGAGCCAGAGACAAAAATAGAAATGGATCACGAACAACATACTGCAGAGATAGCACAGTTGAAAGAGAGAATGGACCAGATGATGGCCATGATGGAAGCACTGATCCGCCAAAGGCCAGTAAATGATCCACCAATGGCCGACCCGCCTCCGCTTCAGGAAGATGAATGGTTTGAAGATCCAGAAGCACCTAGACATGATGCACCTAGGGCAGAAAGGGAGAAGATGGAGAAAGCTGAGAAAGAGCGTATCGAGATAAAGGAGAAGGTGGAAAAGCTAGAGAAAGTTGTCCGCAAGTCTAATGGGGTTGATAGCTACTTGCTAGAGTTAGAGGGTTTGTTTGAGGGAACTCAAGAAAAATTGCCAGCCGGTTTCAAGATGCCCGAGATTGATAAGCTTGACGGTTCTGGCAATCCCAGAAACCACGTGAGGATGTGCAATGGGGCCTTTTAGCCAAGTGGTCTGAATCCTGCCATGATGGCCATGCTGTTTCAACAAACTTTGACTGGGATAGCTCTATCCTGGTATTTCACATTAGAGCCAAGCAAGAGTCGCATATGGGAAGAAGTGGTGAAGGCTTTTGTCACCCAGTATGAATACAATCAAGAGCTTGATGTAACTGTGAGAGATCTAGAGACGACTACGCAAGAGAATAGAGAGTCGTTTGCTGAATTCTTAACGCGATGGAGGGGGAAGGCTGCAAAAATGACCCAACGGCCATCAGAGAAGGAACAAATCCGGATTATAATCAAAAACCTCCAGAGCATCTATTAGGAGAAACTCATGTACCAGTGCATTCATACCTTTGCAGAATTATTTGAAATTGGAACCAGGATTGAGGACGCAATCAAGGATGGAAGGATTAAGAAGGAGGAATCTCAGGGGAGCCGCTCTAGAAGACCATTTTATGGAGGGAACACGGGAAACCAGATAGCGACTGATGTCAATGTTTTAAGCAAAGAGGGTGCACCAAAACCGAGATTGGGGGGACAACTTCGTCAGTTCACTGATTTAGGGATTTCATTGACCAATCTCAAGCGATTGATGGAGAAGGGATATCTAAAGCTACTGGATCCAAAGCCAATGCCTGATCCGCTTCCACCGGGCTTCAATACAAGCCTCTATTGTGAGTTTCACCAAGCTCATGGCCATACGACTGACCGATGCAAGAGGCTAATACATGAAATACAAAATCTGATTGATAATAAGACCATTTCCCCTCCGCCTGCAGCTCGACCGCATGTGACTCGGAACCCGCTCCCCAATCATCATGCTGTACCACCACCACGGAACATTAATCTCTTAGATGTTGGGAAAGAAGTCTTTGATCCGTCTATGTTGATCGTACTAGTAGGACAAGCTGCCAAAGCTTATGTATTCCTAGAAGATCAAAGGATATACCTTATAGTAGTCGAGGAAGAGGATTGGCTGATAGGAGGAGAAGAAGAACAAGTATTTGAGGAAGATATGGACAATGAAATCATCCAAATCAATTGATGGGATCCAAACAATCCTACTGATAACTCCGTCTGGGAGGAGGAGGTTTACAGTGACACGGATGGTCTGTGGTCCAAAGGAGAAGAAGAAGGAAATGCTGAGGAAATGGTCAATCATGCCAAGCTGTGTGGGTTAGATGGGAATGATTTGAAGAAAGGGAAAGGGAAGGATCTTGAAGAAGGAAGTCAGGCTTTGCGTACACACTTCATCAAGAAAGGAGAAGATTTCCCCCCGCCACGGCTCTCCAGAGCCATGGGTGGACTGCAAAGATAAGTACTTGGAGCAAAGATCTGAGATCTCTTTCTTACATGAGTTCGTTGACTATGAAGATCCATACCTGCAAGCGCTCACAGAACCTATGTTTGTCAAAGATTAGATTTATGCACTGGATGGTCTGGCTATGAGGAACCTTTTTGATGAAGAAGGCAGTAAGACCGAGGAGAGCGGTCCAAAGAAGATCATAGAAGTGAAGATTGGGAAAGAACAGATGGAAGAAATACTGAAAGAAGAGGTCAAGGGAAATAAAGCAAGGAGAGAGAAGTCGGAAAATGGAGGAGAGATAGAATTAGGGAATTTGCCAAAATGTCCTTGAGTCTAGTGATAGGATTCCCCTACCCCGGAAATCTGTAATGGCCAGTATGAGCCTTTTAAATTTTCTGTTATCAATGAAAGTGACTGATTCTGCTTACTTGATTCCGCTTAATGATTTTTTTTTAATAACTGTGAAAAAAAAGAGAGCAAATGAACCTGCATGCAAAATCATTGAAGAAACCTTGGCATTTGACTCAGAAAATGAAGAAGATTCTCAAAGTGATTCTTTCCATATTTCACTCAATAAAGATAAAAGCATAAAATTGATCTCATTGCTAAAAGAATACAAGGATGCCTTGCATGGTCCTATGATGATGTGCCAGAATGAATTCAGAAATTATCCCACATCACCCCCTTTATACCAAACCTAAAAGGTGAGCTCACAGTCCAAAGCCATGAACTTGTTCCTTAATGGTAGCTAGATATCTTAAATGAACTTCTTCTTCTAAAAAAAGAAAGAAAGAAAGAAAGAAAGAAAAAAAAAAGAAGAAAAGAAAAAAAAGAGCTCGCTAGGATGAAAACCCGAAAGGGCGCCTAGGCAAAAGTTAGAGCAAAAAAAGATGCGTGTTGATTTCAAAATCCGAATCCTAGCCAGTCAAAATCATGAAGAGAATAAGAGATAGTGAGAAAAGAAAGAAAAAAAAAAGAGAAAAAAAGTAGAGAATAAATAAGATTGAGAATTCTTGAGTACTTCAAAGTACATGAATTATCCTAAGAAAAGAAATTGGAAATGAAAAGAAAGATTTGAAAGTATCAATTAAATTTTTGTGAGAAACTCAATGGATGAGTGATAAGTGGACCTAAGACAATGCAGAAATATCTTTGAAAAAGATAAGGAGTAATTTGGAGGGCTGATATTACTATGTGAGTATGAGTAAAACATGATGTATTATGAGAGTTGTAAAGATTGACTGGCTAGTGATAAGGTGAAAAGAATCAACCACCACAAAACAAAACAAAAAAAAAAGAAGGAAGAAAAGAGGAAAAGAAGAAAAAAATATGCATAAAAAGGAGAAGTAGTTCATCATCTTGTGCGAAAGCTGCCACAAGGAACATGTTTCAGAAAATCTGCCCAGAAAGGGCACAAATTGAACTTAAATGAAAACATGGCTCGAAAAGCCCACCAATTCTTGAAGCCTTATTCTTTCAAGACCTCCAGAGTAGATCGAACTACGTTTTGACCTGATTCCCATTCGGGGATACGTAGGCAGCCTGCAAGGTTCGGTCACAACTACACACACAGTCAATCATTGCACTTCTTTCAGGCCTCGATCGAACTACTATAGGACCTGATGCCCATTCGGGGATAAGTAGGCGGGTCTCCCAAGGCCCTCGGTCCAAAGAAGAAACCCAATCAATTCATGAAATTACCTTGAGAATTAGGGGCAAACTATCGTTTGCCCAGAGGCCGCGTCAACTCCCTCAAACCAGGGGCAAACTTCGTTTGCCTAGCATTCCCAAGCCCCCTGTCAAACTAGGGGCAAACTGTCGTTTGCCAAATAAAATATCTCTGTGTTTACTGACTTTCAAGGACCAAGCTTAGGCATCCTAAGAATTCTTGAAGTAAAAAAGTTGAAGTTTTCATGCATAAATCTAAAATTGATTTAAGATGGAAGGAAACATGAAAGGAAGAATTCTTCATTATCAAAAAGTCAATCGTAAAGGAAGATACAATGAAAGAATATTATGGGATAACAATTTTTTTTCTAAAGTTGATCAAAGAAGCGCAAAGAAAAGAAAGCAGAATTGGTCACAAATTTGAAAATGTGTGTATCTCAACTCAGTTTGAGTCTACCTTCTTGAAATCCAAAAGATATATTCCGCAGAGGGATCAACAAGAATTGAAGATTCCAAAAGAAGGGTAATAGCAGGGAGGTCAGGGAGTCAGATTCTGCTCCGTTAAGGAAATCAAATAGAGGTCGAGTAATATCTTCAGAGAGAGCAAAATCAAGTGAATACCCTCAGCAGATCAGGCTCCAAGCCGTACAAGCTAATCATCGGATGAACCAGAAAGCCTTTGGATTTGTCTATAATCAAAAAGGAAATCAGTGAATAGAAAAGCGGGGTTGTTGTGGAGAAGTGGCTCATACTTCTTCCTCTTCTTGCCCGAATCGCCCAAACTGTTGTCCATAGCAAGCAATCCATCAAAAAGAATATTTTGAAAAGAAAGAAAAAAAAAAAGAATGATAAAGATAAATCAGAAATAAGAAGCATATAAACATCTCTTCAGCTAGAATAGCCCCAAAGCAAATCTTTTGAGGCTGTACCGTCATCGATCAAATCCTCGGTCTTGGTATAAGTCGTCTATCGCATCCTATGAGTTACCGATCAAATCCTCGGTCTTGGTGTAAGTCGTCTATCGCATCCTATGAGTCATCGATCAAATCCTCGGTCTTGGTATAAGTCGTCTATCGCATCCTATGAGTCACCGATCAAATCCTCGGTCTTGGTATAAGTCGTCTATCGCATCCTATGAGTTACCGATCAAAACAAAAAGGGAAGGGGTAAAACCAAATTTAGAAATGCCAAAAACAAGTTGTCGAGTCTGCGCGACTCCAGGTCTTCAAAAAATAAAATGAATTTTTGATCTTTGAAAAATAGAAATGAATTTTTGAGTCCGCGCGACTCCCAATCTTTGAAAAGTAGAAATGAATTTTCGAGTCTGCGTGACTCCCGATAGAAAATGAATTATTTAAGTTCGCGTGACTGTTCTCAAAAAGGAAAGAAAAATAAAAATTACCCTTGCAATACCAAGCTTCTTTTCTGCAATCTTTGGGGTCATTGAATCTGGAGCGATTATGACTTTTCTGCAAAAACATCTCATATCTTGGAAGACACCGGAGTATAAGACGCGAAGCGCATCTCAGTCTTTTAGCACATTTCCTGATTCGGCACCGGAGTCTAAGACGCAAAGCGCATCTCAGCCAATCAGATGATCCTTAAGACACCGGAGTATAAGACGCGAAGCGCATCTCAGTCTTTCAGTACATTTCCTGATTCGGCACCGGAGTCTAAGACGCAAAGCGCATCTCAGCCAATCAGATGATCCTTAAGACACCGGAGTATAAGACGCGAAGCGCATCTCAGTCTTTCAGCACATTTCCTGATTCGGCACCGGAGTCTAAGACGCAAAGTGCATCTCAGCCAATCAGATGATCCTTAAGACACCAGAGTATAAGACGCGAAGCGCATCTCAGTCTTTCAGCACATTTCCTGATTCAGAACCGGAGTCTAAGACACAAAGCGCATCTCAGCCAATCAGATGATCTTTAAGACACCGGGGTATAAGACGCCAAGCGCATCTCAGTCTTTCAGCACATTTCCTGATTCGGCACCAGAGTCTAAGACGCAAAGCGCATCTCAGCCAATCAGATGATCCTTAAGACACCGGAGTATAAGACGCGAAGCGTATCTCAGTCTTTCATCACATTTCCTGATTCGGCACCGGAGTCTAAGACGCAAAGCGCATCTCAGCCAATCAGATGATCCTTAAGACACCGGAGTATAAGACGCGAAGCGCATCTCAGTCTTTTAGCACATTTCCTGATTCGGCACCGGAGTCTAAGACGCGAAGCGCATCTCAGCCAATCAGTTGATCCTCAAGACACCGGAGTATAAGACGCGAAGCGCATCTCAGTCTTTCAGCACTTTTCCTAATTCGACTACGGAGTGTAAGGCGCAAGACGCATCTCAGTCGATCAGACGATTCTCAAAAACTCACATAGAGCATGCATACATCTATCATGATGTTTTTAGAATAGAACGAGATCATAATAGGAGAATTTGAAGTATAGTGCATTCCTGATGCTAGGAAGCAGCATGGTTCTGAACTATCACGTTTGGGAGCACGGGATAGTAAATTGTTGAGCATATGCATCACGATAAGATAGGTACATTCATCTGTGTGACTACCTGCGTTTGTGTATTGTTGTCCCTTCCTCGAACTACGTCTTGGTCTGATTCCCGATGGGATACGTAGGCAGCTCACCCTTGAGCATGACCAGCACTTGGCACGACCAGCACTTGGCTATCTGCACACCCAATTTTGCAATGCACTTTTGTTTTTACCTGGATTCGACTGTTTTGTCAAAGGTTTGTCTTTTACACAGGCTTTGACATTCACTTATGATACGCGTTGCTTCACAAGCTCTGTCAAAGTGGGGCAAACTGTAGACACCCCAATTTTGACCAAACGTCAAATCTAGGGATTGGTTATCTCTCAAAAGACCGATGATGACAATGGCCGGTGACATTCGAAGATTTTCCAGGAAATTCAAAATCTTCAATTGATTCTTCAAGATAAATTTCAAAATTAAAAAATAGAAAATATAAAAGGAGAAAGAAGAGAGAGAGTTTGGGTATTCGGGAGAAACCCGAACATTGAAGAACACATGAGGAAATCAGTCTGAGAATTTGCTCAATATTTATATAAAAGAAGAGTTTTGAAAAGAAATATAAAATAAAAATGATGAAAAAGGAATTTTAAAATAAAGAGGAATTTTTTGAAAAGAAAAGGAAGAAAAGAAAAGGAAAAAGAGAGGAGGAATAATACATTTAGAGCATATGTTTTGGATGTATTCTTAATGGAATATGTTACAAATATAAGTATTTTAACATAATTCGTCAATAATTAAGCTTATGTTAATATATATGTTAAAAATTAAAAAGTAGGGCAAAATTCAGTTAGCCCCGGCACCCGGAAAACCCGGCGGCACTCACTGAGTGCCGCCTGGCATTCAGCGAATGCCGCCCGGCACTCAGCGAATGCCGCCAGGAGCCGTCGAGTGCTGCTGGCTGTAACAGACTGCTTTTCTCACATGTTCTAGAAGAAATCTTTGCACATGGGTTTCCACCCGAATTTACCCATTTAACCTTGAATTGATGGTCTATATAAACAAACTTTCATCTTCATTTTGAGATATACTTGAATCAATAGACACATGGACTTGAGCTTTTGAATCAATATACATATACAAGAGATATACTTGAGTTTAGAGAGAGAAATATATAGAGAATTGAGAAGAAGAGAAGAATTTCTTGAAGAATTTGAAGAAGAATTTGAGGATCTTGGCAGAACTTCACAAGAAATTGAAGAATTCTTTGAGGTCATAGAGGTAACCTCTTAATCCTTGGTAGAATTAGGATAATTCAATCACAAGTTCTTAGATCTAGGAACTTTTCACATTTTCAAAACCTCTCTTCTTATCCCATTTCATCACACACCACCAAGAACTTGTGATTGAATCTCATGACATCTCATTAATTTGGATCTAATTAATGCCTTGGGTTTGAGATAAATTAGTTTTGAAGTATTTGTGTTCCTAAATAAAACTTTGATTTCCTTTATTTCTATTTCATTCATGAGGTTCATGAGATCTTCCATATCTCATTGAAACTCTTTGAGTTTTGATTCCTTAGTTTCCTATGATCTTATGATCCATATGGAGACTAAAATGAATCATGATCATAATCTACACATAGTTGGTGAGATACTAGTATCAACTCATGACTAGGATCTCTTTACTATGGATCTTATGGAATTCATACTATATTCCATGGAGATTAAAGTAGATTTGTTTTTTTTTAGTCTCCAATGACCATCAAATGGTAAGAGAAATGTTTTAGTTTAAGTCCATCTCTATGGCTTGGACTAATCTCTTCCTTGGGTTTTGAGAAGTTCTTCATACTTCATCTAAAACCTACATATATGTGTGTCTTTATCCTCCAATGACCACCAAGCGGTAGGAGTAATGTTTTGAACTCAAATTTTGGTTCATGAGAGTGAGTTCATTGCTTCGGATTTTGTGAAATCCATTTCATACTTCATCAAAAATCCATAGGTCTAAAGATGTCCTTAGTCTTCAATGACCATCAAATGGTAGAAGAAATGATTTGGTTTAAGACCAACATTATGATCTAATAGTTGAGGCCAATCAACAAAGTGGAACTAGCAAAATAAAAACAGTGAGTTCACAAACTATTTTTGATCAAAGATTTTTAGTTCAAAATCTAACCGTTGAAATCAAGTGAAACCACTGGGAAAGTGTCAATATCACTTTGTTTTACCACTGCAATTTTTGTTTTGGTAAGATTTTATGCTTAGAATGGTTTGATCATGAATTTTGTGAGACAACCGGTTTTAAAATTGATAGAATAAACCAATAGTACAAGATTGAAGTCAAATTTTAGTTTTCCTAAAATCAGAATTTGATTGTCTTTTTTTCTTAATTGCTTAAATTGCTGAATTGTAGGCTTGCATGCCAACGATGGAACTTTTCTTATTCCTTTAGTTTCGTTTTATTTTTATTTTGGGTGAATTTATTTTGGGGCATAATTTTTTGTAGAAGCATAGGGCCCTACTGTAAGCCTCAACTATTTAAACAGTTTTAGGGTTTGTAATATGCAGTTTTGATCATTAATAATACTGTGAGACTTTTCTCTTTGGTTCTTTGAAGAACTATTCGAACTTATAAGATTTACTCTGTGGCATTCATACCTGGACTTATCAATCGAGTTTTCCATCCTTGATTGTGGCATTTTCATCCTTAATACCTTGGTTCGCATCTGATATAGGTTTTGGGTCGCGGTTTCCATTTGAATCTGACAGTAGAACGGCCCGAGGCATTAATCATGTTATGGGTTTCGTCACATTGTTGGCGGGGTTCGTATCAGTTATGCAAATCATGGCACGTCTTCAAGGAAACCAGTTCAAATTCCAATTGGACCAGTTACGAGGGCTCGGGCAAAGAAGTTCAAAGAGGCACTCAATGGGCTAATTCAAGAAGTTTGGTATCAGGAAAATTCGTGGAGGCCTATTAAGCTTGGTCCACAAATATGTCTCAATCTAATTCTAGTTCTAGAAGAATAATCCAGCAGTTCAAGATAGAAGTCAAATTTTAGTTTTTCTAAAATTAGAATTTGATTGTCATTTCTTATCTTCCCGGTTCCTAGCTTCTCTAAACCTAACTTCTCTACCCCGACCACCATATCTCCTATGATTATCTATTGACTCCTGATCATTTTCTTCGTCAAAGTCTCCCCAAAAATACTCCTCTTCTTCAACTCTCACTCCCCTCGGTTGAACTCTCTCTCTTTTACGTCCATGAGGAGCATTATTTTGTGGCTGCTCCACACGTGCATTATCTACTCTATCTATCCGTTCATGAACTTGTTCCATCTCTGTCCTCACTACCATCCTCATTTCACCCATTAATGCCTCCAATAGTAGTTTCTGATCAGTATCTCCCGAAACCTCCCCGGCATTAATTTCGTCTTTATGGGCCATATTTCGCTGCAAAACAAAGATTAGATAAAAAAAATATACAGGACCTCACAACTCTCGCTCACGTGTTTTCACTCAACTAGGATGTATCACTCAAGTTCACTCGTGTTTAAACTGAAAATCAATTTGGCTTTTACCCTCTTATGTGCTCACCACTCTTGCCTTTTTCCACTCGTAGTAATTCTCACTCGGTTCTTATGAAACTGCTCAAACAATGACTAGAATTTCTCAGTAACAATCCATACCCAAACTAGACCAATCAAATTTGGACGCTGAAAGCACGACTAAAAACGAACGCGGATGGCTAGGTTTCCAAAAGCACAAAAAAAAAATGGAATTTTCAGAAATTTTTTTTTTCGCACTATGGAGTAAGGTCCGATTCGGACTCCTTAGACCCCAAATATCACAAAACAAAAATAAAATTTTAAGCCGAGTTTTTGTACTCTTAATTTTTTTTCCCCTACAGATCTCTTCTCTTCTCTTCTTTTCTTTTTTTTTTTCTTCTTTTTTTTTTTTTTTTTTTTTTTTGTATATTTTTTTTTCTTGAATAATCAGGCAGACTTCACAGTTCACGTATCTGATTCAGGAACCCTAATTCCAAAAAGAAAAAAAAAACCCAGAATAACAACGATCACGAGAATGAACAAACACGAAGTAACAAGGGCAAATCACACATCAGATTCGCAAACCCTAAACACAAAATTTCCAGATCGTAATCGAACACCTTTTTTTTTATACGGTTCAGAAACGAGAACGAATAAGAAAACGAACAGAAACAAAAACGAATAAGAACAGAACCAGAATAAACAAATAAGAACAGAAACGAAAAAGATATGATAAACCTGAGACTAGAACTGTGTTCTGATACCAACTGATACGAACCCCGCCAATAATGTGACGAAACCCGTAACACGATTAATGTCTCGGACCGTTCTACTGTCAGATTCAATGGAAACCGCGACCCAACACCTATAACAGATGCAAACCTTGGTATAAAGGATGAAGACGCCACAATCAAGGATGGAAAACTCGATTGATAAGTCCAGGTATGAACGCCACAGAGTAAATCTGATAAGTTCGAATAGTTCTTCAAAGAACCAAAGAGAAAACTCTCACAATATTATTAATGATCAAAACTGAATATTACAAACCCTAAAACTGTTTAAATAGCTGAGGCTTAAAGTTGGGCCCTTTTAAGCCTACGAAATATTATGGTCCAATATAATTCATCCCAAAACTAAAATAAAAGGAAACTAATGAATATAAAAAATCCCTAAGTTGGCATGCAAGCCTATAATTTATTCTAGAGCTTGAATCATGGACACCCAGCCTTGTGGATCACTAGTATCCTCCTTTGGGCCACTCAGATTAGTCTCAACCCAAATTTGTTGAACCAGCCCATTGAGATTGTCCTTGAACCGCTTTGCTCGCGCCCTTGTAACCGGACCAATTGGCACGTGGTTCGGGTCCGCATTCCACCTTGTGCTAGCCGCCATGTTCTCATCACCTAGATACTCTATTAATTTTAATGGTGAATCTATTGGCTATTTTGAAGGTGCTAAAGGGTTAAGGCAAGGTGATCCTATCTCTCCTTATTTATTTGTTATTGTTATGGATGCCCTTAGCCAACTCTTAAATCATAATACTATAAGGGAGCCCTTTTCCTTTCATTGGAAATGTGATACTTTAAAGATCTCACATCTTTGCTTTGCTGACGATCTTCTCATTTTGTTTAATGGGGATGTGGATTTTGCCAAAACGGTTAGGCTTTCACTTAATCAATTCTTTCTTTTAACTGGCCTGCAAGCTAATAATTCTAAGAGCTGCTTATTCTTTTCCAATATTGAGGATGATTTGTGTAATGAGATCATTTCTGTTCTTCAATTTGTTAAAAGCACCCTCCCTGTTAAATATCTAGGTGTTCCCCTCATTACTTCTAAATTGAAAAAACAAGATTGTGAAGGGTTGATCAATAAAATGTGTGCTAGAGTTAATTCCTGGAAATCTAAATTTTTATCTTATGCAGGTAGAGCCCAACTGGTTAGCTCTGTCTTGACAGGAATCCAACTCTACTGGTCTGGTTTGTTCATTCTTCCTAAAGGTGTTCTCAAGCAAGTGTCCCAAACTATGGCTAGATTCCTTTGTCCGGTAAGACAGATAAATTTACAGGTGCAAAAGTTGCTTGGTCCAAAGTTTACAGACCTAAGAGGGAAGGGGGTCTGGGGTTTAAAGACTTAGTGCTGGTTAATAAGATTGTTAATTTGAAACATATTGGTTATATTTTGGATCCTTCTAACAATTCTTTATGGAAAAAATGGATGATCGGGAGAGAACTAATCCTAAATATACGCCTTAATGAGCATTTGTTAGTACATTTTATCCTGTTTTTGTATATTTTTACTTCGTTTTCTAGTTTCTGATAGGTTTTGGAAGAAACAACTAAACCAGGCTAAAACAGGGTGAAAAAGCATAGTTGAAAAAGCTGAAAAAGCCAAGTCGCGCGCGCGACCCGCGCCCGCGAAATCCAGAAATCGCTCGCGCGATCCGCTCGCGCGAGAACTCCAGAATCGCTCGAGCGATCCGCGCGCGCGAAGGCCTAATTGTCGCGCTCGCGCGATATGGGTAAAAACCAATGTTGCGTATTTCAGTGTACTGAAGACTCCTGTGCAAACGAAACTGCAGAATGACGTCCAGATTGTAAATTACATCAGTTTCAGTCCGTTTCGAGTTGTAGAGGCTTCCAAAACTTGTTGTAAATCTATATATACCCTATTTTACTTTAATTAAGGGTTGGCAATTCATATATACACATTCTACAACCATACTTCCAGCCATTGAAGAGAGGGAAGCAAGGAGAAGAAGAAGAAGACCAAGGGTTTCCATGGCCTCCTCCATCAACTACTTGCCATCTATCACTTCCATGGACGGCTAGATCATAGATCTAGGGTTTCAATGAAGCCCTAGACGAGTAATAGGGTTTTATTTATGCTTTTATTTTAGTTTTCTTATGTATGGATGACAGTCACATGTTTAGAGGATTTTTATAAATAAATCGTACTACTATTGATTAAATCATTACTTTCAGAATTTATTCTTGTCTTAGATCTATTTTGACTGTGATGTGCTCAACGATCTATTCTTGTTGTGCTTGTTTAGATTGTTTACATGTGATGGTGCTCTATTGATTCGTGCTATCAAGTATCCGAATAGTCCATGCCTAGGTTAGATGGATTAGATCACAACCCTAGTTTAGTGTGGGATAATTCATGCTAACTGCAGATGGATTATGTTGGTGCTTGAACCATGATTATCTTCTTGTCGGAGGAATTGGGCTTGTAGCTACAATTCCCCATATTCATCCAACGTAATAAGCTAAAGTAATTCATAAATATTCCTATTATGAAGCTAGTGGTGGATTTGCAATCCTAGGTTCCCTTAAACATTATTTAAAACAACTTTAATTGCTTTCATAGTTTAGATTTATTTTTATTGTTATTTAGTTTAATTCAAACCAAATCAAAAGCCGTTTTTTCCTAATTAATTAGACTTAGGTTTTAAAATTAAGAGCTGTAGTAATCAATCTCTGTGGGTTCGACCTTTACTTCCACACTGCAAATCTTTTGAAAAGTAAAGAATACTTTTATATCTTGATATTTACAACATCAATTTTTGGCGCCGTTGCCGGGGATTGTATTACTACTCTTAGTTTTATAATCGTAGTTTAGTTAATTCGTAAATATTAGATTAGTTTTTATTTTTCATATTTTCTGTTTTTGTTTTTAGTTACTAACTTGTTTTTTTTATTTTGTAGTCAACGTTTCCGAGTGGAGCAGCTAATTACATCAAAGGAGCTTACGCAAATAAAAAAATAAATAAAATTAAATAAATTGCTTCCTTTGGAATTCGCTTTAAACCGTAAGTCAGGGCGCTGTGACGCACTATTTGCATTAGTTTAGGGTTAATTGCACTACATTAGCTAGGAAACCCGGGGCGCTGGGCTTGACGCGGTCATTGCATTACAGGATAATTTGCATGCATCATAGTAGTTGAGTGCTTGTTATCTTATTTGCGTGATTGCTAATTGTTTCTTTTGTTGAGTCAGTTTTTGTTTTTAGTTTACTTTGTTTTAGTTTATGTTAGGTACACGTTCAAACAAACCGGAATTAAAACCTTTTGACTCTGAACTTGAACGTACATTAAGACTTCACAAGTCTTCAAACTTAACTTCTAGAGCTAGGTTCTTAATAGACGACGATTTGACACCAAAACCAACGTCTTTATTTGAATCTGAAATACGTAGTACTCTTCAAAGACTAAAGAAACCACGCTTTCATAACATAGAACCGATTAAAATGGCAGACATTGGAAATAATAACGACAACAACCAAAATAACAACGGAGCTAATATGAATAATCCTAATATACCTCCACCTCCGCCGCTTAAAGATTATTTTATTCCGACGACTTACACGCCACAAACATGTATTGAATTACCGGAGGCGACGGCATCTCACTTTGAGATAAAGTCGTCTACCATCTCGCTACTTCCATCTTTCCATGGCCGTTTAAATGAAGATCCATATAAACACTTAGGAGATTTTCAAGATATATGTTCTACTTTGAAAATTCAAAATCTTACTGATGATGAATTAAAAATGCGGCTCTTTCCATTCTCATTAAAGGACAAAGCTAAATATTGGCTCCAATCTTTGGAGCCAAACACAATTAGAACATGGGAAGACTTACACACCGCATTTTTACAAAAGTTTTTCCCTATTATGCGTACGAACCAGATAAGAAAATCAATAACCAATTTTGTAATGCAAGATGGGGAATCACTTTACGACACGTGGGAAAAATTTAAAGAATTATTACGCTCGTGTCCACATCATCAGGTTCCTAAGTGGCAACTTGTTCAGGTCTTCTATGAGGGGCTTATTCCCTCTGTTAGGAATACCGTCGATGCCGTTTGTGCGGGAACTTTCCTACACAAAAGCGCCGATGAGGCCTGGAAAATATTTGAAACTTTAAGCGAGAATTCGATGCACCAAGCGGTGTCTGTCCGTTCTGAGGGATACCCACAACCTAAGAGGGAGATAAAATTCGAGTCAAGTCAATCAATTGAAATAAAAGAACTATCTAACAAACTTGACCGACTTTTAACAATGAACCAAACGACAGCCTCACCCGCTCGTGAAATCTGTGCATTATGTTTCGATCCTTCACATTCGATACTTGCATGTCCATCGGCGAGTCAATTTCCGGAATTCGTGGAGCAACACATTAATTCTATTCAACAATACCCACGAAATAATTATAATGCGACTACTAATAATCCGGATGCGCCATGGAGAAACCATCCTAACTTCTCGTGGAAAAATAATAATAATAATCCTAATGAGGCGACTAATTTTCCCAATACATATCGACCTCAGTTTCAACCTAATCAATACCAACAACCGCATCCTAATCCGAATCCTTCAAGGGGTAACATTTTTGAGGAAAAGGTGTTGGCATCCCTTAATAAAATTGAAACGTAAGTACAGGCACAAGCACAAATAGTGCACTCTCATACACAATCCATTGCGAAGCTTGAATCCCAAATGGGACAACTAGCTACTGTAGTGAGTCGTAGAAACGAGGGGACATTGCCTAGTCAAACAATCCAAAACCCTAAGGGACAATATGAGGTTAAGGGGTCGAATGAACAAGTAAACGCCGTCTCAACTAGGTTGACTACACGAGAGGAAGAGGTAATAGAAATTCCGAATAAGAATGTGAAAGATATGAATAGCAACTCTAATACAACGAAGGGTGAGGACGTGAGCCAAAATAATAAAGAAAAAGAATCGGTCCCAACGAATTATATTCCGAGAATGCCATATCCACCTAATGTTGAGGAGCCGTCTAATCTTACAAATAAAAAGTCTAAGGTTGAGGATATACTCGAGGTGTTTAAACAAGTTAAAATAAATATTCCATTCCTCGACGCTATAAAACAAATTCCTGCTTATGCTAAATGTTTAAAAGACCTATGTACGCAAAAGCGAAAAATACGCAGTCACACTCCGAAAAAGGTCTTCCTCACGGAAAAAGTAAGCTCTATATTCCAACACGCTCCTCCAAAATATAAAGATCCAGGTACGCCTACGATTTCATGTGTCATAGGTGACACTATCATTCATAGGGCTCTCCTTGACTTAGGAGCGAGTGTTAACCTTTTACCCTATCACGTCTATAAACAATTAGGATTAGGTGAACTCAAGCCTACGGCCGCTACTATTCAGTTAGCGGATCGTTCTGTCAAAATACCTAGAGGAATCGTCGAAGACGTGCTAGTAAAAGTTGATCAATGTTTCTATCCTGTAGATTTTATGGTCCTTGACACCGAACCGGTGCTAGATGCTAGGAAACATACTCCTGTCATCTTAGGTCGTCCATTCTTAGCCACGGCCAACGCACATGTCAATTGTAGAACAGGGGTAATGAAAGTGTCGTTCGGGAATATAAAACTAAAATTAAATGTTTTTAATGCTGTTGATCAACCTCCTAAAGACGATGATTATCTAGGTGTGGAGGGAAGTGAGGTTAAACGGAATATTGAGCCTAAGAACATAATAAATATAGATGCGGGGAATAATATAGAGGATGATGAGTGGATGAACCCTAATCCTTCGGACCCTAATGCTGAATCTACTCAGAAGGTAAGAAATCGATTTGAACATACTGACAAACCGTTAATCGAACTAATTCAAAGCGACGTGATTTCTGCGTACCACCGAGCTCTACCTGACATCCTTAGGGGTACACAGTCCGATTTACGGCCTCCATAAAATCTTGAGCTAGAACGGTCTAGCTGAAGACGTAAAAATTAGCGCTTCTTGGGAGGCAACCCAAGCTTTATTTCATTCGTTTTTCTTATTTTTGGATGTTTTTGAGTCATTTTGAGTCTGTTTTGGATATTCTGGACAGGTTTGGGGGTTAGAATTAATTTATTTTAATAATTTATACATAATTTTAGTTAAAAAATGGAGAAAACCAAACTCGCGCGCGCGGCCCGCTCGCGCGAGACGTCGCTCGCGCGGCCCGCTGGCGCGAGATTGCCCCTTAGTGTTTTTTCTTTGTTTTCTTTTTATGAGACCTCAGGATCTCCTCGCGCCTGATTTCGCGGGCGCGAGATATTAAAAAAAAAAAAAAAAAAATTCGCTGGGATTCGCGCGCGCGATTCCCCAGTTTTCTGGTATTTTCTTTTGTTTTCTATATCTTTCCCCCTGCCTATTTTATTTGTGTTTCTTTTCTGTTTTTGTTTAGTTGGTTCCGTTAGATCAAGTTAGTCGTTGTTTTCCTTATTACATTTATGCTTTTTCGTTTTATTTCTTTTCCTTTTGCTAGTTTAGTTTAGTTTAACTTGGTTTTTAGATTTATATGTTATATTTTGGTTTAATTTAGTTTTCATATTCTTTTGTTAGTTTCTTTTCGTTTATCTAGAAGTAACAGGTAACATTGAACTTTATAACCATATTCCTTTGTGTTCACCTGTTCTATGCTTGTCAAGATCGAGGTACTATCGTTCCTTCCTTCTGTACTCTCCTTTCTTTCGATTTATTGTTTCATTGGGGACAATGAAAGGTTTAGGTTTGGGGGTATGCACACACATGCACATTATTATGCACTAAAATTTTAAAATTTTTCAATCAGTGTGTTTAAATAAACAATGATTACCGACGTTTTTGCAATCTTAATTTGATACTTCTTGTTATGTAACTATAATTGTTATAGAATGATAAACAAGAGAATATGTGGTTAAATATTTACTAAAGTCATGTTGAAATGTTTTAAGTTATGTATTGTTTGAATCGTAGTTTTATATCATAGATTTGCACATAAACATATGCACTGCACGTAGTCATTGGAATACATGTTGGTTGTGAACTATAATATGATTTGGATTTCTAGATAACACATGGTGGAGACTAAGCCCAGTGAGCTTTTGAGCCTATCTTTTCTATTTAGAGGGTTATAAATACATTTTGTGTTTGTCGAATTTCATTGAAATAGCGCATTAACTTGTTGATGAGTCTCATTATTCTTGTTTTGGTTGATAATCAAGTTAAAATATTTGTTACCATGCTAAATAATCTTCCGTCGTAAACATTGAAGAACCATATAACCATAGGAAGTGATTTTAGGCCCTTCTTTGTTTACCACCGGCCGATAAAAGATAAAATTTCCTTAGTTCGCCCCTTTGAGCCGTTAAAATGCCATTTCTTTCTTTGATTACCATTATCCTTGTTTTTGCTCCGACTTGACAAACTTGGAGTTCACCACTGAGAGATTTGTCACCTTTTAGTAGTGATAAGGTGATGTGTTGAAAAGGAGGAAGAAAATAAGATGCTATTGGGGTAGTTGCTTGGTATTCAATAATCATTTGAGAAGCAAGAAAAGAAAAAGGAAAAAGAAAACAAAATAAAAAGAAGAAGGTTGAAAAATATATGAATGAAAAGAAGAGAATGAAATGATGAAGTTGGTAGAAGAAGAATGAAAGAAATCGAACATGCCTTACAATGCCATTCTAAACCTATCCAATTAATCCGTTCTATCGTTTTCCATTACCTGAGCTACATTACAACCTTTGAAAAGTCCTATTTGATCCTAGAAAATATGGTTTGGATATGAAAACGATGGGAGGGGGATTAAAACATGGTAATAATTAATTTTTCTTGATTGTTGGCATCTTATCCATGAGACTACAGTTCTTTTGTGTCATGCGTCTTTTTCGAGTCATATGTGAGCATTTCTCGTTTTGAAAACATATTTCTTTTACTCACATATTTTAGAAAAATTACACCTGTTTCTGAGTGTTTTATTTTAGAGTGTAATTCATTGTGAGATTCGTAGTCAAGACATAGTTAGACGGTTATCCGGGTTATATTCCAAAGTTCATGACAAGCGCGTGTTCATTTGACTACCATATCACACACGTGCGATTTTATGAGAAACTCTATTGATTTATATGATGCATGTGCTTGAGATTGTTTTTCATGATGTATGTAGACGTTTGATTCTATCTCTTTATGTTCGTTATCCTGTTTCAAATCTTTGTTGTATAATAAGGAGTATTGAATATTATGTTTTTCGTTTTTAATAAAACTTTTTAAATTTACAAGTTAATAAAGATGGTTGTGGGTAACTTGTTGACGAGAACCCTCACGAGACTTCACTCGTCCGACTAGGGACACCTAGGGGTTTAAAAGGCTTGTTGCATACGCTAAATGCAATCGTAATCCATACGAAAATGGAATAGATTTTTATTAGTAGTTTTTATTTTAGTTTTGCTCGAGGACTAGCAAAATGTAGGTTTGGGGGTGTGATCGGGAGAGAACTAATCCTAAATATACGCCTTAACGAGCATTTGTTAGTACATTTTATCCTGTTTTTGTATATTTTTACTTCGTTTTCTAGTTTCTGACAGGTTTTGGAAGAAATCAACTAAACCAGGCTAAAACAGGGTGAAAAAGCATAGTTGAAAAAGCTGAAAAAGCCAAGTCGCGCACGCGACCCGCGCCCGCGAAATCCAGAAATCGCTCGCGCGAGAACTCCAGAATCGCTCGAGCGATCCGCGCGCGCGAAGGCCTAATTGTCGCGCTCGCGCGACCCGCTCGCGCGATATGGGTAAAAACCAATGTTGCGTATTTCAGTGTACTGAAGACTCCTGTGCAAACGAAACTGCAGAATGACGTCCAGATTATAAATTACATCAGTTTCAGTCCGTTTCGAGTTGTAGAGGCTTCCAAAACTTGTTGTAAATCTATATATACCCTATTTTACTTTAATTAAGGGTTGGCAATTCATATATACACATTCTACAACCATACTTCCAGCCATTGAAGAGAGGGAAGCAAGGAGAAGAAGAAGAAGACCAAGGGTTTCCATGGCCTCCTCCATCAACTACTTGCCATCTATCACTTCCATGGACGGCTAGATCATAGATCTAGGGTTTCAATGAAGCCCTAGACGAGTAATAGGGTTTTATTTATGCTTTTATTTTAGTTTTCTTATGTATGGATGACAGTCACATGTTTAGAGGATTTTTATAAATAAATCGTACTACTATTGATTAAATCATTGCTTTCAGAATTTATTCTTGTCTTAGATCTATTTTGACTGTGATGTGCTCAACGATCTATTCTTGCTGTGCTTGTTTAGATTGTTTACATGTGATGGTGCTCTATTGATTCGTGCTATCAAGTATCCGAATAGTCCATGCCTAGGTTAGATGGATTAGATCACAACCCTAGTTTAGTGTGGGATAATTCATGCTAACTGCAGATGGATTATGTTGGTGCTTGAACCATGATTATCTTCTTGTCGGAGGAATTGGGCTTGTAGCTACAATTCCCCATATTCATCCAACGTAATAAGCTAAAGTAAATCATAAATATTCCTATTATGAAGCTAGTGGTGGATTTGCAATCCTAGGTTCCCTTAAACATTATTTAAAACAACTTTAATTGCTTTCATAGTTTAGATTTATTTTTATTGTTATTTAGTTTAATTCAAACCAAATCAAAAGCCGTTTTTTCCTAATTAATTAGACTTAGGTTTTAAAATTAAGAGCTGTAGTAATCAATCTCTATGGGTTCGACCTTTACTTCCACACTGCAAATCTTTTGAAAAGTAAAGAATACTTTTATATCTTGATATTGACAACATCAATGGACCCACCAGTATATGCTGAAAAATAAGAGTTTTTGGCAGGCCAAGTTCCCTTCTCAATGCTCTTGGTATTGGAGGAAGTTATTAAAGCTTAGAGAGATTGCAAAACCCTTACTAATCCATCGGATTGGTAATGGTAATAACACATTTCTTTGGTTTGATAACTGGCTCCCTTTGGGCCCTCTGCTGGATCATTTTACTGATAGAATTGTGTATGATGCTGCTATTAATATTAATGCTAAGGTCAGTAGAATTATCCAAGAAACAGATTGGAACTGGCCTGGTTCAAACTCTTTAGAGCTTAATGAAGTTAGAAATATTTTATCTAATTTCTATTCCCCTAATAATAGCATTGATACTGTTAAGTGGATTCTTTCTCCTAAAGGTGAGTTCAATACTTTCCTCATTTGGGATCATTTGAGGGGACATGAAACTGAGGTTCCTTGGTATAACTCTGTTTGGTTATCCGGTTGTATTCCCAGACAAATTTTTGTTCTTTGGCTTGCTGCTCAGCATCGTTTATCCACACACGATAGAATCTCTAGTTTCACTACTGGACCTTTAGGTTGCCTGTTTTGCCAATCCAATATGGAAACTCATGACCACTTGTTCTTTGATTGTCCTTATTCTTTTTTAGTGTGGCAGGAATTAATGAAAAGATGTGACATCCATTGGCGTAGCCAAAGCTGGAATGCTACCTTGGAATGGATGGATCAAAGCTTTAGAGGGAAAGCGTTTCGACAAATGATTCCCAAAATCTGCCTTGGGGTGGCTGTTTACGGGTTATGGAAAGAGAGAAACAACAGAACGTTTAAGAAGATCTTCAACCCTCCAAGCACTCTTCTGAAGTAGTTAATATCCCAAATTAATGCTCAAATCAGGGTGAAATGGAAAAATCAAGTGAATATTGAAAGCTATCTTAGCAAGTGGTGCGCTTGATTTTGGTTTGTTAGGGTCCATTATTTGATTCTTGGCCCCTTCTTTGTGGGTTGTTGGTCTTGTTTTGGATTTCAGATGTGATTGTTTTTTAGGTTGCCTTGTGTCTTGTTGGGCTTGATTTGGTTTGGTTTTGTTGTTTGCTTTTTGCAACTTGTCCTTATGTTTTGAGCTCATTGTGTTATCCTGGGGTATGCCCCTTGTACTTTTGTACATCCTTTTTGGAATTTATTTACCATTTTCCGAAAAAAAAAAAAAAAAAGGTGCCTAACCCATCTAAGATGGGTGACTTTCGACCCACTTCTTGTTGCAATACAGTGTATAAATGCATCTCTAAAATTATTGCTAGCAGACTCCAAACAATCCTCCCTACTTTTATTGATCAAGCACAGTCTGCCTTTATTAAAGGTAGGAAGATTAGTGATAATGTCCTTCTTGCCCAATACCTCTTTAGAGATTATCATAAACAGAAAGGTAAACCTAGAGCGCTGCTAAAGTGGATATAATGAAGGCTTATGATAGTGTTAGTTGGGAATTTCTCATTGATTTGTTAGATGTAACATGTTTCCCTCCTAATCTTAAGAAGTGGATCATTGCCTGTGTTACTACTTCTAGATACTCCATTAACTTTAATGGAGAATCAGTGGGTTATTTTGATGGTGCCAGAGGGCTAAGACAAGGTGATCCTATCTCACCTTATCTTTTTGTAATTATTATGGATGCATTAAGTCAACTTCTGCATCATAACACTCAAAGGGGAAATTTTACTTACCACTGGAAATGTGACAAGTTAAGGATTTCACATCTCTGCTTTGCGGATGATCTTCTCATTTTCCTTAATTGGGATGTGGACTCAACTATCATGGTTAGACAGACTCTTAACCACTTTTTTGATTTAACTGGCCTACAAGCTAACAACTCTAAAAGCTGCGTTTTTTTCTCTAATGTTGAAGATAATAAGATTGAAGATATTCTGAATACTCTTCATTTTGAAAAAGGAAGTCTTCCCATCAAATATCTTGGAGTTCCTCTAATCTCTTCAAAACTTAAAAAACAAGATTGTGATGGCTTGGTTTATAAAATTTGTGCTCGGATAAATTCTTGGAAATCTAAATTCTTATCTTATGCAGGAAGAGCCCAACTAATTAGCTCTGTTTTGACAGGGATTCAGCTCTACTGGTCTGGTATGTTTATGCTTCCCGTGTCCTCAAGCAAATCTCTCAAGCTTTGTCTAGATTTCTCTGGTCTGGTAAGACAGATAAATGTTCAGGAGCCAAAGTTGCTTGGGACAAAGTATGCAGACCAAAAAAGGAAGGAGGACTGGGTTTCAAAGATATCTTCTTGGTTAATAAAGTCTTAAATTTGAAACATATTGGAAATCTACTGGACCCATCCAATATATCTCTATGGAAAAAATGGATCCACCAGTACATGTTGAAAAATAAGAGTTTTTGGCAGTCCAAGATTCCATCCCAATGCTCTTGGTATTGGAGAAAGTTATTAAAACTTAGAGAAGTTGCTAAACCTTTACTAATTCATCAAATTGGTAATGGTGACCACACTTCCCTTTGGTTTGATAAATGGCTACCAATGGGCCCCTTGATGGATAAATATTCTGATAGAATTGTCTATGATGCTGCTATTCATATTGATGCTAAGGTTAGCAGTATAGTCAGAGGGTTGGAATGGAATTGGCCTAGTTCGAACTCTATTGAACTTAACGAAGTTAGAAATGTTTTGTCCAATTTCTATTCCCCTAATGTCACGCCCCGGAGCAGCATAAATAGAGAAAAATAAATTTCCTTTATGGGTCCATAGGGAATGACGGGTGAATAACCGCATTGTCATCTAATCAAACCAACAAACACCACGATAGGGAGGATGCTATTCATAGAACATAACTTATTAACATAATCAGAGGCTACAGCGGAAACTATAAAAGGTTTGGAAGCAACAGATGCCCAAGTACCAATTATAAAAGTCTACTAAAACTATTACAACAGCTGGCTTATAGTCTCAGGACTATACCAACAACATCAGTAGTACAAAAGATATACCAACTAACTATTACAAAGCTGCACGTCTTCTTCTCCAAGCCTTCAGCTCCAAGACCGGCAGAACATCAGTCTCCCGTCCTCAAGTCCTGCCAAGCTCTAGACATTGGAATGTCCAGGGCATAAACGCCATCAGCTTCGAATACAAAGCTGAGTGAGTACATTAAACAACACTCCTCACCGCTATTGTTTAGCATCTTAAAATGCGGTTAATCTCTTATCAATGACGTCACTCACGGACATAGCAGAGGTCTCATTAAACTATGCATGAATTCAACGATAACAGGAATCATATTAAATGAACTCAATAATAAAGATCATGGTATAAATATCTCATCACGTATTCACCAAATCCATGCATGTAACCCATGCAACCACCCATGCATCTACCTTTACGTCGGGACGCTGAATCCACGACTGAACCTTTATCTCATCATATCCGTACTCATATTCATATCTCTATCCATCTCTGTACCCATACGTCAATCCCATCATTCCAATCTGAAAACCATTAGTCGATACAGTAATGCCAATCGGAATCACCCGACTAGGCAGTAGGTCCTACAATCCCTTGATAGGGTTACCGGTCGTCTACACGGTACCACCTATCTGTAAACGATAGAACGGCACATCGGACGTCTTCAACGATGCGTATACCCTCACTGGTCGTCTACACAGCTGAGAATACATTAGAGCACTAGCCGGACGTCTTCAACGGTACACTGGACGTCTTCAACAGTGCATACGCATCACTGGACGTCTTCAACAGCGAGAGGCGCACTAGGAACTCTAACCATCCCACGTCCACCCGGCTCGTCAGCCGTTGATCCCACGGATCCAAAGTACCAATATCTCATTATTCCACATTGAAGCACATATCCCATTTCTCATCATATTCTCTTGTCTCGTCATAATACTATCTCATTTCTCATCAGATTCTCTTGTCTCTTTATAACACTATCCCATGCATGCTGACCACATGTTGTGAAATGCTCATATACTAAGTACAGGAAATACCACATGCTCTGTATTCAACATATCTACTCATTTCTGATTATTAACATGCTGTCGTATTCCATTCTACTATTCAGTTCAGCAATATTATCATGTAACAGTTAAACAGTTCATCTCATAACAGTGTTGCACTATCTCTTAGATTAACAATATCGCATAATAAAAGCATGGATCAACATTTAATCAACTAAACTGTTAATATTATAATCAACAGGAATTAATCATGTTCTGCAAGGTTCGATCGATTGAGGTCCTCTCGATCGATTGAAGTCAAACGAAGTTCGATTGATCGAAGTCATTTCGATCGCTCGAGGAAAAGTCGTTTCGATCGATCGAAGTTCCTTCGATCGATTGAGGAAGCGGTAAGTTCGATCGATCGAGAATAGTTCGATCGCTCGAACATCATCTTCTACCCAGAAATTTGGCAGCGACGAACAAAGGTTTCGGGGTCACAATATAAATGTTCTAAACAGCATATAACACCCTAGAATCATTCTTCGAGTGAGTTAATGAACTCACCTCTCTCCGGTGGTCCGGTGGCGGCGTTCGAAGCTCCGCGGTGGCGGCTATGGTGAGTTCTCTTTCCTCTCTCTTTCTTCTCTGCTCTCTCTTTCTCTGTCCGTCTCTGTCTCTATTCTCCTCTTCTTCTGCTCCTCTTCTTGTTCTCTTCTTCTTCTTCTCCTTCTGCCCAAGCACATATATATATATATATATCACACACACACATACGGTTACATATATATATATGGAACACACATACACACACAAGCTCTCTCTAACTCTCTAAACTGCCAAACACCACACACACACAAAACACACGTATATATATAGGGAAACAAGAAGGGCAGGTGGCAACCACGTAAACTGAAAATACAACGTTCGATCGATCGAAGTGAGTTCGATCGATTGAGAACAGGTCGGTTAAGGTTCGATCGATTGAAAGAAGTTCAATCGCTCGGGAAAGGGTACACATCACAGAATCAGGTCGGCAGAGATTCGATCGCTCGAAGTATGTTCGATCGATTGAGAAAGCACAATGTTCGATCGATCGAAGTGAGTTCGATCGATTGAGAAAGATTCTTCCCCAAGGTTTCACACAAGCATACAGGGTCTTATTTATATAACCATGCCTCCGAAAATACAGGGTATTACATTATCCACCACTCATCAAAAGATTTCGTCCTCGAAATCTGAAGCAGTAGCCCCTCAAATAAAAACACAAATCATCTCAGAAGACATACTCTAAAATGCTCAAGTTCTCGTTTTACATAAACGATCACATCAGCGGCCAAAGGTTTAAGTTCTAAACACGCGATGCAAAGTTATCAACGATCTATAAGTGCTAGGGTAACAACTATCAATCCTCGGGTTAGCTATATGAAAATTCGTATGTCGAATTTCGAGAAAATGTTCTAGGTAGCAAAATCTAATCCTCTCACAACATCTAAAACAGCTAGTCTCTAAACACATGAGGTTCCTCCCTCAGGTCAAACTCTACGGTGTGAGGGTTCTATCGATCAAATGTTCTAATCTCATTTAAGTTGTAAAGAAGCATTGTCGTCTACTCCTGTCTTCAATGATGCTTCGAACTATGCTAACGATGTCTCTATTGTATCAACAGTTGGCTGTCTCCCATCTCTGAACTCCTGGTTATGATTGTTAGCGTCCTTAGTCGGTCTCTTATTGTATCAACACGTCCTAATAAAACTCCTGTGTTATTATCATCCTTTAGTATGCTGACTTGAAAACATTGTGACTCTAACATCGTAGTTGTTGATTCGAACTTCCTCATGTGTCTCCAAATTCCCATGTACTATTGATATAATCATCTCTCGAGTTTGTACCATCCATTAAATACTCGTTCTGCTTCCACGTACTAATCAAATAGGTTATGCAGAACTACATACTGATATCGTGAGTCGTTCTATTATATAATCTCGACTGGGTGAAAGCAACATGCAATCGGTGTTGAAAAGAATCCTTCTATGATACTCTTTTGAAAGTTCTGGTGTTGTCTCTGCGTTACTCGTATCTCTTCTCGTATACTCGCAATCTTCTAGTTCGTCCTCTCTTGTTAAGGCTACATCTAACGAAAATTTAGATTCCTTATCTCTAGTCTCTGTCCAACATACCAATGGTTGGCGTAGTCTTTCGATAGGGAGGCAATTGACGTCATATAAGGATGCAAAAGATGTCATATAGGGATGCAATTGATGTTATATAGGGATGCAAATGATGTCATATTTATTCTTGGATAACTTACTGTCAATCAGTGTCAAATGAATTGTTCCGGTAACTACAATTTACGGTGTAGGCTAATCCTCTTACAATCAAGTCAAGCGAATACCAAACTTCCTGCAATATCGGGATCATATGTAATACAAAATGTAGGTGATGAGGGTTGTACCTTCTGTCTATTGTCCTTGTCTAAGTTGAGACCAATTACTTGTATGGTGAGTCTGCCCTCGTGGTACTTGTTGCGATGGAACATTGTATTGCATCTCTAATTCTGGACAAAACTTACGAACATGGCCAAATTTACCGCAGTTAAAGCATCGTATCCCTCGTCCATTAGATTTCCTTACTGCTGTGCATTCTTGTGAATGGTGTCCTAGTACTCCACAATTGTAGCAGATATCTCGTTCCCTATGCTGTGTTGGGGTCGTCATTAGTTTTGATTCTTTCTGGTCGTTCCCCATCCTCTTACGCTTCTGGCGGTTGCTTATGTAACTTCTCTCCATGTTTCCTCGTTGAACTTGGTTAGTTGCCAACACAATCTGACTGTCTTTTCCTCTCTGATCCGTTATGAAAAACTGATCGTTCTTTGGAAATGCTTGATCAAAGTGTTGTCCTTCACTAATCTGAGTGTCGTCTTCCAGTTTCGTTGCCATTTCTACCAAAGCTTCGAAAGATTGATCTAAATGTCCTATAGTCATATGACGAATATGCGGAACTAGTCCTTGATGATATCTTTTGATCTTTCTTCTTGGTGTATCAATCATATGCGGTGCAAATCGTGATAACCTCTCGAATTGAGTTGTATATTCGGGCACTGAAAAACAACCTTGAACTAATTGTATGAATTCCATTTCCCTTTTGTTCTTCTCAGATTCTGGAAAGTACTTCTCTAGAAATCGAGTCTTGAATGATTCCCAAGTCATCCTTCCTACAACTTCTTCACCTATCGTAGCTTTCACTGCGTCCCACCAATCTGCTGCTGAGAACGTCAGTTGAAATACGGCCAAATGTCTTTTCTCAACGTCAGTACATCCAAGTACCTCAAATATCAATTCTATCTGTCGAATCCATTGCTCCGCTTGCCATGCTCCTGTTAATCCGGTAAAGGTTCCTGGTTGAAGAGCACGAAATTCCTTTAGCAACTTGACTCTTGTTTGTCGTACTGGTGCTCCATTGCCGATGACACAATCTGCATGATTTATAACTTGTTCCATGCGACGGATGAAAACTCCAATCATTCCTGTTGGATCTATCTCAGGAGGTACTACATCAGATACTCCATTCAGCTGGCCCTGGTTTCCTCGAGTCGTTCTAACCATAACGAGTGCTGGTAGGGTTCAATGTTGCTACCTACAAATGAAAAACTATTCGGTCAGACGCATTCTATCTTACAGCTCAAGCAAAAGCATGCGGTAACAAATAGTACCACTATATAACACGATCACATTAAGCAATACGGATACCTCACATAAATAGTAATATTAACCACAGAGGTCAGTCTACCTACTAGGTACGCTTAAATGTATCTATGCTCAAGACGAAACTACAACCTCTACGCTTAACGTCAAATCTTAAACATTCTATTTCTATTCTCAGGTTCCAAACTACAAGTACTGTTCAACTAACATGTGAGACCACTCAACTAACATGTGAGAACACTCAACTAACATGTGGCTCAAGGTAACAGGATAATCTTATCCTAAACCTCTTTCTATTTCTAGGACATACTGACTGTTCTGAGATCGCTCAGGAATTCATCAGTGTCTAACATCCAACGGCTCTATATTTAGGATCTCCATCACCACAACTAACTCTCGATGCCTGTTCTCCGTGAACTCAGCTATCCAAATTCTTATTGGTTCCAACAGTTACTACCTTCCAAAGAAACATCCTCAGACAGATCCTTCTAACCTCTTATCAGCGTGACAAGATAACAGTTCTATCTCATCTCAGCTAATCTTCATGCTACCGATATTAACTTAGAACTCGGGTTCTAACACAAAAGACAAGCGGTTAACAACTAAAAACCTAGGCTCTGATACCAAAAATCCTGTCACGCCCCGGAGCAGCATAAATAGAGAAAAATAAATTTCCTTTATGGGTCCATAGGGAATGACGGGTGAATAACCGCATTGTCATCTAATCAAACCAACAAACACCACGATAGGGAGGATGCTATTCATAGAACATAACTTATTAACATAATCAGAGGCTACAGCGGAAACTATAAAAGGTTTGGAAGCAACAGATGCCCAAGTACCAATTATAAAAAGTCTACTAAAACTATTACAACAGCTGGCTTATAGTCTCAGGACTATACCAACAACATCAGTAGTACAAAAGATATACCAACTAACTATTACAAAGCTGCACGTCTTCTTCTCCAAGCCTTCAGCTCCAAGACCGGCAGAACATCAGTCTCCCGTCCTCAAGTCCTGCCAAGCTCTAGACATTGGAATGTCCAGGGCATAAACGCCATCAGCTTCGAATACAAAGCTGAGTGAGTACATTAAACAACACTCCTCACCGCTATTGTTTAGCATCTTAAAATGCGGTTAATCTCTTATCAATGACGTCACTCACGGACATAGCAGAGGTCTCATTAAACTATGCATGAATTCAACGATAACAGGAATCATATTAAATGAACTCAATAATAAAGATCATGGTATAAATATCTCATCACGTATTCACCAAATCCATGCATGTAACCCATGCAACCACCCATGCATCTACCTTTACGTCGGGACGCTGAATCCACGACTGAACCTTTATCTCATCATATCCGTACTCATATTCATATCTCTATCCATCTCTATACCCATACGTCAATCCCATCATTCCAATCTGAAAACCATTAGTCGATACAGTAATGCCAATCGGAATCACCCGACTAGGCAGTAGGTCCTACAATCCCTTGATAGGGTTACCGGTCGTCTACACGGTACCACCTATCTGTAAACGATAGAACGGCACATCGGACGTCTTCAACGATGCGTATACCCTCACTGGTCGTCTACACAGCTGAGAATACATTAGAGCACTAGCCGGACGTCTTCAACGGTACACTGGACGTCTTCAACAGTGCATACGCATCACTGGACGTCTTCAACAGCGAGAGGCGCACTAGGAACTCTAACCATCCCACGTCCACCCGGCTCGTCAGCCGTTGATCCCACGGATCCAAAGTACCAATATCTCATTATTCCACATTGAAGCACATATCCCATTTCTCATCATATTCTCTTGTCTCGTCATAATACTATCTCATTTCTCATCAGATTCTCTTGTCTCTTTATAACACTATCCCATGCATGCTGACCACATGTTGTGAAATGCTCATATACTAAGTACAGGAAATACCACATGCTCTGTATTCAACATATCTACTCATTTCTGATTATTAACATGCTGTCGTATTCCATTCTACTATTCAGTTCAGCAATATTATCATGTAACAGTTAAACAGTTCATCTCATAACAGTGTTGCACTATCTCTTAGATTAACAATATCGCATAATAAAAGCATGGATCAACATTTAATCAACTAAATTGTTCATATTATAATCAACAGGAATTAATCATGTTCTGCAAGGTTCGATCGATTGAGGTCCTCTCGATCGATTGAAGTCAAACGAAGTTCGATTGATCGAAGTCATTTCGATCGCTCGAGGAAAAGTCGTTTCGATCGATCGAAGTTCCTTCGATCGATTGAGGAAGCGGTAAGTTCGATCGATCGAGAATAGTTCGATCGCTCGAACATCATCTTCTACCCAGAAATTTGGCAGCGACGAACAAAGGTTTCGGGGTCACAATATAAATGTTCTAAATAGCATATAACACCCTAGAATCATTCTTCGAGTGAGTTAATGAACTCACCTCTCTCCGGTGGTCCGGTGGCGGCGTTCGAAGCTCCGCGGTGGCGGCTATGGTGAGTTCTCTTTCCTCTCTCTTTCTTCTCTGCTCTCTCTTTCTCTGTCCGTCTCTGTCTCTATTCTCCTCTTCTTCTACTCCTCTTCTTGTTCTCTTCTTCTTCTTCTCCTTCTGCCCAAGCACATATATATATATATCACACACACACATACGGTTACATATATATATGGAACACACATACACACACAAGCTCTCTCTAACTCTCTAAACTGCCAAACACCACACACACACAAAACACACGTATATATATAGGGAAATAAGAAGGGCAGGTGGCAACCACGTAAACTAAAAATACAACGTTCGATCGATCGAAGTGAGTTCGATCGATTGAGAACAGGTCGGTTAAGGTTCGATCGATTGAAAGAAGTTCAATCGCTCGGGAAAGGGTACACATCACAGAATCAGGTCGGCAGAGATTCGATCGCTCGAAGTATGTTCGATCGATTGAGAAAGCACAATGTTCGATCGATCGAAGTGAGTTCGATCGATTGAGAAAGATTCTTCCCCAAGGTTTCACACAAGCATACAGGGTCTTATTTATATAACCATGCCTCCGAAAATACAGGGTATTACACCTAACAACTGCATGGCTACTGTTAAATGGACTACATCCCCTAAGGGTGTTTTCAATACTTTTCTTACCTGGGACCATTTGAGGGTTCATGATACTGTGGTCCCATGGTATGATTCTGTTTGGTTGTCAGGGTGTATTCCCAGACAAATGTTTGTTCTATGGCTTACTACTCAGAATCGTTTAGCTACACATGATAGGATCTATAGCTTCACTCCTGGACCCTTAGTTTGTTTGCTTTGTCAGGCTAATATGGAAACTCATGACCATTTGTTCTTTGAATGTCCTTACTCTTCTCTTATATGGCAGGAGTTAATGTCAAGGTGTGGCATAATTTGGCAAAGTCAAAGCTGGTCTGCTACTTTGGAGTGGATGGCTCAAAGATTTAGAGGGAAAACAATCCAACAGGTGCTCCCTAAGATATGCCTTGGAGTGACTGTCTATAGTTTATGGAAAGAGAGAAATAACAGAACATTCAAGAAGATCTTCAATCCTCCAAGTATAATACTGAAACATCTTATTTCTCAAATTAATGCACAAATCAGGGTGAAATGGAAGTATATTGTTAACATTGATCGACAACTCTGTATTTGGAATTAGATACATTTTGTAGCCTTGGTGGGCATCCATAGATTTCGGGCATTTTTTCTGTCCAGGGTTTTCTTTTGGTTTCCCTCAGGTTGTTCTATGTAGCCTGTTGGGCATGCTTTTGATGTCATCATGAATTGAGCTCATTGTTTATCCTGGGGTATGCCCCTTGTACATTTTGTACATCAATTTTTGGAATATATTTACCAGTTTTCCAAAAAACAAAAATTTAAAAAAAAATGACTATCAAATTCTAATTTTAGGAAAACTAAAATTTGACTTCTATCTTGAACTGCTGGATTATTCTTCTATAACTTGAATTAGATTGAGACATCATTGTGGGCCAAGCTCAATAGGCCTCCACAAATTTTCCTCATACCAAACTTCTTGAATTAGCCCATTGAGTGCCTCTTTGAACTTCTTTGCCCGAGCCCTCGTAATTGGTCCAATTGGAATTTGAACTGGTTTTCTTGAAGACGTGCCATGATTTGCATAACTGCTACGAACCCCGCCAACAATGTGATGAAACCCATAACATGATTAATGCCTCGGACCGTTCTACTGTCTGATTCAAATGGAAACCGCGACCCAAAACATATATCAGATGCGAACCTAGGTATTAAGGATGAAGACGCCACAATCAAGGATGGAAAACTCAATTGATAAGTCGAGGTATGAACGCCACAGAGTAAATCTGATAAGTTCGAATAGTTCTTCAAAGAACCAAAGAGAAAAGTCTCACAATATTATAAATGATCAAAACTGCATATTACAAACCCTAAAACTGTTTAAATAGCTGAGGCTTACAGTAGGGCCCAATAAGTCGACAAAATATTATGCCCCACAATAAATTCATCCAAAATAAAAATAAAATGAAACTAAAGGAATAAGGAAAGTTCCATAGTTGGCATGCAAGCCTACAATTCAGCAATTTAAGCAATTAAGAAAAAAAGACAATCAAATTCTGATTTTAGGAAAACTAAAATTTGACTTCAATCTTGTACTACTGGTTTATTCTTCTTGAACTTGAATTCGATTGAGACATCTTTGTGGATCAAGCTCAATAGGCCTGCACAAACTTTCCTAAGACCAAACTTCTTGAATTAGCCCATTGAGTGCCTCTTTGAACTTCCTTGCCTGTGCCCTCGTAACTGTTTCCATTGGAATTTGAACTGGTTCCCGTGAAGACATGCCATGATTTGCATAACTGACACGAACCCAGCCAACGATGTGACGAAACCTGTGACACGATTAATGCCTCATACCGTTCTACTGTCAGATTTAAATGGAAACCGCGACCCAAAACCTATATCAGATGCGAACCTAGGTATAAAGGTTGAAGATGCCACAATCATGGATGGAAAACTCGATTGATAAGTCCAGGTATGAACGCCACAGAGTAAATCTGATAAGTTCGAATGGTAAAGAACCAAATAAAAAACTCTCACAACATTATTAATGATCAAAACTGCATATTACAAACCCTAAAATTGTTTAAATAGTTTAGGCTTATAGTAGGGACCCTACAAGCCTACGAAATATTACGCCCCCAAAAAAATTCGCCCAAAATTAAAATAAAACGAAAACAAAGCAATAAGGAAAGTTTCATAGTTGGCATGCAAGCCTACAATTCAGCAATTTAAGCAATTAAGAAAAATGACAATCAAATTCTAATTTTAGGAAATCTAAAATTTGACTTCAATCTTGAACTGCTGGATTAATCTTCTAGAAGTTGAATTAGATTGAGACATCTTTGTGGACCAAGCTCGATCAATAGGCCTCCACGAACTTTTCTGAGACCAAACTTCTGAAGTTAGCCCATTGAGTGCCTCTTTGAACTTCCTTGCCTGAGCCCTCGTAACTGGTCCAATTGGAATTTGAACTGGTTCCCTTGAAGACGTGCCATGATTTGCACAACCGATACAAACCCCGCCAACAATGTGATGAAACCCTTAACACGATTAATGCCTCGTACCGTTCTACTGTCAGATTTAAATGGAAACCGCGACCCAACACCAATATCAGATCCGAACCTAGGTATAAAGGATGAAGACGCCACAATCAGGATGGAAAACTCGATTAATAAGTCCAGGTATGAACGCCACAGAGTAAATCAGATAAGTTCGAATAGTTCTTCAAAGAACCAAAGAGAAAACTCTCACAATATTATTAATGATCAAAACTGCTTATAACAAACCCTAAAACTGTATAAATAGTTGAGGCTTACAGTAGGGCCCTATAAGCCTACGAAATATTATGCCCCAAAGTAAAATCACCCAAAATTAAAATAAAATGAAACTAAAGGATTAAGGAAAGTTCCATAGTTGGCATGCAAGCCTACAATCAACAATTTAAGCAATTAAGAAAAAACGACAATCAAATTCTGATTTTACGAAAACTAAAATTTGACTTCAATCTTGTACTGCTGTTTTATTCTTCTAGAACTTGATTAGATTGAGATATCTTTGTGGACCAAGCTCAATAGGCTTGCACAAACTTTTCTGAGACCAAACTTCTTGAATTAGCCCATTGAGTGCCTCTTTGAACTTCCTTGCCTGAGCCCTCGTAACTGTTCTAATTGGAATTTGAACTGGTTCCCGTGAAGACATGCCATGATTTCATAACTGATACGAACCCCGCCAACAATGTGACGAAACCCGCAACACGATTAATGCTTCGGACCGTTCTACTGTCAGATTTAAATGGAAACCGCGACCCAACACCTATATTAGATGCGAACCTATGTATAAAGGATGAAGATGCCACAATCAAGGAAGGAAAACTCGATTGATAAGTCTAGGTATGAACGCCACAATAAATCTGATAAGGTCGAATAGTTCTTCAAAGAACCAAATAAAAAACTCTCACAATATTATTAATGATCAAAACTTCATATTACAAACCCTAAATTTGTTTAAGTAGCTGAGGCTTACAATAGGGCCCTATTAGCCTATGAAATATTATGCCCCAACAAAAATGCGCCCAAAATTAAAATAAAGCGAAACCAAAGGAATAAGGAAAGATCCATAGTTGGCATGCAAGCCTACAATTCAGCAATTTAAGCAATGAAGAAAAATGACAATCAAATTCTAATTTTTTGAAAACTAAAATTTGACTTCAATCTTGAACTACTGGGTTATTCTTCTAGAACTCGAATTAGATTGAGACATCTTTGTGGAACAAGCTCAATTGACCTCCACGAATTGTCCTGAGACCAAATTTCTTGAATTAGCCCATTGAGTGCCTCTTTGAACTTCTTTGCCCAAGCCCTCGTAACTAGTCCAATTCGAATTTGAACTGGTTCCATTGAAGACGTGGCATGATTTGCATAACAGATACGAAACCCGCCAACAATGTGACAAAACCCGTAACACGATTAATGCCTCAGACCGTTCTACTGTCAATTCAAATGGAAACTGCGACCCAACACCTATATCAGATGCGAACCCTTGTATAAAGGATGAAGACGCCACAATCAAGGATGGAAAACTCAATTGATAAGTCCAGGTATGAACGCCACTAAGTAAATCTGATAAGTTTGAATAGATCTTCAAAGATCCAAAGAGAAAACTCTCACAATATTATTAATGATCAAAACTGCATATTACAAACCCTAAAACTATTTAAATAGCCGAGGCTTACAGTTGGGCCCTATAAGCCTACGAAATATTATGCCCCAAAATATATTCACCCAAAATTAAAATAAAACGAAACTAAAGGAATAAGGAAAGTTCCTTAGTTGGCACGCAAGCCTACAATTCAGCAATTTAAGCAATTAAGAAAAAAAGACAATCAAATTATGATTTTAGGAAAACTAAAATTTGACTTCAATCTTGAACTTCTGGTTTATTCTTCTAGAACTTGAATTAGATTGAAACATCTTTATGGACCAAGCTCAATAGGCCTCCACAAACTTTCCTGAAACCAAGCTTCTTAAATTAGCCCATTAAGTGCCTCTTTGAACTTCCTTGCCCGAGCCCTCGTAACTGGTCCAATTGGAATTTGAACGGGTTCCCTTGAAGACGTGCCATGATTTACATAACCGATACGAACCCAGCCAACAATGTGACGTAACCAATAACACGATTAATGCCTCGGACCGTTCTACTGTCAGATTCAAATGGAAACTGCGACCCAAAAACCTATATCAGATGCGAACCTTGATATAAAGGATGAAGACGCCACAATCAAGGATGAAAACTCGATTGATAAGTCCAGGGATGAACGCCACAGAGTAAATCTGTTAAGTTCGAATAGTTCTTCAAAGAACCAAAGAAAAAACTCTCACAATATTATTAATGATAAAAACTGCATATTACAAACCCTAAAACTGTTTAAATAGCTGAGCCTTACATTTGGGCACTATAAGCCTACGAAATATTATGCCCCAAAATAAATTCACCCAAAATTAAAATAAAATGAAACTAAAGGAATAAGGAAAGTTCCTTAGTTGGCATGCAAGCCTACAATTCAGCAATTTAAGCAATTAAGAAAAAATGACAATCAAATTCTAATTTTAGGAAAACTAAAATTTGACTTCAATCTTGAACTGCTGGATTATTCTTCTAGAATTTGAATTAGATTGAGACATCTTTGTGGACCAACCTCAATAGGCCTCCACCAATTTTCCTGATACCAAACTTCTTGAATTAGCCCATTGAGTGCCTCTTTGAACTTCTTTGCCCGAGCCTTCGTAACTGGTCCAATTGGAATTTGAACTGGTTTCCTTGAAGATGTACCATGATTTGCAAAACTGATACGAACCCCGCCAACAATGTGACGAAACCCGTAACACGATTAATGCCTAGGAATGTTCTACTGTCAGATTCAAATGGAAACCGCGACCCAACACCTATATCAGATGCGAACCCTTAAATAAAGGATGAAGACGCCACAATCAAGGATGGAAAACTCGATTGATAAGTGCGGGTATGAACGCCACAGAGTAAATCTAATAAGTTCGAATTGTTCTTCAAAGAACCAAAGAAAAAACTCTCACAATATTATTAATGATCAAAATTGCATATTACAAACCCTAAAACTGTTTAAATAGCTGAGCCGTACAGTTGGGCACTATAAGCCTATGAAATATTATGCCCCAAAATAAATTCGACCAAAATTAAAGTAAAATGAAACTAAAGGAATAAGGAAAGTTCCATAGTTGGCATGCAAGCCTACAATTCAGCAATTTAAGCAATTAAGAAAAAAAGGCAATCAAATTCTGATTTTAGGAAAACTAAAATCTGACTTCAATCTTGTACAACTGGTTTATTCTTCTTGAACTTGAATTCGATTGAGACATCTTTGTGGACCAAGCTCCATGGACCTGCACGAACTTTCCTGAGACCAAACTTCTTGAATTAGCCCATTGAGTGCCTCTTTGAACTTCCTTGCCTGAGCCTTCGTAACTGGTCAAATTGGAATTTGAACTGGTTCCCGTGAAGACATGCCATGATTTCATAACTGATACGAACCCCGCCAACAATGTGACGAAACCTGTAACACTATTAATGCCTCGGACCATTCTATTGTCAGATTCAAATGGAAACCGCAACCCAACACCTATATCAGATGCGAACCTAGGTATAAAGGATGAAGATGCCACATTCATGGATGGAAAACTCGATTGATAAGTCCAGGTATGAACGCCACAAAGTAAATCTGATAAGTTCGAATGGTAAAGAACCAAATAAAAAACTCTCACAATATTATTAATGATCAAAACTGCATATTACAAACCCTAAAATTGTTTAAATAGCTGAGGCTTATAGTAAGGCCCTACAAGCCTACGAAATATTATGCCCAAAAAAAATTCTCCCAAAATTAAAATAAAACGAAAACAAAAGAAAAAGGAAAGTTTCATAGTTGGCATGCAAGCCTACAATTCAGCAATTTAAGCAATTAAGAAAAATGACAATCAAATTCCAATTTTTTGAAAACTAAAATTTGACTTCAATCTTGAACTGCTAGGTTATTCTTCTAGAACTGGAATTAGATTGAGACATCTTTGTGGAACAAGCTCAACTGGCCTCCACGAATTGTCCTGAGACCAAATTTCTTTAATTAGCCCATTGAGTGCCTCTTTGAACTTCTTTGCCCAAGCCCTCGTAACTAGTCCAATTCGAATTTGAACTGGTTCCATTGAAGACGTGCCATGATTTGCAAAACAGATACAAACCCCGCCAACAATGTGACCAAACCCGTAACACGATTAATGCCTCGGACCGTTCTACTGTCAAATTCAAATGGAAACCACGACCCAACACCTATATCAGATGCGAACCCTTGTACAAAGGATGAAACACCACAATCAAGGATGGAAAACTCAATTGATAAGTCTAGGTATGAACGCCACAAAGTAAATCTAATAAGTTTGAATAGATCTTCAAAGATCCAAAGAGAAAACTCTCACAATATTATTAATGATCAAAACTTCATATTACAAACCCTAAAACTATTTAAATAGTCGAGGCTTACAGTTGGGCCCTATAAGCCTACGAAATATTATGCCCCAAAATACATTCACCCAAAATTAAAATAAAACGAAACTAAAGGAATAAGGAAAGTTCCTTAGTTGGCATGCAAGCCTACAATTCAGCAATTTAAGCAATTAAGAAAAAAAGACAATCAAATTCTGATTTTAGGAAAACTAAAATTTGACTTCAATCTTGAACTTCTGGTTTATTCTTCTAGAACTTGAATTAGATTGAGACATCTTTATGGACCAAGCTCAATAGGCCTCCACGAACTTTCCTGAAACCAAGCTTCTTAAATTAGCCCATTAAGTGCCTCTTTGAACTTCCTTGCCCGAGCCCTCGTAACTGGTCCAATTGGAATTTGAACTGGTTCCCTTGAAGATGTGCCATGATTTACATAACCGATACGAACCCAGCCAACAATGTGACGTAACCAATAACACGATTAATGCCTCGGACCGTTCTACTGTCAGATTCAAATGGAAACCGCGACCCAAAAACCTATATCAGATGCGAACCTTGATATAGTGGATGAAGACGCCACAATCAAGGATGAAAACTCGATTGATAAGTCCAGGTATGAACGCCACAGAGTAAATCTGATAAGTTCGAATAGTTCTTCAAAGAACCAAAGAAAAACTCTCACAATATTATTAATGATAAAAACTGCATATTACAAACCCTAAAACTGTTTAAATAGCTGAGCCTTACATTTGGGCACTATAACCCTACGAAATATTATGCCCCAAAATAAATTCACCCAAAATTAAAACAAAATGAAACTAAAGGAATAAGGAAAGTTCCTTAGTTGGCATGCAAGCCTACAATTCAGCAATTTAAGCAATTAAGAAAAAATGACAATCAAATTCTAATTTTAGGAAAACTAAAATTTGACTTCAATCTTGAACTGCTGGATTATTCTTCTAGAATTTGAATTAGATTGAGACATCTTTGTGGACCAACCTCAATAGGCCTCCACCAATTTTCCTGATACCAAACTTCTTGAATTAGCCCATTGAGTGCCTCTTTGAACTTCTTTGCCCGAGCCCTCGTAACTGGTCCAATTGAAATTTGAACTGGTTTCCTTGAAGATGTGCCATGATTTGAAAAACTGATACGAACCCCGCCAACAATGTGACGAAACCCGTAACACGATTAATGCCTAGGAATGTTCTACTGTCAGATTCAAATGAAAACCGCGACCCAACGCCTATATCAGATGCGAACCCTTAGAAAAAGGATGAAGACGCCACAATCAAGGATGGAAAACTCGATTGATAAGTGCGGGTATGAACGCCAGAGAGTAAATCTGATAAGTTCGAATAGTTCTTCAAAGAACCAAAGAAAAAACTTTCACAATATTATTAATGATCAAAACTGCATATTACAAACCCTAAAACTGTTTAAATAGCTGAGCCGTATAGTTGGGCCCTATAAGCCTATGAAATATTATGCCCCAAAATAAATTCGCCCAAAATTAAAATAAAATGAAACTAAAGGAATAAGGAAAGTTCCATAGTTGGCATGCAAGCCTACAATTCAGCAATTTAAGCAATTAAGAAAAAAAGGCAATCAAATTCTGATTTTAGGAAAACTAAAATTTTACTTCAATCATGTACTACTGGTTTAGTCTTCTCGAACTTGAATTCGATTGAGACATCTTTGTAGACCTAGCTCAACAGACCTGCACGAACTTTCCTGAAACCAAACTTCTTGAATTAGCCCATTGAGTGCCTCTTTGAACTTCCTTGCCTGAGCCTTCGTAACTGGTCCAATTGGAATTTGAACTGGTTCCTGTGAAGACATGCCATGATTTGCATAACTGATACGAACCCCACCAACAATGTGACGAAACTTGTAACACTATTAATGCCTCGGACCGTTCTACTGTCAGATTCAAATGGAAACCGCAACCCAACACCTATATCAGATGCGAACCTAGGTATAAAGGATGAAGATGCCACATTTTTGGATGGAAAACTCGATTGATAAGTCCAGGTATGAACGCCACAAAGTAAATCTGATAAGTTCGAATGGTAAAGAACCAAATAAAAAACTCTCACAATATTATTAATGATCAAAACTGCATATTACAAACCCTAAAATTGTTTAAATAGCTGAGGCTTATAGTAGGGCCCTACAAGCCTACGAAATATTATGCCCCAAAAAAATTCGCCCAAAATTAAACTAAAACGAAAACAAAAGAATAAGGAAAGTTTCATAGTTGGCATGCAAGCCTACAATTCAGCAATTTAAGCAATTAAGAAAAAAAAGGCAATCAAATTCTAATTTTAGGAAATCTAAAATTTGACTTCTATCTTGAACTGCTAGATTATTCTTCGAGAACTTGAATTAGATTGAGACATCTTTGTGGACCAAGCTCAATAGGCCTCCTGAATTTTCCTCATACCAAACTTCTTGAATTAGCCCATTGAGTGCCTCTTTGAACTTCTTTGCCCGAGCCCTCGTAATTGGTCCAATTGGAATTTGAACTGGTTTCGTTGAAGAAGTGCCATGATTTGCATAACTGATACGAACCTGGCCAACAATCTGACGAAACCCGTAACACGATTAATGCCTCGGACCGTTTTACTGTTAGATTCAAATGGAAACCACGAACCAACACCAATATCAGATCCGAACCTAGGTATAAAGGATGAAGACGCCACAATCAGGATGGAAAACTCGATTGATAAGTCCAGGTATGAACGCCACAGAGTAAATCAGATAAGTTAGAATAGTTCTTCCAAGAACCAAAGAGAAAACTCTCACAATATTATTAATGATCAAAACTGCTTATTACAAACCCTAAAACTGTTTAAATAGCTGAGGCTTACAGTAGGGGCCTATAAGCCTACGAAATATTATGCCCCAAAGTAAAATCACCCAAAATTAAAATAAAACGACACTAAAGGATTAAGGAAAGTTCCATAGTTGGCATGCAAGCCTACAATCAGCAATTTAAGCAATTAAGAAAAAAAGACAATCAAATTCTGATTTTACAAAAACTAAAATTTGACTTCAATCTTGTACTACTGTTTTATTCTTCTAGAACTTGATTAGATTGAGACATCTTTGTGGACCAAGCTCAATAGGCTTGCACAAACTTTCCTGAGACCAAACTTCTTGAATTAGCCCATTGAGTGCCTCTTTGAACTTCCTTGCCTGAGCCCTCATAACTGTTTTAATTGGAATTTGAACTGGTTCCCGTGAAGACATGCCATGATTTCATAACTGATACGAACCCCGCCAACAATGTAACGAAACCAGCAACACGATTAATGCTTCGGACCGTTCTACTGTCAGATTTAAATGGAAACCGCTACCCAACACCTATATTAGATTCGAACCTATGTATAAAGGATGAAGATGCCACAATCAAGGAAAGAAAACTCGATTGATAAGTCCGGGTATGAACGCCACAGAATAAATCTGATAAGGTCGAATAGTTCTTCAAAGAACCAAATAAAAAACTCTCACAATATTATTAACGATCAAAACTTCATATTACAAACCCTAAATTTGTTTAAGTAGCTGAGGCTTACAGTAGGGCCCTATTAGCCTATGAAATATTATGCCCCAAAAAAAATGCGCCCAAAATTAAAATAAAACGAAACCAAAGGAATAAGGAAAGATCCATAGTTGGCATGCAAGCCTACAATTCAGCAATTTAAGCAATGAAGAAAAATGACAATCAAATTTTAATTTTTTGAAAACTAAAATTTGACTTCAATCTTGAACTGCTGGGTTATTCTTCTAGAACTGGAATTAGATTGAGACATCTTTGTGGAACAAGCTCAATTGGCCTCCACGAATTGTCCTGAGACCAAATTTCTTGAATTAGCCCATTGAGTGCCTCTTTTAACTTCTTTGCCCAAGCCCTCGTGACTAGTCCAATTCGAATTTGAACTGGTTCCTTTGAAGACGTGCCATGATTTGCAAAACAGATACGAACCCCGCCAACAATGTGACAAAACCCGTAACACGATTAATGCCTCGGACCGTTCTACTGTCAAATTCAAATGGAAACCGCGACTCAACACCTATATCAGATGCGAACCCTTGTATAAAGGATGAAGACGCCACAATCAAGGATGGAAAACTCAATTAATAAGTCCAGGTATGAACGCCACAAAGTAAATCTGATAAGTTTGAATAGATCTTCAAAGATCCAAAGAGAAAACTCTCACAATATTATTAATGATCAAAACTGCATATTACAAACCCTAAAACTATTTAAATAGCCGAGGCTTATAGTTGGGTCCTATAAGCCTACGAAATATTATGCCCCAAAATATATTCACCCAAAATTAAAATAAAACGAAACTAAAGGAATAAGGAAAGTTCCTTAGTTGGCATGCAAGCCTACAATTCAGCAATTTAAGCAATTAAGAAAAAAAGACAATCAAATTCTGATTTTAGGAAAACTAAAATTTGACTTCAATCTTGAACTTCTGGTTTATTCTTCTAGAACTTGAATTAGATTGAGACATCTTTATGGACCAAGCTCAATAGGCCTCCACGAACTTTCCTGAAACCAAGCTTCTTAAATTAGCCCATTAAGTGCCTCTTTGAACTTCCTTGCCCGAGCCCTCGTAACTGGTCCAATTGGAATTTGAACTGGTTCCCTTGAAGATGTGCCATGATTTACATAACCGATACGAACCCAGCCAACAATGTGACGTAACCAATAACACGATTAATGCCTCGGACCGTTCTACTGTCAGATTCAAATGGAAACCGCGACCCAAAAACCTATATCAGATGCGAACCTTGATATAGTGGATGAAGACGCCACAATCAAGGATGAAAACTCGATTGATAAGTCCAGGTATGAACGCCACAGAGTAAATCTGATAAGTTCGAATAGTTCTTCAAAGAACCAAAGAAAAACTCTCACAATATTATTAATGATAAAAACTGCATATTACAAACCCTAAAACTGTTTAAATAGCTGAGCCTTACATTTGGGCACTATAACCCTACGAAATATTATGCCCCAAAATAAATTCACCCAAAATTAAAACAAAATGAAACTAAAGGAATAAGGAAAGTTCCTTAGTTGGCATGCAAGCCTACAATTCAGCAATTTAAGCAATTAAGAAAAAATGACAATCAAATTCTAATTTTAGGAAAACTAAAATTTGACTTCAATCTTGAACTGCTGGATTATTCTTCTAGAATTTGAATTAGATTGAGACATCTTTGTGGACCAACCTCAATAGGCCTCCACCAATTTTCCTGATACCAAACTTCTTGAATTAGCCCATTGAGTGCCTCTTTGAACTTCTTTGCCCGAGCCCTCGTAACTGGTCCAATTGAAATTTGAACTGGTTTCCTTGAAGATGTGCCATGATTTGAAAAACTGATACGAACCCCGCCAACAATGTGACGAAACCCGTAACACGATTAATGCCTAGGAATGTTCTACTGTCAGATTCAAATGAAAACCGCGACCCAACGCCTATATCAGATGCGAACCCTTAGAAAAAGGATGAAGACGCCACAATCAAGGATGGAAAACTCGATTGATAAGTGCGGGTATGAACGCCAGAGAGTAAATCTGATAAGTTCGAATAGTTCTTCAAAGAACCAAAGAAAAAACTTTCACAATATTATTAATGATCAAAACTGCATATTACAAACCCTAAAACTGTTTAAATAGCTGAGCCGTATAGTTGGGCCCTATAAGCCTATGAAATATTATGCCCCAAAATAAATTCGCCCAAAATTAAAATAAAATGAAACTAAAGGAATAAGGAAAGTTCCATAGTTGGCATGCAAGCCTACAATTCAGCAATTTAAGCAATTAAGAAAAAAAGGCAATCAAATTCTGATTTTAGGAAAACTAAAATTTTACTTCAATCATGTACTACTGGTTTAGTCTTCTCGAACTTGAATTCGATTGAGACATCTTTGTAGACCTAGCTCAACAGACCTGCACGAACTTTCCTGAAACCAAACTTCTTGAATTAGCCCATTGAGTGCCTCTTTGAACTTCCTTGCCTGAGCCTTCGTAACTGGTCCAATTGGAATTTGAACTGGTTCCTGTGAAGACATGCCATGATTTGCATAACTGATACGAACCCCACCAACAATGTGACGAAACTTGTAACACTATTAATGCCTCGGACCGTTCTACTGTCAGATTCAAATGGAAACCGCAACCCAACACCTATATCAGATGCGAACCTAGGTATAAAGGATGAAGATGCCACATTTTTGGATGGAAAACTCGATTGATAAGTCCAGGTATGAACGCCACAAAGTAAATCTGATAAGTTCGAATGGTAAAGAACCAAATAAAAAACTCTCACAATATTATTAATGATCAAAACTGCATATTACAAACCCTAAAATTGTTTAAATAGCTGAGGCTTATAGTAGGGCCCTACAAGCCTACGAAATATTATGCCCCAAAAAAATTCGCCCAAAATTAAACTAAAACGAAAACAAAAGAATAAGGAAAGTTTCATAGTTGGCATGCAAGCCTACAATTCAGCAATTTAAGCAATTAAGAAAAAAAAGGCAATCAAATTCTAATTTTAGGAAATCTAAAATTTGACTTCTATCTTGAACTGCTAGATTATTCTTCGAGAACTTGAATTAGATTGAGACATCTTTGTGGACCAAGCTCAATAGGCCTCCTGAATTTTCCTCATACCAAACTTCTTGAATTAGCCCATTGAGTGCCTCTTTGAACTTCTTTGCCCGAGCCCTCGTAATTGGTCCAATTGGAATTTGAACTGGTTTCGTTGAAGAAGTGCCATGATTTGCATAACTGATACGAACCTGGCCAACAATCTGACGAAACCCGTAACACGATTAATGCCTCGGACCGTTTTACTGTTAGATTCAAATGGAAACCACGAACCAACACCAATATCAGATCCGAACCTAGGTATAAAGGATGAAGACGCCACAATCAGGATGGAAAACTCGATTGATAAGTCCAGGTATGAACGCCACAGAGTAAATCAGATAAGTTAGAATAGTTCTTCCAAGAACCAAAGAGAAAACTCTCACAATATTATTAATGATCAAAACTGCTTATTACAAACCCTAAAACTGTTTAAATAGCTGAGGCTTACAGTAGGGGCCTATAAGCCTACGAAATATTATGCCCCAAAGTAAAATCACCCAAAATTAAAATAAAACGACACTAAAGGATTAAGGAAAGTTCCATAGTTGGCATGCAAGCCTACAATCAGCAATTTAAGCAATTAAGAAAAAAAGACAATCAAATTCTGATTTTACAAAAACTAAAATTTGACTTCAATCTTGTACTACTGTTTTATTCTTCTAGAACTTGATTAGATTGAGACATCTTTGTGGACCAAGCTCAATAGGCTTGCACAAACTTTCCTGAGACCAAACTTCTTGAATTAGCCCATTGAGTGCCTCTTTGAACTTCCTTGCCTGAGCCCTCATAACTGTTTTAATTGGAATTTGAACTGGTTCCCGTGAAGACATGCCATGATTTCATAACTGATACGAACCCCGCCAACAATGTAACGAAACCAGCAACACGATTAATGCTTCGGACCGTTCTACTGTCAGATTTAAATGGAAACCGCTACCCAACACCTATATTAGATTCGAACCTATGTATAAAGGATGAAGATGCCACAATCAAGGAAAGAAAACTCGATTGATAAGTCCGGGTATGAACGCCACAGAATAAATCTGATAAGGTCGAATAGTTCTTCAAAGAACCAAATAAAAAACTCTCACAATATTATTAACGATCAAAACTTCATATTACAAACCCTAAATTTGTTTAAGTAGCTGAGGCTTACAGTAGGGCCCTATTAGCCTATGAAATATTATGCCCCAAAAAAAATGCGCCCAAAATTAAAATAAAACGAAACCAAAGGAATAAGGAAAGATCCATAGTTGGCATGCAAGCCTACAATTCAGCAATTTAAGCAATGAAGAAAAATGACAATCAAATTTTAATTTTTTGAAAACTAAAATTTGACTTCAATCTTGAACTGCTGGGTTATTCTTCTAGAACTGGAATTAGATTGAGACATCTTTGTGGAACAAGCTCAATTGGCCTCCACGAATTGTCCTGAGACCAAATTTCTTGAATTAGCCCATTGAGTGCCTCTTTTAACTTCTTTGCCCAAGCCCTCGTGACTAGTCCAATTCGAATTTGAACTGGTTCCTTTGAAGACGTGCCATGATTTGCAAAACAGATACGAACCCCGCCAACAATGTGACAAAACCCGTAACACGATTAATGCCTCGGACCGTTCTACTGTCAAATTCAAATGGAAACCGCGACTCAACACCTATATCAGATGCGAACCCTTGTATAAAGGATGAAGACGCCACAATCAAGGATGGAAAACTCAATTAATAAGTCCAGGTATGAACGCCACAAAGTAAATCTGATAAGTTTGAATAGATCTTCAAAGATCCAAAGAGAAAACTCTCACAATATTATTAATGATCAAAACTGCATATTACAAACCCTAAAACTATTTAAATAGCCGAGGCTTATAGTTGGGTCCTATAAGCCTACGAAATATTATGCCCCAAAATATATTCACCCAAAATTAAAATAAAACGAAACTAATGGAATAAGGAAAGTTCCACAGTTGGCATGCAAGCCTACAATTCAGCAATTTAAGCAATTAATAAAAATAGACAATCAAATTCTGATTTTAGGAAAACTAAAATTTGACTTCAATCTTGAACTTCTGGTTTATTCTTCAAGAACTTGAATTAGATTGAGACATCATTGTGGACCAAGCTCAATAGGCCTCCACGAACTTTCCTGAGACCAATCTTCTTAAATTAGCCCATTAAGTGCCTCTTTGAACTTCCTTGCCCGAGCCCTCATAACTTGTCCAATTGGAATTTGAACTGGTTCCCTTGAAGACGTGCCATGATTTACATAACCGATACGAACTCCTCCAACAATGTGACGTAACCAATAACACGATTAATGCCTCAGACCGTTCTACTGTCAGATTCAAATGGAAACCGTGACCCAACACCTATATCAGATGCGAACCTATAAAGGATGAAGATGCCACAATCATGGATGGAAAACTCGATTGATAAGTCCAGGTATGAACGCCACAAAGTAAATCTGATAAATTCGAATGGTAAAGAACCAAATAAAAAACTCTCACAATATTATTAATTATCAAAACTGCATATTACAAATCCTAAAATTGTTTAACTAGCTGAGGCTTATAGTAGGGCCCTACAAGCCTACAAAATATTATGCCCCAAAACAATTAGCCCAAAATTAAAATAAAACGAAAACAAAAGAATAAGGAAAGTTTCATAGTTGGCATGCAAGCCTACAATTCAGCAATTTAAGCAATTAAGAAAAATGACAATCAAATTCTAATTTTAGGAAAACTAAAATTTGACTTCTATCTTGAACTGCTAGATTATTCTTCTAGAACTTGAATTAGATCGAGACATCTTTGTGGACCAAGGTCAATAGGCCTCCCGAATTTTCCTCATACCAAAGTTCTTGAATTAGCCCATTGAGTGCCTCTTTGAACTTCCTTGCATGAGCCCTCGTAACTGGTCCAATTGGAATTTGAACTGGTTTCGTTGAAGAAGTGCCATGATTTTCATAACTGATACGAACCCGGCCAACAATTTGACGAAACCCGTAACACGATTAATGCCTCGGACCGTTTTACTGTCAGATTCAAATGGAAACCACGACCCAACACCAATATTAGATCCGAACCTAGGTATAAAGGATGAAGACGCCACAATCAGGATGGAAAACTCGATTGATAAGTCCAGGTATGAATGCCACAGAGTAAATCAGATAAGTTCGAATAGTTCTTCCAAGAACCAAAGAGAAAACTCTCACAATATTATTAATGATCAAAACTGCTTATTACAAACCCTAAAACTGTTTAAATAGCTGAGGCTTACAGTAGGGCCCTATAAGCCTACGAAACATTATGCCCCAAAGTAAAATCACCCAAAATTAAAATAAAATGAAACTAAAGGATTAAGGAAAGTTCCATAGTTGGCACGCAAGCCTACAATCAGCAATTTAAGCAATTAAGAAAAAAAGACAATCAAATTCTGATTTTACGAATACTAAAATTTGACTTCAATCTTGTACTACTGTTTTATTCTTCTAGAACTTGATTAGATTGAGACATCTTTGTGGACCAAGCTCAATAGGCTTGCACAAACTTTCCTGAGACCAAACTTCTTGAATTAGCCCATTGAGTGCCTCTTTGAACTTCCTTGCCTGAGCCCTCGTAACTGTTCTAATTGGAATTTGAACTGGTTCCCGTGAAGACATGCCATGATTTCATAACTGATACGAACCCCGCCAACAATGTGACGAAACCCGCAACACGATTAATGCTTTGGACCGTTCTACTGTCAAATTTAAATGGAAACCGCAACACCTATATTCGATGCGAACCTATGTATAAAGGATGAAGATGCCACAATCAAGGAAGGAAAACTCGATTGATAAGTCCATGTATGAACGCCACAGAATAAATCTGATAAGGTCGAATAGTTCTTCAAAGAACCAAATAAAAAACTCTCACAATATTATTAATGATCAAAACTTCATATTACAAACCCTAAATTTGTTTAAGTAGCTGAGGCTTACAATAGGGCCCTATTGGCCTATGAAATAATATGCCCCAAAAAAAATGCGCCCAAAATTAAAATAAAACGAAACCAAAGGAATAAGGAAAGTTCCATAGTTGGCATGCAAGATTACAATTCAGCAATTTAAGCAATGAAGAAAAATGACAATCAAATTTTAATTTTTGGAAAACTAAAATTTGACTTCAATCTTGAACTGCTGGGTTATTCTTCTAGAACTGGAATTAGATTAAGACATCTTTGTGGACCAAGCTCAATTGGCCTCCACGAATTGTCCTGAGACCATATTTCTTGAATTAGCCCATTGAGTGCCTCTTTGAACTTCTTTGCCCAAGCCCTCGTAACTGGTCCAATTCGAATTTGAACTGATTTCGTTGAAGATGTGCCATGATTGGCATAACAGATACGAACCCCGCCAACAATGTGACAAAACCCGTAACACAATTAATGCCTCGGACCGTTCTACTGTCAAATTCAAATGGAAACCGCGACCCAACATCTATATCAGATGCGAACCCTTGTATAAAGGATGAAGACGCCACAATCAAGGATGGAAAACTCAATTGATAAGTCCAGGTATGAACGCCATAAAGTAAATCTGATAAGTTTGAATTGATCTTCAAAGATCCAAAGATAAAACTCTCACAATATTATTAATGATCAAAACTTCATATTACAAACCCTAAAACTATTTAAATAGCTGAGGCTTACAGTTGGGCCCTATAAGCCTACGAAATATTATGCCCCAAAATATATTCACCCAAAATTAAAATAAAACGAAACTAATGGAATAAAGAAAGTTCCATAGTTGGCATGTAAGCCTACAATTCAGCAATTTAAGCAATTAAGAAAAAAAGACAATCAAATTCTGATTTTAGGAATACTAAAATTTGACTTAAATCTTGAACTGCTCGATTATTCTGATAGAACTTGATTTAGATTAAGACATCTTTGTGGACCAAGCTCAATCGGCCTCCACGAACTTTCCTGAGACCAATCTTCTTAAATTAGCCCATTAAGTGCCTCTTTGAACTTCCTTGCCCGAGCCCTCATAACTGGTCCAATCGGAATTTGAACTGGTTCCCTTGAAGACGTGCCATGATTTACATAACTGATACGAACTCCGCCAACAATGTGACGTAACCAATAACACGATTAATGCCTCGGACCGTTCTACTATCAGACTCAAATGGAAACCGTGACCCAACACCTATATCAGATGCGAACCTAGGTATAAAGGATGAAGATGCCACAATCATGGATGGAAAACTCGATTGATAAGTCCAGTTATGAATGCCACAAAGTAAATCTGATAAGTTCGAATGGTAAAGATCCAAATAAAAAACTCTCACAATATTATTAATGATCAAAACTGCATATTACACAAACCCTAAAATTGTTTAAATAGTTGAGGCTTATAGTAGGGCCCTACAAGCCTACGAAATATTATGCCCCAAAAAAATTCGCCCAAAATTAAAATAAAACGAAAACAAAAGAATAAGGAAATTTCATAGTTGGCATGCAAGCCTACAATTCAGCAATTTAAACAATTAAGAAAAATGACAATCAAATTCTGATTTTAGGAAAACTAAAATTTGACTTAAATCTTGAACTGCTCGATTATTCTTCTAGAAGTTGTATTAGATTGAGACATCTTTGTGGACCAAGTTCAATAGGCCTCCACGAACTTTCCTGAGACCAAACTTCTAAAATTAGCCCATTGAGTGCCTCTTTGAACTTCCTTGCCTGAGCCCTCGTAACTGGTCCAACTGGAATTTGAAATGGTTCCCTTGAAGACATGCCATGATTTACATAACCGATACGAACCCCGCCAACAATGTGACGTAACCAATAACACGGTTAATGCCTCGGACCGTTCTACTGTCAGATTCAAATGGAAACCGCGACCCAAAAACCTATATCAGATGCGAACCTTGATATAAAGGATGAAGACGCCACAATCAAGGATGGAAAACTCGATTGATAAGTCCAGGTATGAACGCCACAGAGTAAATCTGATAAGTTCGAATAGTTCTTCAAAGAACCAAAGAAAAAACTCTCACAATATTATTAATGATAAAAACTGCATATTACAAACCCTAAAACTGTTTAAATAGCTGAGCCTTACATTTGGGCACTATAAGCCTACGAAATATTATGCCCCAAAATAAATTCGCCCAAAATTAAAATAAAATGAAACTAAAGGAATAAGGAAAGTTCCTTAGTTGGCATGCAAGCTTACAATTCAGCAATTTAAGCAATTAAGAAAAAATGACAATCAAATTCTAATTTTAGGAAAACTAAAATTTGACTTTTTTTTTTTTGGTAATCGGGGGTGTTCAGGCCAGCTTGCGTGCACCTCGACTAATCCCCTGAGGCCTGGAGGCGCCGGGTGAATACTCCAGTGGCCACGCCCCCCATGACTCGAACACTAAACCTCTTGGGTAGTACACCCAAGAAGCTTACCACTCGGCCACAAGGGACTTGGTTAACTAAAATTTGACTTCAATCTTGAACTGCTGGATTATTCTTCTAGAATTTGAATTAGATTGAGACATCTTTGTGGACCAACCTCAATAGGCCTCCACCAATTTTCCTGATACCAAACTTCTTGAATTAGCCCATTGAGTGCCTCTTTGAACTTCTTTGCCCGAGCCCTCGTAACTGGTCCAATTGGAATTTGAACTGGTTTCCTTGAAGATGTGCCATGATTTACATAACCGATACGAACCCCGCCAACAATGTGACGAAACCCGTAACACGATTAATGCCTAGGAATGTTCTACTGTCAAATTCAAATGAAAACCGCGACCCAACACCTATATCAGATGCGAACCCTTAAATAAAGGATGAAGACGCCACAATCAAGGATGGAAAACTCGATTGATAAGTGCGGGTATGAACGCCAGAGAATAAATCTAATAAGTTCGAATAGTTCTTCAAAGAACCAAAGAGAAAACTCTCACAATATTATTAATGATCAAAACTGCATATTACAAACCCTAAAACTGTTTAAATAGCTGAGGCTTACAGTAAGGCCCTATAAGCCTACGAAATATTATGTCCCAAAATAAATTCACCCAAAATTAAAATAAAATGAAACTAAAGGAATAAGGAAAGTTCCATAGTTGGCATGCAAGCCTACAATTCAGCAATTTAAGCAATTAAGAAAAAAAGGCAATCAAATTCTGATTTTAGGAAAACTAAAATTTGACTTCAATCTTGTACTATTGGTTTATTCTTCTTGAACTTGAATTCGATTGAGACATCTTTGTGGACCAAGCTCAATAGGCCTGCACGAACTTTCCTGAGACCAAACTTCTTGAATTAGCCCATTGAGTGCCTCTTTGAACTTCCTTGCCTGAGCCTTCGTAACTGGTCCAATTGGAATTTGAACTGGTTCCCGGGAAGACATGCCATGATTTGCGTAACTGATACGAACATCGCCAACAATGTGACAAAACCTGTAACACGATTAATGCCTCGGACCGTTATACTGTCAGATTCAAATGGAAACCGCGACCCAACACCTATATCAGATGCGAACCTAGGTATAAAGGATGAAGATGCCACAATCATGGATGGAAAACTCGATTGATAAGTCCAGTTATGAATGCCACAAAGTAAATCTGATAAGTTCGAATGGTAAAGATCCAAATAAAAAACTCTCACAATATTATTAATGATCAAAACTGCATATTACACAAACCCTAAAATTGTTTAAATAGTTGAGGCTTATAGTAGGGCCCTACAAGCCTACGAAATATTATGCCCCAAAAAAATTCGCCCAAAATTAAAATAAAACGAAAACAAAAGAATAAGGAAATTTCATAGTTGGCATGCAAGCCTACAATTCAGCAATTTAAACAATTAAGAAAAATGACAATCAAATTCTGATTTTAGGAAAACTAAAATTTGACTTAAATCTTGAACTGCTCGATTATTCTTCTAGAAGTTGTATTAGATTGAGACATCTTTGTGGACCAAGTTCAATAGGCCTCCACGAACTTTCCTGAGACCAAACTTCTAAAATTAGCCCATTGAGTGCCTCTTTGAACTTCCTTGCCTGAGCCCTCGTAACTGGTCCAACTGGAATTTGAAATGGTTCCCTTGAAGACATGCCATGATTTACATAACCGATACGAACCCCGCCAACAATGTGACGTAACCAATAACACGGTTAATGCCTCGGACCGTTCTACTGTCAGATTCAAATGGAAACCGCGACCCAAAAACCTATATCAGATGCGAACCTTGATATAAAGGATGAAGACGCCACAATCAAGGATGGAAAACTCGATTGATAAGTCCAGGTATGAACGCCACAGAGTAAATCTGATAAGTTCGAATAGTTCTTCAAAGAACCAAAGAAAAAACTCTCACAATATTATTAATGATAAAAACTGCATATTACAAACCCTAAAACTGTTTAAATAGCTGAGCCTTACATTTGGGCACTATAAGCCTACGAAATATTATGCCCCAAAATAAATTCGCCCAAAATTAAAATAAAATGAAACTAAAGGGATAAGGAAAGTTCCTTAGTTGGCATGCAAGCTTACAATTCAGCAATTTAAGCAATTAAGAAAAAATGACAATCAAATTCTAATTTTAGGAAAACTAAAATTTGACTTTTTTTTTTTTGGTAATCGGGGGTGTTCAGGCCAGCTTGCGCGCACCTCGACTAATCCCCTGAGGCCTGGAGGCGCCGGGTGAATACTCCAGTGGCCACGCCCCCCATGACTCGAACACTAAACCTCTTGGGTAGTACACCCAAGAAGCTTACCACTCGGCCACAAGGGACTTGGTTAACTAAAATTTGACTTCAATCTTGAACTGCTGGATTATTCTTCTAGAATTTGAATTAGATTGAGACATCTCTGTGGACCAACCTCAATAGGCCTCCACCAATTTTCCTGATACCAAACTTCTTGAATTAGCCCATTGAGTGCCTCTTTGAACTTCTTTGCCCGAGCCCTCGTAACTGGTCCAATTGGAATTTGAACTGGTTTCCTTGAAGATGTGCCATGATTTACATAACCGATACGAACCCCGCCAACAATGTGACGAAACTCGTAACACGATTAATGCCTAGGAATGTTCTACTGTCAAATTCAAATGAAAACCGCGACCCAACACCTATATCAGATGCGAACCCTTAAATAAAGGATGAAGACGCCACAATCAAGGATGGAAAACTCGATTGATAAGTGCGGGTATGAACGCCAGAGAATAAATCTAATAAGTTCGAATAGTTCTTCAAAGAACCAAAGAGAAAACTCTCACAATATTATTAATGATCAAAACTGCATATTACAAACCCTAAAACTGTTTAAATAGCTGAGGCTTACAGTAAGGCCCTATAAGCCTACGAAATATTATGTCCCAAAATAAATTCACCCAAAATTAAAATAAAATGAAACTAAAGGAATAAGGAAAGTTCCATAGTTGGCATGCAAGCCTACAATTCAGCAATTTAAGCAATTAAGAAAAAAAGGCAATCAAATTCTGATTTTAGGAAAACTAAAATTTGACTTCAATCTTGTACTATTGGTTTATTCTTCTTGAACTTGAATTCGATTGAGACATCTTTGTGGACCAAGCTCAATAGGCCTGCACGAACTTTCCTGAGACCAAACTTCTTGAATCAGCCCATTGAGTGCCTCTTTGAACTTCCTTGCCTGAGCCTTCGTAACTGGTCCAATTGGAATTTGAACTGGTTCCCGTGAAGACATGCCATGATTTGCATAACTGATACGAACATCGCCAACAATGTGACAAAACCTGTAACACGATTACTGCCTCGGACCGTTATACTGTCAGATTCAAATGGAAACCGCGACCCAACACCTATATCAGATGCGAACCTAGGTATAAAGGATGAAGATGCCACAATCATGGATGGAAAACTCGATTGATAAGTCCAGGTATGAATGCCACAGAGTAAATCTGATAAGTTCGAATAGTTCTTCAAAGAACCAAAGAGAAAACTCTCACAATATTATTAATGATCAAAACTGCATATTACAACCCCTAAAATTGTTAAAATTGTTGAGGCTTATAGTAGGGCCCTATAAGCCTACGAAATATTATGCCCCAAAATAAATTCGCCCAAAATTAAAATAAAACGAAACTGAAGGAATAAGGAAAGTTCCATAGTTGGCATGCAAGCCTACAATTCAGCAATTTAATCAATTAAGAAAAAAAGACAATCAAATTCTGATTTTAGGAAAACTAAAATTTGACTTAAATCTTGAACTGCTGGATTATTTTTCTTGAACTTGAATTAGATTGAGACATCTTTGAGGACCAAGCAAATAGGCCTCCACGAACTTTCCTGAGATCAAACTTCTTGAATTAGCCCATTTAGTGCCTCTTTGAACTAAGCCAGTAGTTGAAAAAAATATGTCTAGTGAGAGAAGCTCCCACCTCTCTCTAGAATTTGGTTAACCTTGTTATCTTCATCCTCATTCATCTCTCTATCCCCTTCTCTCTCTCCCCTTGTCTTCCATCTCCATCCTGTTTCCCCATTTCTCCTTGTGTGATGAAGAAACAAATTAATCCTAGAGGTATTCTAAACCTAAGCAAGGGTACTACACCTATCTCTATTCTTGAGGAACCCAATGTCAAGTGGACACTGAAGGAAGTTGGCTTCTTAAAAATCAAATCCAAATATGAAGATCTTAAGTCTTCTAAAGAGAGTTTGTCTGGGCCAAAAACTGCTTCTACACCCACGGTTCAATCGGGGGAGATGAATGCAAAACCTATAAATGTGGAAGTGAACTCTGAAGAGGGTGTGAAAGATCAACCAGTCCATGCTATGGAAGCACAAGGGAATCTGGAATTAGGCCCAAGCAGTAAGAGCTTTTTTATCTCTGACCCCTCTAAATCTATAGTGTATGAAATTAAAGAGGATGGGGTATTTGATTTATCAAAGGTTCACAGGAATTGTCTCTTTGATGAAGACCTGGAACTATATGAAGAATGGGAGGATAAGACCTCTTGATACGAACCCCGCCCACGAAGTGAAGGAACCCGTATGAAATTTGATCCCAGATCGGTTCTCTAAGAAAAGGAATGGATGGAATGTGTTGATGCCACAAACAGTTGTGAAAGACTGTTTGATAAGTCGAAGGTTGAACGCCACAGATAAATCTGATAAGTTCAATTAGTTCTAAAAGAACCAAAGAGATTACTCTCACTTTTTATCTCAAAAATAGTCTACCTTTTTTCCATTACTAGAAACAGAAATATATAGTGGGTTGGAACATCCCTCCAACCATAAGATTTAAATACAAAGTGGGTTGGAAAGAAATAAATTCAAGCAGTTGGAACATCCTTCCAACCATAGGATTAAATACCAACTCGTTTTCTTAGCATACCTAATACAAAAGACCACTTTAACTTATCAAAAGGTTGGAAATATACATAAACTCCCAACTAACAGTCATAATGATCAAACTCAACCAAGTCCTTTGTGGCCGAGTGGTAAGCTTCTTGGGTGTACTACCCAAGAGGTTTAGTGTTCGAGTCATGGGGGGTGTGGCCACTAGAGTATTCACCCAGCGCCTCCAGGCTCGGGGGATCAGTCGAGGTGCGCGCAAGCTAGCCCGGACACCCTTGATTACCAAAAAAAAAATAATAATAATGATCAAACTCTCAACTACCAACCAACTTATTTGATGAAATTGGTCCAAATCAGCCCTCATTATCACAAGCATATATTAGGTTAATGAATTCTTTTCCCCTAATTGGGCCACTCTTGGAAATCATAGATTCAGCCCAACTTTCTCGGATCAGCCCAATAAGTGCTTCTTTGAACCTTTTAGCCCTTGCCCTTGTGATTGGCCCAACTGGAACATGTAATGGATCCTTTAGTGCCCCTTGTTCCATATCATTCCCTCCCTCTTGAAAAGGATTTGTCCTCAAATCATCACCTACATCAAAAGGACTTAAATCAGTAACATTGAAGGTAGCACTAACATTGTACTCACCTGGCAAATCCAACTTGTATGCATTGTCATTGATACGCTCCAGAACTTGAAAAGGACCAACACCCCTCGGAAGTAGCTTAGAACGCCTTTGTGTCGGGAATCTTTCTTTCCTCAGGTGCAACCAAACCCAATCTCCGGGTTCAAAAATCAGTTGTCGTCGCCCTTTATTAGCATGTTTTGCATATTGCTCTGTCCTCCTCTCAATGTTGAGCCTGGCTTTCTCATGTATCTGTTGAACAAATTCAGCATTTTTCTTTCCATCTAAATTAACATATTCAGATAAAGGTAATGGTGTTAAATCCAATGGAGTTAAATGATTAAAACCATAAACAATTTCAAATGGTGAAAACTTAGTAGAAGAATGAACAGAACGATTATAAGCAAACTCAACATGCGGTAAACATTCTTCCCAAGTTTTGATGTTCTTTTGAATAATGGCCCTCAACAAAGTAGACAAAGACCTGTTTACTACTTCGGTTTGACCATCAGTTTGTCGATGACAAGTAGTAGAGAACATGTCACACCCCGATTTTTGGACAACCAAATATTTAATCCAGAGCATGTATCTAGAATAATATTCAATTTCCAAAACACCGAGAGTGACACCCTCACACAGACTAATAGATAATTATTGAAAATAGTATTTTGAAAATAGCATTTTATACTCATTAAATAAGTACATGTGATTTTGTGTTTAAAAAAAAAAAACTCTTTATTATTAAACTTAAATTCCCAAATATTCATTTTCATTATAAAAGAAATTAAACTCCATTCCACATATTATATCCTCTCGATTTATAAAAGAAATATTATATTCATTCAATAAAAACCCTCTTTACAGAGTTTTCTTTTTTTTTCGGAAATCTCTTTACAGAGTTTAGCGGAAAGAAAATAAATAAGCATAAAATCTATACCTCTATTGGTCAGAACAACTACAATGTTCCCAATACCCAATATATAATCCTTATTACAATTATACACTTGTGGCCAACACTGCCAGAAATAAAATAAAGTACAACAAAAAAATAAGTACAACTCAAATAATAAACAACACTGCGACAATCTCTTCACCCAAACAGAAGCTCCAAAGAAAATCTCCAAATACTAAACCTGCACATACATTCGACTACGTTTCATATAGAAACGCCCCGAATGCATTACGCACCCGGGTCAGTATATAAAATACTGGTATGAGTTAACAAAAAAATATAAAACGAGTCTTAGGGAACAACGGTGTCCCATAGACTCCCAAAAGTACTCTCAAAGAAAAACATAACCACCTCATATCATACAATATCGTTCCATAAAAAAATAAACAATGTCATCACACATAATTCATGTCGGGATAGAACAGTAGTTCCAAGCACATTCAGGACAGAACGGTAGTTTCCTTCAATGTGGTGGCAGTGGTTCCCAACCCGAATAATACCAATCGAACACTTACCCATCGAATATCTATGGTGAGCCAGCCTTGCATAAAAGTTAGTGGGCCCACCATCCTGTAAAATATAATTATCACATTCACGCTCACACATAATGATTACAACACGAAAAATTATTAGAAAAGTCGATTACTAAGCATCCACAACTTTCTACGATACTACTACAGCAAGAGGTAATTAATTATTCAAGCTTCTAAACGTAAGAATAAAACACCACAAATTATTTTCTTTTATTACACCTTATGTTCACCACCTCGGCCACCCATCCATGGTCCAGCCTACACATATATCCCATGTGTCTCCTAACGTAATACTAACTCCCACTCCAGTCCCAACTCCCATGCGGTATCACTGGGATTTGAGTATACACCGAAAGGCTAGTCCTTACGTTCTTGACGTCAATAAACAATGTCTACATACACATGAAATAGACCAACAAGCCGGGTATAAGGCTTAAAAATGAAGAGACGGGTCATCCACGTAGTCGACGTCTAATCACACAAGGACGGGCCATCCACGTAGTCCCCGTCTAATCACACAAGGACGGGTCATCCACGAAGTCGCCGCCTAAAATCATAAGGAGTAGTGGTGAACTCTAAGGACTTTTCTAACGTTCATACATCCACATTTTTTTTTACAAAACTCAATTTTGTAAGAGATTCATGTATCTCAAATCAAATATCCGTTAAAATCATATTAACAACTACATGTTCACACAGATTCATAACCCACACAAAATCACACAGTCACAATGTCACAAAGCTCAACTATACATGAGAACTCATATCTCTCTAAGTACAAATAAATTAATTCATATTAACGAGCACGAAATCACACAAAAATATGATGTAGCAAATATGCTTATTTTAAATTTCATAAACTGCTACTGTAATATGCGTTTTCTGCCCAAACGGTGCAGAATTGGGAAAAACACCATTAGATAAAAGTTGTCCAGAATTGCGTTTCCTACAGGCTCTCGTATACAGAATCACGAAAAATGTAACGTATGGTTTATTATGAGTTTTCTACTCAAATCTGATCCGTGAAAGCCAAGGCTCATCTATAAATCTTAAATCATAACTTCAATCATTGTAAATGAAAACCTAAATCTCATAATCCATAACTATACTAATTTAATAATCTATACATTTAAATTTTCAATCAAACGAGATTGAAAGAAAATAACAAGTTAACTCACCGATTTAGGGCTTCAATGTTGATGATGATTACACAAACCAAAGGTTGAAGTTCCTCTTTTCTTCTCTTACTCTCTTCTTCTTTTTCTTCTTCTTCTTCTTCTTCTTCTCTCTCTCTCTCTCTCTCTCTCTCTCTCTCTCTCTCTCACACACACACACACATACACACACACATAAACGTCTATTCTCTCTTCTTCTCTCTTTTCTCCTCTCCCCCCCCCCTTTTTTTGTTAATATGGGGGCTAGGGTTTCAACATATGTATATGTATACTACACACACAACACATGTCAATAAAATACACACAAATATACAAATCCCGTTTTTTGTCTAAGGGCCTCACAAAAAGGCTTTATATGGGCCCGAAAATGCATTCTAAAGTGATAAATGATTAGCCCAATGGATACCCATGACCCCGGGCACTAAATTTCTATGTTAAGCACAATACTTAACATACTAACGACCCGTACACGCTACTACAACTATTTTTTTATTAAGTGTCACTAAGTTACATACACAGTTAATATCTAATACTTGAAAATAATAAGATAAATAGTTTCTAAAAGCACTTAGAAAATTAGGGTTGTTACATTCTACCCTCCTTAAAGAAATTTCGTCCCGAAATTTAAAGCAAACACTAGTATCACCTGCAATAAACAAGGCTAAAGTTAAACACACAAATTTATGCATAACACTGATCAACATTTAACTCTCGACCCCAAGAGATATGGTACTTCGAGCGAATAATCCAAACAAGAAACCCTCATATATATACCTTTATTCTCGTAGAGTCAATTGCTAAATGCTAACAGATAATTAAGACATACATAAAAATACAAAAATATGATAATAGGAAATATGCACGAAACATGTTTACCCCCACACTATTTATCATTGGAATATCCAAATAATTAATCGTATCGATCCACCCACTAATACTCATCCTTGCAGAAGTCCCTACTGAGAATAAATCTGAGAAATTAATATACCGGCTTGATAGATAATATAGAATCCATAAAAAAAACCTCCTTCATTGAAATAGGAGAGAAGAATACCTCAGCAGAATACCCGATGATAATATCAACATAAGAAATCCCGAATACTAATAATAGATCCAGCATCATAAAACTAGTAGATAATCAATAGAAGTGAGAAAACCAGAAACCAGTCGATATTAATCCAATAATAAGAAGTCCAAAATATCTAATAATAGTTAGATTAGAAATCTGTTGATACTAGAACAATCCCAATACTCCGATATCCGCCCAAAGTTAATAAATAGTCTTCAACAATATATTAAGAGGTCTTCTTGTGTAATACCTATAATTTCTCTACGTGCAATAATACGAGTTTTATGAATTTCTATATCTGGTCTATTATTATATTATTATTTTATTTGTGTGACTGTATCAGTGTAATATAATTACTAATTAGACTATAATCACTGCACCGACTCGACCGTAATTAGAATTAACTTAGTCCCGTAACCGGACCCTGACGTTAGAAACAACACCCGTTTGGACGTAAATTAAGACCGACACGTATATCAAGGAACTTATGCATGCAAACCAAGGAAGTGGCACGAAACCCAAGGTGGGCCCCACATGGCCGGCCACATGACAAGCCCCATGCATCATCCCCTACACTTGTCATCCTCTCCCATGACATTTGTCCACTACAAGGACATGTGTCCTAGCTTGCACACATGCAAGGTGACACATAGCACATGTAAGACTCTTTATATACATGCATGCACACATACATTATATCTTTTAGACACTTACAATCTGCACTTAGAAAGAAAGAGATGGGAGATAAGAGATACATGGAGATGGAGAAGAAGAACAAGGAAGAAGTCTCCACCATTGAAGTTGAGTTCAAACTCAATTTCAAGTTTATGTGAGTATTCTAAATCACTTTAGAACCTATATAGTATGTAGTAATGTTTATTAAGTGCTTGATGTTGATAGTTTGAGAGATCCATGCCATGCAAGATAAATTTTCAAATCTGGGAAGCAGAAACTTCCAGCAGAATGTTGTTTAGTAAAACAAATATTTCGAGCAGTTAAAAAATGGGAATGAGGCTAGGTTTTTTTGTGGAGAAAGCTAGCTCATTTATCTACAAATAACTCTTCTATAGCTCAGTCTGAAAATCAATTCTTCTATAGCTCATTTGTACATGCAACGAAGTACTTTAAATCTGAGAAACAGAAACCTCCAGCAGAATGTAGTTTAGTAAAATGAGTGTTTTAAGCAGTTCCGAAATCTGAATTAAGCTAGGTTTTTTTGTGGATAAAGCTAACTCATTTATCTACAAATAACTCTTCTATAGCTCAGTCTAAAAATGACTCCTTGATAGGTGAAATGCACATGCAACGCAGTACTATAAATCTGGGACAGAGCAGTCCGAAAATATAGAAATGTCTAAGTAAAATAAATATTTTTTTTTTTGGGAATTGGTGAATGAATAAAAGAAAAGCCAAATGGCACTATACAAAATACAAGGGGCATACCCCAGGATTTACAATAAGCACAAAAGGCATCCAAATGATGCAACAGAGAAAGGGAAACTCCCAAGGCCAGCAACCAAAGAAAAAAACCCTCCCTAGCAAAGTATCAATGAACCATGAAAAGTATGAGCGGGAAAGACCAAAAACAAAAAAGCAGTAAAGCCCAGGGGTCCCTTCACAATGAACAAGCAAAATTCTCCAACGGGGCAAAACAAGATTAACATATAATTACATACTAAGTCCATCTAGCAATGTAATTAAGAAGATGTGGATCATTTCTCCACTGGATTTGGATTAAAATAAATATTTTGAGCAGCTCAAAAATGTAATTGAAGCTAGATTTTTTTGTACATGAAGCTAATCCAATTTTCTACAATGTTCTAGTTTTGAGTTTGATCTAAAAATCAATTTATCATGCCCAAATAAATCATATCAATTCAGTCGACATAGTAAAATTAATTCCTGGCAGATTGTATAACTACTTGTATGATGTGTTTATTAATGATGCTTGCTTACCAGTACCTGTGTGGTTATGGATATCTTGTGCTATGGTAGTGCTATCGAGTAGATGAGTATGTTAGGGGGCTTCATCTATATATTATTGGTATTAAATCCACGAGCTACACGCTAGGTTTCCGTTGTTATGAATATAGTGTGATGACCATAGAGAGTTCATACCCAAGCTATAAGTATGTTGTACGACACGATTATTGCGTTGATAGCGATTGGATAAGTTTCCGCATCGTAAGTATATTACGACATAAAACAGGATGACAGATGTATAAACGTAACATCGAAAGTATATTCGGAAGTCCTTTAATGAACTAAATTTCGAAATGAGTGACGAATGCGCGGTCGGGAAAACGTAAGGGTCGATTGTGCTATGTTAGAAGCAGATTATGATAAGGATAATTGTCGGATAGGTAATCTGGGCAGCGGAGATCAGGATAGTAAGAAAAAGGGATGTGTTGTTGAGTTGTGACGCGGTGATTCTTTGAGTAAAGACTCCTTTCGGTTCTTCGTGATGAAATGGATGTTCTTGTACTCCGTAACGCTTTCGGTTCTTCGTGACGAAGCGGTGATTCTTTGAGTAAAGACTCCTTTCGGTTCTTCGTGACGAAATGGATGTTTTTGTACTCCGTAACGCTTTCGGTTCTTCGTGACGAAGCGGTGATTCTTTGAGTAAAGACTCCTTTCGGTTCTTCGTGACAAAATGGATGTTCTTGTACTCCGTAACACTTTCGGTTCTTCGTAATGAAGCGGTGATTCTTTGAGTGAAGACTCCTTTCGGTTCTTCGTGACGAAATGGATGTTCTTGCACTCCTTAACACTTCGGTTCTTTGTGACGAAGTGGTTGATGAAAGATGAAGTGGTTGATGAAAGATGGTTTGGTTAGCAAGAGACACTTTGGGTTTGTAAATGATGTCGGATGTTAGAAATGAATGGTAGTGGCATTATGAATGTCTAGACAGGTCTCCTAAATTGTTTGTATTCCTATCGAATACATAGTCGGGTACGCTACTTGTTATAATTCGACGGTGAGAACGTAAAGATCCTAAAAGACATGTTGAAAGATAGTAAATGTATTCCTATTGTGTTTTACTATATACGTTCCATTTGATTTAGCTTACTCACTCAGCTTTCATAAGCTGACGACGTTCATGTCGCTGGACATTCCCATGTCCAGCTTATCCAGGTAACGAGTACACGGGTTATGATGTTACGCAAGCGGAGAACGTGGAGGAAGAGTACACCGAAGATGGCTATGGATATACTTGTTAGAGAGAAGACTAGTGGCTGTTTTTTGTAAATGTCTTTGGTGGAAACCTCTATCAGAAGACTTATTATAGCTTTTGTAAGGCCCTAGAGCCATAAGACTCTGATGTATCTACCATGATGTAATAGTTAACTAATACGGTGGCCTTTCTTTGTAATATATCAATGTGAGCAGATGTTGGTTTTATCCTTTTGGTTACGTTGTTTATTATTAGTATTTGGTCATGGACAATTCAGTAATGCAACCAGTCACGTGCCTCAGGGTCCAAGATGGAAATTTTAAATTTTTTCCCTATTTTGGCTACGCCGGGGCGTGACATCTTGATTATAATCGTAGATGCAATATAATCAGAACTCCGCTTGAATTTCCGACAAAGATAATCATATTGTATATGTAGGCAACCAAGTAGTCGTCGCCCATTATACAATAATTGATCAGAAGTCACACGTCGATGACAACTTCCAACTCCCCCATTACTCCACATATAAATAAAATGAATGCATTACTATGCAATGCTAAATAATATTATGCATGACTTCACACAATTCTCATGCAAATGACAAGCATTAAAAGTTAAACAAATCAAAAAAATAAAGCACAAAAGTTACACATAACATAGAAATAGAGGTAGCACATACTTAATCTAAATCTCAACCTAAGAAGATTCGCAGTCCTATAACTCTGACCAAACCCAATAATCCACATTCCGAGAATCACTTAGACTCGCTAAGCTAACCATAGGCTCTGATACCAAACTGTCACACCCCGATTTTTGGACAACCAAATATTTAATCCAGAGCATGTATCTAGACTAATATTCAATTTCCAAAACACCGAGAGTGACACCCGGCCTCACATAGACTAATAAATAATTATTGAAAATAGTATTTTATACTCATTAAATAAGTACATGTGATTTTGTGTTTAAAAAAAAACTCTTTATTATTAAACTTAAATTCCCAAACATTCATTTTCATTATAAAAGAAATTAAACTCCATTCCACATATTATATCCTCTCGATTTACAAAAGAAATATTATATTCATTCAATAAAAACCCTCTTTACAGAGTTTAGCGGAAAAAAAATAAATAAGCATAAAATCTATACCTCTATTGGTCAGAGCAACTACAATGTTCTCAATACCCAATATATAATCCTTATTACAATTATATGCCCGTGGCCCACACTGCCAGAAATAAAATAAAGTACAACAAAAAAATAAGTACAACTCAAATAATAAACAACACTGCGACAATCTCTTCACCCAAACAGAAGCTCCAAAGAAAATCTCCAAATACTAAACCTGCACATACATTCGACTACGTTTCATATAGAAACGCCCCGAATGCATTACGCACCCGGGTCAGTATTTAAAATACTGGTATGAGTTAACAAAAAAATATAAAACGAGTCTTAGGGAACAACGGTGTCCCATAGACTCCCAAAAGTACTCTCAAAGAAAAACATAACCACCTCATATCATACAATATCGTTCCATAAAAAAATAAACAATGTCATCACACATAATTCATGTCGAGATAGAACAGTAGTTCCAAGCACATTCAGGACAGAACGGTAGTTTCCTTCAATGTGGTGGCAGTGGTTCCCAACCCGAATAATACCAATCGAATACTTACCCATTGAATATCTATGGTGAGCCAGCCCTGCATAAAAGTTAGTGGGCCCACCATCCTGTAAAATATAATTATCACATTCACGCTCACACATAATGATTACAACACGAAAAATTATTAGAAAAGTCGATTACTAAGCATCCACAACTTTCTACGATACTACTACAGCAAGAGGTAATTTTTTTTTCGGAAATTGGTAAATAGATTCCAAAAAATTAAGTACAAATGTACAAGGGGCATACCCCAGGATAGACAAAAAGGCACAGAAGGAGGACTAGAAAAAGGAAAACAACAAACATCTCAAAACTGGCACCATGAGCCAAAACAAGGGCAAAAACCCTAGTAACCAAGTAGGGCAAAGGAAAAAGACTTGTGTTAAAGCCACTTACAAAACCCTAATAGAGCAAAACAGTCAAATGCATACGCACAAACACAATTGAGCACGACAGGGTACACTTAAGGGGTATGTCCTTAACTCCAATTACGTAAGTAATCTGCAAGTTGGGGATGATGATTCCATGTAGTTCTTATCTGAATGTTGATTTGGGAAATCAAGTTTTGAAGCACCTGCTCCTTTGGGATGAAAGAGCCCTGAAACGCCCTGTTGTTCCTTTCTCTCCATAGACCATAGACTGCAACTCCTAAGCAAGTTTTAGGGATGGCATGTTGAAATTTATTGCCTGTCCAATTCTGAGTCATCCACTGTATAGTAGAGTTCCAGTCAGTCCTATTCCATCTTACGTCACATCTTTGCATCAAATCCTGCCAAACAAAAGTAGCATAACTACATTCAAAAAATAAGTGATTATGAGATTCCATTTGGCTATAACAAAGCACACAAGCCAATGGTCCAAGAGTGAAAGAATAGATTCTATCATGCGTTGCTAGCCTATTAAGAACAGCAAACCATAATATGAAGTTCTGTCTAGGAGTACACCCTTTGAACCAAACCAATTTACGCCAAGGGACGACAGGGGAAACTTCTCGAAAATGCTCCCAAATTTGAGCAAAGTTATAGTTCCCCTTGGATGATACCGTCCAAAAGATACTATCACTCAAACCTGTAGGTTTATACAAATTAGATAAGAGGATTCTAACCTCATTTAATCCTATAGAATTTGAAGAAGGCCAGTTCCAATCATTATTACTTATGATTGTTGCCACTTTTGCTTTAGCGTCAATAGCAGCATCATAAGCAATCCTGTTTGTGTATTTTACAAAAAGAGGACCACACGGGAGCCAATTATCGAACCAAAGAGAAGTTTGTTGACCATTACCAATTTTGTGCAAAAGTAAAGGTCGGACAACCTCCCTAAGTTTCAACAGTTTTCTCCAATACCAGGAACACTGACCTGGAGCCTTAATTTCCCCAAAACTATTTGATTTTATCATGTATTTATGCACCCAGTTCTTCCACAAGGAATTATTTTTAGGATCCAGGAGACTCCCTATATGCTTTAAATTCAATATAGTATTAGTAAGATAGATGTCTTTGAACCCCAGACCACCCTCCTTCTTAGGCTTACAAACATTGACCCAAGCAATTTTTGCTCCCCTCCCCTTTTCAGTGGTGCCAGTCCAAAAGAATCTCATAATAGCTTGATCAACCTGTTTAAGAACACTTTTTGGCAGTATAAACATTCCAGACCAATACTGTTGGATCCCCGATAAGACAGATTGGATTAGTTGAGCCCTACCTGCAAAAGACAAAAACTTAGACTTCCAAGAATTAATTCTAGAGCAAATTTTATTCACCAACTCTTCACAATGGCTTTTCTTCAGTTTAGTAGTAATTAATGGAACACCTAGATACCTCATAGGAAGCGAACCCTTTGTAAATTGGAGTTCCATAAGCAACTCATTAGCTAAATTATCACTAATACCAGAGAAAAACACACAACTTTTAGAATTATTGGCTTGAAGCCCTGAGAAGTCATAGAATTGATTTAAAGTTTTACGAACCATCTTTGCAGATTCAATATCACCATTAAACAAAATAATTAAATCATCCGCAAAACAAAGGTGGTTTATTTTTAAAATGTCACACTTCCAATGAAATGTGAAGGGCTCATGCTGACTATTATAGTGAAGTAATTGGCTTAAAGCCTCCATAACAAGAACAAACAAATAAGGGGATATAGGATCACCTTGTCTAAGACCTTTGGCACCTTCAAAATATCCCACGGATTCACCATTAAAATTAATGGAGAATCTTGGAGTAGTAAAACAGGCTTTGATCCATTTTATCAGTCTAGGAGGGAACCCAAATGTATCAAGTAAATCAAGTAAAAACTCCCAACTCACACTATCATAGGCCTTCATAAGATCCACTTTTGCAGCAACTCTAGGTTTACCTCCTTCCTTGTGATAATCTCTTAGAAGATCTTGGGCAAGTAATATGTTATCACTAATTTTTCTTCCTTTAACAAACGCAGATTGGGCTTGGTCAACGATGGACGGGAGGACCGTTTGGAGCCTATTAGCAATAATTTTAGAAATACATTTATAAATAGTATTACAGCAAGAGATTGGTCTAAAATCCCCCATCTTAGAAGAATTAGGGACTTTAGGAATCAATGCTATAATAGTAGCATTAGACTCTCTAAGTATTTCTCCAGTCAGAAAAAATTCTTGAATGGCTCCGATGACAGTTTGCCCTACTGTAGACCAAGACTTTTTGAAGAAATGAGTATTAAAACCATCAGGCCCCGGAGCTTTATTATCAGGCATATTAAACATTGTATCTTTTTTTTCTGAGCTAGTCGGAAGTCTATCCAATGCCTCCAAAAAAGAGTCGGGGACTTTTTTTAATATGATTCTCCTCAAGGCATTAATCCCAGGGTAATGGTTAGTGGCTCTAGTACCAAGTAAAGCAGAGAAATGTCTTAAAGCTTCAGATTTAGCTTCTTCAATATTGCAAGTAAAAGTACCATCAGGTTTTTCCAGTTTAAAAATCCTTTTCCTATTCCTCCTACTTTTAATGTGGTGAAAAAAATAGCTAGTGTTTTTGTCGCCAGCTTCTAACCATTGAACTCTGGATTTTTGCTTAAGGGTTTCTTCCTCAATCCAGATTGATTTCAAATACTCAGACATGCAATGCTTTTGTTTTGTAATTAGGGAAGGACAATAGGGATCTTTCAAAAGATCAGAGTGAACTTGTTTTAGAGCTTCCCTAGCTTTATCAGCTAAAACTTTTTCCTTACCATCAAAGCTTTTGCTAAGGGTTTTCAATTCATGTTTTAAAATCCTTAGCTTATGGCAGGTTTGATATTGAATAGTTCCATTAACATTGGACCTCCAAGCATTAGATACTATTTCGGAGTAATTATCGAGTTGTGTCCAAAAATTAAAAAATTTGAAACTTTTCCCTTTCCTCCTAACCATTTTATCTATATAGAGAACAAGAGGGGAGTGGTCAGAGGTACCTTGTTCTTGGAAATGGACATAAGAGTCGGTGAACTTATCCAGCCAAGTTTGATTAACTAGAGCTCTATCCAACTTCCTTTGAGTGTAATCAGGTCTACCATATCTTCTGTTACTCCAGGTGAAAAATTCTCCCATGTATCTTAGGTCAGTTAAACAATGAGAATTAACAAAATGGATAAAATCAAAATTATCAGAGTTAAGGAAAAAATTAGGGTCAGAAACTTCATTAGTGTTCAAGACCACATTAAAATCTCCAAGAAGAACCCGGTTGATATTAGAGGTTCCATTATAAATGGAGCCTAACTCAGACCAGAGTTCCTTTCTTTCCTGCCCAGTATTAAAGCCATAAATGAATGATGCCTCAAAACAAATTGTTTGGTCATCATTTTCAATGTTCACATGAATTAACTGAGAGGAACACTTAAGAACAGAGAGATTAATTTTGTCTGGGTTCCAACCAACCCAGATTCTGCCCACGGAGTTTTGGGAGCTATTAGAGACAAAATTCCAATCTTTAAAAACTTTCTTTTTAATTGAGTCCTCATTACCCTGTCTGACCTTGGTTTCAACAATACCTAAAACATCTATATTATTCTGATATATTAATTTAGCAACCTCAAGTTGTTTAGAGGGGAGGTTGAGACCCCTTATATTCCAATTGCTAATAATCATTAGGTACGTTGTTGAGTTTGTCTCTTCTTACCTGAAGAGCCAGTTTGTTTAATTTGAGAATTCTTAACCATACATGACCCTTGTGGATGAGATTTAGGGGAACACTCTGATGTGCTACCTTTCCTTAGTTGAAGGCTCTTGTCAGCAACAGTTAATTCTTCTTGGGGCTCCTCTTCGTTCGTTTGAAAAGATCCTTGGTCATTGTTGTCCATCCCTGATTGGTTGGAGGCCATATTTGTAGTAGATTAGCCTTTTGACCCTATAGTTTCTGGACGTTGCTCTCTCTTGCAATTTTTAGTTACTAAAACTGAGGCTTCAGGCACAGCTTTCTCATTTTTGTTCTCCAATATTGGATCATTAACTTGCACACCAGTCTTAGTTGTTATCTCTTCCTCTATTTGGACTTTTAGATTTTCATTGGTCTCAACCAATGCCTCTGTATTTCCTTCCCCCTCTGGGGATGATTCATCTTGTGGTGAACACAGAGCAGGCTCCACATTATTTGACTCCTCTGTTTCTTCCGACTGAGGTGCTATAAGCGAAAACTGATTGGCATTTTCCAATGGGATTACCTTGGGTTGCTTGTAGAGACCATGTTCATTATGGGACAAATGTTCTGATCCAGACTTCTGATCTTGGGTTGTATACCCAGTAGTGCCAATTTGTGCATCAACCTGAGTAAACTTACCATTGGTTTTAGTTTTCCATCCTCCCTCTTTATCCTGCAAAATGCTGGTGGAGGTAGCCTTCGGATTCGCTTGAAAGTTAGGTAATTTTGAGCAATCATGCCCAAATCTAGAACATTTAGCGCACCGAACCGGAGTCCACTGGTATTCCACTGGTAGCGTGATCTGCTCCATATCGCCACTAATTGGGTCCTCAAATTCTATGACAATTTCGCGGAGGAGTTCATGTTTTGCACTAAGCTCAATACAAATCCGGGCAAAGGAGATTCTACTGCAATTTGCAGTAACTCTAGCCACATGTAGAGGTTTTCCTATAGCACTTGCTATGTGGCTTAACCCAGTGGGATTCCAACACTCAAGTGGAATGTTGTAAATATGGACCCAAACCGGAATGGTCGTAATAGCTTCTCTGGACAAGGTCATGCCAGAGTGCCAATTCTGCAGAATAATGGGCTGGCCTGCTAGGTGCCAAGGGCCACCTTCGAGAATGGCCATACTCTCTTCTTCTGAATCAAATTTGAAAAAGAAAAACCCCGAATCAGTGGCAACCAAGTCCTTAAGTCCAAGCTTACCCCAAAGTCTGGTAGTACCATTTTTAACAAAGGAGAATGGTAATTTTTTCCCAATAAAATACCCTACAAGGGTATTCTTCCATGCAAAGCTACCTTCAATTTGCACCTCCTTAGGCATACTAACAATGTGCCTATTTGGGCCTTCCCGTGGTTTAATATAAGTAAGGCTAAAGTCACTAGCTGCTTTGGCGGCAACTAGAGAAGCCCAAGATTTAGGATGGGGAGGGCCAGAAATAACTTCATCTTGAGCCATGTTTGAAAGACCAGCTAAGCCGCTGATGGGTCCCACAGCAGAGGTAATTTTCTAATCAGTTGACTTTGTAGGATTAACTTGCAGATGTGTAGAAATTGATTCCATGCGTCTCTGCATTTGGGCCGAGAAATCTGACTGAGCAGACAAGGTGCCGGGTTTAGTGGAAAAGTGATTTGAGCCCATGTGCTTGTCAGTAAAGGGAGCATTGGGTGTAGTATTATTATATTCTTGGGTCCTCTTCCAACCGTCCACTTGTGCATATGCTAAGGTATCTTGATGAGACATGGCGCCGGGATTTGAGGGGCATCCCATGTGCTCATCTGCGGCTAGTAGTGGAGTAGGTGGACCTTGCATTGGACCGTTGGGGTTCCCACGTGGCACAAACACTTTGGAAGAAGTGATAGGCAAAATTGAATGATCTAATTCTCCATCTGGAAGAACACTATGAATTTTGGAAGAACAATCCTTTTCAGAAGAAGCTTCTAACTTGCAGTGTGGATCAACAGATTGAGGTAGGGGGGCACCCGGGCAAATATCAAAACTTTCAAATTGGGTTTCCCTCCAGCCTTTGCCCCCTCTAGCATTTCCTCTACCTCCTCTCATCCCACTATTACGACCTGGATTTCTACCAGCAAATGGTAATCCTCCACGGGTAGGAAAATGAATAGGGATCTTATCTGCTGCAATATCTTGCTTATCATTCCTCCCACCAATTAGATTTCTAAGATGGGTGTTTTCCTCCACCAATTTGGAATTAACCCTTAGGGCAGCTTCATATCCAATTTTGAGTGGATGATCTATTTTCTCTTCTTCATCTTCATAAACATCCTCAACCTCAAAACTGGGACTAGAGACCATAGGCACCTTATTCTCACTAGCAGCATTTCTCTTCTTTTTACGGATCTCATTTGAGTCTTGAACAGACTTAAAAGAGCTTCCTCCCATGGTCTGTCCTACAAGATCTTTACCTTGGTTTGAGCTAATATTCTCCCAATCTTCATGAAGTTCAAGTTATTCATCAGAAAATCCATGAGGTTTTAACTCTGATAGATAAATCAAACCTTCCTCACCATGACTTGGAGTGGCTTTTGAATCTGTTACTACCTCATCCTTATCAACACCAGTTTGAGACCCATCTTTGAAAAGCACAAGCCCTTCTCCTTTAATATTGTTTTTACTAACCAAATCTGGGACCATAAAACCTTTTGAATCTGTGTGATTCATTTCAGTTTTCTTTTCCAATGTTGGTTTAGCTGCATTGACTGGTTTAGCAACATTGAGAACTTGGACCTTCCCTTCATAGATGACACCACCAGGTTGAGCTCCATCCTTTCGTAGCACTGAACCATCCCCTTTAAGAGAGTATTTACTCTCTAGATCAGGAGCAATAATACCCAAAACAGAGGATATTTCAGAAGTAGTTGGAACATTAACAGCATGTTCCACCTGTGAATCATTAGAGTATTTCAAAGGAGTAGAGTGGATGTTGGCCATTGGAGAACCTTGATTACGTTTCTTCTGATTAGACCCCATAGTAGGAAAATAGAAAGAGAAGACAAACACAAAGCTAGAGAGAAGGAGGAGCTTCTCTCTCTAGCCCATTTGAATTTTTCCACTAGCAAGAGGTAATTAATTATTCAAGCTTCTAAATGTAAGAATAAAACACCACAAATTATTTTCTTTTATTACACCTCATGTTCACCACCTCGGCCACCCATCCATGGTCCAGCCTACGCATATATCCCATGTGTCTCCTAACGTAATACTAACTCCCACTCCGGTCCCAACTCCCATGGGGTATCACTGGGATTTGAGTATACACCGAAAGGCTAGTCCTTACGTTCTTGACGTCAATAAACAATGTCTAAATACACATGAAATAGACCAACAAGCCGGGCATAAGGCTTAAAAATGAAGAGACGGGTCATCCACGTAGTCGCCGTCTAATCACACAAGGACGGGTCATCCACGTAGTCCCCGTCTAATCACACAAGGACCGGTCATCCACGAAGTCGCCGCCTAAAATCATAAGGAGTAGTGGTGAACTCTAAGGACTTTTCTAACGTTCATACATCCACGTTTTTTTTTACAAAACTCAATTTTGTAAGAGATTCATGTATCTCAAATCAAATATTCGTTAAAATCATATTAACAACTACATGTTCACATAGATTCATAACCCACACAAAATCACACAGTCACAATGTCTTCTTTTTTTTTTTTCGGAAAAAGGGTGAATAAATTCCAAAAAAAGAGGGCCATACCCCAGGGTATTACATGAAGAGCAAAAACATGTTATGAATGCGAGAACAACTATGGAAATGAAACAAACAAGCAAAATCATAACAACATGGGATGAGCAACCACACTGGGTGTCCCAACACAAAACAAGTCATAGCCAAATTTAAATTCGATGTCGACTCTTAGGTCGACTCCCACTGAATTTCATTTTTGCTGCTTTCTTCTTCTGTCTGTTGGAAAGAGGACTCCCTCGAGCCTCAAGGTCGACCGTATCTTCAAGGCTATAATCAGCCTCACAATCTTCAACTGCATCCACACTAAAGTGGCCAGTGGGGTCCTCTCTGATCTCCCCCCGAGTATCATCAGGGCAATGAGACAAACTAGCTTCAAAACACATTACCAGGACTGGGGAATGTGTAATAGAATCTTCTCTAATGGGAGCGACGTCAGATTCTTCCTGGATCTGAGTAAGCGTATCAAACATATTACCCTGCTTAAGAGGAGCTGCCGAGTGGACCATATCTTTCTTGTGGTGAGAGCCATAATCCACAGTCTTTTTCCCCTTACCTTTCTTTTCCACAACTTGCCATTCTCCGTCTTTCTTCCCTTTCTTCCTATAAGGAAAGTAAGCGGTAGGCCTAGAATCTGGTTTAGCAACCTTAGAGTAATCATGTCCAAACTGAGAACACTGTTTGCATCTCACAGGGGTCCATTGATATTCTAAATTAATCTTTGTTCTGACGGAATCTCCCGTAACCTCATCTTCTGATTCAATATGGAAGTCATTAAAGAAGTCAAAATCGGCAGTAATTTCAATGCACACTCTAGCAAATGTAATACGTCTCCGACTTGCAGTAGTACGATCCACCCGGATAGGTTTTCTGATAAAGCTAGAGATAAAGCTGATACCCCTCGGGTTCCAATATTCCAACGGAACACCGTAGAAGTTGACCCAAATTGGGATGGTTTGAACCTCCTCATTACCGAATGAGAAATGCGGTTTCCACGGTCTAAGAATGAAAGGTTGTCCTGCAATGAACCACGGGCCCCCCTCCATCACGGCATCCCTGTTTTCCTCACAAGAAAATGAAAAGAAGAAATAACCTGAGTCGGTGGCCAAAGTATCAATCAAGCCGTGATTGGCCCAAAGCCGCTCAGTAACATTAGTAACAAGAGAGTACGGAAGTTTTTTGCCCAAAAATTATCCCACCAGAGTTGCCCTCCATTCTTCCTTCCCGGCATTAGTAATGTCCTTGGGAATTTTGAGAACTAGATTAGTTGCTTTTTCACCATGGTCCACCAAATTCTAAAGTAAATTCCTCCTGACTGACTGGGGACCCGGGGTTGTAACTTCGAGCTGGTCTTTCAGGGTCAGGGTTGATATTGGAACCATATTCTTGAGAAGCCGGCATAAATAACTCAGCCCATGATTTCCTTGTCTAGTCTTTGGATTGAAATTGCCCATGATCAGCTAAACCCATGTTCATGGACAGGGTTCCAATAGAGGTCTTGGCAGTTGCATGACCTTCTAAGGAGGAGCTCAAACATGGAGCCAAAGTAGCCGAGCCATCACCACAAGGGCCCACATCTGTAGCCGCATGACTAGGCCACGTGTAAGGACCAAATCCAACACCCGCAGTTGACTGGGAAATGCCTCGGTCAAATGACTGGGCAACTTTCGGACTAACGTGGACATTGCGCTGACCATGAATACTACTGTGAAGGGCCAAATTACTTTCTTGAAATTCATCACCCGCATGGGTCCCACAACAAAACGCATTCTTGGGAGGTTTGCCAGTAAGAGAAGCACAAGAGGACAATGACTGAGCTGTCAGCCCTTCAGGCATAGCTGTATCATGAACGAGTGGACAAGCCAACCCGCAATGTGATGCCTGGGCCCCACCTGTTATAACGTGTACCTGACCTTGCGTGAACCCCATTTCCAAAGGAGCAGCTTTATCCGGCTTTTTGGGCTTTACAGTGCACAGCTCATCCTCACTAAGACCGTTAAGGTGATTAAGCCTTGTATGCTTTTGATGCGCGTGGGATCCACGCTTCAACTTATCAGCATTTTCAATTGCACCTAACACAACAGGGGGCGCGTGAATTTTTTCTTCTGATGCAGCATCTTACGTGCCAAGTTGAATAACCTCAGTTTTTTGAAAATCCTCCACGTGATCACATGGTCCAACATGAGGCCCAGCAAGCGTGGGCGCGTCGCATTCACTCCCAGTCACTAACACCTCGTGAGTCTCACCTTGGAAACAAGAAGGATCAAAAGAAACAAAACCATGACTAGCAAGATTCTTTTCTTCACATATTTGAGGGTATACATATTCTTGAACTTTCGTAGGCCCTTGAATGATAGCACCACTAGGATCATGAACTTTAGGATAATGGACATTATTCAATATCCCAAGCTTATGACCAGTAGGTTCCAGAGTATTACTAACCTGAGTATCATTCAAGATTCCTTCCAGGTTTGTAACAAATTTAAACTTATCCTTATATTGGCTAAAATGGGCCTCGTCTGCAGATTTGGGAACATGGTGAGCACCTATTGGAGGATCAGGGGTTGTACCTTTATCAATAGCTTAAACTTGTGCTATTTCATGACCCACTCCATTGAGAAAAGTTGGGGATGTAACAGACACCACCTTTTGGATAGAATGTTTATTTTGATCTTCAATACACAGTTTTCCTTGGTCTTTATCAGATTTTAGGTTGAGCTGGGTATCAGTGCTTTTGGATATCCTACCTTTGGCTAATTCACAAGAATCTTGAATGGAGGCAAAATCAGCTCTATCTTGGTCTTGGTTTTCATCCAGGGACTTAACAGAAGCTCCAGATGCATTTGTAGCTTCCACACCTTGATCAAGAGCCAAAATAGAAACGACTGCCTTATCCGAACTTTCTTCATCTGCTTGAAATGACTCCTCCTCGTCACTACTAACACAGTTTAAAGCCCACTGGACTAATGGGTCTTCATCCTCCTCCTGGAGATCCGTAGGAGGAGTAGATAACTTTAAAACTCTCTTTGCTTGGATGTTCAACTTACTTACATTGCTAGGAAAAGGGAAGAGCTTTTCCTTCCTTTTCTTAGCACTAGCACTCGGAAACACCACCCATGGGGGAGGAGCCCTCACCATTGGAGCCTATGGGGGAGGAGCCCTCACCATTCCACTCAAGTCACTCCACACCGGTTAATAAATTCACCCTTGAAACTGCACACAGTCACAATGTCACAAAAGCTCAACTATACATGAGAACTCATATCTCTCTAAGTACAAACAAATTAATTCATATTAACGAGCACGAAATCACACAAAAATATGATGTAGCAAATATGCTTACTTTAACTTTCATAAACTGCTACTGTAATATGCGTTTTCTGCCCAAACGGTGCAGAATTGGGAAAAACACCATTAGACAAAAGTTGTCCAGAATTGCGTTTCCTACAGGCCCTCATGGACAGAATCACGAAAAATGTAACGTATGATTTATTATGAGTTTTCTACTCAAATCTGATCCGTTAAAGCCCCAAATCCAAAAATTGAATAATTGCTCAAATGTATATTCAAGGCTCATCTATAAATCTTAAATCATAACTTCAATCATTGTAAATAAAAACCTAAATCTCATAATCCATAACTATACTAATTTAATAATCTATACATTTAAATTTTCAATCAAACGAGATTGAAAGAAAATAACAAGTTAACTCACCGATTTAGGGCTTCAATGTTGATGACGATTACACAAACCAAAGGTTGAAGTTCCTCTTTTCTTCTCTTACTCTCTTCTTCTTTTTCTTCTTCTTCTTCTTCTTCTTCTCTCTCTCTCTCTCTCTCTCTCTCTCTCTCTCTCTCTCTCTCACACACACACACACACACACACACAAACGTATGTTCTCTCTTCTTCTCTCTTTTCTCCTCTTCCCCCCCCCCCTTTTTTTTTGTTAATATGGGGGCTAGGGTTTCAACATATGTATATGTATACTACACACACAACACATGTCAATAAAATACACACAAATATACAAATCCCGTTTTTTGTCTAAGGGCCTCACAAAAAGGCTTTATATGGGCCCAAAAATGCATTCTAAAGTGATAAATGATTAGCCCAATGGATACCCATGACCCCGGGCACTAAATTTCTATGTTAAGCACAATACTTAACATACTAACGACCCGTACACGCCACTACAACTATTTTTTTATTAAGTGTCACTAAGTTACATACACAGTTAATATCTAATACTTGAAAATAATAAGATAAATAGTTTCTAAAAGCACTTAGAAAATTAGGGTTGTTACATTCTACCCTCCTTAAAGAAATTTCGTCCCGAAATTTAAAACAAAGACTAGTATCACGTGCAATAAACAAGGCTAAAGTTAAACACACAAATTTACTCATAACACTGATCAACATTTAACTCTCGACCCCAAGAGATATGGTACTTCGAGCGAATAATCCAAACAAGGAAACCCTCATATATATGCCTTTATCCTCGTAGAGTCAATTGCTAAATGCTAACAGATAATTAAGACATACATAAAAACGCAAAAATATGATAATAGGAAATATGCACGAAACATGTTTACCCCCACACTATTTATCATTGAAATATCCAAATAATTAATCGTATCGATCCACCCACTAATACTCATCCTTGCAGAAGTCCCTACTGAGAATAAATCTGAGAAATTAATATACTGGCTTGATAGATAATATAGAATCCATAAAAAAAGCCTCCTTCATTGAAATAAGAGAGAAGAATACCTCAGCAGAATACCCGATGATAATATCAACATAAGAAATCCCGAATACTAATAATAGATCCAGCATCATAAAACCAGTAGATAATCAATAGAAGTGAGAAAACCAGAAACCAGTCGATATTAATCCAATAATAAGAAGTCCAGAATATCCAATAATAGTTAGATTAGAAATCTGTTGATACTAGAACAATCCTAATACTCTGATATTCGCCCAAAGTTAATGAATAGTCTTCAACAATATATTAAGAGGTCTTCTTGATTATAATCGTAGATGTAATATAATCAGAACTCCGCTTGAATTCCCGACAAAGATAATCATATTGTATATATAGTCTACCAAGTAGTCGCCGCCCATTATACAATAATTGATCAGAAGTCACACGTCGATGACAACTTCCAACTCCCCCATTACTCCACATATAAATAAAATGAATACATTACTATGCAATGCTAAATAATATAATGCATGACTTCACACAATTCTCATGCAAATGACAAGCATTAAAAGTTAAACAAATCAAAAAAATAAAGCACAAAAGTTACACATAACATAGAAATAGAGGTAGCACATACTTAATCTAAATCTCAACCTAAGAAGAGTCGCAGTCCTATAACTCTGACCAAACCCAATAATCCACATTCCGAGAATCACTTAGACTCGCTAAGCTAACCATAGGCTCTGATACCAAACTGTCACACCCCGATTTTTGGACAACCAAATATTTAATTCAGATCATGTATCTAGACTAATATTCAATTTCCAAAACACCGAAAGTGACACCCGGCCTCACATAGACTAATAAATAATTATTGAAAATAGTATTTTGAAAATAGTATTTTATACTCATTAAATAAGTACATGTGATTTTGTGTTTAAAAAAAAACTCTTTATTATTAAACTTAAATTCCCAAACATGTGGTATCAACATAATGTTTTCTAGAGAGAGAAGCTCCCACCTCTCTCTAGAATTTGGTTAAGCTTGTCTTTCATCTCCCTCATTCTCATCTGTTTTCTCTCATCTTTCCTCTTCTCCTTCTTTACCTTCACTCTCCATTTTTCTTTTCCTTTTTTCTTCTTTCTTGGTAGTCATTCTTCTATGGATAAGAATCCCTCAGGTTTTATAGGTTTTATTGCTCCAGATCTGGAGAGTAAATACATTCTTAAAGGAGATGGTTCTGTGCTACTCAAAGATGGGTCACAAATTGGTGATAACCATTCTGAAGGAAAGGTTAGAGTTCTCAATGTGGCTAAACCAGCTTCTGCACCTTCTAAGCATTCGAAGTTGAATGAACCTTTGGTGAAGTGGGCTCTTAATGAGATCCAACCTGCTGAAAATTTAATGAATGCTAAGAGGGAGTCTGATTTAGAGTCTGCTTTGAAAGTCAAGGGAGATTCTGTTTCTGATATAGAAACTACTGGGAAGGGCTTTATAATCTCCAATCCATCCCAGTCCATAGTATTTGGTATTGACTATGAAGGTATCTCTGATCTATCTAAGAGCAATGGTTATGAACTTTCTGAAGACGATCTTGAGCTACATGAGGAATGGGAAGAAATCCCCTCTAGCCAAGATGAAATGGATGAAAAGGATCTTGAGAGAACTACTCAGTTTCCTAATCTTCAGGATTCCAATGAGCTATTCAAACGGAAATCAAAGGCTCCTATGTCTAATGACATTGATGTGGCCAATGGTATGATACGGCAGCTTCAAAACGAGATAAGGCAGTTGAAGACCCTCAACCTATCTCAAGATAAAACCCCTTTGTTCAGAAGGAAGTCTAAAGTTGATAGTAGAGTACACGAAGGGAAGCTTCATCCTGGATCCTTTGTTTGGAAAGCTAAACAGGTGAGGTCTCTCTCAGATTCTGAATCTTGCAAGGAAAGGGTCAATGCAGACTATGAAGAAGGTGAAATCCCTAACATTGGTTCCAATGTGTGGAAAGGACAGAGCATCGGCAACAAATCTGACTCTGAAATCCTATGTATGCGTCCAACCAAGAACTCTTCATTTCTGTGTAAAGGTTTGGAGAAAGAAACCAAAAGTTGTTGTTTTGATCCGAAAAGTAATGATTTTCATGTAACCAATGTGTTATTAGTACGTGGTACTCACGCCCCTACAATGCAAGTGTCTAACGGTCATATTGGTAGTAAACCAAATAATTCAAATATCTGTAAAGCCAAGGCCAGTCACATGGGTGTCTCAGACTTTACCACGAATTTCGGCGCCTTGCCTAGTCCCACACGCAAGCTGTCTAATGTTATTGACAATGTTCCCCACGTGGCTAGGCCTGTACAAGACAAGGTGTTGCATGCCACTTTTTCCCCAGCTGCACATGCGTTTGCTTTGGACCCGAAAGATTATCCTTCTCTCCTCGGTTCAAATGCTAAAGTCACAGTGGGACCCGGCGCAGGTTTAGGCTCCCATATTAATAATGTCTCTATTTCAGTTGATATTCCAAATGATGGGCTTAATGAGAAGGACAAGCACATGGGAGCCTATGCTAGCTCCGGGATTCCTGGCGCTTTATCTAAAGGGCACATGGGCTCATCTTCTTTTTCCGGAATCCAAGGTGCTTGGTCTTCTACGGTTTTACCTAGTGCTCAAGTGGGTGCCCAGTCACAATTGGGTGGAGATTTACACAGTGGTCCTTTGCGGTCCATTCCTTGTGTTGACCGTACGCCTTATGAAAGCCTTACTAATGTCCCTACTAAACTCATGGATTCTTCCACTAAACCAGAGAATGGCTGTCACTCTAATGTTTTTCCAATAGCTACTGAGGCCAATCCAAATACCAGCTGGGCTTCTCGCGTTAAGGGCAGAGTTAAACATGAATTTAAGGTAAATTATATTAAGCCTAGAATTGGCTCTGGAAGAAATCTTCTTATGTTACCTTCTGACCTTTCTGCTATTGGTAGAGGTAATTGGGATTACACTTTAGTTGGCACATTCATTGGGAAGAAGCTTCCCTACACTTTGGTTAAAAATGCAACAACAAGATTGTGGGATAAGAAGGGTGTGATTGATATGCTTGCCACTGACTCTGGGTACTTTTTTTTCCAATTCAGTTCCAAAGAGGAAAGTGTTAATGTTCTTGAAGGGGGTCCTTAGCATGTTGCTGGACAGCCTATTTTGCTAAAAAACTGGCACCCAGGCCTTGTGCTAGACAAGGAAGCTCCCACATCAGTCCCAATCTGGGTCCATTTCTTTAACATTCCCTTAGAATATTGGACTCCAGAGGGGCTCAGTTATATTGCTAGTGCTGTGGGGAGGCCTTTGCATGTTGACAGAATGACTGCAACTTGTAGACGAATTTCATATGCTAGGATTTGTATTGAAGTCCAGGCTGAGCATGAACTGTTGCATAACTTTGATATCCAAGTTGAAGGGTCAGAAACTGAGAGGATTAACATTCGGGTCGAGTACCAATGGAAGCCTATAAGATGTGCCAAATGTAAAAGATTTGGACATGATTGTTCGAAGATCCAGAAGTTTAATACAGCCCAAAAACCTCAGATTAAAGCTCCTCAGAATCAGCCCCAAAATGAAGATGATGCTTGGACAACCAAAGGTAAGGGTAAGATGACTTATACCTCAGCTCCAGAGGCTAGTATCACTCAACATGATATGGAACGCAGTGGTCCGATTGAGGTTCTCCCTCCACAGAAAGGGGAAGGTACTAGTGCTGTTGTGACCAAGTTGCAGCCCACCTCCACTTGCTCACCAAAGATTGACAAACAAACTGGTTACAAACCTGAGTCTCAGTCTCTGCATATTCTTGTCCCAAAGTTAGACAATGCTGGCCCGGTGCTCAAAAATCAATTCTCATCTTTAATTACCACGGATAATGAAGACACACAGCTTATTATTCCAGAGACCAGAATTGGAGATGCGAATCCAAAGTCGGTTGTTACTAGAGCTGCTTGTCTCCAGAATGGTAATCAAATTGATAATATAGAATGTAATGAGGTTCAGAAGGTTGAAGCAATGAGGAAGCAAGTTGGGCTTGAAGAGAAGCAGCAAGGCATAGACTGCATAATTTTGCCTAATCATTCTATGATTCCTCAAAGTGAACAAGCTGCTGAAGGGGAGAAGGTTAATGGTCAAAGTCTGAGCTCTAAGGGAGAAGAATTAATGGATAACAGTGTTTATAGTGAGAGGGTGCCAACATTGAAGCTTAGAGAAGCCTCCAACATCTCCACTACTTTGATGTCTAAATCTCCAGCGGAGTTAGAACTTAAATCTTCTAACGGTCCCAACTCTTATCCTGATCAGAATAAGGCAACCGGGGATACTTTCTCCTCAGAACCTAGATTGGAAATCCAAAATGTACAAAAGAACAGCGAATGCAGCACTTCTAATGTGGAATCCTATTCCAGGCAGAATGGGTACACTAATTCTTTTTTCAAGGACCCAATCTCTCTTGAGGGCTCTAGTGAAGATGAAGAACGATCAATCCCAGTACCTTCACATAAGAAGTATTTGGAGCATCCTAATCCCAAGATCTCTCCGGCACACTCCAGTAAGGAGAAGAACAAATCTGGCGGTTCTTCAGGTAAGAAAAAACACCCTGTTAAACGTCGTAAATGATAATCAGTTGCTGGAATATCAGAGGGTTTAACCAAGCCATCAAACAACAGGAAATTTCTAAGTTTGTCTTTACCCACAATATTGTTGAAACCAAAGTGAGAATGCCTAATCAAGACAAAATTCAGAGGACCTTGCTTCCTAATTGGAATTTTATTACGAATAGCCAACCGGATTCTGTGGACAGAATCTGGGTTGGCTGGAACCCTAATAAAGTCATGTTAACTGTCATACATTGTACTAGACAGGTTATCCATGTTAAAATTAATTCTTTGGACCAACTGCAGTCTTTTGAAGTTTCTTTTATTTACGGATCTAACACCATCCAAGGTCGAAGACCCCTTTGGTCCACCTTGAGAAATATTGCAGCTAATATGGGTGATATCCCTTGGATTAGTCTCGGGGATTTCAACTCCGTTTTAAACTCTAATGAAATCTTCGAGGGTAATCCAGGGAGAGACCAAGGAGCTGTTGAATTTAATGATCTTGTGAATGCCACTTGTCTTGTAGATCTTAGATTCACAGGTGTGTTCTTCTCTTGGTGCAACCGACAATTTGATTCGGTTCAGTTCACCAAAAGAAAGCTTGATAGAGCTCTTGTTAATCCCAGATGGTTGGACTTGTTTCCATCAGCTTATGCAGATTTTCCCCCTTCTGGTATCTCTGACCACTCTCCTATTATTGTTTACTTATCTCCTTCTGCTAAACGGAAAGGTAAACCTTTTAAATTTTACAATTATTGGACAGAGCTGGAAAAATTTAATGATACTGTTAGCACCTCTTGGACCAAACACATTGAAGGCACCTTCCAGTTCCAGTTATTTCATAGCTTGAAAAATCTTAAAGGTGCTCTCAAAACTCTAACCAAGGATTCCTTAGGTAAGGAGAGCATTCTAGCAAACAAAGCTAGGGAAGACCTTAGATCTTGCCAAAGGAATCTCGATGATAATCCTGGTGACACTTCCCTTAGAATCCTTGAAAAAGAACTTATGCAAGTTTTCTTAAAAGCTATTCACATTGAAGAAGAGATAATTAGGCAAAAATCTAGAATTCAATGGCTTAATGCTGGGGATAAGAACACTTCTTATTTTCACAATTCCATTAAGAATCGCAGGAACCACTAACGTATTGTGTCTCTTGTTAAGCCTGATGGTACCAAGACTACTAATGAAGGGGAAGCCAAAATTGAAGCGATTAGATACTTTAAATCCATGCTTGGCACCCCTGCGGCTAACCCCTACCCTGGTATCAGTGAATTGAGGAAGGTCATTCATAAACGTATCCCTATTGAGTTATATAACATCATGGATGACATTCCTAGTGATGATGATATAAAGGAAGCCCTCCTAAGTATCCATAGTAATAAAGCTCCGGGTCCTGATGGTTATAATGCTCATTTTTTTAAGAAAACTTGGACTACTACCGGACAGTTAGTTACTAAAGCTATCAAAGAATTTTTTACTTCTAGCCAAATGCTAACTGAGTCAAATACTACCCTTATTGCTCTTATCCCCAAGATCCCCAATCCTTCTAAAATGAGTGAATTTAGGCCTATCTCTTGTTGTAACACAGTCTACAAATGCATTTAAAAAATTATATCCAAGAGACTTCAAAAAGTTTTACCAACATTGGTTGATAATGCCCAATCTGCTTTTATCAAAGGTAGAAAAATCAGTGACAATGTTCTTCTGGCCCAGGATCTTATGAGGGACTATCATAAGCCTTCTGGCCATCCTAGAGCTGCGGCAAAGGTGGACATTATGAAAGCTTATGATAGTGTGAGTTGGGAGTTTTTACTTGATCTCCTTGAGGTTCTAGGTTTTCCGCCTAGGATAAAAGGGTGGATTAGAGCCTGTATTACGAGCCCTAAGTACTCTATAAACTTTAATGGGGAATCTGTAGGGTACTTTGAGGGCGCTAAAGGTCTTAGGCAAGGTGATCCTATGTCACCTTACCTTTTTGTTCTTGTCATGGATACTCTTAGCCAATTGATTCAGCATAACATCCAACGATCCTCTAATTTTAAATACCATTGGAGATGTGATAAACTCAAAATTTCCCACCTCTGTTTTGCTGATGATCTTCTTTTATTTTTCAAAGGTGATGTGAATTCTGCGTCAGTTATGAAAAATTCTTTAGATCAATTTTATAACTTCACTGGCATGAAGGCTAATGATAACAAAAGTAGTTTGTTTATTGCAGGAATGGAGGAAAGCACTTCTAATGATATATGTCGCTGTCTCCCGTTTACCCGTGGTTCTCTCCCAATGAAGTACCTGGGTGTTCCGTTGATCACCACTAGACTAAAGAAAGGAGATTGTGATGATCTCATCCAGAAAATCACTTCTAGAATCACTTCTTGGACTTCTAAATTTCTTTCTTATGCTGGCAGGCTTCAACTTATCCATTCGGTCCTTGGAGGGATACAAAACTATTGGGCTACCATGTTTATTCTTCCTAAAAGTGTCCTTAAGCATATTGAGAGTTTAATGTGTAGATTCCTTTGGACTAGAGGAACTGATAAGGCACATAGTGCTAAAGTTGCTTGGGATTTAGTCTGTAGACCTAAGAAGGAAGGGGGGCTTGGTCTTAAAAATCTTACTCAATTGAATTCTATATTAAACCTTAAACATATCTGGGCTATTTTTACTTCTAAATCCAAATCCCTTTGGGTGGACTGGATACATACTTACATGTTGAAAGGGAAAAGTTTTTGGGAAGTCAAGACCCCTTCCCAATGCTCCTGGTATTGGCGAAAGCTCCTTAAACTTAGGTCTATGGCTAGACCAATGCTTAAGCATAGGATTGGTAATGGGTGTGGTACCTATCTCTGGTATGATAACTGGCATCCCATGGGTCCTATTTTGGACAGAGTTGGAAGACGTGCCCAATATGATGCTGCCATCCCTTTAAATGCCAAAGTTTCTGATGTTATTAATGGAAGTGAATGGAATTGGCCTCTTACAAACACTCTTGAATTAATGGATATTAGAGGCCAATTACATTCCTTGCCTCTCCCTACTACCACTAGTGATGTGATTCAATGGTTACCCTCCCCAAATAATGTGTTCTCTTCTGCCAACACATGGGATTATGTTAGAACTCACTATCCCAAAGTCCCTTGGCATGGCCTCACACGATTCCCGGGTTATATCCCTCGATATAGTTTTATTATGTGGTTGGCTATTCTTCATAGATTATCCACACATGATAGAATCTATACTTACACACCAGGACCTCTTGCTTGTGTTCTTTGTCACAAAGCTTTGGAATCTCATGACCATTTATTCTTTAATTGCTCTTATACCTCTTATGTGTGGCAGGGAATTCTTAATAGGTTGGAAATCTCTTATTCCGGCCCCTCTTGGGATGATCTTGTGGCCTGGGCAGCAAACAAGTGGAAAGGCAAGACTCCAAGGCAGGTTGTTCCTAAAATGTGCATTGGTTTGGTTGTGTATAGCATTTGGAAAGAAAGGAATGCTCGAAGTTTCAAACTAGAAGTGAAGCCTAAGGAAAGAGTGTTACATGACATCTGTCTCCAGATTTCCTTATAGATTCAAGCAACTTGGAAGAACGATCCCCATCTTCCTCAGTACATTGAAAGATGGGCCATTACTACATAATTAGGCCATTTTGATTTGGTCCTCATGTTTTGACATCTTGTCCTTGCCTTGATGTAACTCTTGAGTTTTGCTGGTCTTGGCTTGTCTGGGTTTGTTTGTGAGTTGTGTAAGTTTGTTAGTGCATTTGGTTGTTAGGATGGGTCACTCTCTGGGTTTTTTGACTTTTGTGTTTTGACTATCCTATGTTGCATTGTCTGTATGCAGTTTCTTTTTTGTGCTGATTGTATATCCTGGGGAATGCCCCTTGTACTTTTGTACAGTGCCGTTTGGCTTTTTTCGTTAAATTAACCTTTTTTCCGAAAAAATTAAATTCCCAAACATTCATTTTCATTATAAAAGAAATTAAACTCCATTCCACATATTATATCCTCTCGATTTACAAAAGAAATATTATATTCATTCAATAAAAACCCTCTTTACAGAGTTCAGCGTAAAGAAAATAAATAAGCATAAAATCTATACCTCTATTGGTTAGAGCAACTACAATGCTCCCAATACCCAATATATAATCCTTATTACAATTATACGCTCGTGGCCCACACTGCCAGAAATAAAATAAAGTACAACAAAAAAATAAGTACAACTCAAATAATAAACAACACTGCGACAATCTCTTCACCCAAACAGAAGCTCCAAAGAAAATCTCCAAATACTAAACCTGCACATACATTCAACTAAGTTTCATATAGAAACGCCCCGAATGCATTACGCACCCAGGTTAGTATATAAAATACTGGTATGAGTTAACAAAAAAATATAAAACGAGTCTTAGGGAACAACGGTGTCCCATAGACTCCCAAAAGTACTCACAAAGAAAAACATAACCACCTCATATTATACCATATCGTTCCATAAAAAAATTAACAATGTCATCACACATAATTCATGTCGGGATAGAACAGTAGTTCCAAGCACATTCAGGACAGAACGGTAGTTTCCTTCAATGTGGTGGTAGTGGTTCCCAACCCGAATAATACCAATCGAATACTTACCCATCGAATATCTATGGTGAGCCACCCCTGCATAAAAGTTAGTGGGCCCACCATCATGTAAAATATAATTATCACATTCACGCTCACACATAATGATTACAACACGAAAAATTATTAGAAAAGTCGATTACTAAGCATCCACAACTTTCTACGATACTACTACAGCAAGAGGTAATTAATTATTCAAGCTTCTAAACGTAAGAATAAAACACAAATTATTTTCTTTTATTACACCTCATGTTCACCACCTCGGCCACCCATCCATGGTCCAGCCTACACATATATCCCATGTGTCTCCTAAAGTAATACTAACTCCCACTCCGGTCCCAACTCCCATGGGGTATCACTGGGATTTGAGTATACACCGAAAGGCTAGTCCTTACGTTCTTGACGTCAATAAACAATGTCTAAATACACATGAAATAGACCAACAAGCCGGGCATAAGGCTTAAAAATGAAGAGACGGGTCATCCACGTAGTCGCCGTCTAATCACACAAGGACGGGTCATCCACGTAGTCCCTGTCTAATCACACAAGGACGGGTCATCCACGAAGTCGCCGCCTAAAATCATAAGGAGTAGTGGTGAACTCTAAGGACTTTTCTAACGTTCATACATCCATGTTTTTCTTTTTTACAAAACTCAATTTTGTAAGAGATTCATGTATCTCAAATCAAATATCCGTTAAAATCATATTAACAACTACATGTTCACACAGATTCATAACCCACACAAAATCACACAGTCACAATGTCACAAAGCTCAACTATACATGAGAACTCATATCTCTCTAAGTACAAACAAATTAATTCATATTAACGAGCACGAAATCACACAAAAATATGATGTAGCAAATATGCTTATTTTAACTTTCATAAACTGCTACTATAATATGCGTTTTCTGCCCAAACGGTGCAGAATTGGGAAAAACACCATTAGACGAAAGTTGTCCAGAATGGCGTTTCCTACAGGCCCGAGCGGACAGAATCAAGAAAACTGTAACGTATGATTTATTATGAGTTTTCTACTCAAATCTTATCCGTGTAAACCCCAAATCCAAAAATTGAATAATTGCTCAAATGTATATTCAAGGCTCATCTATAAATCTTAAATCCTAACTTCAATCATTGTAAATAAAAACTAAATCTCATAATCCATAACCATACTAATTTAATAATCTATACATTTAAATTTTCAATCAAACGAGATTGAAAGAAAATAACAAGTTAACTCATCGATTTAGGGCTTCAATGTTGATGATGATTACACAAACCAAAGGTTGAAGTTCCGCTTTTCTTCTCTTACTCTCTTCTTCTTTTTCTTCTTCTCTCTCTCTCTCTCTCTCTCTCTCTCTCTCTCTCTCTGTCACACACACACACACACGTCTGTTCTCTCTTCTTCTCTCTTTTCTCCTCTTCCCCCCACCCCCCCTTTTTTTTGTTAATATGGGGGCTAGGGTTTCAACATATGTATATGTATACTACACATACAACACATATCAATAAAATACACACAAATATACAAATCCCGTTTTTTGTCTAAGGGCCCGAAAATGCATTCTGAAGTGATAAATGATTAGCCCAATGGATACCCATGACCCCGGGCACTAAATTTCTATGTTAAGCACAATACTTAACATACTAACGACCCGTACACGCTACTACAACTATTTTTTTTTATTAAGTGTCACTAAGTTACATACACAGTTAATATCTAATACTTGAAAATAATAAGATAAATAGTTTCTAAAAGCACTTAGAAAATTAGGGTTGTTACAGAACAATAACTTAGTTCCTAACTTACACCACAAAGTCTACCAAAAGTAACTTAAGAACTTAGCATCCCTATCCGAAACTATGGTTTGCGGCATTCCATGTAATCGCACAATTTCTCTAAAGAACAAATAAGCAACATGTGAAGCGAGTGATGCCATTTGGATTAACTAATGCACCAAGTACATTTATGTGATGTATTGAAAAACCATGTCTAGAGAGAGAAAGTCCACCTTCTCTCTAGAATTTTGAGTCTTTTTAGTTCTATGGAAAAACACAAGGCAATTAGAGTTATTAGTACCGCAAATCCTTCCTATTCTAAAGCAAGCAATGTAATTTCTCCTCCATCTTCTGATGTTAAGGAACTTCTGTCCACTTGCCTTGAAGATTCTAAGTCATTTATACCTGGTTCAACCATGAATACTGCCTTTCAAGACCCTCCTACCTCTTCTACATCAAATGTCACAGAGGATATTTTTTCACAGCCTATTGCAACACCACTTAATGAGGTTCCAAATACTACTACAGATTCAACCTCCATCAAAGTTACTAATAGTGCTCTGAAGGGGACTGAATCTAATGTTGCTACTGAAGATGTTCATTATAGGGTTCATATTAACAATGAAGCTGGATCAGAGATTGAGGAAGATGATGAAGAGTTGTCTTCAGATCATCCCCTAAAAATTGGGTATGAAGCTTCACAGCGAATTAATTCCAAGCTTGAGAATGAAAACACTTTCCTTAGAAACTTGGTTGCTGAGCTGAAAGTCCAAAGTGAAGAGAAATTTAAGTCCCCTCCCACTGATGTTCTTTCTCGGGGTAAGTCCCCTCATGCTGGGAGAACTCCCTTTCATGCCAATGGGGGAAGGGGAGGAATTGGATATAGAGGAGGAAGAAACTGGAGGGAGACTCAGTTTGAATCGTTCGATATTTGTTGATGAGAATCAAGGAAGCACTTAATGGGCTGAATTGGGCTGATTATAAATGGAGAATCCAAGAAGATCAAGGTGGCATTTTTTTGGGTTGATCTTATTAATTGGGCATAAATTTGAAGAAGATAGGGCTGATTATATTTCCTAATCATATTTATGCATGTGGAAGAATAATGGGCTGAATATAACTTCCAAGATATGGCTATTTATGTTTTATAGTTGGTAGTTGGGAGTTTGTTCATGTTTCTATGTGTTTTTAATGAGTTAAACTACTTTTTTGTATAAGTCAATGTTAAAAAACGTGGTAGCTTTATTTTCTATGGTTGGGAGGATATTCCAACTACTTGCATTTATTTCCTATGGTTGGAGGGTTGTTCCAACAACTTGCATTTATCCCTATGGTTGGAGGGTTGTTCCAATCCTATATATACTCTTTTGTATGGGCAGATTTATATAATGGATTAAACACAATTCTGAAGTTGAGCTTTGCTCCTCCCCCTTGTTCTTCACAGAACACAATTTTTGACTTATCAATCAGCCTTTCGCATCTGATTGTGGCGTCTTCACACACCATGACTTATCAATCAGCCTTCCGCATCTGATTGTGGCGTCTTCACTACCCTTTGGAATACCCGTGGTTTGCGTCTCTTTATAGGCGTTGGGTCACGGGTTCACTATCACAACAATCTGATTTTACCTTTTCTGGATAAAGATATTCAATCTTTGTTGTTGGGTCTCATTGCTAGTCCACTGAGGTTCGCATCATTTGGTATCAGAGCTCAGGCTCTAAAATCAGATTATCTATCCATTTTGTTTTTGTGTCTTTGTTTGTGTCATCATGTTCTTAAAAAAAATTATTCTCAAAAAAAAAAAAAAATCTGATCTTTTTTTTTATGTTCTGTGTCATCGTGTTCTTAAAAAAAAATATTCTGATCGTTGTGTTCTTCATATCTTGTTCTTGTTCGTGTTCTTATTCTTGTTGTATTGTGTCGTGCACAAAGTTACCAAAAAAAAAGTATGATTTTTTTTTCTTGTGTTGAGTCGTGCACTTCAAAAAAAAAAAAAAATTTATCATGCATTTCCTTTGCATGGATTCGAGGACGAATCCTTTGAAGAGAGGGAGAATGATGAGATTCAAGGAAGCACTTAATGGGCTGAATTGGGCTGATTATAAATGGAGAATCACAGAAGATCAAGGTGGCATTTTTTTGGGTTGATCTTATTAATTGGGCATAAATTTGAAGAAGATAGGGCTGATTATATTTCCTAATCATATTTATGCATGTGGAAGAATAATGGGCTGAATATAACTTCCAAGATATGGCTATTTATGTTTTATAGTTGGTAGTTGGGAGTTTGTTCATGTTTTTATGTGTTTTTAATGAGTTAAACTACTTTTTTGTATAAGTCTATGTTAAAAAACGTGGTAGCTTTATTTTCTATGGTTGGGAGGATATTCCAACTACTTGCATTTATTTCCTATGGTTGGAGGGTTGTTCCAACAACTTGCATTTATCCCTATGGTTGGAGGGTTGTTCCAATCCTATATATACTCTTTTGTATGGGCAGATTTATATAATGGATTAAACACAATTCTGAAGTTGAGCTTTGCTCCTCCCCCTTGTTCTTCACAGAACACAATTTTTGACTTATCAATCAGCCTTTCGCATCTGATTGTGGCGTCTTCACACACCATGACTTATCAATCAGCCTTCCGCATCTGATTGTGGCGTCTTCACTACCCTTTGGAATACCCGTGGTTTGCGTCTCTTTATAGGCGTTGGGTCACGGGTTCACTATCACAACAATCTGATTTTACCTTTTCTGGATAAAGATATTCAATCTTTGTTGTTGGGTCTCATTGCTAGTCCACTGAGGTTCGCATCATTTGTCCTGATATAATGCAGGGTCCTGCTGGTTCATCTGGAAAAAACACCATTACTTCCGAGAGTTATGGTGGATCCATATTTCAAAATTCTGCTACCATTAATTTTTCAAACCATCCTATTGATCCTTCCACAATGACCAATCTGCATCCCAATGTGTTTGTGCCTGGTATTACTTCCGTCAAACATAACGGTAACTTTGTAAGGATTCCCACTCCTTTACATCCAGCCGTCTGTGAGCACATGGGGTCAGCAGGCTTTGCCGCAGATTCAGGAAAGGTGTCAGCTAATATCCCTTACTCTGCCCAAGCACATGGGCGCGTGGACTCTATAGCTCAACACCTGCACATTACCAATCCGCTAGAGCCTGCAGATGCGTGTGTGGAAGATTCGAATGCAACCAAGGGGCCCAACGGTCAATTTACATCCTCCACTATAGCGCGTGGGATGTATACTCATGCTCATCAGGATGCTGAGCTACATGCTGACAATCACATGGGCTTACCCGCATTTGACGGCACCTTGTCTTTCCCTTAGGGTAATTTGGCTAATGCGAACTTGGATAAGGGTATCTTGGTCCATCCAATTTCGGCAGTCCCATCTTGTGAGCACATGGGGTCAACTAAGAGCCCCGCAAATCCCGGCGCTTTGTTGGGCAGCTCCATCCCTGGAATGCAACGCGTGGACACTGCTTCTCTTTCCCCACACGTTAACATGTCTCATCTTGATGAAGTTAACAGTTCCTACAGTAGGGGGGCTACCAAGGGCTCGGCTAATTCTGGCAACTCGGCTCAAGTTGAGCCAATAAATGCTCCTTCTCAAGCTAAGAATTGGGCAGATTTAGTGAAAAAACCGAGTTCTTTGGGATTTAAGCTTAATTTCATTAAACCAAGAGATGAACCAAACAGGCAGCATCTGAATATACCCAAGGAGGTATTTGTGCAAGGTAGCCATGCGTGGCATAACACTCTGGTAGGGTATTTTATTGGAAAGAAATTGCCTTTCTCCTTTGTTAAAAATGCAACAACTAGATTATGGGGTAAACTTGGTATGCATGACATGGTAGCAACGGATTCAGGTTTTTATTTTTTCAAATTTAACAGTGAGGAAGAAAGTTTGGCTATCCTTGACACCGCCCATGGCATGTTAGTGGACAGCCCATTATTCTAAGGAAATGGCAAAGTGGCCTTACTCTGTCTAAAGAATCTATCTCTACTATACCTGTTTGGGTTCATATATCAAATATCCCCCTTGAACTTTGGAATCCTCTGGGATTAAGCCACATAGCAAGTGCAATTGGGAAGCCCCTACATGTTGCAAAGGTAACTGCAGAGGGCAGAAGAATTTCATATGCTCGAATATGTGTTGAGTTGAATGCCAAACAGGAGCTGCTTAAACATCTTGTTATTGATTTTGAAGACCCTATTACGGGTGAAATTGAGCCTATTCAGTGGACTCCACTCCGCTGTGCAAAGTGCAAAACTTTTGGTCATGATTGTGCTAAATCCCCCAAGGCTAATACCCCAACTCAGAATGCAACCACTAGTATGCACAACCATATTGATGGTGCTTGGAAACTAAAGGAAAAAGGAAAATTTGTAGTCTCTGAGAATGTTGATACTGTTGGCATACCCTCCAATCTGAATGACCCTGTTTCTGGCCCTTCTGTTGGAGGCAATCCAGGGCTGATTCCGATTATTTCCCACAAGGCTCCATCAAGTCCTAAGGTAATGGCTAGTGTTAGCAATAGTTTCTCCTCCCTTGCTGAGCCCACTATTGAAGAAAATGATCCATGTGGTGTGCCTGAAGCCCTGGAGGGTGGAGTCACTCCTCTTGCTCATGATACATTATTTGAAGGTCCTACAACTGTGGAGAAACAACAATTGAATGTTCTCTCTCCCCCCTCACTAATAGAGGTTAGGGAGATCAAGGATGGACAAGCTAGTCAGGTCTGTGAAATCAAGTTAAAACAGTCATCCACAGAAACCAATGCAGTAGTTTTGTAACAGGACTTAGGGGTTGAAGATGTTTGCTCAGATTCTTCTTTGTCATCCAACCCTCAATCTAGCCCAAAGAAACAGGCCCCTCCTCCATCTCTGGATTCAGGTCAGCATTCCTATAACTCTTCCCTATAGGTAAGAATTTGTCAAGTAATAGTAAATCCTCTGGGAGACGGAAAAAACCCCATAAACGTTCTTAATGATAGTTTGCTGTTGGAATATAAGGGGTCTCAACCAACCCTCTAGACAATCTGAGGTTGCAAAATTTATGTTCCTACATAATCTTGATGTCATTGGTATTGTTGAAACCAAGGTTAGACAATCTAATGAAGATTTGATTAAGCAGAAAATTTTTAAACACTGGAACCTTGTCACCAATAGCACCCCTAATTCTGTTGGGAGAATCTGGGTTGGTTGGAATCCTGACAAAGTTCAGGTCACTATTTTGAAATCTAATTCCCAACTTATTCATACTTTTATTGAAAGTGATGACAAGGAAATTTCTTTTGAAGCTTCTTTCGTCTATGGCTCTAACAATGGTCATGAGAGATTGGACCTCTGGACATCCTTAAAATCTATTTCTGTTAGTCCAAATTCTCCAAATCACATTATTTTAGGAGATTTTAATGTTGTTCTACAAACATCTGAAATCTCTGATCCAAATGTTTGTTTGAATTCTGACATCTCTGATTTTATCAATCTTGTTGACCAATTAAGTCTCTCTGACCTTAGATATTCTGGAGAATTTTTTACTTGGTGTAACAGGAGGTTTGGTAGACCTGACTTCTCTCAAAGGAAATTAGATAGAGCTTTAGCTAATCAAGCTTGGTTGGATAATTTCTCTGATTCCTATACTCATTTTCATACTCCAGGTATGTCTGACCATTCTCCTATTATTACACATGTGGATAAAATTGCTAGAAAAAAGGGTAGGTCGTTTAAATTCTTTAATTTCTGGACACAGTTCGATCAATTCCCTGATAGTGTTTCCCAAACTTGGAGTACTAGTGTGAGGGGCACTACCCAATTCCAAATATGTCAGAAACTGAGACTCGTCAAATACGAATTAAAGAAATTCAGTAGACAGTTTACTGGCAAGGAAACATTTAATGCTGATAAAGCTAGGGAAGAGTTGGAAGTTGCCTATTCTGAGCTTCTTCAAGACCCTCATGATACGCTTCTTATTTCTAAACATAAAGTTTGTATGAAAAACTTCCATGACTCCATTTGGATAGAGGAAGAGACACTCAAACAAAAATCCAGATTACAGTGGCTGGCTAGTGGTGATAAAAATTCCAGATATTTCTTCCAGTCTATTAAAAGTAGAAGAAATAGGAAAAGAATTTTCAAGTTGGAAAAACCTAATGGTCAATTAACGTGTAATATTGAAGACGCTAAAAATGAAACTATCAGATATTTCCAAGATCTTCTTGGATCTCCTGCTAGGAATCCTTACCCAGGGATTGAAGTCTTAAGGACTTTTGTTCATAAAAGGATCCCTGAACATTTCTTTCCTGACCTTGAAAGGGTTCCAACTCCCTTAGAGATTAAAGAGACTTTTTTCTCTATGCATGATAACAAACCCCGGGCCCTGATGGGTTTAATGCTTTTTTCTTTAAAAACTCTTGGTCTATTGTTGGCTCTGATATCATTGCGGCCATTACTGAATTCTTTACCACAGGTGAATTGCTTAAGGAGTCTAATGCCACAATTATAGCATTAATTCCTAAAGTCCCCAATCCTTCTAAGATGGGAGATTTTAGACCAATTTCTTGCTGTAATACTGTCTATAAGTGTATCTCAAAAATCATTGCTAATAGACTTCAGTTGGTTCTCCCGCATGTCATTGATCAAGCTCAGTCCGCTTTTGTTAAACGGAGAAAGATTAGTGACAATGTCCTGCTTGCTCAAGACTTATTAAGAGATTATCATAAAAGTGGAGGTAAACCTAGGGCTGCAGCTAAAGTCGACCTTATGAAAGCCTACGACAATGTCAATTGGACTTTTCTTTTTGATCTTCTTGATATTTTGGGTTTTCCCCCTAGGTTGAGAAAATGGATCCATGCTTGTATATCTACTTCTAGGTTCTCTATTAATTTTAATGGTGAATCAGTTGGGTATTTTGAGGGAGCTAGGGGGCTTAGACAGGGTGATCCTATTTCTCCCTACTTGTTTGTCATTGTTATGGATGCATTGAGCCAATTACTTCATTTTAATATTCAAAATGGCCCCTTCACTTACCACTGGAAATGTGATAAATTGAAAATTTCCCACCTTTGCTTTGCAGATGATTTAATTATTCTGTTAAATGGGGATGTGGAATCTGCTAAACTTATTAGACATACTTTGAATCAGTTTTATGAGTTGTCTGGCCTTCAAGCTAACAACTCTAAGAGCTATCTCTTCTTCTCTGGGGTTGATGATGATTTGGCCATTGAGTTATTGAATGTGCTCCATTTTACTAAGGGAAATCTTCCTTTAAAATATTTGGGTGTTCCCTTAATTACAACAAAACTTAGGAAAGTTCACTGTGAAGATTTAGTTACCAAAATCTGTTCTAGGGTCAATTCTTGGAAGTCCAAAGCTCTTTCCTTTGCTGGTAGGACTCAGCTTATTCAGTCTGTTTTATCTGGTATCCAACTATACTGGTCTAGTATGTTTATTCTTCCTAAAAGTGTTCTTAAGCAGGTGGATCAAGCCTTGAGGAGGTTTCTTTGGAGTGGCACTACTGACAAAACCCAGGGTGCTAAAGTAGCTTGGGCTAATGTTTGTCGTCCCAAACACGAAGGAGGCCTTGGTTTTAAAGATATTTTCCTATCTAATACTGTGCTTAATCTTAAACATATTGGCAATCTTCTTGATCCAACTAACAAATCTTTATGGAAACATTGGGTCCACTTGTATATGATCAAATCCAAAAGCTTCTGGGAGGTGAAAGCCCCCGGTCAATGCTCTTGGTATTGGAGAAAGCTCTTGAAGCTTCGAAATCTGGCTAGACCTCTCATTAGGCATAAAGTTGGAAATGGTTTACACACTTTCTTGTGGTTTGATAATTGGCTCCCTTGTGGGCCTCTCTTTGAGAAGTGCACGAGCAGAATTGCCTATGATGCTGCTTTAGCCCCTAATGCTAAAGTGGCAACAATTGTATCTCATCTTGATTGGAATTGGCCTACTTCAGTTTCTATTGGTCTTAATGAGGTTCGGGAGCTTCTGTCCAACTTTTATAAACCCACTGAGACACATGATAGAATGGAATGGACTCCCTCCCCTAATGGAAAGTTTAACTTCTCCCATATTTGGAACCAAATTAGACCCACTAACCCGTCTGTCCCTTGGTACCCTTTTGTTTGGTATTCTGGATGTGCCTCTAGACAGAACTTTATTTTGTGGCTTGCCATCCAAAATAGGCTAGGAACGCAAGATAGAATTTGCAAGTTTACTCCTGGTCCATTTGAATGTTCTTTATGCCTTAAGCAGTTGGAATCTCATAATCATCTTTTCTTTAATTGTGATTACTCTTCTTTTATGGAATTGATGCGTCGATGCAAGCTGAATTGGAATGGCACTCCTTGGGATTGTACTGTCAATTGGATGATCCAGCATTGGAAGGGGAAGACTCCCCAACACATGATTCCCAGAATATGTTTGGGTGTAACCATTTACGGCTTATGGAGGGAGAGAAACATTAGAGCCTTTAAAAATTCCTCAACACTGAAAGAGCAACTGTTGAAGGTTTTTGTTTCACAAGTTTACGATCAAGTCAGCATCAAATGGAAAGGACATGCCCATCTAGCGACATTGTTGACTAATTGGCAATGACCTTCTGATCTGTTTTGGTTGGATTTGTGTTGAGTTTTGTTGTTTGGTTATACTTGGTTTTCTAGGATTGGCTCGAAAATTTTCTTTTGTTGTAAGTGCATTGTTTAGTGTTTTGCCAGACTTGGCTTTGCTAGACTTTGCCTTTCTGTGGTTAGTTTGACCACTTGTCCTTATGCTTTGTGCCTATTGAATATCCTGGGGTATGCCCCTTGTACATGTGTACATCCCTTTTTGGAATATATTTACCATTTTCCGAAAAAAAAAAAAAAAAAAAGCAACATGTGAAGCATCATCAGTTTTGTGACATGGAATGAAATGGGCCATCTTAGAAAATCGATCTACAACCACAAAAATGGAATCTCTACCTCGTTTAGACCTAGGTAAGCCTAGTACAAAGTCCATCGAGATATCAATCCAAGGCGCACTAGGGATGGGCAGTGGAGTGTATAAACCGTGTGGTTGCCCTCGAGATTTTGCTTGCCTACATGTGACACACCTATCACAAATTCTCTCAACATCCCGTTTCATATGTGGCCAATAGAAATGTTCCTACAAAACAGCTAAAGTTTTGGCAACTCCAAAGTGTCCCATTAACCCTCCACCATGCAATTCCCTCACTAACAATCTCTCAAAGAACAATTAGGTAAACACAACTTATTCTCTTGAAACAAGAAACCATCATGCCTAAAATACTTCCCACTTGCAATTTTCTCACAAGCTTGATATTCAATACTAAAATCAAGGTCATCAGCATATAACTCTTTAATATGTTCAAACCCAAGCAATTTAGCATCGAGAGTAGAGATTAGGATGACCTGCGGGAAAGTGCATCTGCCACGATGTTTTCCTTACCTTGTTTGTACCGAATGACGTATGAAACGTCTCGATGAACTCCACCCACCGTGCGTGTCTCTTGCTTAGCTTGTGTTGGCCCTTCAAATGTTTCAAGGATTCATGATCAGTGTGAATCACAAACTCCTTAGGCCATAGGTAGTGCTGCCATGTCTCTAAAGCTCGAACCAATGCATACAACTCCTTGTCATAAGTAGGGTAGTTCAAGGCTGCCCCACTTAATTTCTCACTAAAGTATGCAATTGGTCGTCCTTCTTGCATTAGAACAGCGCCAATCCCTAAACCTGAAGCATCACATTCAATCTCAAACATCTTTGAAAAGTTAGGTAAAGCCAATAAGGGTGCATTGGTCAGTTTTTGTTTAATCAACTGAAATGCCTTCTCTTGTTCTTCACCCCATTTGAACCCAACATTCTTTTTGATGACTTCAGTGAGTGGTGCGGCTATGCTGCTGAAATCTTTCACAAATCGCCGGTAAAAACTAGCAAGTCCATGAAAACTTCGAACATTTCCTACACTTGCGGGACTCGGCCATTCTTGTATTGCCTGCACTTTCTCTTCATCAACCTGTATACAAATTGTGCACTAACAACGAATCCCAGAAATACAAGTTTATCGGTGCAAAAAGTACACTTTTTCAAATTAGCAAATAACTTTTCTTCCCTAAGCACATCTAAAACAGATTTCAAATGTACTTCATGATCAACCAAGTTTTTGCTATAAATGAGGATATCATCAAAGTAGACAACAACAAAATTGCCTATAAATGCACGCAAAACATGGTTCATAAGTCTCATAAAAGTGCTTGGAGCATTAGTCAAACCAAAAGGCATGACTAACCATTCATACAAACCATATTTTGTTTTAAAGGCAGTTTTCCATTCATCTCCTTCTTTCATTCGAATCTGATGATAACCACTCTTTAAATCAATTTTAGAAAACACACAAGAACCATGCAGCTCATCTAACATATCATCTAAACGAGGGATAGGATGACTATACTTTACCGTTATGTTGTTGATGGCTCGACAATCAACACACACATTCTCCACGTCCCATCCTTCTTAGGTACTAACAATACTGGAACTGCACATGGACTAATACTTTCTCTCACGTACCCCTTTTCCATCAGTTCACTAACCTACCTTTGAAGTTCCTTCGTCTCCTCTGGATTACTCCTGTAGGCTGGTCGATTTGGAATAGTTGCACCGGGCACAAAATCAATTTAATGCTCAATCCCTCAGATTGGAGGTAAGCCATGGGGTGTTTCCTCGGGAAAGACATCCTCGTAATCCTGCAAAAGAGTCACAATAGAACTAGGCAAAGAGGGGTTAAGTTCGTTAGTGTTCAAAAATGCCTCCTTGTATATAAGTACAAGTATAGGCTGATTTGAAAACAACGCTCTTTTCATCTCACTCGCTTTTGCATAGAAATTCTTTTGTTTTCCCTCTTTTTTTCTCTCAATGACTTCATTTTCTTTTCTTTTTCTCTCTCAATCTTCTCGATCTCTCTCTTTTTTTCTCTCTTTTTCTCTTGATCACTCTCTTTTTGCATCCTCACATGATCCTCATAAACCTGTTTTGGTGTCAATGGAACAAGAGTGATTGGTTTTTGATTGAATACAAAGGAGTATATGTTGGTGAATCCATCATGCTTGACTCGTCGATCGAATTGCCATGGTCGGCCCAACAGTAGATGTCCTGCTTGCATCGGGACTACATCACACCAAACTTCATCTTCATATTTTCTGATGCGGAAAGAAACCATCACCTGTTTAGTAACTCTTATTTCTCCGGAATCATTGAGCCATTGCAATTTGTAAGGCCGGGGGTGTGTAATTGTTGGCAGCCCTAATTTCTCCACCATTGTAGTGCTAGCAACATTTGTATAACTACCTCCATCAATAATCACACTACACACCTTGTTTTGTACATGGCATCGAGTATGAAAGATATTTTCTCGCTGCACCTCTTCCTCTTCTTTAGCTTGCATATTCAAAGCCCTCCTTGTTACCAACAAATCACCATGAACTGCGTACTCCTCACAACTCACATCCTCCAATGGTGGCATAGAGTCGGTATCGCCTTCATCCTCGGTCTCAATTTCACCATCATCTCGCAACACCATAACCCTTTTGTTCGGACATTGGCTCGCTATATGACCCCTGCCTTGGCATTTAAAATACTTGATATCACGATTTTGAGTGTTGGAAGAATCGGATTTTCCTTAATTCCCATGGCTAGTCCTTTCTTGCATTTGTTCAGTTTTGGGCTTAGCCGTGACTTGCTTCTCTTCCTTTTATACGAAACTCGGCATCCAAGAAGAACTCGAGGTAGGATTACGTCGTGCGTTGCTGCCCCCCCTCTTGAGTTGGCGCTCAATCTTGACAGCCATGTGTACCATATCTTCAAGTTCCACATAATGCTGCAATTCTACCAAATTGGAAATTTCTCAATTCAATCCACCCAAAAATCTAGCCATAGTTGACTCCCGGTCCTCCTCTACATTTGCTCGGATCATAGCCATTTCCATTTCCTGATAATAATCATCTACACTCCTGGTACCTTGTCTAAGGCCTTGCAATTTCTGGTACAACTCCCGGTAGTAATGACTCGGCACAAATCACCTCCTCATTACAGTTTTCATTTCTTCCCAGGTCTCAATGGGTGGATCTCTATTTCTTCTCCTGTTTAACACCAATTGATCCCACCAAACAATAGTAGTCAGAAAACTCAATGGCTGCAAGTTTGACCTTTTTAAGCTCAGAATAGTTATGACAATCAAACACCAATTCCATCTTCCTTTCCCATTCAAGATAAACCTCTGGATCGTTTTTACCTTGAAATGACGGAATCTGCATCTTAATACTACCCAAATTGTTATCTTCCTGATTCCTAGCTTCTCTAAATCGCCCACCATTTCTCCTATTGTTGATAATTGGATCTCGATCATCTTCCTCACCAAACCCTTTCCCAAAGTATTCCTCCTCTTCATCTCCCACTCCCCTCGGATGAAATCTCTCCCTTCTTTGTGCATTAGGAGCAATTCGTGGCTGCCCCCGTTGTGTCCCCTCTTCTACCCTATCCAACCTATCATGCAACTGCTCTAGTTCTGCCCTCATCATCCGTCTCATTTCCCCCATTAAAGCTTGGATTTGCAGATTTGGAACAACAGGTTGTTGAACTTCGTCATTTGTGCCTCTTTCTTGATTTTTTTCCATGCTTTATGCAAGAATGGGTTAGAAAGAAAATTGAACAGATCCTCACTACACTCCCTTACGTGTTTCACTCAAGAATACAATTCACTCAATTTCTCTCGTGTTTCACTCAATAAATTTGGCTTTTACCCTCTAATGCGCTCACCACTCTTGCCTTTTTCCACTCGTAGTAATTCTCGCTTGGTTCTTATCGAGCTAATCGAACAAGAGTCAAATTTTCAGTGGCAATTCACAAAGGTTTATACCAAAGGAGATTTTCAATCAAGAGAATAACGATCTCAGAAAATTAGGTTCCAAAAGCACACGATACCAATTTTTTTCAAAAATTTTCCGCTGTGGAGTAAAGTTGGATTTGGACTCCCTAAAACATAAATAATGAGAACACGAATAAAAATTTTAAGTCGGGTTTTTAGTACTCTTTTTTTTTTCCGGATCATTTCTTTTTGTTTTTGATCCTTAGCTTTCTTTTTTTTTTTTGATCCTTAGCTTTCCTTATATATATATATATATATATCAAGCACCCGAATATTGACTGAGACACACAAAAACTAAAAAACTAAAATTCGGAAGCAAAGCTAAATTCGGACTCAAATCAAACAAGAAAAGGGAAACTAATATTAGGATTTACTGATCCTAAACAAAAGAAGACTCAAGAAAATTGGCAGTAAATAAATAAAGATAGCAAACCTCACTTAGAGCCAAGCTCTGATACCAACTGATATGAACCACGCCCACGAAGTGAAGGAACCCATACGAAATTTGACCCCAGATCGGTTCTCTAAGAAAAGGAATGGATGGAATGTGTTGACGCCACAAACAGTTGTGAAAGACTGTTTGATAAGTCGAAGGTTGAACGCCACAGATAAATCTGATAAGTTCAATTAGTTCTAAAAGAACCAAAGAGATTACTCTCACTTTTTATCTCAAAAATAGTCTACCTTTTTCCATTACTAGAAACAGAAATATATAGTGGGTTGGAACATCCCTCCAACCATAAGATTTAAATGCAAAGTTGGTTGGAAAGAAATAAATGCAAGTAGTTGGAACATCCTTCCAACCATAGGATTAAATACCAACTCGATTTCTTAGCATACCTAATACAAAAGACCACTTTAACTTATCAAAAGGTTGGAAATATACATAAACTCCCAACTAACAGTCATAATGATCAAACTCAACCAAGTCCCTTGTGGCCGAGTGGTAAGCTTCTTGGGTGTACTACCCAAGAGGTTTAGTGTTCGAGTCATGGGGGGCGTGGCCACTGGAGTATTCACCCAGCGCCTCCAGGCCTCGGGGGATTAGTCGAGGTGCGCGCAAGCTAGCCCGGACACCCTTGATTACCAAAAAAATAATAATAATAATGATCAAACTCTCAACTACCTAACCAACTTATTTGATGAAATTGGTCCAAATCAGCCCTCATTATCACAAGCATATATTAGGTTAATGAATTCTTTTCTCCTATTTGGGCCACTCTTGGAAATCATAGATTCAGCCCAACTTTCTCGGATCAGCCCAATAAGTGCTTCTTTGAACCTTTTAGCCCTTGCCCTTGTGATTGGCCCAACTCGAACATGTAATGGATCCTTTAGTGCCCCTTGTTCCGTATCACCTCTAATAGAGATGATCAAGAGGCCAGAGATCAAACTCCACGTACCGAAGCCCAATTTCAAAAACTCCAGGACTCTAATGAAATCCTCAAGAGGAGGATCCATGCTCCAGATAACAATGACCTTATATCAGCCCAATCCCTGATTCGGCAACTCCAAACTGAACTACAAAGTTTAAAATCTACTAATAAATCCCCATGTTCCCCTTTTGTACATGGAGGTTCACATAACCAGCAGATTGGGCAAGGGTCCCCTTCCAACAAATCTAAAGTTCCTGATGCTGTTGGGAAACTCAAAGCTAAGAGAACTAGGTCTAGATCTTATGTTTGGCAAGAAATAAAAGGTGGATCCTTTTCTGATTCAGATTTATCCAAATGTCAATCTTTGATTGAATGCAGGAAATACTCCGAATCTGATGTTGATAGTAGTAAAGAACTCAAAGAGGCAGCTGGGTTTGATCTTAAAAATGGACAATGCTCAATGCCCAAGGTGTTTCTGTCAAGTGCTTCACACGCTCATACCAACTTAGCTCTGCCTCACGTGCCTATTACTAATGGCTCTTTTTCTGATAAAGGGTAGCACATGGGAGGGTCTGCTCTTGCCCCAAAATCCGGATCTATGTCTGCTTTTCACATCCTTGCTAATCATGCGCAAGCTAATGGGCCTCGGGTTGATTTGAATAGTGAGAATGGGAAACAAGTTGGCTGTAATTTAAATAATTTCAATATTGCATATACTAATATGCTAGTGGATAGTGGGTCCCAAGGTACCAATGATCAAAAGGAAGTTGCTGCTCCTCCTCCCAAAGCTGACCAACAGCACATGGGTCTTGACCACTTTTTCAAAAATTCAGGCAGCTTGGTCCCCACTAAGCATTTAAATGCTAATTGTAAACCTTCCTTTTCGGATTTGAGTTTCAACAATCACCACGTGGCTGACCATTCTCCTCTTATTGAACCCCACCAGGTTGGTCATATTCACCCTATGTGCACTAATTTAAATCAAAACAGCACCCCCGTGGCTTCTTCCTTTGCCCATCCTACCCCAAGATGTGAGACTACCCTCCCAATTTTGCAAAAGAGTGATTTAAACAAAATTTCCTCTACCAAATTTTCTTATCTTGGTAACACCAAACCAGTTCTACAAAACCAAACCCAGATCCCAAGTTGGGCTTCTATTTTACAACCTAAAATTGCCTCAAATTTTAAAGTGAATTACATCCAGCCAAATATAGAGAATAACCATATCAAGGTACGTTTGACCAAAGATATGGCTGAGGAAGGCAGCAGAGCTTGGGATACCACTTTGGTAGGGTATTTTATTGGGAAAAACCTACCTTACACTCTGGTTAAAAACTCTACTGCAAGACTTTGGGAGAATTTGGGTCTCCAGGATATGCTAGCAACTGATTCAGGCTACTTTTTTTTCAAGTTTAATTCTAGAGATGATAGTGTTGCCATACTAGAAGGGGGACCTTGGCATGTTGCTGGACAACCAATAATTCTGAGTAATTGGCAGCATGGCTTGGAATTAGCTAAAGAGGCCCAATCCACTATACCAATATGGGTCAATGTTTATAACATTCCCCTTGAATACTGGAATGCAGAAGGTTTCAGTCGCATTGCTAGTGCAATTGTTAGACCATTACATGTTCACAGAATGACTGCTTCATGCCAAAGGATCTCTTTTGCCAGAATTTGTGTTGAAGTTAATGCTGAAAATGAATTGGTCAAAGATTTTGATATAGAGGCTGAAGATCCTATTAGTGGGGAAATCAAAACTATTACTCTATAGGTGGAGTACCAATGGAGTCCGATTAGGTGTGCCAAATGCAGGAAATTTGGGCATGATTGCTCTAAAATACCTAAGCCCACTACTAAGGCTCAATAAGCTCCTGTTAACCAGATCCAACAAGCAAAATCCACAAATGAAGGCCAATGGTTTTTGAAAAAGAATGGGAAAGTAGTTTTTGATCAAGCTCTAGAAGCTCCTTCAACCTCTAATGCCCAAAAGGGAGAATCATTAACTAGCTCTAATTATGCAATTGGCAACTCTCTATCTGAACTGCATTATGATAACATCCCTAATAACCCCTCACAGTTGGGAAAATTTGTTATGGATCCTTGCATGGCTCATAAGGAAGTCCACACTCCTAGTGTGGTCTCCCAAATTGTTGTTATGATGGGTCTAGCCCATCCGCGGTTGTGCCTGTTGTAGGTAACCTCAACAACTCTTTCTCAGCGTTGGAAGAAATTGAATCAGTAGTAGACAACACCATCCAACCAATTGATGAACTCAAAAGTGGTACTGCTACTAGTGTTGATACAAGGAATGATATGTTGGACACTATGAAAGAAAATAGAAGCTCATTTTTTGAAAACCAAGATTTGATGAAGACTGGTACTAGCAAATCCCTTACTTTGGAACCTACTATAGGGCAAATTGGGTACTTTTTTTTTTTTTTTTTCGGAAAATGGGTTAATCGATTCCAAAAAAAGGGCCATACCCTAGGATAATACAATAAGCGCAAATATCAAGCTACGAGAGCCAGACCAAACATTTGAAAAGAAGAGCAACAAGCAAACAAACATAGCAACATGGAATGAACCAAAACACATGAGACAACCCAACCACCCAAAGCAAGGGCCTCCTCAGGATCGTTGTCGTCCCTTGGGCCGACTCCCGCTGAATTTCATCTTAGCTTCCTTCTTTTTCTGTCTGTTGGAGAGGGGACTACCCCTTGTGGGGGACCCGACCTCACTAGCTTGGCCAAAATCACCAACACAGTCATCAATGTCATCCACACTAAAGGGGAAAGTGGAATCCTCTCTAGTCTCACCTCGAGGAACATCTGTATGGTAAGAAGAGCTAGCTTCGGGACAAGATGTCCGGGCGGAGGGAGAAACAATGGTATCAACTTTGACAGGTTTAGGATCAGGATCTTCCAATAGCTGAGAAAGGGCATCAAATCGGTTACCCCTCGCAACCGGAGTTTCCGAGCCATTCATGCTTTTAGTACGGTCAGAAGTGTGGTCAACAACAGTCTTTTTTCCTCTATCTTTGCCTGAAACAACTTGCCAGGTCCCCTTATCCTTACCGTTCCTCTTGAGATGGTGGCAATCTGGATAGCTCAGACCTGGAGACGCAGTCTGAGAAAAATCATGACCAAACTGGGAGCACTTTTTGCATCGAACCGGGGTCCATTGATATTCCAAATTGATCTTTGTTCTAATAGTATTGCCAGTCTCCTCATCTTCTGCTTCAATATGGAAATCATTGAAGAATTCAAAATCAGCAGAAACTTCAATGCAAACACGAGCATAGGTTATACGCCTTCTACTTGTAGTAATGCGATCAACTCGGATTAGTTTCCCAATGAAACTAGAGATAAAACTGATTCCCTTCGGATTCCAGTATTCAAGTGGTATACCATAAAAGTTTACCCAGATTGGAATGTAGTGGATCTCCTCGTTTTCAAAGGAGAAATGTGGCTTCCACGGCCTAAGAAGGAGAGGTTGACCTGCCACAAACCATGGTCCTCCTTCTAAAATTGCATCCCTAGCTTCCGTACTAGAGAATGAAAAAACGAGCAAATTGGGTACGCTAATTCCTTTTTCCAGAATGCATCATCAAACTTGTCTAGTGATGAATCCAGTGAGGATGAAGAACAGGCAGTTCAAGTACCTCCATAAGAACTTCATCTGAGTTCCCCTTATACTAAGATCTCTCCAAGCCATTCAAATAAGCAGAAGAACAAAGCTAGAGGTTCTTCAGGTAAGAAAAAACGTTAATGATTATTAGTTGTTGGAATATTAGGGGGCTTAACCAGTCCGAAAAACAACATCAAATTTATAAGTTGGTGTTTACTCAAAACATCGATATTATGGATATTGTCGAAACTAAAGTGAGAATTCCTAATCAAGATCAAATTCAAAGGAAAATGCTTCCTACCTGGAACTTTGTTATGAAGAGCCAACCGGATTCTATTGATAGAATTTGGGTTGGTTGGAACCCAAACAAAGTCAACCATGTACTAGGCAACTTATCCATGTTAATATTGAATCTCTTGACCATACTATGAGATTTGTTGCCTCTTTTGTTTATGGTTCTAATACCATCCAAGGTAGGAGACCCCTTTGGTCTACCATGAGAAATATTGCGGCCACCATTGGTGATACTCCATGGATTAGTCTTGGGGACTTTAACTCAGTCCTCAACTCCTACAAAATATTTGATGGTAATCCAGGGAGAGACCAAGGGGCTAAGGAATTTAATGATCCTGTGAATGCCACTTGTCTTGTAGATCTTATATTTACAGGTGTCTACTTCTCTTGGAGCAACCGGCAATTTGACTCCATGTACTTCACTAAAAGGAAGCTTGACAGAGCTCTTATTAATCCTGGATGGCTGGACACTTTTCCTTTGGCCTTTGCTGAGTTCCTCCCCCCGAGTATCTCTGACCACGCTTCTATTATTGTTAATCTATCTCCCTCTATCAGTAAGAAAGGTAAACCTTTTAAATTCTATAATTATTGGACTAAATTGGAAAACTTTAATACTACTATCTGCACTGCTTGGACTAGGCACCTTGAAGGCACTTCCCAATTCCAATTATTCCATGCCTTAAAGAACCTCAAAGCTGATTTGAAAAAGCTAACTAAGAATTCCCTCAGTAAGGAGAAAATCATAGCTAACAAAGCTCGGGAAGAACTTTGGGCTTGCCAAAAAGATCTTGATGAAAACCCTACTGATACCTCCCTTAGAGCCCTTGAAAAAGAGCTTATGAGTGAATTCTTAAAAGCCATCTACATTGAAGAAGAGATAATTAGACAAAAATCTAGAATCCAATGGCTCGATGCAGGGGACAAGAACACTACTTATTTTCACAATTTAGTTTAAAAATCGAAGAAACCACAAAAGAATTGTGTCCCTTGTCAAACCCGATGCTAACAAAACCACTACTGAGGAGGGAGCTAAAGCCAAAGCGATAAGATATTTCAAATCCATGCTTGGCACCCCTGCCTCTAATCCCTATCTTGGAATAAATGAGTTGAGGAAAGTCATCCACAAGCGTATCCCTACTGATCTATATAACCTTATGGATGAAATTCCCAGTGCTGAGGATATTAAGGAAGCTATCTTTAGTATCCATAGTAACAAAGCTCCGGGTCATGATGGTTATAATGCTCATTTTTTTAAGAAAACTTGGACCATTACAGGACAGTTAGTGACTCAAGCTGTCAAAGAATTTTTCACTTCAGGCGAATTGTTAAAAGAATCTAATGCTACTCTTATAGCCCTCATCCCCAAGATTCCTAATCCTTCACGAATGAGTGAATTTAGGCCTATCGCATGCTGCAATACGTTCTATAAATGCATTTCTAAAATTTTATCCAAGAGGCTTCAAAACATTTTACCCACTCTTGTTGATAATGCTCAATCTGCTTTTATTAAAGGTAGGAAAATAAGTGACAATGTTCTTCTTGCCCAGGATCTCATGAGGGATTATCACAAGCCCTCTGGTCACCCTAGAGTTGCGGCCAAGGTTGACCTTATGACAGTGTTAGTTGGGAATTTTTACTTGATCTTCTTGATGTTCTTGGTTTTCCCCCCAAGATGCAAGGTTGGATTCGAGCTTGCATTACCAGTCCTAAATACTCTATTAATTATAATGGGGAATCTATTGGGTATTTTGAGGGAGCTAAGGGCCTTAGACAAGGTGACCCTATGTCTCCTTATCTGTTTGTTCTTGTCATGGATACTCTTAGTCAATTGATCCAATATAACATCCAAAATTCTGGACATTCACAACTACTGGGCTGGCATATTTATTCTCCCAAAAGGTCTTCTTAAAGATGTGGAGAAAATTCTGAGAAGATTCTTATGGTCTGGTGGTACAGAAAATTCTTATGGCTCTAAAGTTTCATGGGACATTGTCTGTTTTCCAAAAAATGAAGGTGGATTGGGCATCAAACCTTTAGTGGAAATGAATTTTGTTCTTAACCTCAAACATATTTGGAATCTCATTTCCACTTCAAACAACTCAAATTGGAAAAGATGGATACATATTTATATGTTAAAGGGTCAAAGTTTTTGGTATGTTAAACCTCCCTCACAATGTTCTTGGTATTGGAGGAAACTACTTAAACTTAGACCTACTGCTATATCCTTGATGCACTATAAGATTGGCAATGGATCTAGTACTTTTCTATGGCATGACCCTTGGCTGCCCTGTGGTTCTCTTTTTGCTAAGTATGGGCAATGGGTCATTTATGATTCTGTTATTCCTACTAACTCTAAAGTGGTTATTGTAGAAGGGAATGAATGGAATTGGCCCATTGCATCCTCTTGGGATTTGATTGAAATAAAAAATGCTACCTTGTTATCTCCTAATCCTTCCAATACTAATGATGTGGTGATTTGGAACCCTTCTCCAAATGGAGCCTATGTTACCTCTCACACTTGGGATTTCCTTAGAGAGGCACATCCTAAGGTTCCATGGGCACATCTGGTTTAGTTCCCTGGAAGCATACCTAGCCATAGTTTCATCGTCTGGATTGCTGCTCATCAGAAACTTTCAACCCAGGACAGGATATGGACCTTTACTCAAGGCCCCCTAGCTTGTGTTTTATGCAACAAAGACATGGACTCTCATGACCACCTTTTTTTTACTTGTGTTTTTTCTTCTCATATTTGGCAGGTGAGCAGGTTCAATTTGTTTGGATACCCCCTTGATTGGAGATCCATCATCAACTGGGCTGCAGCAAAATGGAAATAAAAAAAGCCCAAACATATCATGCCACGGATGTGCGTCGGTACCATGGTCTACACCATATGGAGAGAAAGGAATACTCGCATCTTCCAACAACAGAGCAAACCTAAAGATAAGATTATCAAGGACATTATATGTAGCATTCGGGATCAAATTCAGGTTAGGTGGCACAAGGATCCTAAAATCCGCGACTACTTATCCATATGGACTTGATGCTCCTTTGTATTGATTTGGTTGTAACAGTTGACTTGGTTGTTGATTGTAAAGTGTAGGGTTTTTTGTTTGTTTCCCCAGCTTTTGTGTTGTTTTGTGTTGAGTACTTGGTTGCTATTTCAGTACTCAAGGGGATGGCTTTTTATCTTGTGTAAACCATTTAGATAATTTTTATCCCCTCTTTTGCTCTTATTGTATATCCTGGGGTATGCCCCTTGTACATTTGTACTTTCTTTTGGATTAATTAACCAGTTTTCCGAAAAAAAAACATCCAAAATACTCCCCATTTTAAATACCATTGGAGATGTGAGAAACTCAAAATCTCACACCTTTGCTTTGTCGATGATCTCCTCTTATTTTTTTATGGTGATGCAAATTCTGCTATGATTATGACTAACTCTTTGAATCAGTTAAGACTTCACAGGCCTGCAAGCCAATGCTAGCAAAAGTTGCTTGTTTATTGCTGGAACGGAGGAAAATATGACCAATGCTATCTGTCAAAATCTCCCATTTTCCCTTGGATCTCTTCCATTGAAGTATCTAGGCGTTCCGTTGATCACCACTAAACTTAAAAAGGGAGATTGTGATGGTCTTATTCACAAAATCAGTTCTATGGATGGCTAAATTCCTTTCTTATACAGGCAGGCTGCAACTTATCCAATTTGTCCTTGCAGGAATACAAAATTATTGGAGTGCCATGTTTATTCTTCCCAAAAGTGTCTTAAAACATATTGATCGTTTAATGTGTAGATTCCTATGGACAGGTGGAACGGATAAGACTCATGGTGCCAAAGTAGCTTGGGATGTTGTCTGTCGGCCTAAGAAGGAAGGGGGACTTGGCCTTAAAAATCTCACACAATTGAATAATGTTTTAAATCTAAAACATATTTGGGCTATTTTTACTTCTAAAAGCTCCCTATGGGTAGACTGGATACATCATTACATGTTAAAAGGAAAAAGTTTTTGGGAAGTTAAGGCCCCATCCCCATGCTCTTGGTATTGGAAAAAACTCCTTAAACTAAGGTCCATGGCTAGACCTATGCTTAAGCATAAGATTGGTAATGGGTACCTTCCTATGGTATGATAATTGGCACCCTATGGGCCCAGTCCTTGATAGATTTGGAATATGTGTCCAATATGATGCCGCTCTCCCGCTAAATGCTAAAGTTTCCGATGTTATTGATGGTAGGGAATGGAATTGGCCCCCTACTAACACAATTGATTTAATGGAAATTAGAGGCCAATTACATTCTTTACCTTGTCCTTCAACATCTAGTGATGTGATTCAATGGTTACCTTATCCGAATAAGGTGTTTTCTTCTGCTAAAACTTGGGACCATGTCAGAACTCACTACCCCATTGTCCCTTGGTATCGCCTTGTTTGGTTCCCGGGGAACATCCCCCAGTATAGTTTTATTCTATGGTTGACTATCCTCCACAGGTTGTCCACACATGATAGAATCTACACATACACATCGGGGCCGCTAGCATGTGTCTTTTGCCATAAAAATTTGGAATCCCACGATCATTTATTTTTTAATTGCTCTTATACTTCTTTTGTCTGGCAGGGGGTCCTTACTAGGTTGGGAACCTTATCTGTAGCCTCCTCATGGAATGATCTGGTGGCTTGGGCAGTGGAAGGGGAAAACTCATAGGCACATTATTCCAAAAATGTGCCTAGGATTGGTTACTTATAGCATTTGGAAAGAAAGGAATGCTCGGAGCTTCAAATCTGAAGCAAAGACTAAGGAAAGACTATTTCTTTTTTTTTTTTGGTAATCGGGGGTGTCCGGGCCAGCTTGCGCGCACCTCGACTAATCTCCCGAGGCCTGGAGGCGCCGGGTGAATACTCCAGTGGCCACGCTCCACATGACTCGAACACTAAACCTCTTGGGTAGTACACCCAATAAGCTTACCACTCGGCCACAAGGAACATGGTTAGGAAAGACTATTTCAAGAGATCTGTCTCCACATATCCCAACAAATATAAGTGCAGTGGAAGAATGATCCTCACCTTCCCCAGTATATCAGGAGTTGGATATTTACCCCTTAGTGAAGTTAGTGAAGTTGTTTTGGTTGGAATTCCCTGTTAGCTTATGGACTCTTGATTTTGTTTGATCCTTGATCATTGATTTTAATTTTTGTTTGAGTTTCGGTCTCCTTTTAACCCATTCTTGTGCTTTGTCTGTTGCCTTTCCGTGCGCCTATTGTATATCCTGGGGTATGCCCCTTGAACATTTGTATTGCCCATTGGCTTTTTCTTTTTAATTACCCCTTTTTTCGAAAAAAAAAAAGTGCCTCTTTGAACTTCCTTGTCCGAGCCCTCGTAACTGGTCCAATTGGAATTTGAACTGGTTCCCTTGAAGACGTGCCATGATTTGCATAACCGATACGAACCCCGCCAACAATGTGACGAAACCCATAACACGATTAATGCCTCGGACTATTCTACTGTCATATTCAAATGGAAACCGCGACCCAACACCTATATCAGATGCGAACCTAGGTATAAAGGATGAAGATGCCATAATCAAGGATAGAAAACTCGATTGATAAATCCAGAGCAAATCTGATAAGTTCGAATAGTTCTTCAAAGAACCAAAGAAAAAACTCTCACAATATTAATAATGATCAAAACAACATATTACAAACCCTAAAATTGTTTAAATAGCTGAGGCTTACAGTAGGGCCCTATAAGCCTATGAAATATTATGCCCCAAAAAAAATTCGCCCAAAATTAAAATAAAACGAAACTGAAGGAATAAGGAAAGTTTCATAGTTGACATGCAAGCCTACAATTCAGAAATTTAAGCAATTAAGAAAAATGACAATCAAATTCTAATTTTAGGAAAACTAAAATTTGACTTCAATCTTGAACTGCTGGATTATTCTTCTAGAACTTGATTTAGATTGAGACATCTTTGTGGACCAAGCTCAATAGGCCTCCACGAATTTTCCTGAGACCAAACTTCTTGAATTAGCCCATTGAGTGCCTCTTTGAACTTCTTTGCCCAAGCCCTCGTAACTGGTCCAATTCGAATTTGAACTGGCTTCCCTTGAAGACGTGCCATGATTTACATAACATATACGAACCCCGCCAACAATGTGATGAACCACATAACACGATTAATGCCTCGGACCGTTCTACTGTCAAATTCAAATGGAAACCGCGACCCATCACCTATATCAGATGCGAACCTAGGTATAAAGGATGAAGACACCACAATCAGGATGGAAAACTCGATTGATAAATCCAGGTATGAACGCCACAGAGTAAATCTGATAAGTTCGAACAGTTCTTCAAAGAACCAAAGAGAAAACTCTCACAATATTATTAATGATCAAAACTGCATATTACAAACCCTAAAACTGTTTAAATAACTGAGGCTTACAGTAGGGCCCTATAAGCCTAAGAAATATAATGCCCCAAAATATATTCACCCAAAATTAAAATAAAACGAAACAAAAGGAATAAGGAAAGTTCCATAGTTGGCATGCAAGCCTACAATTCAGCAATTTAAGCAATTAAGAAAAATAGACAATCAAATTCTGATTTTAGGAAATCTAAAATTTGACTTCAATCTTGAACTGCTAGATTATTTTTCTATAACTGGAATTAGATTAAGACATCTTTGAGGACCAAGCTCAATAGGTCTCCAAGAATTTTACTGAGACCAAACTTCTTGAATTAGCCCATTAAGTTCCTCTCTTTAACTTCCTTGCCCGAGCCCTCGTAACTGGTCCAATTGGAATTTGAACTGGTTTCCTTGAAGACGTGCCATGAATTGCATAACTGATACAAACCCCGCCAATAATGTGACGAAACCCATAACACGATTAATGCCTCGGACCGTTCTACTGTCATATTCAAATGGAAACCGCGACCCAACACCTATATCAGATGCGAACCTAGGTATAAAGGATGAAGATGCCACAATCAAGGATGGAAAACTCGATTGATAAGTCCAGGTATGAACACCACAGAGTAAATCTGATAAATTCGAATAGTTCTTCAATGAACCAAAGAAAAATCTCTCACAATATTATTAATGATCAAAACAGCATATTACAAACCCTAAAATTGTTTAAATAGCTGAGGCTTACAGAAGGGCCCTATAAGCCTACGAAATATTATGCCCCAAAACAAATTCGCCCAAAATTAAAATAAAACGAAACCGAAGGAATAAGGAAAGTTCCATAGTTGGCATGCAAGACTACAATTCAGCAATTTAAGCAATTAAGAAAAATGACAATTAAATTCTAATTTTAGGAAAACTAAAATTTGACTTCAATCTTGAACTCCTGGATTATTCTTCTAGAACTTAAATTAGATTGAGACATCTTTGTGGACCAAGCTCAATAGGCCTCCAAGAATTTTCCTGAGACCAAACTTCTAGAATTAGCCCATTAACTGCCTCTTTGAACATCTTTGCCCAAGCCCTCGTAACTGGTCCAATTCGAATTTGAACTGGTTCCCTTGAAGAGGTGCCATGATTTGCATAACCGATACGAACCCCGCCAATAATGTGACGAAACACGTAACACGATTAATGCCTCGGACCGTTCTACTGTCAGATTCAAATGGAAACCGCGACCCAACACCTATATCAGATGTGAACCCTTGTATAAAGGATGAAGACGCCACAATCAAATGGAAAACTCGATTGATAAGTCCAGGTATGACCGCCATTGAGTAAATCTAATAAGTTCGAATAGTTCTTCAAAGAACCAAAGAGAAAACTCTCACAATATTATTAATGATCAAAACTTCATAATACAAATCCTAAAACTGTTTAAATAGCTGAGGCTTATAGTTGGGCCCAATAAGCCTACGAAATATTATGCCCCCATAATAAATTCGCCCAAAATTAAAATAAAACAAAACTGAAGGAATAAGGAAAGTTCCAAAGTTAGCGTGCAAGCCTACAACTTAGCAATATAAGCAATTAAGAAAAAAAGACAATCAAATTCTGATTTTAGGAAATCAAAATTTTGACATCATTCTTGAACTGCTGGATTATTCTTCTAGAACTTGAATTAGATTGAGACATCTTTGTGGACCAAGCTCAATAGGCCTCCACGAATTTTCCTGATACCAAACTTCTTGAATTAGCCCAATGAGTGCCTCTTTGAACTTCTTTGCCCGAGCCCTCATAACTGGTCCAATTGGAATTTGAACTGGTTTCCTTGAAGAGGTGCCATGATTTGCAAAACTGATACAAAACCCACCAACAATGTGATGAAACCTGTAGCACGATAAATGCCTAGGCCCGTTCTACTGTCAGATTCAAATAGAAACCGCTACCCAACACCTATATTAGATGCGAACCTAGGTATAAAGGATGAAGACACCACAATCAGGATGGAAAACTCGATTGATAAGTCCATGTATGAACGCCATAGAGTAAATCTGATAAGTTCGAACAGTTCTTCAAAGAAACAAAGAGAAAACTCTCTCAATATTATTAATGATCAAAACTGCATATTACAAACCCAAAAACTGTTTAAATAGCTGAGGCTTACAGTAGGGCCCTATAAGGCTAAGAAATATATGCCCCAAAATAAATTCACCCAAAATTAAAATAAAACGAAACTAAAGGAATACGGAAAGTTCCATAGTTGGCATGCAAGCCTACAATTCAGCAATTTAAGCAATTAAGAAAAAAAGACAATCAAATTCTGATTTTAGGAAATCTAAAATTTGACTTCAACCTTGAACTGCTGAATTATTCTGCTAGAACTTGAATTAGATTGAGACATCTTTGTGGACCAAGCTCAATAGGCCTCCACGAATTTTCCTGATACCAAACTTATTAAATTAGCCCAATGAGTGCCTCTTTGAACTTCTTTGCCCAAGCCCTCGTAACTGGTCCAATTGGAATTTGAACTGGTTCGCTTGAAGACGTGCCATGATTTGCATAACTGATATGAACCCCGCCAACAATGTGATGAAAACCGTAACACGATTAATGCCTCGGACAGTTCTACTGTCAGATTCAAATGGAAACCGCTACCTAACACCTATATATGATGCGAACCTAGGTATAAAGGATGAAGACACCACAATCAGGATGGAAAACTCGAATGATAAGTCCATGTATGAACTCCATAGAGTAAATCTGATAAGTTCAAACAGTTCATCAAAGAACCAAAGAGAAAACTCTCACAATATTATTAATGATCAAAACTGCATATTACAAATCCTAAAACTGTTTAAATAGTTGAGGCTTACAGTAGGGCCCTATAAGCCTAAGAAATATAATGCCCCAAAATGCATTAACCCAAAATTAAAATAAGACGAAACTTAAGGAATAAGGAAAGTTCCGTAGTTGGCATGCAAGCCTACAATTCATCAATTTAAGCAATTAAGAAAAAAAGACAATCAAATTCTGATTTTAGGAAATCTAAAATTTGACTTCAACCTTGAACTGCTGAATTATTCTTCTAGAACTTGAATTAGATTGAGACATCTTTGTGGACCAAGCTCAATAGGCCTCCACGAATTTTCCTGATACCAAACTTCTTGAATTAGCCCAATGAGTGCCTCTTTAAACTTCTTTGCCCGAGCCCTCGTAACTGGTCCAATTGGAATTTGAACTGGTTCGCTTGAAGACGTGCCATGATTTGCATAACTGATACGAACCCCGCCAACAATGTGATGAAACCCGTAACACGATTAATGCCTCGGACCGTTCTACTGTCAGATTCAAATGGAAACCGCTACCCAACACCTATATCAGATGCCAACCTAGGTATAAAGGATGAAGACACCACAATCAGGATGGAATACTCGAATGATAAGTCCAGGTATGAACGCCACAGAGTAAATCTGATAGGTTCGAAGAGTTCTTCAAAGAACCAAAGAGAAAACTCTCACAAAATTATTAATGATCAAAACTGCATATTACAAACCCTAAAACTGTTTAAATAGCTGAGGCTTACAGTAGGGCCCTATAAGCCTAAGAAATATAATGCCCCAAAATGCATTCACCCAAAATTAAAATAAAACGAAACTAAAGGAATAAGGAAAGTTCCGTAGTTGGCATGCAAGCCTACAATTCAGCAATTTAAGAAATTAAGAAAAAAAGACAATCAAATTCTGATTTTAGGAAAACTAAAATTTGACTTAAATCTTGAACTGCTCGATTATTCTTCTAAAACTTGAATTAGATTGAGACATCTTTGAGGACCAAGCTCAATAGGCCTCGAAGAACTTTCCCGAGACCAAACTTCTTGAATTAGCCCATTAAGTGCCTCTTTGAACTTCCACGCCCGAGACCTCGTAACTGGTCCAACAGGAATTTGAACTGGTTCCCTTGAAGACGTGCCATGATTTGCATAACTAATACGAACCCCGCCGATAATGTGACGAAACCCGTAACACGATTAATGCCTCGGACCGTTCTACTGTCAGATTCAAATGGAAACCGCTACCCAACACCTATATCAGATGCGAACCCTTGTATAAAGGACGAAGACGCCACAATCTGGATGGAAAACTCGAAAGATAAGTCCAGGTATGAACGCCACAGAGTAAATCTGATAAGTTCGAACAGTTCTTCAAAGAACCAAATGAAAACTCTAACATATTATTAATGATCAAAACTGCATATTACAAACCCTAAAACTGTTTAAATAGCTGAGGCTTATAGTAGGGCCCTATAAGCTTACGAAATATTATGCCCCATAAAAAATTCACCCAAAATTAAAATAAATCAAAACCGAAGGAATAAGGAAAGTTCCGTAGTTGGCATGCAAGACTACAATTCAGCAATTTAAGCAATTAAAAAAAATGACAATCAAATTCTAATTTTGGGAAAACTAAAATTTGACTTCAATCTTTGAACAGCTGGATTATTCTTCTAAAACATGAATTAGATTGAGACATCTTTGTGGACCATGCTCAATAGGCCTCCACGAATTTTCCTGAGACCAAACTTCTTGAATTAGTCCATTGAGTGCCACTTTGAACTTCTTTGCCCAAGCCCTCGTAACTGGTCCAATTTGAATTTGAACTGGTTCCCTTGAAGAAGTGCCATGATTTGCATAACCGATACGAACCCCGCCAATAATGTGACGAAACCCATAACACGATTAATGCCTCGGACCGTTCTACTGTCAGATTCAAATGGAAACAGCGACCCAACACCTATATCAGATGTGAACCCTTGTATAAAGGACGAAGACGCCACAATCAAGGTTGGAAAACTCAATTGAAAAGTCTAGGTATGAACGCCCCAGAGTAAATCTGATAAGTTCGAATAGTTCTTCAAAGAACCAAAGAGAAAACTCTCACAATATTATTAATGATGAAAACTGCATATTACAAACCCTAAAACTGTTTAAATAGCAGAGGCTTATAGTTGGGCCCTATAAGCCTACGAAATATAATGCCCCAAAATAAATTCACCCAAAATTAAAATAAAACAAAACAAAAGGCATGAGGTAAGTTCAATAGTTGGCATGCAAGCCTACAATTCAGCAATTTAAGCAATTAAGAAAAAAAGACAGTCAAATTCTGATTTTAGGAAAACTAAAATTTGACTTAATCTTGAACTACTCGATTATTCTTCTAGAACTTCAATTAGATCGAGACATCTTTGTGGACCAACCTCAATAGGCCTCCACGAATTTTCCTGAGACCAAACTTCTTGATTTAGCCCATTGGGTGCCTCTTTGAACTTCTTTTCCCAAGCCCTCGTAACTGGTCCAATTGGAATTTGAACTGGTTTCCTTGAAGACGTGCCATGATTTGCATAACTGATACAAACCCCGCCAACAATGTGACAAAACCTGTATCACGATTAATACTTCGGACCGTTTTATTGTCAGATTCAAATAGAAACCGCTACCCAACACCTCTATCAGATGCGAACCTAGGTATAAAGGATGAAGACCCCACAATCAGGATGGAAAACTCGAAAGATAAGTCTAGGTATGAACGCCACAGAGTAAATCTGAAAAGTTTGAATAGTTCTTCAAAGAAACAAAGAGAAAACTCTCACAATATTATTAATGATCAAAACTGCATATCACAAATCCAAAAACTGTTTAAATAGCTGAGGCTTACAGTTGGGCCCTATAAGCCTACGAAATATAATGCCCCAAAATAAATTCACCCAAAATTAAAATAAAACAAAACAAAAGGCATAATGTAAGTTCCATAGTTGGCATGCAAGACTACAATTCAGCAATTTAAGCAATTAAGAAAAAAAGACAGTCAAATTCTGATTTTAGGAAAACTAAAATTTGACTTAATCTTGAACTGCTGGATTATTCTTCTAGAACTTGAATTAGATTGAGACATCTTTGTGGACCAAGCTCAATAGGCCTCCACGAATTTTCCTGATACCAAACTTCTTGAATTATCACATTGAGTGCCTCTTTGAACTTCTTTGCCCGAGCCCTCATAACTGGTCCAATTGGAATTTGAACTGGTTTCCTTGAAGACGTGCCATGATTTGCATAACTGATACGAACCCCGCCAACAATGTGACGAAACCCGTAACACGATTAATACATCGGACCGTTCTATTGTCAGATTTAAATAGAAACCGCTACCCAACACCTCTATCTGATGCGAACCTAGGCATAAAGGATGAAGACACCACAATCAGGATTGAAAACTCGATTGATAAGTTCAGGTATGAACGCCACAGAGTAAATCTGATAAGTTCGAATAGTTGTTCAAAGAACTAAAGAGAAAACTCTCACAATTTTATTAATGATGAAAACTGCATATTACAAACCCCAAAACTGTTTAAATAGCGGAGGCTTACAGTTGGGCCCTATAAGCCTACGAAATATAATGCCCCAAAATAAATTCACCCAAAATTAAAATGAAACGAAACAAAAGGCATAAGGTAAGTTCCATAGTTGGCATGCAAGCCTACAATTCAGCAATTTAAGCAATTAAGAAAAAAAGACAGTCAAATTCTGATTTTAGGAAAACTAAAATTTGACTTAATCTTGAAGTACTCGATTATTCTTCTAGAACTTGAATTAGATCGAGACATCTTTGTGGACCAACCTCAATAGGCCTCCACGAATTTTCCTGATACCAAACTTCTTGAATTAGCCCATTGAGTGCCTCTTTGAACTTCTTTGCCCAAGCCCTCGTAACTGGTCCAATTGGAATTTGAACTGGTTTCCTTGAAGACGTGCCATGATTTGCATAACTGATACGAACCCCGCCGATAATGTGACGAAACCCGTAACACGATTAATGCCTCGGACCGTTCTACTGTCAGATTCAAATGGAAACCACTACCCAACACCTATATCAGATGCGAACCCTTGTATAAAGGACGAAGACGCCACAATCTGGATGGAAAACTTGAAAAATAAGTCCAGGTATGAACGCCACAGAGTAAATCTGATAAGTTCGAACAGTTCTTCAAAGAACCAAATGAAAACTCTAACAATATTATTAATGATCAAAACTGCATATTACAAACCCTAAAACTGTTTAAATAGCTGAGGCTTATAGTAGGGCCCTATAAGGTTACGAAATATTTTGCCCTATAAAAAATTCACCCAAAATTAAAATAAATCTAAACCGATGGAATAAGGAAAGTTCCGTAGTTGGCATGCAAGACTACAATTCAGAAATTTAAGCAATTAAGAAAAATGACAATCAAATTCTAATTTTGGGAAAACTAAAATTTGACTTCAATCTTGAACAGCTGGATTATTCTTTTAAAACATGAATTAGATTGAGACATCTTTGTGGACCAAGCTCAATAGGCCTCCACGAATTTTCCTGAGACCAAACTTCTTGAATTAGTCCATTGAGTGCCACTTTGAACTTCTTTGTCCAAGCCCTCGCAACTAGTCCAATTCGAATTTGAACTGGTTCCCTTGAAGAGGTGCCATGATTTGCATAACCGATACGAACCCTGCCAATAATGTGACGAAACCCATAACACGATTAATGCCTCGTACCGTTCTACTGTCAGATTCAAATGGAAACCGCGACCCAACACCTATATCAGATGCGAACGCTTGTATAAAGGACGAAGACGCCACAATCAAGGTTGGAAAACTCAATTGATAAGTCTAGGTATGAACGCCACAGAGTAAATCTGATTAGTTCGAATAGTTCTTCAAAGAACCAAAGAGAAAACTCTCATAATATTATTAATGATGAAAACTGCATATTACAAACCCTAAAACTGTTTAAATAGCGGAGGCTAACAGTTGGGCCCTATAAGCCTACGAAATATAATGCCCCAAAATAAATTCACCCAAAATTAAAATAAAACGAAACAAAAGGCATAAGGTAAGTTCCATAGTTGGCATGCAAGCCTATAATTCAGCAATTTAAGCAATTAAGAAAAAAAGACAGTCAAATTCTGATTTTAGGAAACCTAAAACTTGACTTAATCTTGAACTACTCGATTATTCTTCTAGAACTTGAATTAAATTGAGACATCTTTGTGGACCAACCTCAATAGGCCTCCACAAATTTTCCTGATACCAAATTTTTTGAATTAGCCCATTGAGTGCCTCTTTGAACTTCTTTGTCCGAACCCTCGTAACTGGTCCAATTGGAATTTGAACTGGTTTCCTTGAAGACGTGCCATGATTTGCATAACTGATACGAACCCCGCCAACAATGTGACGAAACCCGTAACACGATTAATACCTCGGACAGTTCTACAGTCAGATTCAAATAGAAACCGCTACACAACACCTCTATCAGATGCGAACCTAGGCATAAAGGATGAAGACACCACAATCAGGATTGAAAACTCGATTGATAAGTTCAGGTATGAACGCCACAGAGTAAATCTGATAAGTTCGAATAGTTCTTTAGAGAACCAAAGAGAAAACTCTCACAATATTATTAATGATGAAAACTGCATATTACAAACCCTAAAACTGTTTAAATAGCGGAGGCTTATAGTTGGGCCCTATAAGCCTACGAAATATAATGCCCCAAAATAAATTCTCCCAAAATTAAAAAAAAACGAAACAAAAGGCATGAGGTAAGTTCAATAGTTGGCATGCAAGCCTACAATTCAGCAATTTAAGCAATTAAGAAAAAAAGACAGTCAAATTCTGAGCTACTCGATTATTCTTCTAGAACTTGAATTAGATCGAGACATCTTTTTGGACCAACCTCAATAGGCCTCCACGAATTTTCCTGAGACCAAACTTCTTGATTTAGCCCATTGGGTGCCTCTTTGAACTTCTTTGCCCAAGCCCTCGTAACTGGTCCAATTGGAATTTGAACTGGTTTCCTTGAAGACGTGCCATGATTTGCATAACTGATACGAACCCCGCCAACAATGTGACGAAACTAGTAACACGATTAATACCTCAGACCGTTCTATTGTCAGATTCAAATAGAAACTGCTACCCAACACCTCTATCAGATGCGAACCTAGGTATAAAGGATGAAGACACCACAATCAGGATGGAAAACTCGATTGATAAGTTCAGGTATGAACGCCACAGAGTAAATCTGATAAGTTCGAATATTTCTTCAAAGAACCAAAGAGAAAACTCTCACAATATTATTAATGATGAAAACTGCATATTACAAACCGTAAAACTGTTTAAATAGCGGAGGCTTGTAGTTGGGCCCTATAAGCCTACGAAATATAATGCACCAAAATAAATTCACCCAAAATTAAAATAAAACGAAACAAAAGGCATAAGGTAAGTTCCATAGTTGGCATGCAAGCCTACAATTCAGCAATTTAAGCAATTAAGAAAAAAAGACAGTCAAATTCTGATTTTTGGAAACCTAAAACTTGACTTAATCTTGAACTACTCGATTATTCTTCTAGAACTTGAATTAGATTGAGACATCTTTGTGGACCAACCTCAATACGCCTCCACGAATTTTCCTGATACCAAACTTCTTGAATTAGCCCATTGAGTTCCTCTTTGAACTTCTTTGTCTGAGCCCTCGTAACTGGTCCAATTGGAATTTGAACTGGTTTCCTTGAAGACGTGCCATGATTTGCATAACTGATACGAACCCCGCCAACAATGTGACGAAACCCGTAACACGATTAATACCTCGGACCGTTCTACAGTCAGATTTAAATAGAAACCGCTACCCAACATCTCTATCAGATGCGAACCTAGGCATAAAGGATGAAGACACCACAATCAGGATTGAAAACTCGATTGATAAGTTCAGGTATGAACGCCACAGAGTAAATCTGATAAGTTCGAATAGTTCTTCAAAGAACCAAAAAGAAAACTCTCACAATATTATTAATGATGAAAACTGCATATTACAAACCCTAAAACTGTTTAAATAGCGGAGGCTTACAGTTGGGCCCTATAAGCCTACGAAATATAATGCCCCAAAATAAATTCACCCAAAATTAAAATAAAACGAAACAAAAGGCATAAGGTAAGTTCCATAGTTGGCATGCAAGCCTACAATTCAGCAATTTAAGCAATTAAGAAAAAAAGACAGTCAAATTCTGATTTTAGGAAAACTAAAATTTGACTTAATCTTGAAGTACTCGATTATTCTTCTAGAACTTGAATTAGATCGAGACATCTTTGTGGACCAACCTCAATAGGCCTCCACGAATTTTCCTGATACCAAACTTCATGAATTAGCCCATTGAGTGCCTCTTTGAACTTTTTTCCCCAAGCCCTCGTAAATGGTCCAATTGGAATTTGAACAGGTTTCCTTGAAGACGTGCCATGATTTGCATAACTAATACGAACCCCGCCAACAATGTGACAAAACCCGTAACACGATTAATACATCGGACCGTTCTATTGTCAGATTCAAATAGAAACCGCTACCCAACACCTCTATCAGATGCGAACCTAGGTATAAAGGATGAAGACACCACAATCAGGATGGAAAACTCGATTGATAAGTTCAGGTATGAACGCCACAGAGTAAATCTGATAAGTTCGAATAGTTCTTCAAAGAACCAAAGAGAAAACTCTCACAATATTATTAATGATGAAAACTGCATATTACAAACCGTAAAACTGTTTAAATAGCGGAGGCTTGTAGTTGGGCCCTATAAGCCTACGAAATATAATGCCCCAAAATAAATCCACCCAAAATTAAAATAAAACGAAACAAAAGGCATAAGGTAAGTTCCATAGTTGGCATGCAAGCCTATAATTCAGCAATTTAAGCAATTAAGAAAAAAAGACAGTCAAATTCTGATTTTATGAAACCTAAAACTTGACTTAATCTTGAACTACTCGATCATTCTTCTAGAACTTGAATTAGATTGAGACATCTTTGTGGACCAACCTCAATAGGCCTTCACGGATTTTCCTGATACCAAACTTCTTGAATTAGCCCATTGAGTGCCTCTTTGAACTTCTTTGCCCAAGCCCTCGTAACTGGTCCAATTGGAATTTGAACAGGTTTCCTTGAAGACGTGCCATGATTTGCATAACTAATACGAACCACTCCAACAATGTGACAAAACCCGTAACACGATTAATACATCGGACCGTTCTATTGTCAGATTCAAATAGAAACCGCTACCCAATACCTCTATCAGTTGCGAACCTAGGTATAACGGATGAAGACACCACAATCAGGATGGAAAACTCGATTGATAAGTTTAGGTATGAACTCCACAGAGTAAATCTGATAAGTTCGAATAGTTCTTCAAAGAACCAAAGAGAAAACTCTCACAATATTATTAATGATGAAAACTGCATATTACAAACCCTAAAACTGTTTAAATAGCGGAGGCTTATAGTTGGGCCCTATAAGCCTACGAAATATAATGCCCCAAAATAAATTCACCCAAAATTAAAATAAAACGAAACAAAAGACATGAGGTAAGTTCAATAGTTGGCATGCAAGCCTACAATTCAGCAATTTAAGCAATTAAGGAAAAAAGACAGTCAAATTCTGATTTTAGGAAAAATAAATTTGACTTAATCTTGAACTACTCGATTATTCTTCTAGAACTTGAATTAGATCGAGACATCTTTGTGGACCAACCTCAATAGGCCTCCACGAATTTTCCTGAGACCAAACTTCTTGATTTAGCCCATTGGGTGCCTCTTTGAACTTCTTTGCCCAAGCCCTCGTAACTGGTCCAATTGGAATTTGAACTGGTTTCCTTGAAGACGTGCCATGATTTGCATAACTGATACGAACCCCGCCAACAATGTGACGAAACCCGTAACACGATTAATACCTCGGACCGTTCTATTGTCAGATTCAAATAGAAACCGCTACCCAACACCTCTATCAGATGCGAACCTAGGTATAAAGGATGAAGACACCACAATAAGGATGGAAAACTCGATTGATAAGTTCAGGTATGAACGCCACAGAGTAAATCTGAAAAGTTTGAATAGTTCTTCAAAGAACCAAAGAGAAAACTCTCACAATATTATTAATGATCAAAACTGCATATTTCAAATCCTAAAACTGTTTAAATAGCTGAGGCTTACAGTTGGGCCCTATAAGCCTAGGAAATATAATGCCCCAAAATAAATTCACCCAAAATTAAAATAAAACGAAACAAAAGGCATAATGTAAGTTCCATAGTTGGCATGCAAGACTACAATTCAGCAATTTAAGCAATTAAGAAAAAAAGACAGTCAAATTCTGATTTTAGGAAAACTAAAATTTGACTTAATCTTGAACTGCTGGATTACTCTTCTAGAACTTGAATTAGATTGAGACATCTTTGTGGACCAAGCTCAATAGGCCTCCACGAATTTTCCAGATACCAAACTTCTTGAATTAGCCCATTGAGTGCCTCTTTGAACTTCTTTGCCCGAGCCCTCGTAACTGGTCCAATTGGAATTTGAACTGGTTTCCTTGAAGACGTGCCATGATTTGCATAACTAATACGAACCCCGCCAACAATGTGACAAAACCCGTAACACGATTAATACATCGGACCGTTCTATGGTCAGATTCAAATAGAAACCGCTACCCAACACCTCTATCAGATGCGAACCTAGGCATAAAGGATGAAGACACCACAATCAGGATTGAAAACTCGATTGATAAGTTCAGGTATGAACGCCAAAGAGTAAATCTGATAAGTTCGAATACTTGTTCAAAGAACCAAAGAGAAAACTCTCACAATATTATTAATGATGAAAACTGCATATTACAAACCCTAAAACTGTTTAAATAGCGGAGGCTTACAGTTGGGCCCTATAAGCCTACGAAATATAATGCCCCAAAATAAATTCACCCAAAATTAAAATAAAACGAAACAAAAGGCATAAGGTAAGTTCCATAGTTGGCATGCAAGCCTACAATTCAGCAATTTAAGCAATTAAGAAAAAAAGACAGTCAAATTCTGATTTTAGGAAAACTAAAATTTAACTTAATCTTGAAGTACTCGATTATTCTTCTAGAACTTGAATTAGATAGAGACATCTTTGTGGACCAACCTCAATAGGCCTCCACGAATTTTCCTAATACCAAACTTCTTGAATTAGCCAATTGAGTGCCTCTTTGAACTTCTTTCCCCAAGCCCTCGTAACTGGTCCAATTGGAATTTGAACAGGTTTCCTTGAAGACGTGCCATGATTTGCATAACTAATACGAACCCCGCCAACAATGTGACAAAACCCGTAACACGATTAATACATCGGACCGTTCTATTGTCAGATTCAAATAGAAACCGCTACCCAACACCTCTATCTGATGCGAACCTAGGTATAAAGGATGAAGACCCCACAATCAGGATGGAAAACTCGATTGATAAGTTCAGGTATGAACGCCACAGAGTAAATCTGAAAAGTTTGAATAGTTCTTCAAAGAACCAAAGAGAAAATTCTCACAATATTATTAATGATCAAAACTGCATATCACAAATCCTAAAACTGTTTAAATAGCAGAGGCTTACAGTTGGGCCCTATAAGCCTACGAAATATAATGCCCCAAAATAAATTCACCCAAAATTAAAATAAAAAAAAACAAAAGGCATAATGTAAGTTCCATAGTTGGCATGCAAGACTACAATTCAGCAATTTAAGCAATTAAGAAAAAAAGACAGTAAAATTCTGATTTTAGGAAAACTAAAATTTGACTTAATCTTGAGATGCTGGATTATTCTTCTAGAACTTGAATTAGATTGAGACATCTTTGTGGACCAAGCTCAATAGGCCTCCACGAATTTTCCTGATACCAAACTTCTTGAATTATCCCATTGAGTGCCTCTTTGAACTTCTTTGCCCGAGCCCTCGTAACTGGTCCAATTGGAATTTGAACTGGTTTCCTTGAAGACGTGCCATGATTTGCATAACTGATACGAACCCCGCCAACAATGTGACGAAACCCGTAACACGATTAATACCTCGGACCGTTCTATTGTCAGATTCAAATAGAAACTGCTACCCAACACCTCTATCAGATGCGAACCTAGGTATAAAGGATGAAGACACCACATTCAGGATGGAAAACTCGATTGATAAGTTCAGGTATGAACGCCACAGAGTAAATCTGATAAGTTCGAATAGTTCTTCAAAGAACCAAAGAGAAAACTCTCACAATATTATTAATGATGAAAACTGCATATTACAAACCCTAAAACTGTTTAAATAGCGGAGGCTTACAGTTGGGCCCTATAAGCCTACGAAATATAATGCCCCAAAATAAATTCACCCAAAATTAAAATAAAACGAAACAAAAGGCATAAGGTAAGTTCCATAGTTGGCATGCAAGCCTACAATTCAGCAATTTAAGCAATTAAGAAAAAAAGACAGTCAAATTCTGATTTTAGGAAAACTAAAATTTAACTTAATCTTGAAGTACTCGATTATTCTTCTAGAACTTGAATTAGATAGAGACATCTTTGTGGACCAACCTCAATAGGCCTCCACGAATTTTCCTAATACCAAACTTCTTGAATTAGCCAATTGAGTGCCTCTTTGAACTTCTTTCCCCAAGCCCTCGTAACTGGTCCAATTGGAATTTGAACAGGTTTCCTTGAAGACGTGCCATGATTTGCATAACTAATACGAACCCCGCCAACAATGTGACAAAACCCGTAACACGATTAATACATCGGACCGTTCTATTGTCAGATTCAAATAGAAACCGCTACCCAACACCTCTATCTGATGCGAACCTAGGTATAAAGGATGAAGACCCCACAATCAGGATGGAAAACTCGATTGATAAGTTCAGGTATGAACGCCACAGAGTAAATCTGAAAAGTTTGAATAGTTCTTCAAAGAACCAAAGAGAAAATTCTCACAATATTATTAATGATCAAAACTGCATATCACAAATCCTAAAACTGTTTAAATAGCAGAGGCTTACAGTTGGGCCCTATAAGCCTACGAAATATAATGCCCCAAAATAAATTCACCCAAAATTAAAATAAAAAAAAACAAAAGGCATAATGTAAGTTCCATAGTTGGCATGCAAGACTACAATTCAGCAATTTAAGCAATTAAGAAAAAAAGACAGTAAAATTCTGATTTTAGGAAAACTAAAATTTGACTTAATCTTGAACTGCTGGATTATTCTTCTAGAACTTGAATTAGATTGAGACATCTTTGTGGACCAAGCTCAATAGGCCTCCACGAATTTTCCTGATACCAAACTTCTTGAATTATCCCATTGAGTGCCTCTTTGAACTTCTTTGCCCGAGCCCTCGTAACTGGTCAAATTGGAATTTGAACTGGTTTCCTTGAAGACGTGCCATGATTTGCATAACTGATACGAACCCCGCCAACAATGTGACGAAACCCGTAACACGATTAATACCTCGGACCGTTCTATTGTCAGATTCAAATAGAAACTGCTACCCAACACCTCTATCAGATGCGAACCTAGGTATAAAGGATGAAGACACCACAATCAGGATGGAAAACTCGATTGATAAGTTCAGGTATGAACGCCACAGAGTAAATCTGATAAGTTTGAATAGTTCTTCAAAGAACCAAAGAGAAAACTCTCACAATATTATTAATGATGAAAACTGCATATTACAAACCCTAAAACTGTTTAAATAGCGGAGGCTTACAGATGGGCCCTATAAGCCTACGAAATATAATGGCCCAAAATAAATTCACCCAAAATTAAAATAAAACGAAACAAAAGGCATGAGGTAAGTTCAATAGTTGGCATGCAAGCCTACAATTCAGCAATTTAAGCAATTAAGGAAAAAAGACAGTCAAATTCTGATTTTAGGAAAACTAAAATTTGACTTAATCTTGAACTACTCGATTATTCTTCTAGAACTTGAATTAGATCGAGACATCTATGTGGACCAACCTCAATAGGCCTCCACGAATTTTCCTGAGACCAAACTACTTGATTTAGCCCATTGGGTGCCTCTTTGAACTTCTTTGCCCAAGCCCTCGTAACTGGTCCAATTGGAATTTGAACTGGTTTCCTTGAAGACGTGCCATGATTTGCATAACTGATACAAACCCCGCCAACAATGTGACGAAACCCGTAACACGATTAATACCTCGGACCGTTCTATTGTCAGATTCAAATAGAAACCGCTACCCAACACCTCTATCAGATGCGAACCTAGGTATAAAGGATGAAGACACCACAATCAGGATGGAAAACTCGATTGATAAGTTCAGGTATGAACGCCACAGAGTAAATCTGAAAAGTTCGAATAGTTCTTCAAAGAACCAAAGAGAAAACTCTCACAATATTATTAATGATGAAAACTGCATATTACAAACCCTAAAACTGTTTAAATAGCGGAGGCTTATAGTTGGGCCCTATAAGCCTACGAAATATAATGCCCCAAAATAAATCCACCCAAAATTAAAATAAAACGAAACAAAAGGCATAAGGTAAGTTCCATAGTTGGCATGCAAGCCTATAATTCAGCAATTTAAGCAATTAAGAAAAAAAGACAGTCAAATTCTGATTTTAGGAAACCTAAAATTTGACTTAATCTTGAACTACTCGATTACTCTTCTAGAACTTGAATTAGATTGAGACATCTTTGTGGACCAACCTCAGTAGGCCTCCACGAATTTTCCTGATACCAAACTTCTTGAATTAGCCCATTGAGTGCCTCTTTGAACTTCTTTGTCCGAGCCCTCGTAACTGGTCCAATTGGAATTTGAACTGGTTTCCTTGAAGACGTGCCATGATTTGCATAACTGATACGAACCCCGACAACAATGTGACGAAACCCGTAACACGATTAATACCTCGGACCATTCTACAGTCAGATTCAAATAGAAACCGCTACACAACACCTCTATCAGATGCGAACCTAGGCATAAAGGATGAAGACACCACAATCTGGATTGAAAACTCGATTGATAAGTTCAGGTATGAACGCCACAGAGTAAATCTGATAAGTTCGAATAGTTCTTCAAAGAACCAAAGAGAAAACTCTCACAATATTATTAATGATGAAAACTGCATATTACAAACCCTAAAACTGTTTAAATAGCGGAGGCTTACAGTTGGGCCCTATAAGCCTACGAAATATAATGCCCCAAAATAAATTCACCCAAAATTAAAATAAAACGAAACAAAAGGCATGAGGTAAGTTCAATAGTTGGCATGCAAGCCTACAATTCAGCAATTTAAGCAATTAAGAAAAAAAGACAGTCAAATTCTGATTTTTGGAAACCTAAAACTTGACTTAATCTTGAACTACTCGATTATTCTTCTAGAACTTGAATTAGATTGAGACATCTTTGTGGACCAAACTCAATAGGCCTCCACGAATTTTCCTGATACCAAACTTCTTGAATTAGCCCATTGAGTGCCTCTTTGAACTTCTTTGTCCGAGTCCTCGTAACTGGTCCAATTTGAATTTGAACTGGTTTCCTTGAAGACGTGCCATGATTTGCATAGCTGACACGAACCCCGCCAACAATGTGACGAAACCCGTAACACGATTAATACCTCGGACCGTTCTACAGTCAGATTTAAATAGAAACCGCTACCCAACACCTCTATCAGATGCGAACCTAGGCATAAAGGATGAAGACACCATAATCAGGATTGAAAACTCGATTGATAAGTTCAGGTATGAATGCCACAGAGTAAATCTGATAAGTTCGAATAGTTCTTCAAAGAACCAAAGAGAAAACTCTCACAATATTATTAGTGATGAAAACTGCATATTACAAACCCTAAAACTGTTTAAATAGCGGAGGCTTACAGTTGGGCCCTATAAGCCTACGAAATATAATGCCCCAAAATAAATTCACCCAAAATTAAAATAAAACGAAACAAAAGGCATGAGGTAAGTTCAATAGTTGGCATGCAAGCCTACAATTCAGCAATTTAAGCAATTAAGGAAAAAAGACAGTCAAATTCTGATTTTAGGAAAACTAAAATTTGACTTAATCTTGAACTACTCGATTATTCTTCTAGAACTTGAATTAGATCGAGACATCTATGTGGACCAACCTCAATAGGCCTCCACGAATTTTCCTGAGACCAAACTACTTGATTTAGCCCATTGGGTGCCTCTTTGAACTTCTTTGCCCAAGCCCTCGTAACTGGTCCAATTGGAATTTGAACTGGTTTCCTTGAAGACGTGCCATGATTTGCATAACTGATACAAACCCCGCCAACAATGTGACGAAACCCGTAACACGATTAATACCTCGGACCGTTCTATTGTCAGATTCAAATAGAAACCGCTACCCAACACCTCTATCAGATGCGAACCTAGGTATAAAGGATGAACACACCACAATCAAGATGGAAAACTCGATTGATAAGTTCAGGTATGAACGCCACAGAGTAAATCTGAAAAGTTCGAATAGTTCTTCAAAGAACCAAAGAGAAAACTCTCACAATATTATTAATGATGAAAACTGCATATTACAAACCCTAAAACTGTTTAAATAGCTGAGGCTTATAGTTGGGCCCTATAAGCCTACGAAATATAATGCCCCAAAATAAATCCACCCAAAATTAAAATAAAACGAAACAAAAGGCATAAGGTAAGTTCCGTAGTTGGCATGCAAGCCTATAATTCAGCAATTTAAGCAATTAAGAAAAAAAGACAGTCAAATTCTGATTTTAGGAAACCTAAAATCTGACTTAATCTTGAACTACTCGATTACTCTTCTAGAACTTGAATTAGATTGAGACATCTTTGTGGACCAACCTCAATAGGCCTCCACGAATTTTCCTGATACCAAACTTCTTGAATTAGCCCATTGAGTGCCTCTTTGAACTTCTTTGTCCGAGCCCTCGTAACTGGTCCAATTGGAATTTGAACTGGTTTCCTTGAAGACGTGCCATGATTTGCATAACTGATACGAACCCCGCCAACAATGTGACGAAACCCGTAACACGATTAATACCTCGGACCATTCTACAGTCAGATTCAAATCGAAACCGCTACACAACACCTCTATCAGATGCGAACCTAGGCATAAAGGATGAAGACACCACAATCTGGATTGAAAACATGATTGATAAGTTCAGGTATGAACGCCACAGAGTAAATCTGATAAGTTCGAATAGTTCTTCAAAGAACCAAAGAGAAAACTCTCTTTTTTTTATTTTTTTTATTTTTATAAAAAATAAAAAGATGTGTGCAAACCACCACTGCCCACACACATCAGGTAAATCGCGGGACTCGAAGGCGAGACCTATGAGGATTACTCCCAAATTTCTAACCAACTAGCTACCCGGGTGGTGTAAAGAGAAAACTCTCACAATATTATTAATGATGAAAACTGCATATTACAAACCCTAAAACTGTTTAAATAGCGGAAGCTTACAGTTGGGCCCTATAAGCCTACGAAATATAATGCCCCAAAATAAATTCACCCAAAATTAAAATAAAACGAAACAAAAGGCATGAGGTAAGTTCAATAGTTGGCATGCAAGCCTACAATTCAGCAATTTAAGCAATTAAGAAAAAAAGACAGTCAAATTCTGATTTTAGGAAAACTAAAATTTGACTTAATCTTGAACTGCTGGATTATTCTTCTAGAACTTGAATTAGATTGAGACATTTTGTGGACCAAGCTCAATAGGCCTCCAAGAATTTTCCTGATACCAAACTTCTTGAATTAGCCCATTGAGTGCATCTTTGAACTTCTTTGCCAGAGCCCTCGTAACTGGTCATATTGGAATTTGAACTGGTTTCCTTGAAGACGTGCCATGATTTGCATAACTGATACGAACCCCGCCAACAATGTGACGAAACCCGTAACACGATTAATACCTCGGACCGTTCTACAGTCAGATTCAAATAGAAACCGCTACCCAACACCTCTATCAGATGCGAACCTAGGTATAAAGGATGAAGACACCACAATCAGGATTGAAAACTCGATTGATAAGTTCAGGTATGAACGCCACAGAGTAAATCAGATAAGTTCGAATAGTTCTTCAAAGAACCAAAGAGAAAACTCTCACAATATTATTAATGATGAAAACTGCATATTACAAACCCTAAAACTGTTTAAATAGCGGAGGCTTACAGTTGGGCCCTATAAGCCTACGAAATATAATGCCCCAAAATAAATTCAACAAAAATTAAAATAAAAAGAAACAAAAGGCATAATGTAAGTTCCATAGTTGGCATGCAAGCCTACAATTCAGCAATTTAGGCAATTAAGAAAAAAAGACAGTCAAATTCTGATTTCTGGAAACCTAAAACTTGACTTAATCTTGAACTACTCGATTATTCTTCTAGAACTTGAATTAGATTGAGACATCTTTGTGGACCAACCTCAATAGGCCTCCACGAATTTTCCTGATACCAAACTTCTTGAATTAGCCCATTGAGTGCCTCTTTGAACTTCTTTGTCCAAGTCCTCGTAACTGGTCCAATTTGAATTTGAACTGGTTTCCTTGAAGACGTGCCATGATTTGCATAGCTGACACGAACCCCGCCAACAATGTGACGAAACCCGTAACACGATTAATACCTTGGACCATTCTACAGTCAGATTTAAATAGAAACCGCTACCCAACACCTCTATCAGATGCGAACCTAGGCATAAAGGATGAAGACACCACAATCAGGATTGAAAACTCGATTGATAAGTTCAGGTATGAATGCCACAGAGTAAATCTGATAAGTTCGAATAGTTCTTCAAAGAACCAAAGAGAAAACTCTCACAATATTATTAATGATGAAAACTGCATATTACAAACCCTAAAACTGTTTAAATAGCGGAGGCTTACAGTTGGGCCCTATAAGCCTACGAAATATAATGCCCCAAAATAAATTCACCCAAAATTAAAATAAAACGAAACAAAAGGCATAAGGTAAGTTCCATAGTTGGCATGCAAGCCTACAATTCAGCAATTTAAGCAATTAAGAAAAAAAGACAGTCAAATTCTGATTTTAGGAAACCTAAAACTTGACTTAATCTTGAACTACTCGATTATTCTTCTAGAACTTGAATTAGATTGAGACATCTTTGTGGACCAACCTCAATAGGCCTCCACGAATTTTCCTGATACCAAACTTCTTGAATTAGCCCATTGAGTGCCTCTTTGAACTTCTTTGTCCAAGTCCTCGTAACTGGTCCAATTTGAATTTGAACTGGTTTCCTTGAAGACGTGCCATGATTTGCATAGCTGACACGAACCCCGCCAACAATGTGACGAAACCCGTAACACGATTAATACCTTGGACCATTCTACAGTCAGATTTAAATAGAAACCGCTACCCAACACCTCTATCAGATGCGAACCTAGGCATAAAGGATGAAGACACCACAATCAGGATTGAAAACTCGATTGATAAGTTCAGGTATGAATGCCACAGAGTAAATCTGATAAGTTCGAATAGTTCTTCAAAGAACCAAAGAGAAAACTCTCACAATATTATTAATGATGAAAACTGCATATTACAAACCCTAAAACTGTTTAAATAGCGGAGGCTTACAGTTGGGCCCTATAAGCCTACGAAATATAATGCCCCAAAATAAATTCACCCAAAATTAAAATAAAACGAAACAAAAGGCATAAGGTAAGTTCCATAGTTGGCATGCAAGCCTACAATTCAGCAATTTAAGCAATTAAGAAAAAAAGACAGTCAAATTCTGATTTTAGGAAACCTAAAACTTGACTTAATCTTGAACTACTCGATTATTCTTCTAGAACTTGAATTAGATTGAGACATCTTTGTGGACCAACCTCAATAGGCCTCCACGAATTTTCCTGATACCAAACTTCTTGAATTAGCCCATTGAGTGCCTCTTTGAACTTCTTTGTCCGAGTCCTCGTAACTGGTCCAATTTGAATTTGAACTGGTTTCCTTGAAGACCTGCCATGATTTTCATAACTGACACGAACCCCGCCAACAATGTGACGAAACCCGTAACACGATTAATACCTCGGACCGTTCTACAGTCAGATTTAAATAGAAACCGCTACCCAACACCTCTATCAGATGCGAACCTAGGCATAAAGGATGAAGACACCACAATCAGGATTGAAAACTCGATTGATAAGTTCAGGTATGAATGCCACAGAGTAAATCTGATAAGTTCGAATAGTTCTTCAAAGAACCACAGAGAAAACTCTCACAATATTATTAATGATGAAAACTGCATATTACAAACCCTAAAACTGTTTAAATAGCGGAGGCTTACAGTTGGGCCCTATAAGCCAACGAAATATAATGCCCCAAAATAAATTCACCCAAAATTAAAATAAAACGAAACAAAAGGAATAAGGTAAGTTCCATAGTTGGCATGCAAGCCTAAAATTCAGCAATTTAAGCAATTAAGAAAAAAAGACAGTCAAATTCTGATTTTAGGAAAACTAAAATTTGAATTAATCTCGAAGTACTCGATTATTCTTCTAGAACTTGAATTAGATCGAGACATCTTTGTGGACCAACCTCAATAGGCCTCCACGAATTTTCCTGATACCAAACTTCTTGAATTAGCCCATTGAGTGCCTCTTTGAACTTCTTTGTCCTAGTCCTCGTAACTGGTCCAATTTGAATTTGAACTGGTTTCTTTGAAGACGTGCCATGATTTGCATAACTGATACGAACCCCGCCAACAATGTGACAAAACCCGTAACATGATTAATACCTCGGACCGTTCTACAGTCAGATTTAAATAGAAACCGCTACCCAACACCTCTATCAGATGCGAACCTAGGCATAAAGGATGAAGACACCACAATCAGGATTGAAAACTCGATTGATAAGTTCTGGTATGAATGCCACAGTGTAAATCTGATAAGTTCGAATAGTTCTTCAAAGAACCAAAGAGAAAACTCTCACAATATTATTAATGATGAAAACTGCATATTACAAACCCTAAAACTGTTTAAATAGCGGAGGCTTACAGTTGGGCCCTATAAGCCTACGAAATATAATGCCCCAAAATAAATTCACCCAAAATTAAAATAAAACGAAACAAAAGGCATGAGGTAAGTTCAATAGTTGGCATGCAAGCCTACAATTCAGCAATTTAAGCAATTAAGAAAAAAAGACAGTCAAATTCTGATTTTAGGAAAACTAAAATTTGACTTAATCTTGAACTGCTGGATTATTCTTCTAGAACTTGAATTAGATTGAGACATTTTGTGGACCAAGCTCAATAGGCCTCCAAGAATTTTCCTGATACCAAACTTCTTGAATTAGCCCATTGAGTGCCTCTTTGAACTTCTTTGCCAGAGCCCTCGTAACTGGTCATATTGGAATTTGAACTGGTTTCCTTGAAGACGTGCCATGATTTGCATAACTGATACGAACCCCGCCAACAATGTGACGAAACCCGTAACACGATTAATACCTCGGACCGTTCTACAGTCAGATTCAAATAGAAACCGCTACCCAACACCTCTATCAGATGCGAACCTAGGTATAAAGGATGAAGACACCACAATCAGGATTGAAAACTCGATTGATAAGTTCAGGTATGAACGCCACAGAGTAAATCAGATAAGTTCGAATAGTTCTTCAAAGAACCAAAGAGAAAACTCTCACAATATTATTAATGATGAAAACAGCATATTACAAACCCTAAAACTGTTTTGCGGAGGCTTACAGTTGGGCCCTATAAGCCTACGAAATATAATGCCCCAAAATAAATTCACCCAAAATTAAAATAAAACGAAACAAAAGGCATAATGTAAGTTCTATAGTTGGCATGCAAGCCTACAATTCAGCAATTTAAGCAATTAAGAAAAAAAGACAGTCAAATTCTGATTTTTGGAAACCTAAAACTTGACTTAATCTTGAACTACTCGATTATTCTTCTAGAACTTGAATTAGATTGAGACATCTTTGTGGACCAACCTCAATAGGCCTCCACGAATTTTCCTGATACCAAACTTCTTGAATTAGCCCATTGAGTGCCTCTTTGAACTTCTTTGTCCGAGTCCTCCTAACTGGTCCAATTTGAATTTGAACTGGTTTCCTTGAAGACGTGCCATGATTTGCATAGCTGACACGAACCCCGCCAACAATGTGACGAAACCCGTAACACGATTAATACCTCGGACCGTTCTACAGTCAGATTTAAATAGAAACCGCTACCCAACACCTCTATCAGATGCGAACCTAGGCATAAAGGATGAAGACACCACAATCAGGATTGAAAACTCGATTGATAAGTTCAGGTATGAATGCCACAGAGTAAATCTGATAAGTTCGAATAGTTCTTCAAAGAACCAAAGAGAAAACTCTCACAATATTATTAATGATGAAAACTGCATATTACAAACCCTAAAACTGTTTAAATAGCGGAGGCTTACAGTTGGGCCCTATATGCCTACGAAATATAATGCCCCAAAATAAATTCACCCAAAATTAAAATAAAACGAAACAAAAGGCATAAGGTAAGTTCCATAGTTGGCATGCAAGCCTACAATTCAGCAATTTAAGCAATTAAGAAAAAAAGACAGTCAAATTCTGATTTTAGGAAACCTAAAACTTGACTTAATCTTGAACTACTCGATTATTCTTCTAGAACTTGAATTAGATTGAGACATCTTTGTGGACCAACCTCAATAGGCCTCCACGAATTTTCCTGATACCAAACTTCTTGAATTAGCCCATTGAGTGCCTCTTTGAACTTCTTTGTCCGAGTCCTCGTAACTGGTCCAATTTGAATTTGAACTGGTTTCCTTGAAGACGTGCCATGATTTTCATAACTGACACGAACCCCGCCAACAATGTGACGAAACCCGTAACACGATTAATACCTCGGACCGTTCTACAGTCAGATTCAAATAGAAACCGCTACCCAACACCTCTATCAGATGCGAACCTAGGTATAAAGGATGAAGACACCACAATCAGGATTGAAAACTCGATTGATAAGTTCAGGTATGAACGCCACAGAGTAAATCAGATAAGTTCGAATAGTTCTTCAAAGAACCAAAGAGAAAACTCTCACAATATTATTAATGATGAAAACAGCATATTACAAACCCTAAAACTGTTTTGCGGAGGCTTACAGTTGGGCCCTATAAGCCTACGAAATATAATGCCCCAAAATAAATTCACCCAAAATTAAAATAAAACGAAACAAAAGGCATAATGTAAGTTCCATAGTTGGCATGCAAGCCTACAATTCAGCAATTTAAGCAATTAAGAAAAAAAGACAGTCAAATTCTGATTTTTGGAAACCTAAAACTTGACTTAATCTTGAACTACTCGATTATTCTTCTAGAACTTGAATTAGATTGAGACATCTTTGTGGACCAACCTCAATAGGCCTCCACGAATTTTCCTGATACCAAACTTCTTGAATTAGCCCATTGAGTGCCTCTTTGAACTTCTTTGTCCGAGTCCTCCTAACTGGTCCAATTTGAATTTGAACTGGTTTCCTTGAAGACGTGCCATGATTTGCATAGCTGACACGAACCCCGCCAACAATGTGACGAAACCCGTAACACGATTAATACCTCGGACCGTTCTACAGTCAGATTTAAATAGAAACCGCTACCCAACACCTCTATCAGATGCGAACCTAGGCATAAAGGATGAAGACACCACAATCAGGATTGAAAACTCGATTGATAAGTTCAGGTATGAATGCCACAGAGTAAATCTGATAAGTTCGAATAGTTCTTCAAAGAACCAAAGAGAAAACTCTCACAATATTATTAATGATGAAAACTGCATATTACAAACCCTAAAACTGTTTAAATAGCGGAGGCTTACAGTTGGGCCCTATAAGCCTACGAAATATAATGCCCCAAAATAAATTCACCCAAAATTAAAATAAAACGAAACAAAAGGCATAAGGTAAGTTCCATAGTTGGCATGCAAGCCTACAATTCAGCAATTTAAGCAATTAAGAAAAAAAGACAGTCAAATTCTGATTTTAGGAAACCTAAAACTTGACTTAATCTTGAACTACTCGATTATTCTTCTAGAACTTGAATTAGATTGAGACATCTTTGTGGACCAACCTCAATAGGCCTCCACGAATTTTCCTGATACCAAACTTCTTGAATTAGCCCATTGAGTGCCTCTTTGAACTTCTTTGTCCGAGTCCTCGTAACTGGTCCAATTTGAATTTGAACTGGTTTCCTTGAAGACGTGCCATGATTTTCATAACTGACACGAACCCCGCCAACAATGTGACGAAACCCGTAACACGATTAATACCTCGGACCGTTCTACAGTCAGATTTAAATAGAAACCGCTACCCAACACCTCTATCAGATGCGAACCTAGGCATAAAGGATGAAGACACCACAATCAGGATTGAAAACTCGATTGATAAGTTCAGGTATGAATGCCACAGAGTAAATCTGATAAGTTCGAATAGTTCTTCAAAGAACCACAGAGAAAACTCTCACAATATTATTAATGATGAAAACTGCATATTACAAACCCTTAAACTATTTAAATAGCGGAGGCTTACAGTTGGGCCCTATAAGCCAACGAAATATAATGCCCCAAAATAAATTCACCAAAAATTAAAATAAAACGAAACAAAAGGCATAAGGTAAGTTCCATAGTTGGCATGCAAGCCTACAATTCAGCAATTTAAGCAATTAAGAAAAAAAGACAGTCAAATTCTGATTTTAGGAAAACTAAAATTTGACTTAATCTCGAAGTACTCGATTATTCTTCTAGAACTTGAATTAGATCGAGACATCTTTGTGGACCAACCTCAATAGGCCTTCACGAATTTTCCTGATACCAAACTTCTTGAATTAGCCCATTGAGTGCCTCTTTGAACTTCTTTGTCCTAGTCCTCGTAACTGGTCCAATTTGAATTTGAACTGGTTTCTTTGAAGACGTGCCATGATTTGCATAACTGATACGAACCCCGCCAACAATGTGACGAAACCCGTAACACGATTAATACCTCGGACCGTTCTACAGTCAGATTTAAATAGAAACCGCTACCCAACACCTCTATCAGATGCGAACCTAGGCATAAAGGATGAAGACACCACAATCAGGATTGAAAACTCGATTGATAAGTTCTGGTATGAATGCCACAGAGTAAATCTGATAAGTTCGAATAGTTCTTCAAAGAACCAAAGAGAAAACTCTCACAATATTATTAATGATGAAAACTGCATATTACAAACCCTAAAACTGTTTAAATAGCGGAGGCTTACAGTTGGGCCCTATAAGCCTACGAAATATAATGCCCCAAAATAAATTCACCCAAAATTAAAATAAAACGAAACAAAAGGCATGAGGTAAGTTCAATAGTTGGCATGCAAGCCTACAATTCAGCAATTTAAGCAATTAAGAAAAAAAGACAGTCAAATTCTGATTTTAGGAAAACTAAAATTTGACTTAATCTTGAACTGCTGGATTATTCTTCTAGAACTTGAATTAGATTGAGACATTTTGTGGACCAAGCTCAATAGGCCTCCAAGAATTTTCCTGATACCAAACTTCTTGAATTAGCCCATTGAGTGCCTCTTTGAACTTCTTTGCCAGAGCCCTCGTAACTGGTCATATTGGAATTTGAACTGGTTTCCTTGAAGACGTGCCATGATTTTCATAACTGACACGAACCCCGCCAACAATGTGACGAAACCCGTAACACGATTAATACCTCGGACCGTTCTACAGTCAGATTCAAATAGAAACCGCTACCCAACACCTCTATCAGATGCGAACCTAGGTATAAAGGATGAAGACACCACAATCAGGATTGAAAACTCGATTGATAAGTTCAGGTATGAACGCCACAGAGTAAATCAGATAAGTTCGAATAGTTCTTCAAAGAACCAAAGAGAAAACTCTCACAATATTATTAATGATGAAAACTGCATATTACAAACCCTAAAACTGTTTAAATAGCGGAGGCTTACAGTTGGGCCCTATAAGCCTACGAAATATAATGCCCCAAAATAAATTCACCCAAAATTAAAATAAAACAAAACAAAAGGCATAATGTAAGTTCCATAGTTGGCATGCAAGCCTACAATTCAGCAATTTAAGCAATTAAGAAAAAAAGACAGTCAAATTCTGATTTTTGGAAACCTAAAACTTGACTTAATCTTGAACTACTCGATTATTCTTCTAGAACTTGAATTAGATTGAGACATCTTTGTCGACCAACCTCAATAGGCCTCCACGAATTTTCCTAATACCAAACTTCTTGAATTAGCCCATTGAGTGCCTCTTTGAACTTCTTTGTCCGAGTCCTCGTAACTGGTCCAATTTGAATTTGAACTGGTTTCCTTGAAGACGTGCCATGATTTGCATAGCTGACACGAACCCCGCCAACAATGTGACGAAACCCGTAACACGATTAATACCTCGGACCGTTCTACAGTCAGATTTAAATAGAAACCGCTACCCAACACCTCTATCAGATGCGAACCTAGGCATAAAGGATTAAGACACCACAATCAGGATTGAAAACTCGATTGATAAGTTCAGGTATGAATGCCACAGAGTAAATCTGATAAGTTCGAATAGTTCTTCAAAGAACCAAAGAGAAAACTCTCACAATATTATTAATGATGAAAACTGCATATTACAAACCCTAAAACTGTTTAAATAGCGGAGGCTTACAGTTGGGCCCTATAAGCCTACGAAATATAATGCCCCAAAATAAATTCACCCAAAATTAAAATAAAACGAAACAAAAGGCATAAGGTAAGTTCCATAGTTGGCATGCAAGCCTACAATTCCGCAATTTAAGCAATTAAGAAAAAAAGACAGTCAAATTCTGATTTTAGGAAACCTAAAACTTGACTTAATCTTGAACTACTCAATTATTCTTCTAGAACTTGAATTAGATTGAGACATCTTTGTGGACCAACCTCAATAGGCCTCCACGAATTTTCCAGATACCAAACTTCTTGAATTAGCCCATTGAGTGCCTCTTTGAACTTCTTTGTCCGAGTCCTCGTAACTGGTCCAATTTGAATTTGAACTGGTTTCCTTGAAGACGTGCCATGATTTGCATAGCTGACACGAACCCCGCCAACAATGTGACGAAACCCGTAACACGATTAATACCTCGGACCGTTCTACAGTCAGATTTAAATAGAAACTGCTACCCAACACCTCTATCAGATGCGAACCTAGGCATAAAGGATGAAGACACCACAATCAGGATTGAAAACTCGATTGATAAGTTCAGGTATGAATGCCACAGAGTAAATCTGATAAGTTCGAATAGTTCTTCAAAGAACCAAAGAGAAAACTCTCACAATATTATTAATGATGAAAACTGCATATTACAAACCCTAAAACTGTTTAAATAGCGGAGGCTTACAGTTGGGCCCTATAAGCCTACGAAATATAATGCCCCAAAATAAATTCACCCAAAATTAAAATAAAACGAAACAAAAGGCATAAGGTAAGTTCCATAGTTGGCATGCAAGCCTACAATTCAGCAATTTAAGCAATTAAGAAAAAAAGACAGTCAAATTCTGATTTTAGGAAACCTAAAACTTGACTTAATCTTGAACTACTCGATTATTCTTCTAGAACTTGAATTAGATTGAGACATCTTTGTGGACCAACCTCAATAGGCCTCCACGAATTTTCCTGATACCAAACTTCTTGAATTAGCCCATTGAGTGCCTCTTTGAACTTCTTTGTCCGAGTCCTCGTAACTGGTCCAATTTGAATTTGAACTGGTTTCCTTGAAGACGTGCCATGATTTTCATAACTGACACGAACCCCGCCAACAATGTGACGAAACCCGTAACACGATTAATACCTCGGACCGTTCTACAGTCAGATTTAAATAGAAACCGCTACCCAACACCTCTATCAGATGCGAACCTAGGCATAAAGGATGAAAACACCACAATCAGGATTGAAAACTCGATTGATAAGTTCAGGTATGAATGCCACAGAGTAAATCTGATAAGTTCGAATAGTTCTTCAAAGAACCAAAGAGAAAACTCTCACAATATTATTAATGATGAAAACTGCATATTACAAACCCTAAAACTGTTTAAATAGCGGAGGCTTACAGTTGGGCCCTATAAGCCAACGAAATATAATGCCCCAAAATAAATTCACCCAAAATTAAAATAAAACGAAACAAAAGGCATAAGGTAAGTTCCATAGTTGGCATGCAAGCCTATAATTCAGCAATTTAAGCAATTAAGAAAAAAAGACAGTCAAATTCTGATTTTAGGAAAACTAAATTTGACTTAATCTCGAAGTACTCGATTATTCTTCTAGAACTTGAATTAGATCGAGACATCTTTGTGGACCAACCTCAATAGGCCTCCACGAATTTTCCTGATACCAAACTTCTTGAATTAGCCCATTGAGTGCCTCTTTGAACTTCATTGTCCTAGTCCTCGTAACTGGTCCAATTTGAATTTGAACTGGTTTCTTTGAAGACGTGCCATGATTTGCATAACTGATACGAACCCCGCCAACAATGTGACGAAACCCGTAACACGATTAATACCTCGGACCGTTCTACAGTCAGATATAAATAGAAACCGCTACCCAACACCTCTATACGATGCGAACCTAGGCATAAAGGATGAAGACACCACAATCAGGATTGAAAACTCGATTGATAAGTTCTGGTATGAATGCCACAGAGTAAATCTGATAAGTTCGAATAGTTCTTCAAAGAACCAAAGAGAAAACTCTCACAATATTATTAATGATGAAAACTGCATATTACAAACCCTAAAACTGTTTAAATAGCGGAGGCTTACAGTTGGGCCCTATAAGCCTACGAAATATAATGCCCCAAAATAAATTCACCCAAAATTAAAATAAAACAAAACAAAAGGCATAAGGTAAGTTCCATAGTTGGCATGCAAGCCTACAATTCAGCAATTTAAGCAATTAAGAAAAAAAGACACTCAAATTCTGATTTTAGGAAAACTAAAAGTTGACTAAATCTCGAAGTACTCGATTATTCTTCTAGAACTTGAATTAGATCGAGACATCTTTGTGGACCAACCTCAATAGGCCTCCACGAATTTTCCTGATACCAAACTTCTTGAATTAGCCCATTGAGTGCCTCTTTGAACTTCTTTGCCCAAGCCCTCGTAACTGGTCCAATTGGAATTTGAACAGGTTTCCTTGAAGACGTGCCATGATTTGCATAACTAATACGAACCCCGCCAACAATATGACAAAACCCGTAACACAATTAATACATCAGACCGTTCTATTGTCAGATTCAAATAGAAACCGCTACCCAACACCTCTATCAGATGCGAACCTAGGTATAAAGGATGAAGACACCACAATCAGGATGGAAAACTCGATTGATAAGTTCAGGTATGAACGCCACAGAGTAAATCTGATAAGTTCGAATAGTTCTTCAAAGAACCAAAGAGAAAACTCTCACAATATTATTAATGATGAAAACTGCATATTACAAACCCTAAAACTGTTTAAACAGCGGAGGCTTATAGTTGGGCCCTATAAGCCTACGAAATATAATGCCCCAAAATAAATTCACCCAAAATTAAAATAAAACGAAACAAAAGGCATAAGGTAAGTTCCATAGTTGGCATGCAAGCCTACAATTCAGCAATTTAAGCAATTAAGAAAAAAAGACAGTCAAATTCTGATTTTAGGAAACCTAAAACTTGACTTAATCTTGAACTACTCGATTATTCTTCTAGAACTTGAATTAGATTGAGACATCTTTGTGGACCAACCTCAATAGGCCTCCACGAATTTTCCTGATACCAAACTTCTTGAATTAGCCCATTGAGTGCCCCTTTGAACTTCTTTGTCCGAGTCCTCGTAACTGGTCCAATTTGAATTTGAACTGGTTTCCTTGAAGACGTGCCATGATTTGCATAACTGATACGAACCCCGCCAACAATGTGACGAAACCCGTAACACGATTAATACCTCGGACCGTTCTACAGTCAGATTTAAATAGAAACCGCTACCCAACACCTCTATCAGATGCGAACCTAGGCATAAAGGATGAAGACACTACAATCAGGATTGAAAACTCGATTGATAAGTTCAGGTATGAATGCCACAGAGTAAATCTGATAAGTTCGAATAGTTCTTCAAAGAACCAAAGAGAAAACTCTCACAATATTATTAATGATGAAAACTGCATATTACAAACCCTAAAACTGTTTAAATAGCGGAGGCTTACAGTTGGGCCCTATAAGCCTACGAAATATAATGCCCCAAAATAAATTCACCCAAAATTAAAATAAAACGAAACAAAAGGCATAAGGTAAGTTCCATAGTTGGCATGCAAGCCTACAATTCAGCAATTTAAGCAATTAAGAAAAAAAGACAGTCAAATTCTGATTTTAGGAAAACTAAAATTTGACTTAATCTTGAACTACTCGATTATTCTTCTAGAACTTGAATTAGATCGAGACATCTTTGTGGACCAACCTCAATAGGCCTCCACGAATTTTCCTGATACCAAACTTCTTGAATTAGCCCATTGAGTGCCTCTTTGAACTTCTTTGCCCAAGCCCTCGTAACTGGTCCAATTGGAATTTGAACAGGTTTCCTTGAAGACGTGCCATGATTTGCATAACTAATACGAACCCCGCCAACAATGTGACAAAACCCGTAACACGATTAATACATCGGACCGTTCTATTGTCAGATTCAAATAGAAACCGCTACCCAACACCTCTATCAGATGCGAACCTAGGTATAAAGGATGAAGACACCACAATCAGGATGGAAAACTCGATTGATAAGTTCAGGTATGAACGCCACAAAGTAAATCTGATAAGTTCGAATAGTTCTTCAAAGAACCAAAGAGAAAACTCTCACAATATTATTAATGATGAAAACTGCATATTACAAACCCTAAAATTGTTTAAATAGCGGAGGCTTATAGTTGGGCCCTATAAGCCTACGAAATATAATGCCCCAAAATAAATTTACCCAAAATTAAAATAAAACGAAACAAAAGGCATAAGGTAAGTTCCATAGTTGGCATGCAAGCCTACAATTCAGCAATTTAAGCAATTAAGAAAAAAAGACGGTCAAATTCTGATTTTAGGAAACCTAAAACTTGACTTAGTCTTGAACTACTCAATTATTCTTCTAGAACTTGAATTAGATTGAGACATCTTTGTTGACCAACCTCAATAGGCCTCCACGAATTTTCCTGATACCAAACTTCTTGAATTAGCCCATTGAGTGCCTCTTTGAACTTCTTTGTCCGAGTCCTCGTAACTGGTCCAATTGGAATTTGAACAGGTTTCCTTGAAGACGTGCCATGATTTGCATAACTGATACGAACCCCGCCAACAATGTGACAAAACCCGTAACACGATTAATACATCGGACCGTTCGATTGTCAGATTTAAATAGAAACCGCTACCCAACACCTCTATCAGATGCGAACCTAGGTATAAAGGATGAAGACACCACAATCAGGATTGAAAACTCGATTGATAAGTTCAGGTATGAACGCCACAGAGTAAATGAGATAAGTTCGAATAGTTCTTCAAAGAACCAAAGAGAAAACTCTCACAATATTATTAATGATGAAAACAGCATATTACAAACCCTAAAACTGTTTTGCGGAGGCTTACAGTTGGGCCCTATAAGCCTACGAAATATAATGCCCCAAAATAAATTCACCCAAAATTAAAATAAAACGAAACAAAAGGCATAATGTAAGTTCCATAGTTGGCATGCAAGCCTACAATTCAGCAATTTAAGCAATTAAGAAAAAAAGACAGTCAAATTCTGATTTTTGGAAACCTAAAACTTGACTTAATCTTGAACTACTCGATTATTCTTCTAGAACTTGAATTAGATTGAGACATCTTTGTGGACCAACCTCAATAGGCCTCCACGAATTTTCCTGATACCAAACTTCTTGAATTAGCCCATTGAGTGCCTCTTTGAACTTCTTTGTCCGAGTCCTCCTAACTGGTCCAATTTGAATTTGAACTGGTTTCCTTGAAGACGTGCCATGATTTGCATAGCTGACACGAACCCCGCCAACAATGTGACGAAACCCGTAACACGATTAATACCTCGGACCGTTCTACAGTCAGATTTAAATAGAAACCGCTACCCAACACCTCTATCAGATGCGAACCTAGGCATAAAGGATGAAGACACCACAATCAGGATTGAAAACTCGATTGATAAGTTCAGGTATGAATGCCACAGAGTAAATCTGATAAGTTCGAATAGTTCTTCAAAGAACCAAAGAGAAAACTCTCACAATATTATTAATGATGAAAACTGCATATTACAAACCCTAAAACTGTTTAAATAGCGGAGGCTTACAGTTGGGCCCTATAAGCCTACGAAATATAATGCCCCAAAATAAATTCACCCAAAATTAAAATAAAACGAAACAAAAGGCATAAGGTAAGTTCCATAGTTGGCATGCAAGCCTACAATTCAGCAATTTAAGCAATTAAGAAAAAAAGACAGTCAAATTCTGATTTTAGGAAACCTAAAACTTGACTTAATCTTGAACTACTCGATTATTCTTCTAGAACTTGAATTAGATTGAGACATCTTTGTGGACCAACCTCAATAGGCCTCCACGAATTTTCCTGATACCAAACTTCTTGAATTAGCCCATTGAGTGCCTCTTTGAACTTCTTTGTCCGAGTCCTCGTAACTGGTCCAATTTGAATTTGAACTGGTTTCCTTGAAGACGTGCCATGATTTTCATAACTGACACGAACCCCGCCAACAATGTGACGAAACCCGTAACACGATTAATACCTCGGACCGTTCTACAGTCAGATTTAAATAGAAACTGCTACCCAACACCTCTATCAGATGCGAACCTAGGCATAAAGGATGAAGACACCACAATCAGGATTGAAAACTCGATTGATAAGTTCAGGTATGAATGCCACAGAGTAAATCTGATAAGTTCGAATAGTTCTTCAAAGAACCACAGAGAAAACTCTCACAATATTATTAATGATGAAAACTGCATATTACAAACCCTTAAACTATTTAAATAGCGGAGGCTTACAGTTGGGCCCTATAAGCCAACGAAATATAATGCCCCAAAATAAATTCACCAAAAATTAAAATAAAACGAAACAAAAGGCATAAGGTAAGTTCCATAGTTGGCATGCAAGCCTACAATTCAGCAATTTAAGCAATTAAGAAAAAAAGACAGTCAAATTCTGATTTTAGGAAAACTAAAATTTGACTTAATCTCGAAGTACTCGATTATTCTTCTAGAACTTGAATTAGATCGAGACATCTTTGTGGACCAACCTCAATAGGCCTTCACGAATTTTCCTGATACCAAACTTCTTGAATTAGCCCATTGAGTGCCTCTTTGAACTTCTTTGTCCTAGTCCTCGTAACTGGTCCAATTTGAATTTGAACTGGTTTCTTTGAAGACGTGCCATGATTTGCATAACTGATACGAACCCCGCCAACAATGTGACGAAACCCGTAACACGATTAATACCTCGGACCGTTCTACAGTCAGATTTAAATAGAAACCGCTACCCAACACCTCTATCAGATGCGAACCTAGGCATAAAGGATGAAGACACCACAATCAGGATTGAAAACTCGATTGATAAGTTCTGGTATGAATGCCACAGAGTAAATCTGATAAGTTCGAATAGTTCTTCAAAGAACCAAAGAGAAAACTCTCACAATATTATTAATGATGAAAACTGCATATTACAAACCCTAAAACTGTTTAAATAGCGGAGGCTTACAGTTGGGCCCTATAAGCCTACGAAATATAATGCCCCAAAATAAATTCACCCAAAATTAAAATAAAACGAAACAAAAGGCATGAGGTAAGTTCAATAGTTGGCATGCAAGCCTACAATTCAGCAATTTAAGCAATTAAGAAAAAAAGACAGTCAAATTCTGATTTTAGGAAAACTAAAATTTGACTTAATCTTGAACTGCTGGATTATTCTTCTAGAACTTGAATTAGATTGAGACATTTTGTGGACCAAGCTCAATAGGCCTCCAAGAATTTTCCTGATACCAAACTTCTTGAATTAGCCCATTGAGTGCCTCTTTGAACTTCTTTGCCAGAGCCCTCGTAACTGGTCATATTGGAATTTGAACTGGTTTCCTTGAAGACGTGCCATGATTTGCATAGCTGACACGAACCCCGCCAACAATGTGACGAAACCCGTAACACGATTAATACCTCGGACCGTTCTACAGTCAGATTTAAATAGAAACCGCTACCCAACACCTCTATCAGATGCGAACCTAGGCATAAAGGATTAAGACACCACAATCAGGATTGAAAACTCGATTGATAAGTTCAGGTATGAATGCCACAGAGTAAATCTGATAAGTTCGAATAGTTCTTCAAAGAACCAAAGAGAAAACTCTCACAATATTATTAATGATGAAAACTGCATATTACAAACCCTAAAACTGTTTAAATAGCGGAGGCTTACAGTTGGGCCCTATAAGCCTACGAAATATAATGCCCCAAAATAAATTCACCCAAAATTAAAATAAAACGAAACAAAAGGCATAAGGTAAGTTCCATAGTTGGCATGCAAGCCTACAATTCCGCAATTTAAGCAATTAAGAAAAAAAGACAGTCAAATTCTGATTTTAGGAAACCTAAAACTTGACTTAATCTTGAACTACTCAATTATTCTTCTAGAACTTGAATTAGATTGAGACATCTTTGTGGACCAACCTCAATAGGCCTCCACGAATTTTCCAGATACCAAACTTCTTGAATTAGCCCATTGAGTGCCTCTTTGAACTTCTTTGTCCGAGTCCTCGTAACTGGTCCAATTTGAATTTGAACTGGTTTCCTTGAAGACGTGCCATGATTTGCATAGCTGACACGAACCCCGCCAACAATGTGACGAAACCCGTAACACGATTAATACCTCGGACCGTTCTACAGTCAGATTTAAATAGAAACTGCTACCCAACACCTCTATCAGATGCGAACCTAGGCATAAAGGATGAAGACACCACAATCAGGATTGAAAACTCGATTGATAAGTTCAGGTATGAATGCCACAGAGTAAATCTGATAAGTTCGAATAGTTCTTCAAAGAACCAAAGAGAAAACTCTCACAATATTATTAATGATGAAAACTGCATATTACAAACCCTAAAACTGTTTAAATAGCGGAGGCTTACAGTTGGGCCCTATAAGCCTACGAAATATAATGCCCCAAAATAAATTCACCCAAAATTAAAATAAAACGAAACAAAAGGCATAAGGTAAGTTCCATAGTTGGCATGCAAGCCTACAATTCAGCAATTTAAGCAATTAAGAAAAAAAGACAGTCAAATTCTGATTTTAGGAAACCTAAAACTTGACTTAATCTTGAACTACTCGATTATTCTTCTAGAACTTGAATTAGATTGAGACATCTTTGTGGACCAACCTCAATAGGCCTCCACGAATTTTCCTGATACCAAACTTCTTGAATTAGCCCATTGAGTGCCTCTTTGAACTTCTTTGTCCGAGTCCTCGTAACTGGTCCAATTTGAATTTGAACTGGTTTCCTTGAAGACGTGCCATGATTTTCATAACTGACACGAACCCCGCCAACAATGTGACGAAACCCGTAACACGATTAATACCTCGGACCGTTCTACAGTCAGATTTAAATAGAAACCGCTACCCAACACCTCTATCAGATGCGAACCTAGGCATAAAGGATGAAAACACCACAATCAGGATTGAAAACTCGATTGATAAGTTCAGGTATGAATGCCACAGAGTAAATCTGATAAGTTCGAATAGTTCTTCAAAGAACCAAAGAGAAAACTCTCACAATATTATTAATGATGAAAACTGCATATTACAAACCCTAAAACTGTTTAAATAGCGGAGGCTTACAGTTGGGCCCTATAAGCCAACGAAATATAATGCCCCAAAATAAATTCACCCAAAATTAAAATAAAACGAAACAAAAGGCATAAGGTAAGTTCCATAGTTGGCATGCAAGCCTATAATTCAGCAATTTAAGCAATTAAGAAAAAAAGACAGTCAAATTCTGATTTTAGGAAAACTAAATTTGACTTAATCTCGAAGTACTCGATTATTCTTCTAGAACTTGAATTAGATCGAGACATCTTTGTGGACCAACCTCAATAGGCCTCCACGAATTTTCCTGATACCAAACTTCTTGAATTAGCCCATTGAGTGCCTCTTTGAACTTCATTGTCCTAGTCCTCGTAACTGGTCCAATTTGAATTTGAACTGGTTTCTTTGAAGACGTGCCATGATTTGCATAACTGATACGAACCCCGCCAACAATGTGACGAAACCCGTAACACGATTAATACCTCGGACCGTTCTACAGTCAGATATAAATAGAAACCGCTACCCAACACCTCTATACGATGCGAACCTAGGCATAAAGGATGAAGACACCACAATCAGGATTGAAAACTCGATTGATAAGTTCTGGTATGAATGCCACAGAGTAAATCTGATAAGTTCGAATAGTTCTTCAAAGAACCAAAGAGAAAACTCTCACAATATTATTAATGATGAAAACTGCATATTACAAACCCTAAAACTGTTTAAATAGCGGAGGCTTACAGTTGGGCCCTATAAGCCTACGAAATATAATGCCCCAAAATAAATTCACCCAAAATTAAAATAAAACAAAACAAAAGGCATAAGGTAAGTTCCATAGTTGGCATGCAAGCCTACAATTCAGCAATTTAAGCAATTAAGAAAAAAAGACACTCAAATTCTGATTTTAGGAAAACTAAAAGTTGACTAAATCTCGAAGTACTCGATTATTCTTCTAGAACTTGAATTAGATCGAGACATCTTTGTGGACCAACCTCAATAGGCCTCCACGAATTTTCCTGATACCAAACTTCTTGAATTAGCCCATTGAGTGCCTCTTTGAACTTCTTTGCCCAAGCCCTCGTAACTGGTCCAATTGGAATTTGAACAGGTTTCCTTGAAGACGTGCCATGATTTGCATAACTAATACGAACCCCGCCAACAATATGACAAAACCCGTAACACAATTAATACATCAGACCGTTCTATTGTCAGATTCAAATAGAAACCGCTACCCAACACCTCTATCAGATGCGAACCTAGGTATAAAGGATGAAGACACCACAATCAGGATGGAAAACTCGATTGATAAGTTCAGGTATGAACGCCACAGAGTAAATCTGATAAGTTCGAATAGTTCTTCAAAGAACCAAAGAGAAAACTCTCACAATATTATTAATGATGAAAACTGCATATTACAAACCCTAAAACTGTTTAAACAGCGGAGGCTTATAGTTGGGCCCTATAAGCCTACGAAATATAATGCCCCAAAATAAATTCACCCAAAATTAAAATAAAACGAAACAAAAGGCATAAGGTAAGTTCCATAGTTGGCATGCAAGCCTACAATTCAGCAATTTAAGCAATTAAGAAAAAAAGACAGTCAAATTCTGATTTTAGGAAACCTAAAACTTGACTTAATCTTGAACTACTCGATTATTCTTCTAGAACTTGAATTAGATTGAGACATCTTTGTGGACCAACCTCAATAGGCCTCCACGAATTTTCCTGATACCAAACTTCTTGAATTAGCCCATTGAGTGCCCCTTTGAACTTCTTTGTCCGAGTCCTCGTAACTGGTCCAATTTGAATTTGAACTGGTTTCCTTGAAGACGTGCCATGATTTGCATAACTGATACGAACCCCGCCAACAATGTGACGAAACCCGTAACACGATTAATACCTCGGACCGTTCTACAGTCAGATTTAAATAGAAACCGCTACCCAACACCTCTATCAGATGCGAACCTAGGCATAAAGGATGAAGACACTACAATCAGGATTGAAAACTCGATTGATAAGTTCAGGTATGAATGCCACAGAGTAAATCTGATAAGTTCGAATAGTTCTTCAAAGAACCAAAGAGAAAACTCTCACAATATTATTAATGATGAAAACTGCATATTACAAACCCTAAAACTGTTTAAATAGCGGAGGCTTACAGTTGGGCCCTATAAGCCTACGAAATATAATGCCCCAAAATAAATTCACCCAAAATTAAAATAAAACGAAACAAAAGGCATAAGGTAAGTTCCATAGTTGGCATGCAAGCCTACAATTCAGCAATTTAAGCAATTAAGAAAAAAAGACAGTCAAATTCTGATTTTAGGAAAACTAAAATTTGACTTAATCTTGAACTACTCGATTATTCTTCTAGAACTTGAATTAGATCGAGACATCTTTGTGGACCAACCTCAATAGGCCTCCACGAATTTTCCTGATACCAAACTTCTTGAATTAGCCCATTGAGTGCCTCTTTGAACTTCTTTGCCCAAGCCCTCGTAACTGGTCCAATTGGAATTTGAACAGGTTTCCTTGAAGACGTGCCATGATTTGCATAACTAATACGAACCCCGCCAACAATGTGACAAAACCCGTAACACGATTAATACATCGGACCGTTCTATTGTCAGATTCAAATAGAAACCGCTACCCAACACCTCTATCAGATGCGAACCTAGGTATAAAGGATGAAGACACCACAATCAGGATGGAAAACTCGATTGATAAGTTCAGGTATGAACGCCACAAAGTAAATCTGATAAGTTCGAATAGTTCTTCAAAGAACCAAAGAGAAAACTCTCACAATATTATTAATGATGAAAACTGCATATTACAAACCCTAAAATTGTTTAAATAGCGGAGGCTTATAGTTGGGCCCTATAAGCCTACGAAATATAATGCCCCAAAATAAATTTACCCAAAATTAAAATAAAACGAAACAAAAGGCATAAGGTAAGTTCCATAGTTGGCATGCAAGCCTACAATTCAGCAATTTAAGCAATTAAGAAAAAAAGACAGTCAAATTCTGATTTTAGGAAAACTAAAATTTGAATTAATCTTGAAGTACTCGATTATTCTTCTAGAACTTGAATTAGATTGAGACATCTTTGTGGACCAACCTCAATAGGCCTCCACGAATTTTCCTGATACCAAACTTCTTGAATTAGCCCATTGAGTGCCCCTTTGAACTTCTTTGTCCGAGTCCTCGTAACTGGTCCAATTGGAATTTGAACAGGTTTCCTTGAAGACGTGCCATGATTTGCATAACTGATACGAACCCCGCCAACAATGTGACAAAACCCGTAACACGATTAATACATCGGACCGTTCGATTGTCAGATTTAAATAGAAACCGCTACCCAACACCTCTATCAGATGCGAACCTAGGTATAAAGGATGAAGACACCACAATCAGGATGGAAAACTCGATTGATAAGTTCAGGTATGAACGCCACAGAGTAAATCTGATAAGTTTGAATAGTTCTTCAAAGAACCAAAGAGAAAACTCTCACAATATTATTAATGATGAAAACTGCATATTACAAACCCTAAAACTGTTTAAATAGCGGAGGCTTATAGTTGGGCCCTATAAGCCTACGAAATATAATGCCCCAAAATAAATTCACCCAAAATTAAAATAAATCAAAACAAAAGGCATAAGGTAAGTTCCATAGTTGGCATGCAAGCCTACAATTCAGCAATTTAAGCAATTAAGAAAAAAAGACGGTCAAATTCTGATTTTAGGAAACCTAAAACTTGACTTAGTCTTGAACTACTCAATTATTCTACTAGAACTTGAATTAGATTGAGACATCTTTGTGGACCAACCTCAATAGGCCTCCACGAATTTTCCTGATACCAAACTTCTTGAATTAGCCCATTGAGTGCCTCTTTGAACTTCTTTATCCGAGTCCTCGTAACTGGTCCAATTTGAATTTGAACTGGTTTCCTTGAAGACGTGCCATGATTTGCATAACTGATACGAACCCCGCAAACAATGTGACGAAACCCGTAACACGATTAATACCTCAGACCGTTCTACAGTCAGATTCAAATAGAAACCGCTACCCAACACCTCTATCAGATGCGAACCTAGGCATAAAGGATGAAGACACCATAATCAGGATTGAAAACTCGATTGATAAGTTCAGGTATGAACGCCACAGAGTAAATCTGATAAGTTCGAATAGTTCTTCAAAGAACCAAAGAGAAAATTCTCACAATATTATTAATGATGAAAACTGCATATTACAAACCCTAAAACTGTTTAAATAGCGGAGGCTTACAGTTGGGCCCTATAAGCCTACGAAATATAATGCCCCAAAATAAATTCACCCAAAATTAAAATAAAACGAAACAAAAGGCATAAGGTAAGTTCCATAGTTGGCATGCAAGCCTACAATTCAGCAATTTAAGCAATTAAGAAAAAAAGACAGTCAAATTCTGATTTTAGGAAACCTAAAACTTGACTTAATCTTGAACTACTCGATTATTCTTCTAGAACTTGAATTAGATTGAGACATCTTTGTGGACCAACCTCAATAGGCCTCCACGAATTTTCCTGATACCAAACTTCTTGAATTAGCCCATTGAGTGCCTCTTTGAACTTCTTTGTCCGAGTCCTCGTAACTGGTCCAATTTGAATTTGAACTGGTTTCCTTGAAGACGTGCCATGATTTGCATAACTAATACGAACCCCGCCAACAATGTGACAAAACCCGTAACACGATTAATACATCGGACCGTTCTATTGTCAGATTCAAATAGAAACCGCTACCCAACACCTCTATCAGATGCGAACCTAGGTATAAAGGAAGAAGACACCACAATCAGGATGGAAAACTCGATTGATAAGTTCAAGTATGAACGCCACAGAGTAAATCTGATAAGTTCGAATAGTTCTTCAAAGAACCAAAGAGAAAACTCTCACAATATTATTAATGATGAAAACTGCATATTACAATCCCTAAAATTGTTTAAATAGCGGAGGCTTATAGTTGGGCCCTATAAGCCTACGAAATATAATGCCCCAAAATAAATTTACCCAAAATTAAAATAAAACGAAACAAAAGGCATAAGGTAAGTTCCATAGTTGGCATGCAAGCCTACAATTCAGCAATTTAAGCAATTAAGAAAAAAAGACGGTCAAATTCTGATTTTAGGAAACCTAAAACTTGACTTAGTCTTGAACTACTCAATTATTCTTCTAGAACTTGAATTAGATCGAGTGGACCAACCTCAATAGGCCTCCACGAATTTTCCTGATACCAAACTTCTTGAATTAGCCCATTGAGTGCCTCTTTGAACTTCTTTGTCCGAGTCCTCGTAACTGGTCCAATTGGAATTTGAACAGGTTTCCTTGAAGACGTGCCATGATTTGCATAACTGATACGAACCCCGCCAACAATGTGACAAAACCCGTAACACGATTAATACATCGGACCGTTCGATTGTCAGATTTAAATAGAAACCGCTACCCAACACCTCTTTCAGATGCGAACCTAGGTATAAAGGATGAAGACACCACAATCAGGATGGAAAACTCGATTGATAAGTTCAGGTATGAACGCCACAGAGTAAATCTGATAAGTTCGAATAGTTCTTCAAAGAACCAAAGAGAAAACTCTCACAATATTATTAATGATAAAAACTGCATATTACAAACCCTAAAACTGTTTAAATAGCGGAGGCTTATAGTTGGGCCCTATAAGCCTACGAAATATAATGCCCCAAAATAAATTCACCCAAAATTAAAATAAATCAAAACAAAAGGCATAAGGTAAGTTCCATAGTTGGCATGCAAGCCTACAATTCAGCAATTTAAGCAATTAAGAAAAAAAGACGGTCAAATTCTGATTTTAGGAAACCTAAAACTTGACTTAGTCTTGAACTACTCAATTATTCTTCTAGAACTTGAATTAGATTGAGACATCTTTGTGGACCAACCTCAATAGGCCTCCACGAATTTTCCTGATACCAAACTTCTTGAATTAGCCCATTGAGTGCCTCTTTGAACTTCTTTGCCCAAGTCCTCGTAACTGGTCCAATTGGAATTTGAACAGGTTTCCTTGAAGACGTGCCATGATTTGCATAACTAATACGAACCCCGCCAACAATGTGACAAAACCCGTAACACGATTAATACCTCGGACCGTTCGATTGTCAGATTCAAATAGAAACCGCTACCCAACACCTCTATCAGATGCGAACCTAGGTATAAAGGATGAAGACACCACAATCAGGATGGAAAACTCGTTTGATAAGTTCAGGTATGAACGCCACAGAGTAAATCTGATAAGTTCGAATAGTTCTTCAAAGAACCAAAGAGAAAACTCTCACAATATTATTAATGATGAAAACTGCATATTACAAACCCTAAAATTGTTTAAATAGCGGAGGCTTATAGTTGGGCCCTATAAGCCTACGAATTATAATGCCCCAAAATAAATTCACCCAAAATTAAAATAAAACGAAACAAAAGGCATAAGGTAAGTTCCATAGTTGGCATGCAAGCCTACAATTCAGCAATTTAAGCAATTAAGAAAAAAAGACGGTCAAATTCTGATTTTAGGAAACCTAAAACTTGACTTAGTCTTGAACTACTCAATTATTCTTCTAGAACTTGAATTAGATTGAGACATCTTTGTGGACCAACCTCAATAGGCCTCCACGAATTTTCCTGATACCAAACTTCTTGAATTAGCCCATTGAGTGCCTCTTTGAACTTCTTTGTCCGAGTCCTCGTAACTGGTCCAATTTGAATTTGAACTGGTTTCCTTGAAGACGTGCCATGATTTGCATAACTGATACGAACCCCGCAAACAATGTGACGAAACCCGTAACACGATTAATACCTCAGACCGTTCTACAGTCAGATTCAAATAGAAACCGCTACCCAACACCTCTATCAGATGCGAACCTAGGCATAAAGGATGAAGACACCATAATCAGGATTGAAAACTCGATTGATAAGTTCAGGTATGAACGCCACAGAGTAAATCTGATAAGTTCGAATAGTTCTTCAAAGAACCAAAGAGAAAATTCTCACAATATTATTAATGATGAAAACTGCATATTACAAACCCTAAAACTGTTTAAATAGCGGAGGCTTACAGTTGGGCCCTATAAGCCTACGAAATATAATGCCCCAAAATAAATTCACCCAAAATTAAAATAAAACGAAACAAAAGGCATAAGGTAAGTTCCATAGTTGGCATGCAAGCCTACAATTCAGCAATTTAAGCAATTAAGAAAAAAAGACAGTCAAATTCTGATTTTAGGAAACCTAAAACTTGACTTAATCTTGAACTACTCGATTATTCTTCTAGAACTTGAATTAGATTGAGACATCTTTGTGGACCAACCTCAATAGGCCTCCACGAATTTTCCTGATACCAAACTTCTTGAATTAGCCCATTGAGTGCCTCTTTGAACTTCTTTGTCCGAGTCCTCGTAACTGGTCCAATTTGAATTTGAACTGGTTTCCTTGAAGACGTGCCATGATTTGCATAACTAATACGAACCCCGCCAACAATGTGACAAAACCCGTAACACGATTAATACATCGGACCGTTCTATTGTCAGATTCAAATAGAAACCGCTACCCAACACCTCTATCAGATGCGAACCTAGGTATAAAGGAAGAAGACACCACAATCAGGATGGAAAACTCGATTGATAAGTTCAAGTATGAACGCCACAGAGTAAATCTGATAAGTTCGAATAGTTCTTCAAAGAACCAAAGAGAAAACTCTCACAATATTATTAATGATGAAAACTGCATATTACAATCCCTAAAATTGTTTAAATAGCGGAGGCTTATAGTTGGGCCCTATAAGCCTACGAAATATAATGCCCCAAAATAAATTCACCCAAAATTAAAATAAAACGAAACAAAAGGCATAAGGTAAGTTCCATAGTTGGCATGCAAGCCTACAATTCAGCAATTTAAGCAATTAAGAAAAAAAGACGGTCAAATTCTGATTTTAGGAAACCTAAAACTTGACTTAGTCTTGAACTACTCAATTATTCTTCTAGAACTTGAATTAGATCGAGTGGACCAACCTCAATAGGCCTCCACGAATTTTCCTGATACCAAACTTCTTGAATTAGCCCATTGAGTGCCTCTTTGAACTTCTTTGTCCGAGTCCTCGTAACTGGTCCAATTGGAATTTGAACAGGTTTCCTTGAAGACGTGCCATGATTTGCATAACTGATACGAACCCCGCCAACAATGTGACAAAACCCGTAACACGATTAATACATCGGACCGTTCGATTGTCAGATTTAAATAGAAACCGCTACCCAACACCTCTTTCAGATGCGAACCTAGGTATAAAGGATGAAGACACCACAATCAGGATGGAAAACTCGATTGATAAGTTCAGGTATGAACGCCACAGAGTAAATCTGATAAGTTCGAATAGTTCTTCAAAGAACCAAAGAGAAAACTCTCACAATATTATTAATGATAAAAACTGCATATTACAAACCCTAAAACTGTTTAAATAGCGGAGGCTTATAGTTGGGCCCTATAAGCCTACGAAATATAATGCCCCAAAATAAATTCACCCAAAATTAAAATAAATCAAAACAAAAGGCATAAGGTAAGTTCCATAGTTGGCATGCAAGCCTACAATTCAGCAATTTAAGCAATTAAGAAAAAAAGACGGTCAAATTCTGATTTTAGGAAACCTAAAACTTGACTTAGTCTTGAACTACTCAATTATTCTTCTAGAACTTGAATTAGATTGAGACATCTTTGTGGACCAACCTCAATAGGCCTCCACGAATTTTCCTGATACCAAACTTCTTGAATTAGCCCATTGAGTGCCTCTTTGAACTTCTTTGCCCAAGTCCTCGTAACTGGTCCAATTGGAATTTGAACAGGTTTCCTTGAAGACGTGCCATGATTTGCATAACTAATACGAACCCCGCCAACAATGTGACAAAACCCGTAACACGATTAATACCTCGGACCGTTCGATTGTCAGATTCAAATAGAAACCGCTACCCAACACCTCTATCAGATGCGAACCTAGGTATAAAGGATGAAGACACCACAATCAGGATGGAAAACTCGTTTGATAAGTTCAGGTATGAACGCCACAGAGTAAATCTGATAAGTTCGAATAGTTCTTCAAAGAACCAAAGAGAAAACTCTCACAATATTATTAATGATGAAAACTGCATATTACAAACCCTAAAATTGTTTAAATAGCGGAGGCTTATAGTTGGGCCCTATAAGCCTACGAATTATAATGCCCCAAAATAAATTCACCCAAAATTAAAATAAAACGAAACAAAAGGCATAAGGTAAGTTCCATAGTTGGCATGCAAGCCTACAATTCAGCAATTTAAGCAATTAAGAAAAAAAGACGGTCAAATTCTGATTTTAGGAAACCTAAAACTTGACTTAGTCTTGAACTACTCAATTATTCTTCTAGAACTTGAATTAGATTGAGACATCTTTGTGGACCAACCTCAATAGGCCTCCACGAATTTTCCTGATACCAAACTTCTTGAATTAGCCCATTGAGTGCCTCTTTGAACTTCTTTGTCCGAGTCCTCGTAACTGGTCCAATTTGAATTTGAACTGGTTTCCTTGAAGACGTGCCATGATTTGCATAACTGATACGAACCCCGCCAACAATGTGACGAAACCCGTAACACGATTAATACCTCGGACCGTTCTACAGTCAGATTTAAATAGAAACCGCTACCCAACACCTCTATCAGATGCGAACCTAGGCATAAAGGATGAAGACACCACAATCAGGATTGAAAACTCGATTGATAAGTTCAGGTATGAATGCCACAGAGTAAATCTGATAAGTTCGAATAGTTCTTCAAAGAACCAAAGAGAAAACTCTCACAATATTATTAATGATGAAAACTGCATATTACAAACCCTAAAACTGTTTAAATAGCGGAGGCTTACAGTTGGGCCCTATAAGCCTACGAAATATAATGCCCCAAAATAAATTCACCCAAAATTAAAATAAAACGAAACAAAAGGCATAAGGTAAGTTCCATAGTTGGCATGCAAGCCTACAATTCAGCAATTTAAGCAATTAAGAAAAAAAGACAGTCAAATTCTGATTTTAGGAAAACTAAAATTTGACTTAATCTCGAAGTACTCGATTATTCTTCTAGAACTTGAATTAGATCGAGACATCTTTGTGGACCAACCTCAATAGGCCTCCACGAATTTTCCTGATACCAAACTTCTTGAATTATCCCATTGAGTGCCTCTTCGAACTTCTTTGCCCAAGCCCTCGTAACTGGTCCAATTGGAATTTGAACAGGTTTCCTTGAAGACGTGCCATGATTTGCATAACTAATACGAACCCCGCCAACAATGTGACAAAACCCGTAACACGATTAATACATCGGACCGTTCGATTGTCAGATTCAAATAGAAACCGCTACCCAACACCCCTATCAGATGCGAACCTAGGTATAAAGGATGAAGACACCACAATCAGGATGGAAAACTCGATTGATAAGTTCAGGTATGAACGCCACAGAGTAAATCTGATAAGTTCGAATAGTTCTTCAAAGAACCAAAGAGAAAACTCTCACAATATTATTAATGATGAAAACTGCATATTACAAACCCTAAAATTGTTTAAATAGCGGAGGCTTATAGTTGGGCCCTATAAGCCTACGAAATATAATGCCCCAAAATAAATTCACCCAAAATTAAAATAAAACGAAACAAAAGGCATAAGGTAAGTTCCATAGTTGGCATGCAAGCCTACAATTCAGCAATTTAAGCAATTAAGAAAAAAAGACGGTCAAATTCTGATTTTAGGAAACCTAAAACTTGACTTAGTCTTGAACTACTCAATTATTCTTCTAGAACTTGAATTAGATCGAGTGGACCAACCTCAATAGGCCTCCACGAATTTTCCTGATACCAAACTTCTTGAATTAGCCCATTGAGTGCCTCTTTGAACTTCTTTGTCCGAGTCCTCGTAACTGGTCCAATTGGAATTTGAACAGGTTTCCTTGAAGACGTGCCATGATTTGCATAACTGATACGAACCCCGCCAACAATGTGACAAAACCCGTAACACGATTAATACATCGGACCGTTCGATTGTCAGATTTAAATAGAAACCGCTACCCAACACCTCTTTCAGATGCGAACCTAGGTATAAAGGATGAAGACACCACAATCAGGATGGAAAACTCGATTGATAAGTTCAGGTATGAACGCCACAGAGTAAATCTGATAAGTTCGAATAGTTCTTCAAAGAACCAAAGAGAAAACTCTCACAATATTATTAATGATAAAAACTGCATATTACAAACCCTAAAACTGTTTAAATAGCGGAGGCTTATAGTTGGGCCCTATAAGCCTACGAAATATAATGCCCCAAAATAAATTCACCCAAAATTAAAATAAATCAAAACAAAAGGCATAAGGTAAGTTCCATAGTTGGCATGCAAGCCTACAATTCAGCAATTTAAGCAATTAAGAAAAAAAGACGGTCAAATTCTGATTTTAGGAAACCTAAAACTTGACTTAGTCTTGAACTACTCAATTATTCTTCTAGAACTTGAATTAGATTGAGACATCTTTGTGGACCAACCTCAATAGGCCTCCACGAATTTTCCTGATACCAAACTTCTTGAATTAGCCCATTGAGTGCCTCTTTGAACTTCTTTGCCCAAGTCCTCGTAACTGGTCCAATTGGAATTTGAACAGGTTTCCTTGAAGACGTGCCATGATTTGCATAACTAATACGAACCCCGCCAACAATGTGACAAAACCCGTAACACGATTAATACCTCGGACCGTTCGATTGTCAGATTCAAATAGAAACCGCTACCCAACACCTCTATCAGATGCGAACCTAGGTATAAAGGATGAAGACACCACAATCAGGATGGAAAACTCGTTTGATAAGTTCAGGTATGAACGCCACAGAGTAAATCTGATAAGTTCGAATAGTTCTTCAAAGAACCAAAGAGAAAACTCTCACAATATTATTAATGATGAAAACTGCATATTACAAACCCTAAAATTGTTTAAATAGCGGAGGCTTATAGTTGGGCCCTATAAGCCTACGAATTATAATGCCCCAAAATAAATTCACCCAAAATTAAAATAAAACGAAACAAAAGGCATAAGGTAAGTTCCATAGTTGGCATGCAAGCCTACAATTCAGCAATTTAAGCAATTAAGAAAAAAAGACGGTCAAATTCTGATTTTAGGAAACCTAAAACTTGACTTAGTCTTGAACTACTCAATTATTCTTCTAGAACTTGAATTAGATTGAGACATCTTTGTGGACCAACCTCAATAGGCCTCCACGAATTTTCCTGATACCAAACTTCTTGAATTAGCCCATTGAGTGCCTCTTTGAACTTCTTTGTCCGAGTCCTCGTAACTGGTCCAATTTGAATTTGAACTGGTTTCCTTGAAGACGTGCCATGATTTGCATAACTGATACGAACCCCGCCAACAATGTGACGAAACCCGTAACACGATTAATACCTCGGACCGTTCTACAGTCAGATTTAAATAGAAACCGCTACCCAACACCTCTATCAGATGCGAACCTAGGCATAAAGGATGAAGACACCACAATCAGGATTGAAAACTCGATTGATAAGTTCAGGTATGAATGCCACAGAGTAAATCTGATAAGTTCGAATAGTTCTTCAAAGAACCAAAGAGAAAACTCTCACAATATTATTAATGATGAAAACTGCATATTACAAACCCTAAAACTGTTTAAATAGCGGAGGCTTACAGTTGGGCCCTATAAGCCTACGAAATATAATGCCCCAAAATAAATTCACCCAAAATTAAAATAAAACGAAACAAAAGGCATAAGGTAAGTTCCATAGTTGGCATGCAAGCCTACAATTCAGCAATTTAAGCAATTAAGAAAAAAAGACAGTCAAATTCTGATTTTAGGAAAACTAAAATTTGACTTAATCTCGAAGTACTCGATTATTCTTCTAGAACTTGAATTAGATCGAGACATCTTTGTGGACCAACCTCAATAGGCCTCCACGAATTTTCCTGATACCAAACTTCTTGAATTAGCCCATTGAGTGCCTCTTCGAACTTCTTTGCCCAAGCCCTCGTAACTGGTCCAATTGGAATTTGAACAGGTTTCCTTGAAGACGTGCCATGATTTGCATAACTAATACGAACCCCGCCAACAATGTGACAAAACCCGTAACACGATTAATACATCGGACCGTTCGATTGTCAGATTCAAATAGAAACCGCTACCCAACACCCCTATCAGATGCGAACCTAGGTATAAAGGATGAAGACACCACAATCAGGATGGAAAACTCGATTGATAAGTTCAGGTATGAACGCCACAGAGTAAATCTGATAAGTTCGAATAGTTCTTCAAAGAACCAAAGAGAAAACTCTCACAATATTATTAATGATGAAAACTGCATATTACAAACCCTAAAATTGTTTAAATAGCGGAGGCTTATAGTTGGGCCCTATAAGCCTACGAAATATAATGCCCCAAAATAAATTCACCCAAAATTAAAATAAAACGAAACAAAAGGCATAAGGTAAGTTCCATAGTTGGCATGCAAGCCTACAATTCAGCAATTTAAGCAATTAAGAAAAAAAGACGGTCAAATTCTGATTTTAGGAAACCTAAAACTTGACTTAATCTTGAACTACTCAATTATTCTTCTAGAACTTGAATTAGATTGAGACATCTTTGTGGACCAACCTCAATAGGCCTCCACGAATTTTCCTGATACCAAACTTCTTGAATTAGCCCATTGAGTGCCTCTTTGAACTTCTTTGCCCAAGCCCTCGTAACTGGTCCAATTGGAATTTGAACAGGTTTCCTTGAAGACGTGCCATGATTTGCATAACTAATACGAACCCCGCCAACAATGTGACAAAACCCGTAACACGATTAATACATCGGACCGTTCGATTGTCAGATTCAAATAGAAAACGCTACCCAACACCTCTATCAGATGCGAACCTAGGTATAAAGGATGAAGACACCACAATCAGGATGGAAAACTCGATTGATAAGTTCAGGTATGAACGCCACAGAGTAAATCTGATAAGTTCGAATAGTTCTTCAAAGAACCAAAGAGAAAACTCTCACAATATTATTAATGATGAAAACTGCATATTACAAACCCTAAAATTGTTTAAATAGCGGAGGCTTATAGTTGGGCCCTATAAGCCTACGAATTATAATGCCCCAAAATAAATTCACCCAAAATTAAAATAAAACGAAACAAAAGGCATAAGGTAAGTTCCATAGTTGGCATGCAAGCCTACAATTCAGCAATTTAAGCAATTAAGAAAAAAAGACGGTAAAATTCTGATTTTAGGAAACCTAAAACTTGACTTAGTCTTGAACTACTCAATTATTCTTCTAGAACTTGAATTAGATTGAGACATCTTTGTGGACCAACCTCAATAGGCCTCCACGAATTTTCCTGATACCAAACTTCTTGAATTAGCCCATTGAGTGCCTCTTCGAACTTCTTTGCCCAAGCCCTCGTAACTGGTCCAATTGGAATTTGAACAGGTTTCCTTGAAGACGTGCCATGATTTGTATAACTAATACGAACCCCGCCAACAATGTGACAAAACCCGTAACACGATTAATACATCAGACCGTTCTATTGTCAGATTCAAATAGAAACCGCTACCCAACACCTCTATCAGATGCGAACCTAGGTATAAAGGATGAAGACACCACAATCAGGATGGAAAACTCGATTGATAAGTTCAGGTATGAACGCCACAGAGTAAATCTGATAAGTTCGAATAGTTCTTCAAAGAACCAAAGAGAAAACTCTCACAATATTATTAATGATGAAAACTGCATATTACAAACCCTAAAATTGTTTAAATAGCGGAGGCTTATAGTTGGGCCCTATAAGCCTACGAAATATAATGCCCCAAAATAAATTCACCCAAAATTAAAATAAAACGAAACAAAAGGCATAAGGTAAGTTCCATAGTTGGCATGCAAGCCTACAATTCAGCAATTTAAGCAATTAAGAAAAAAAGACGGTCAAATTCTGATTTTAGGAAACCTAAAACTTGACTTAATCTTGAACTACTCAATTATTCTTCTAGAACTTGAATTAGATTGAGACATCTTTGTGGACCAACCTCAATAGGCCTCCACGAATTTTTCTGATACCAAACTTCTTGAATTAGCCCATTGAGTGCCTCTTTGAACTTCTTTGCCCAAGCCCTCGTAACTGGTCCAATTGGAATTTGAACAGGTTTCCTTGAAGACGTGCCATGATTTGCATAACTAATACGAACCCCGCCAACAATGTGACAAAACCCGTAACACGATTAATACATCGGACCGTTCGATTGTCAGATTCAAATAGAAACCGCTTCCCAACACCTCTATCAGATGCGAACCTAGGTATAAAGGATGAAGACACCACAATCAGGATGGAAAACTCGATTGATAAGTTCAGGTATGAACGCCACAGAGTAAATCTGATAAGTTCGAATAGTTCTTCAAAGAACCAAAGAGAAAACTCTCACAATATTATTAATGATGAAAACTGCATATTAGAAACCCTAAAATTGTTTAAATAGCGGAGGCTTATAGTTGGGCCCTATAAGCCTACGAAATATAATGTCCCAAAATAAATTCACCCAAAATTAAAATAAATCAAAACAAAAGGCATAAGGTAAGTTCCATAGTTGGCATGCAAGCCTACAATTCAGCAATTTAAGCAATTAAGAAAAAAAGACGGTCAAATTCTGATTTTAGGAAACCTAAAACTTGACTTAGTCTTGAACTACTCAATTATTCTTCTAGAACTTGAATTAGATTGAGACATCTTTGTGGACCAACCTCAATAGGCCTCCACGAATTTTCCTGATACCAAACTTCTTGAATTAGCCCATTGAGTGCCTCTTTGAACTTCTTTGTCCGAGTCCTCGTAACTAGTCCAATTTGAATTTGAACTGGTTTCCTTGAAGACGTGCCATGATTTGCATAACTGATACGAACCCCGCCAACAATGTGACGAAACCCGTAACACGATTAATACCTCAGACCGTTCTACAGTCAGATTCAAATAGAAACCGCTACCCAACACCTCTATCAGATGCGAACCTAGGCATAAAGGATGAAGACACCACAATCAGGATTGAAAACTCGATTGATAAGTTCAGGTATGAATGCCACAGAGTAAATCTGATAAGTTCGAATAGTTCTTCAAAGAACCAAAGAGAAAACTCTCACAATATTATTAATGATGAAAACTGCATATTACAAACCCTAAAACTGTTTAAATAGCGGAGGCTTACAGTTGGGCCCTATAAGCCTACGAAATATAATGCCCCAAAATAAATTCACCCAAAATTAAAATAAAACGAAACAAAAGGCATAAGGTAAGTTCCATAGTTGGCATGCAAGCCTACAATTCAGCAATTTAAGCAATTAAGAAAAAAAGACAGTCAAATTCTGATTTTAGGAAACCTAAAACTTGACTTAATCTTGAACTACTCGATTATTCTTCTAGAACTTGAATTAGATTGAGACATCTTTGTGGACCAACCTCAATAGGCCTCCACGAATTTTTCTGATACCAAACTTCTTTAATTAGCCCATTGAGTGCCTCTTTGAACTTCTTTGTCCGAGTCCTCGTAACTGGTCCAATTTGAATTTGAACTGGTTTCCTTGAAGACGTGCCATGATTTGCATAACTGATACGAACCCCGCCAACAATGTGACGAAACCCGTAACACGATTAATACCTCGGACCGTTCTACAGTCAGATTTAAATAGAAACCGCTACCCAACACCTCTATCAGATGCGAACCTAGGCATAAAGGATGAAGACACCACAATCAGGATTGAAAACTCGATTGATAAGTTCAGGTATGAATGCCACAGAGTAAATCTGATAAGTTCGAATAGTTCTTCAAAGAACCAAAGAGAAAACTCTCACAATATTATTAATGATGAAAACTGCATATTACAAACCCTAAAACTGTTTAAATAGCGGAGGCTTACAGTTGGGCCCTATAAGCCTACGAAATATAATGCCCCAAAATAAATTCACCCAAAATTAAAATAAAACGAAACAAAAGGCATAAGGTAAGTTCCATAGTTGGCATGCAAGCCTACAATTCAGCAATTTAAGCAATTAAGAAAAAAAGACAGTCAAATTCTGATTTTAGGAAACCTAAAATTTGACTTAATCTTGAACTACTCGATTATTCTTCTAGAACTTGAATTAGATCGAGACATCTTTGTGGACCAACCTCAATAGGCCTCCACGAATTTTCCTAATACTAAACTTCTTGAATTAGCCCATTGAGTGCCTCTATGAACTTCTTTGCCCAAGCCCTCGTAACTGGTCCAATTGGAATTTGAACAGGTTTCCTTGAAGACGTGCCATGATTTGCATAACTGATACGAACCCCGCCAACAATGTGACAAAACCCGTAACACGATTAATACATCGGACCGTTCTACAGTCAGATTTAAATAGAAACCGCTACCCAACACCTCTATCAGATGCGAACCTAGGCATAAAGGATGAAGACACCACAATCAGGATTGAAAACTCGATTGATAAGTTCAGGTATGAATGCCACAGAGTAAATCTGATAAGTTCGAATAGTTCTTCAAAGAACCAAAGAGAAAACTCTCACAATATTATTAATGATGAAAACTGCATATTACAAACCCTAAAACTGTTTAAATAGCGGAGGCTTACAGTTGGGCCCTATAAGCCTACGAAATATAATGCCCCAAAATAAATTCACCCAAAATTAAAATAAAACGAAACAAAAGGCATAAGGTAAGTTCCATAGTTGGCATGCAAGCCTACAATTCAGCAATTTAAGCAATTAAGAAAAAAAGACAGTCAAATTCTGATTTTAGGAAAACTAAAATTTGACTTAATCTTGAACTACTCGATTATTCTTCTAGAACTTGAATTAGATCGAGACATCTTTGTGGACCAACCTCAATAGGCCTCCACGAATTTTCCTAATACCAAACTTCTTGAATTAGCCCATTGAGTGCCTCTTTGAACTTCTTTGCCCAAGCCCTCGTAACTGGTCCAATTGGAATTTGAACAGGTTTCCTTGAAGACGTGCCATGATTTGCATAACTAATACGAACCCCGCCAACAATGTGACAAAACCCGTAACACGATTAATACATCGGACCGTTCTATTGTCAGATTCAAATAGAAACCGCTACCCAACACCTCTATCAGATGCGAACCTAGGTATAAAGGATGAAGACACCACAATCAGGATGGAAAACTCGATTGATAAGTTCAGGTATGAACGCCACAGAGTAAATCTGATAAGTTCGAATAGTTCTTCAAAGAACCAAAGAGAAAACTCTCACAATATTATTAATGATGAAAACTGCATATTACAATCCCTAAAATTGTTTAAATAGCGGAGGCTTATAGTTGGGCCCTATAAGCCTACGAAATATAATGCCCCAAAATAAATTCACCCAAAATTAAAATAAAACGAAACAAAAGGCATAAGGTAAGTTCCATAGTTGGCATGCAAGCCTACAATTCAGCAATTTAAGCAATTAAGAAAAAAAGACGGTCAAATTCTGATTTTAGGAAACCTAAAACTTGACTTAGTCTTGAACTACTCAATTATTCTTCTAGAACTTGAATTAGATTGAGACATCTTTGTTGACCAACCTCAATAGGCCTCCACGAATTTTCCTGATACCAAACTTCTTGAATTAGCCCATTGAGTGCCTCTTTGAACTTCTTTGTCCGAGTCCTCGTAACTGGTCCAATTGGAATTTGAACAGGTTTCCTTGAAGACGTGCCATGATTTGCATAACTGATACGAACCCCGCCAACAATGTGACAAAACCCGTAACACGATTAATACATCGGACCGTTCGATTGTCAGATTTAAATAGAAACCGCTACCCAACACCTCTATCAGATGCGAACCTAGGTATAAAGGATGAAGACACCACAATCAGGATGGAAAACTCGATTGATAAGTTCAGGTATGAACGCCACAGAGTAAATCTGATAAGTTCGAATAGTTCTTCAAAGAACCAAAGAGAAAACTCTCACAATATTATTAATGATGAAAACTGCATATTACAAACCCTAAAACTGTTTAAATAGCGGAGGCTTATAGTTGGGCCCTATAAGCCTACGAAATATAATGCCCCAAAATAAATTCACCCAAAATTAAAATAAATCAAAACAAAAGGCATAAGGTAAGTTCCATAGTTGGCATGCAAGCCTACAATTCAGCAATTTAAGCAATTAAGAAAAAAAGACGGTCAAATTCTGATTTTAGGAAACCTAAAACTTGACTTAGTCTTGAACTACTCAATTATTCTTCTAGAACTTGAATTAGATTGAGACATCTTTGTGGACCAACCTCAATAGGCCTCCACGAATTTTACTGATACCAAACTTCTTGAATTAGCCCATTGAGTGCCTCTTTGAACTTCTTTGTCCGAGTCCTCGTAACTGGTCCAATTTGAATTTGAACTGGTTTCCTTGAAGACGTGCCATGATTTGCATAACTGATACGAACCCCGCCAACAATGTGACGAAACCCGTAACACGATTAATACCTCAGACCGTTCTACAGTCAGATTTAAATAGAAACCGCTACCCAACACCTCTATCAGATGCGAACCTAGGCATAAAGGATGAAGACACCACAATCAGGATTGAAAACTCGATTGATAAGTTCAGGTATGAATGCCACAGAGTAAATCTGATAAGTTCGAATAGTTCTTCAAAGAACCAAATAGAAAACTCTTACAATATTATTAATGATGAAAACTGCATATTACAAACCCTAAAACTGTTTAAATAGCGGAGGCTTACAGTTGGGCCCTATAAGCCTAAGAAATATAATGCCCCAAAATAAATTCACCCAAAATTAAAATAAAACGAAACAAAAGGCATAAGGTAAGTTCCATAGTTGGCATGCAAGCCTACAATTCAGCAATTTAAGCAATTAAGAAAAAAAGACAGTCAAATTCTGATTTTAGGAAAACTAAAATTTGACTTAATCTCGAAGTACTCGATTATTCTTCTAGAACTTGAATTAGATCGAGACATCTTTGTGGACCAACCTCAATAGGCCTCCACGAATTTTCCTGATACCAAACTTCTTGAATTAGCCCATTGAGTGCCTCTTCGAACTTCTTTGCCCAAGCCCTCGTAACTGGTCCAATTGGAATTTGAACAGGTTTCCTTGAAGACGTGCCATGATTTGCATAACTAATACGAACCCCGCCAACAATGTGACAAAACCCGTAACACGATTAATACATCGGACCGTTCGATTGTCAGATTCAAATAGAAACCGCTACCCAACACCTCTATCAGATGCGAACCTAGGTATAAAGGATGAAGACACCACAATCAGGATGGAAAACTCGATTGATAAGTTCAGGTATGAACGCCACAGAGTAAATCTGATAAGTTCGAATAGTTCTTCAAAGAACCAAAGAGAAAACTCTCACAATATTATTAATGATGAAAACTGCATATTACAAACCCTAAAATTGTTTAAATAGCGGAGGCTTATAGTTGGGCCCTATAAGCTTACGAAATATAATGCCCCAAAATAAATTCACCCAAAATTAAAATAAAACGAAACAAAAGGCATAAGGTAAGTTCCATAGTTGGCATGCAAGCCTACAATTCAGCAATTTAAGCAATTAAGAAAAAAAGACGGTCAAATTCTGATTTTAGGAAACCTAAAACTTGACTTAATCTTGAACTACTCAATTATTCTTCTAGAACTTGAATTAGATTGAGACATCTTTGTGGACCAACCTCAATAGGCCTCCACGAATTTTCCTGATACCAAACTTCTTGAATTAGCCCATTGAGTGCCTCTTTGAACTTCTTTGCCCAAGCCCTCGTAACTGGTCCAATTGGAATTTGAACAGGTTTCCTTGAAGACGTGCCATGATTTGCATAACTAATACGAACCCCGCCAACAATGTGACAAAACCCGTAACACGATTAATACATCGGACCGTTCGATTGTCAGATTCAAATAGAAACCGCTACCCAACACCTCTATCAGATGCGAACCTAGGTATAAAGGATGAAGACACCACAATCAGGATGGAAAACTCGATTGATAAGTTCAGGTATGAACGCCACAGAGTAAATCTGATAAGTTCGAATAGTTCTTCAAAGAACCAAAGAGAAAACTCTCACAATATTATTAATGATGAAAACTGCATATTACAAACCCTAAAATTGTTTAAATAGCGGAGGCTTATAGTTGGGCCCTATAAGCCTACGAAATATAATGCCCCAAAATAAATTCACCCAAAATTAAAATAAATCAAAACAAAAGGCATAAGGTAAGTTCCATAGTTGGCATGCAAGCCTACAATTCAGCAATTTAAGCAATTAAGAAAAAAAGACGGTCAAATTCTGATTTTAGGAAACCTAAAACTTGACTTAGTCTTGAACTACTCAATTATTCTTCTAGAACTTGAATTAGATTGAGACATCTTTGTGGACCAACCTCAATAGGCCTCCACGAATTTTTCTGATACCAAACTTCTTGAATTAGCCCATTGAGTGCCTCTTTGAACTTCTTTGTCCGAGTCCTCGTAACTGGTCCAATTTGAATTTGAACTGGTTTCCTTGAAGACGTGCCATGATTTGCATAACTGATACGAACCCCGCCAACAATGTGACGAAACCCGTAACACGATTAATACCTCAGACCGTTCTACAGTCAGATTCAAATAGAAACCGCTACCCAACACCTCTATCAGATTCGAACCTAGGCATAAAGGATGAAGACACCACAATCAGGATTGAAAACTCGATTGATAAGTTCAGGTATGAATGCCACAGAGTAAATCTGATAAGTTCGAATAGTTCTTCAAAGAACCAAAGAGAAAACTCTCACAATATTATTAATGATGAAAACTGCATATTACAAACCCTAAAACTGTTTAAATAGCGGAGGCTTACAGTTGGGCCCTATAAGCCTACGAAATATAATGCCCCAAAATAAATTCACCCAAAATTAAAATAAAACGAAACAAAAGGCATAAGGTAAGTTCCATAGTTGGCATGCTAGCCTACAATTCAGCAATTTAAGCAATTAAGAAAAAAAGACAGTCAAATTCTGATTTTAGGAAACCTAAAACTTGACTTAATCTTGAACTACTCGATTATTCTTCTAGAACTTGAATTAGATTGAGACATCTTTGTGGACCAACCTCAATAGGCCTCCACGAATTTTCCTGATACCAAACTTCTTGAATTAGCCCATTGAGTGCCTCTTTGAACTTCTTTGTCCGAGTCCTCGTAACTGGTCCAATTTGAATTTGAACTGGTTTCCTTGAAGACGTGCCATGATTTGCATAACTGATACGAACCCCGCCAACAATGTGACGAAACCCGTAACACGATTAATACCTCGGACCGTTCTACAGTCAGATTTAAATAGAAACCGCTACCCAACACCTCTATCAGATGCGAACCTAGGCATAAAGGATGAAGACACCACAATCAGGATTGAAAACTCGATTGATAAGTTCAGGTATGAATGCCACAGAGTAAATCTGATAAGTTCGAATAGTTCTTCAAAGAACCAAAGAGAAAACTCTCACAATATTATTAATGATGAAAACTGCATATTACAAACCCTAAAACTGTTTAAATAGCGGAGGCTTACAGTTGGGCCCAATAAGCCTACGAAATATAATGCCCCAAAATAAATTCACCCAAAATTAAAATAAAACGAAACAAAAGGCATAAGGTAAGTTCCATAGTTGGCATGCAAGCCTACAATTCAGCAATTTAAGCAATTAAGAAAAAAAGACAGTCAAATTCTGATTTTAGGAAAACTAAAATTTGACTTAATCTTGAACTACTCGATTATTCTTCTAGAACTTGAATTAGATCGAGACATCTTTGTGGACCAACCTCAATAGGCCTCCACGAATTTTCCTAATACCAAACTTCTTGAATTAGCCCATTGAGTGCCTCTTTGAACTTCTTTGCCCAAGCCCTCGTAACTGGTCCAATTGGAATTTGAACAGGTTTCCTTGAAGACGTGCCATGATTTGCATAACTAATACGAGCCCCGCCAACAATGTGACAAAACCCGTAACACGATTAATACATCGGACCGTTCTATTGTCAGATTCAAATAGAAACCGCTACCCAACACCTCTATCAGATGCGAACCTAGGTATAAAGGATGAAGACACCACAATCAGGATGGAAAACTCGATTGATAAGTTCAGGTATGAACGCCACAGAGTAAATCTGATAAGTTCGAATAGTTCTTCAAAGAACCAAAGAGAAAACTCTCACAATATTATTAATGATGAAAACTGCATATTACAATCCCTAAAATTGTTTAAATAGCGGAGGCTTATAGTTGGGCCCTATAAGCCTACGAAATATAATGCCCCAAAATAAATTCACCCAAAATTAAAATAAAACGAAACAAAAGGCATAAGGTAAGTTCCATAGTTGGCATGCAAGCCTACAATTCAGCAATTTAAGCAATTAAGAAAAAAAGACGGTCAAATTCTTATTTTAGGAAACCTAAAACTTGACTTAGTCTTGAACTACTCAATTATTCTTCTAGAACTTGAATTAGATTGAGACATCTTTGTGGACCAACCTCAATAGGCCTCCACGAATTTTCCTGATACCAAACTTCTTGAATTAGCCCATTGAGTGCCTCTTTGAACTTCTTTGTCCGAGTCCTCGTAACTGGTCCAATTGGAATTTGAACAGGTTTCCTTGAAGACGTGCCATGATTTGCATAACTGATACGAACCCCGCCAACAATGTGACAAAACCCGTAACACGATTTATACATCGGACCGTTCGATTGTCAGATTCAAATAGAAACCGCTACCCAACACCTCTATCAGATGCGAACCTAGGTATAAAGGATGAAGACACCACAATCAGGATGGAAAACTCGATTGATAAGTTCAGGTATGAACGCCACAGAGTAAATCTGATAAGTTCGAATAGTTCTTCAAAGAACCAAAGAGAAAACTCTCACAATATTATTAATGATGAAAACTGCATATTACAAACCCTAAAACTGTTTAAATAGCGGAGGCTTATAGTTGGGCCCTATAAGCCTACGAAATATAATGCCCCAAAATAAATTCACCCAAAATTAAAATAAATCAAAACAAAAGGCATAAGGTAAGTTCCATAGTTGGCATGCAAGCCTACAATTCAGCAATTTAAGCAATTAAGAAAAAAAGACGGTCAAATTCTGATTTTAGGAAACCTAAAACTTGACTTAGTCTTGAACTACTCAATTATTCTTCTAGAACTTGAATTAGATTGAGACATCTTTGTGGACCAACCTCAATAGGCCTCCACGAATTTTCCTGATACCAAACTTCTTGAATTAGCCCATTGAGTGCCTCTTTGAACTTCTTTGTCCGAGTCCTCGTAACTGGTCCAATTTGAATTTGAACTGGTTTCCTTGAAGACGTGCCATGATTTGCATAACTGATACGAACCCCGCCAACAATGTGATGAAACCCGTAACACGATTAATACCTCAGACCGTTCTACAGTCAGATTTAAATAGAAACCGCTACCCAACACCTCTATCAGATGCGAACCTAGGCATAAAGGATGAAGACACCACAATCAGGATTGAAAACTCGATTGATAAGTTCAGGTATGAATGCCACAGAGTAAATCTGATAAGTTCGAATAGTTCTTCAAAGAACCAAAGAGAAAACTCTCACAATATTATTAATGATGAAAACTGCATATTACAAACCCTAAAACTGTTTAAATAGCGGAGGCTTATAGTTGGGCCCTATAAGCCTACGAAATATAATGCCCCAAAATAAATTCACCCAAAATTAAAATTGAACGAAACAAAAGGCATAAGGTAAGTTCCATAGTTGGCATGCAAGCCTACAATTCAGCAATTTAAGCAATTAAGAAAAAAAGACAGTCAAATTCTGATTTTAGGAAAACTAAAATTTGACTTAATCTCGAAGTACTCGATTATTCTTCTAGAACTTGAATTAGATCGAGACATCTTTGTGGACCAACCTCAATAGGCCTCCACGAATTTTCCTGATACCAAACTTCTTGAATTAGCCCATTGAGTGCCTCTTCGAACTTCTTTGCCCAAGCCCTCGTAACTGGTCCAATTGGAATTTGAACAGGTTTCCTTGAAGACGTGCCATGATTTGTATAACTAATACGAACCCCGCCAAAAATGTGACAAAACCCGTAACACGATTAATACATCAGACCGTTCTATTGTCAGATTCAAATAGAAACCGCTACCCAACACCTCTATCAGATGCGAACCTAGGTATAAAGGATGAAGACACCACAATCAGGATGGAAAACTCGATTGATAAGTTCAGGTATGAACGCCACAGAGTAAATCTGATAAGTTCGAATAGTTCTTCAAAGAACCAAAGAGAAAACTCTCACAATATTATTAATGATGAAAACTGAATATTACAAACCCTAAAATTGTTTAAATAGCGGAGGCTTATAGTTGGGCCCTATAAGCCTACGAAATATAATGCCCCAAAATAAATTCACCCAAAATTAAAATAAAACGAAACAAAAGGCATAAGGTAAGTTCCATAGTTGGCATGCAAGCCTACAATTCAGCAATTTAAGCAATTAAGAAAAAAAGACGGTCAAATTCTGATTTTAGGAAACCTAAAACTTGACTTAATCTTGAACTACTCAATTATTCTTCTAGAACTTGAATTAGATTGAGACATCTTTGTGGACCAACCTCAATAGGCCTCCACGAATTTTCCTGATACCAAACTTCTTGAATTAGCCCATTGAGTGCCTCTTTGAACTTCTTTGCCCAAGCCCTCGTAACTGGTCTAATTGGAATTTGAACAGGTTTCCTTGAAGACGTGCCATGATTTGCATAACTAATACGAACCCCGCCAACAATGTGACAAAACCCGTAACACGATTAATACATCGGACCGTTCGATTGTCAGATTCAAATAGAAACCGCTACCCAACACCTCTATCAGATGCGAACCTAGGTATAAAGGATGAAGACACCACAATCAGGATGGAAAACTCGATTGATAAGTTCAGGTATGAACGCCACAGAGTAAATCTGATAAGTTCGAATAGTTCTTCAAAGAACCAAAGAGAAAACTCTCACAATATTATTAATGATGAAAACTGCATATTACAAACCCTAAAACTGTTTAAATAGCGGAGGCTTATAGTTGGGCCCTATAAGCCTACGAAATATAATGCCCCAAAATAAATTCACCCAAAATTAAAATAAATCAAAACAAAAGGCATAAGGTAAGTTCCATAGTTGGCATGCAAGCCTACAATTCAGCAATTTAAGCAATTAAGAAAAAAAGACGGTCAAATTCTGATTTTAGGAAACCTAAAACTTGACTTAGTCTTGAACTACTCAATTATTCTTCTAGAACTTGAATTAGATTGAGACATCTTTGTGGACCAACCTCAATAGGCCTCCACGAATTTTCCTGATACCAAACTTCTTGAATTAGCCCATTGAGTGCCTCTTTGAACTTCTTTGTCCGAGTCCTCGTAACTGGTCCAATTTGAATTTGAACTGGTTTCCTTGAAGACGTGCCATGATTTGCATAACTGATACGAACCCCGCCAACAATGTGACGAAACCCGTAACACGATTAATACCTCAGACCGTTCTACAGTCAGATTTAAATAGAAACCGCTACCCAACACCTCTATCAGATGCGAACCTAGGCATAAAGGATGAAGACACCACAATCAGGATTGAAAACTCGATTGATAAGTTCAGGTATGAATGCCACAGAGTAAATCTGATAAGTTCGAATAGTTCTTCAAAGAACCAAAGAGAAAACTCTCACAATATTATTAATGATGAAAACTGCATATTACAAACCCTAAAACTGTTTAAATAGCGGAGGCTTATAGTTGGGCCCTATAAGCCTACGAAATATAATGCCCCAAAATAAATTCACCCAAAATTAAAATTGAACGAAACAAAAGGCATAAGGTAAGTTCCATAGTTGGCATGCAAGCCTACAATTCAGCAATTTAAGCAATTAAGAAAAAAAGACAGTCAAATTCTGATTTTAGGAAAACTAAAATTTGACTTAATCTCGAAGTACTCGATTATTCTTCTAGAACTTGAATTAGATCGAGACATCTTTGTGGACCAACCTCAATAGGCCTCCACGAATTTTCCTGATACCAAACTTCTTGAATTAGCCCATTGAGTGCCTCTTCGAACTTCTTTGCCCAAGCCCTCGTAACTGGTCCAATTGGAATTTGAACAGGTTTCCTTGAAGACGTGCCATGATTTGTATAACTAATACGAACCCCGCCAAAAATGTGACAAAACCCGTAACACGATTAATACATCAGACCGTTCTATTGTCAGATTCAAATAGAAACCGCTACCCAACACCTCTATCAGATGCGAACCTAGGTATAAAGGATGAAGACACCACAATCAGGATGGAAAACTCGATTGATAAGTTCAGGTATGAACGCCACAGAGTAAATCTGATAAGTTCGAATAGTTCTTCAAAGAACCAAAGAGAAAACTCTCACAATATTATTAATGATGAAAACTAAATATTACAAACCCTAAAATTGTTTAAATAGCGGAGGCTTATAGTTGGGCCCTATAAGCCTACGAAATATAATGCCCCAAAATAAATTCACCCAAAATTAAAATAAAACGAAACAAAAGGCATAAGGTAAGTTCCATAGTTGGCATGCAAGCCTACAATTCAGCAATTTAAGCAATTAAGAAAAAAAGACGGTCAAATTCTGATTTTAGGAAACCTAAAACTTGACTTAATCTTGAACTACTCAATTATTCTTCTAGAACTTGAATTAGATTGAGACATCTTTGTGGACCAACCTCAATAGGCCTCCACGAATTTTCCTGATACCAAACTTCTTGAATTAGCCCATTGAGTGCCTCTTTGAACTTCTTTGCCCAAGCCCTCGTAACTGGTCTAATTGGAATTTGAACAGGTTTCCTTGAAGACGTGCCATGATTTGCATAACTAATACGAACCCCGCCAACAATGTGACAAAACCCGTAACACGATTAATACATCGGACCGTTCGATTGTCAGATTCAAATAGAAACCGCTACCCAACACCTCTATCAGATGCGAACCTAGGTATAAAGGATGAAGACACCACAATCAGGATGGAAAACTCGATTGATAAGTTCAGGTATGAACGCCACAGAGTAAATCTGATAAGTTCGAATAGTTCTTCAAAGAACCAAAGAGAAAACTCTCACAATATTATTAATGATGAAAACTGCATATTACAAACCCTAAAATTGTTTAAATAGCGGAGGCTTATAGTTGGGCCCTATAAGCCTACGAAATATAATGCCCCAAAATAAATTCACCCAAAATTAAAATAAAACGAAACAAAAGGCATAAGGTAAGTTCCATAGTTGGCATGCAAGCCTACAATTCAGCAATTTAAGCAATTAAGAAAAAAAGACGGTCAAATTCTGATTTTAGGAAACCTAAAACTTGACTTAGTCTTGAACTACTCAATTATTCTTCTAGAACTTGAATTAGATTGAGACATCTTTGTGGACCAACCTCAATAGGCCTCCACGAATTTTCCTGATACCAAACTTCTTGAATTAGCCCATTGAGTGCCTCTTTGAACTTCTTTGTCCGAGTCCTCGTAACTGGTCCAATTTGAATTTGAACTGGTTTCCTTGAAGACGTGCCATGATTTGCATAACTGATACGAACCCCGCCAACAATGTGACGAAACCCGTAACACGATTAATACCTCGGACCGTTCTACAGTCAGATTTAAATAGAAACCGCTACCCAACACCTCTATCAGATGCGAACCTAGGCATAAAGGATGAAGACACCACAATCAGGATTGAAAACTCGATTGATAAGTTCAGGTATGAACGCCACAGAGTAAATCTGATAAGTTCGAATAGTTCTTCAAAGAACCAAAGAGAAAACTCTCACAATATTATTAATGATGAAAACTGCATATTACAAACCCTAAAACTGTTTAAATAACGGAGGCTTACAGTTGGGCCCTATAAGCCTACGAAATATAATGCCCCAAAATAAATTCACCCAAAATTAAAATAAAACGAAACAAAAGGTATAAGGTAAGTTCCATAGTTGGCATGCAAGCCTACAATTCAGCAATTTAAGCAATTAAGAAAAAAAGACAGTCAAATTCTGATTTTAGGAAAACTAAAATTTGACTTAATCTTGAAGTACTCGATTATTCTTCTAGAACTTGAATTAGATCGAGACATCTTTGTGGACCAACCTCAACAGGCCTCCACGAATTTTCCTGATACCAAACTTCTTGAATTAGCCCATTGAGTGCCTCTTTGAACTTCTTTGTCCGAGTCCTCGTAACTGGTTCAATTTGAATTTGAACTGGTTTCCTTGAAGACGTGCCATGATTTGCATAACTAATACGAACCCCGCCAACAATGTGACAAAACCCGTAACACGATTAATACATCGGACCGTTCTATTGTCAGATTCAAATAGAAACCGCTACCCAACACCTCTATCAGATGCGAACCTAGGTATAAAGGATGAAGACACCACAATCAGGATGGAAAACTCGATTGATAAGTTCAGGTATGAACGCCACAGAGTAAATCTGATAAGTTCGAATAGTTCTTCAAAGAACCAAAGAGAAAACTCTCACAATATTATTAATGATGAAACCTGCATATTACAAACCCTAAAATTGTTTAAATAGCGGAGGCTTATAGTTGGGCCCTATAAGCCTACGAAATATAATGCCCCTAAATAAATTCACCCAAAATTAAAATAAAATGAAACAAAAGGCATAAGGTAAGTTCCATAGTTGGCATGCAAGCCTACAATTCAGCAATTTAAGCAATTAAGAAAAAAAGACGGTCAAATTCTGATTTTAGGAAACCTAAAACTTGACTTAATCTTGAACTACTCAATTATTCTTCTAGAACTTGAATTAGATTGAGACATCTTTGTGGACCAACCTCAATAGGCCTCCACGAATTTTCCTGATACCAAACTTCTTGAATTAGCCCATTGAGTGCCTCTTTGAACTTCTTAGTCCGAGTCCTCGTAACTGGTCCAATTTGAATTTGAACTGGTTTCCTTGAAGACGTGCCATGATTTGCATAACTGATACGAACCCCGCCAACAATGTGACGAAACCCGTAACACGATTAATACCTCGGACCGTTCTACAGTCAGATTTAAATAGAAACCGCTACCCAACACCTCTATCAGATGCGAACCTAGGCATAAAGGATGAAGACACCACAATCAGGATTGAAAACTCGATTGATAAGTTCAGGTATGAATGCCACAGAGTAAATCTGATAAGTTCGAATAGTTCTTCAAAGAACCAAAGAGAAAACTCTCACAATATTATTAATGATGAAAACTGCATATTACAAACCCTAAAACTGTTTAAATAGCGGAGGCTTACAGTTGGGCCCTATAAGCCTACGAAATATAATGCCCCAAAATAAATTCACCAAAAATTAAAATAAAACGAAACAAAAGGCATAAGGTAAGTTCCATAGTTGGCATGCAAGCCTACAATTCAGCAATTTAAGCAATTAAGAAAAAAAGACAGTCAAATTCTGATTTTAGGAAAACTAAAATTTGACTTAATCTCGAAGTACCCGATTATTCTTCTAGAACTTAAATTAGATCGAGACATCTTTGTGGACCAACCTCAATAGGCCTCCACGAATTTTCCTGTTACCAAACTTCTTGAATTAGCCCATTGAGTGCCTCTTCGAACTTCTTTGCCCAAGCCCTCGTAACTGGTCCAATTGGAATTTGAACAGGTTTCCTTGAAGACGTGCCATGATTTGCATAACTAATACGAACCCCGCCAACAATGTGACAAAACCCGTAACACGATTAATACATCGGACCGTTCTATTGTCAGATTCAAATAGAAACCGCTACCCAACACCTCTATCAGATGCGAACCTAGGTATAAAGGATGAAGACACCACAATCAGGATGGAAAACTCGATTGATAAGTTCAGGTATGAACGCCACAGAGTAAATCTGATAAGTTCGAATAGTTCTTCAAAGAACCAAAGAGAAAACTCTCACAATATTATTAATGATGAAACCTGCATATTACAAACCCTAAAATTGTTTAAATAGCGGAGGCTTATAGTTGGGCCCTATGAGCCTACGAAATATAATGCCCCAAAATAAATTCACCCAAAATTAAAATAAAACGAAACAAAAGGCATAAGGTAAGTTCCATAGTTGGCATGCAAGCCTACAATTCAGCAATTTAAGCAATTAAGAAAAAAAGAAGGTCAAATTCTGATTTTAGGAAACCTAAAACTTGACTTAATCTTGAACTACTCAATTATTCTTCTAGAACTTGAATTAGATTGAGACATCTTTGTGGACCAACCTCAATAGGCCTCCACGAATTTTCCTGATACCAAACTTCTTGAATTAGCCCATTGAGTGCCTCTTTGAACTTCTTAGTCCGAGTCCTCGTAACTGGTCCAATTTGAATTTGAACTGGTTTCCTTGAAGACGTGCCATGATTTGCATAACTGATAAGAACCCCGCCAACAATGTGACGAAACCCGTAACACGATTAATACCTCGGACCGTTCTACAGTCAGATTTAAATAGAAATCGCTACCCAACACCTCTATCAGATGCGAACCTAGGCATAAAGGATGAAGACACCACAATCAGGATTGAAAACTCGATTGATAAGTTCAGGTATGAATGCCACAGAGTAAATCTGATAAGTTCGAATAGTTCTTCAAAGAACCAAAGAGAAAACTCTCACAATATTATTAATGATGAAAACTGCATATTACAAACCCTAAAACTGTTTAAATAGCGGAGGCTTACAGTTGGGCCCTATAAGCCTACGAAATATAATGACCCAAAATAAATTCACCCAAAATTAAAATAAAACGAAACAAAAGGCATAAGGTAAGTTCCATAGTTGGCATGCAAGCCTACAATTCAGCAATTTAAGCAATTAAGAAAAAAAGACAGTCAAATTCTGATTTTAGGAAAACTAAAATATGACTTAATCTCGAAGTACCCGATTATTCTTCTAGAACTTAAATTAGATCGAGACATCTTTGTGGACCAACCTCAATAGGCCTCCACGAATTTTCCTGTTACCAAACTTCTTGAATTAGCCCATTGAGTGCCTCTTCGAACTTCTTTGCCCAAGCCCTCGTAACTGGTCCAATTGGAATTTGAACAGGTTTCCTTGAAGACGTGCCATGATTTGCATAACTAATACGAACCCCGCCAACAATGTGACAAAACCCGTAACACGATTAATACATCGGACCGTTCTATTGTCAGATTCAAATAGAAACCGCTACCCAACACCTCTATCAGATGCGAACCTAGGTATAAAGGATGAAGACACCACAATCAGGATGGAAAACTCGATTGATAAGTTCAGGTATGAACGCCACAGAGTAAATCTGATAAGTTCGAATAGTTCTTCAAAGAACCAAAGAGAAAACTCTCACAATATTATTAATGATGAAACCTGCATATTACAAACCCTAAAATTGTTTAAATAGCGGAGGCTTATAGTTGGGCCCTATGAGCCTACGAAATATAATGCCCCAAAATAAATTCACCCAAAATTAAAATAAAACGAAACAAAAGGCATAAGGTAAGTTCCATAGTTGGCATGCAAGCCTACAATTCAGCAATTTAAGCAATTAAGAAAAAAAGAAGGTCAAATTCTGATTTTAGGAAACCTAAAACTTGACTTAATCTTGAACTACTCAATTATTCTTCTAGAACTTGAATTAGATTGAGACATCTTTGTGGACCAACCTCAATAGGCCTCCACGAATTTTCCTGATACCAAACTTCTTGAATTAGCCCATTGAGTGCCTCTTTGAACTTCTTAGTCCGAGTCCTCGTAACTGGTCCAATTTGAATTTGAACTGGTTTCCTTGAAGACGTGCCATGATTTGCATAACTGATAAGAACCCCGCCAACAATGTGACGAAACCCGTAACACGATTAATACCTCGGACCGTTCTACAGTCAGATTTAAATAGAAACCGCTACCCAACACCTCTATCAGATGCGAACCTAGGCATAAAGGATGAAGACACCACAATCAGGATTGAAAACTCGATTGATAAGTTCAGGTATGAATGCCACAGAGTAAATCTGATAAGTTCGAATAGTTCTTCAAAGAACCAAAGAGAAAACTCTCACAATATTATTAATGATGAAAACTGCATATTACAAACCCTAAAACTGTTTAAATAGCGGAGGCTTACAGTTGGGCCCTATAAGCCTACGAAATATAATGCCCCAAAATAAATTCACCCAAAATTAAAATAAAACGAAACAAAAGGCATAAGGTAAGTTCCATAGTTGGCATGCAAGCCTACAATTCAGCAATTTAAGCAATTAAGAAAAAAAGACAGTCAAATTCTGATTTTAGGAAAACTAAAATATGACTTAATCTCGAAGTACCCGATTATTCTTCTAGAACTTAAATTAGATCGAGACATCTTTGTGGACCAACCTCAATAGGCCTCCACGAATTTTCCTGTTACCAAACTTCTTGAATTAGCCCATTGAGTGCCTCTTCGAACTTCTTTGCCCAAGCCCTCGTAACTGGTCCAATTGGAATTTGAACAGGTTTCCTTGAAGACGTGCCATGATTTGCATAACTAATACGAACCCCGCCAACAATGTGACAAAACCCGTAACACGATTAATACATCGGACCGTTCTATTGTCAGATTCAAATAGAAACCGCTACCCAACACCTCTATCAGATGCGAACCTAGGTATAAAGGATGAAGACACCACAATCAGGATGGAAAACTCGATTGATAAGTTCAGGTATGAACGCCATAGAGTAAATCTGATAAGTTCGAATAGTTCTTCAAAGAACCAAAGAGAAAACTCTCACAATATTAATTAATGATGAAAACTGCATATTACAAACCCTAAAATTGTTTAAATAGCGGAGGCTTATAGTTAGGCCCTATAAGCCTACGAAATATAATGCCCCAAAATAAATTCACCCAAAATTAAAATAAAACGAAACAAAAGGCATAAGGTAAGTTCCATAGTTGGCATGCAAGCCTACAATTCAGCAATTTAAGCAATTAAGAAAAAAAGACGGTCAAATTCTGATTTTAGGAAAACTAAAATTTGACTTAATCTCGAAGTACTCGATTATTCTTCTAGAACTTGAATTAGATCGAGACATCTTTGTGGACCAACCTCAATAGGCCTCCACGAATTTTCCTGATACCAAACTTCTTGAATTAGCCCATTGAGTGCCTCTTCGAACTTCTTTGTCCGAGCCCTCGTAACTGGTCCAATTGGAATTTGAACTGGTTTCCTTGAAGACGTGCCATGATTTGCATAACTAATACGAACCCCGCCAACAATGTGACAAAACCCGTAACACGATTAATACATCAGACCGTTCTATTGTCAGATTCAAATAGAAACCGCTACCCAACACCTCTATCAGATGCGAACCTAGGTATAAAGAATGAAGACACCACAATCAGGATGGAAAACTCGATTGATAAGTTCAGGTATGAACGCCACAGAGTAAATCTGATAAGTTCGAATAGTTCTTCAAAGAACCAAAGAGAAAACTCTCACAATATTATTAATGATGAAAACTGAATATTACAAACCCTAAAATTGTTTAAATAGCGGAGGCTTATAGTTGGGCCCTATAAGCCTACGAAATATAATGCCCCAAAATAAATTCACCCAAAATTAAAATAAAACGAAACAAAAGGCATAAGGTAAGTTCCATAGTTGGCATGCAAGCCTACAATTCAGCAATTTAAGCAATTAAGAAAAAAAGACAGTCAAATTCTGATTTTAGGAAAACTAAAATTTGACTTAATCTCGAAGTACTCGATTATTCTTCTAGAACTTGAATTAGATCGAGACATCTTTGTGGACCAACCTCAATAGGCCTCCACGAATTTTCCTGATACCAAACTTCTTGAATTAGCCCATTGAGTGCCTCTTCGAACTTCTTTCCCCAAGCCCTCGTAACTGGTCCAATTGGAATTTGAACAGGTTTCCTTGAAGACGTGCCATGATTTGCATAACTAATACGAACCCCGCCAACAATGTGACAAAACCCGTAACACGATTAATACATCAGACCGTTCTATTGTCATATTCAAATAGAAACCGCTACCCAACACCTCTATCAGATACGAACCTAGGTATAAAGGATGAAGACACCACAATCAGGATGGAAAACTCGATTGATAAGTTCAGGTATGAACGCCACAGAGTAAATCTGATAAGTTCGAATAGTTCTTCAAAGAACCAAAGAGAAAACTCTCACAATATTATTAATGATGAAAACTGCATATTACAAACCCTAAAATTGTTTAAATAGCGGAGGCTTATAGTTGGGCCCTATAAGCCTACGAAATATAATGCCCCAAAATAAATTCACCCAAAATTAAAATAAAACGAAACAAAAGGCATAAGGTAAGTTCCATAGTTGGCATGCAAGCCTACAAGTCAGCAATTTAAGCAATTAAGAAAAAAAGACGGTCAAATTCTGATTTTAGGAAACCTAAAACTTGACTTAATCTTGAACTACTCAATTATTCTTCTAGAACTTGAATTAGATTGAGACATCTTTGTGGACCAACCTCAATAGGCCTCCACGAATTTTCCTGATACCAAACTTCTTGAATTAGCCCAATGAGTGCCTCTTTGAACTTCTTTGCCCAAGCCCTCGTAACTGGTCCAATTGGAATTTGAACAGGTTTCCTTGAAGACGTGCCATGATTTGCTTAACTAATACGAACCCCGCCAACAATGTGACAAAACCCGTAACACGAATAATACATCGGACCGTTCGATTGTCAGATTCAAATAGAAACCGCTACCCAACACCTCTATCAGATGCGAACCTAGGTATAAAGGATGAAGACACCACAATCAGGATGGAAAATTCGATTGATAAGTTCAGGTATGAACGCCACAGAGTAAATCTGATAAGTTCGAATAGTTTTTCAAAGAACCAAAGAGAAAACTCTCACAATATTATTAATGATGAAAACTGCATATTACAAACCCTAAAATTGTTTAAATAGCGGAGGCTTATAGTTGGGCCCTATAAGCCTACGAAATATAATGCCCCAAAATAAATTCACCCAAAATTAAAATAAAACGAAACAAAAGGCATAAGGTAAGTTCCATAGTTGGCATGCAAGCCTACAATTCAGCAATTTAAGCAATTAAGAAAAAAAGACGGTCAAATTCTGATTTTAGGAAACCTAAAACTTGACTTAGTCTTGAACTACTCAATTATTTTTCTAGAACTTGAATTAGATTGAGACATCTTTGTGGACCAACCTCAATAGGCCTCCACGAATTTTCCTGATACCAAACTTCTTGAATTAGCCCATTGAGTGCCTCTTTGAACTTCTTTGTCCGAGTCCTCGTAACTGGTCCAATTTGAATTTGAACTGGTTTGCTTGAAGACGTGCCATGATTTGCATAACTGATACGAACCCTGCCAACAATGTGACGAAACCCGTAACACGATTAATACCTCGGACCGTTCTACAGTCAGATTTAAATAGAAACCGCTACCCAACACCTCTATTAGATGCGAACCTAGGCATAAAGGATGAAGACACCAAAATCAGGATTGAAAACTCGATTGATAAGTTCAGGTATGAATGCCACAGAGTAAATCTGATAAGTTCGAATAGTTCTTCAAAGAACCAAAGAGAAAACTCTCACAATATTATTAATGATGAAAACTGCATATTACAAACCCTAAAACTGTTTAAATAGCGGAGGCTTACAGTTGGGCCCTATAAGCCTACGAAATATAATGCCCCAAAATAAATTCACCCAAAATTAAAATAAAACGAAACAAAAGGCATAAGGTAAGTTCCATAGTTGGCATGCAAGCCTACAATTCAGCAATTTAAGCAATTAAGAAAAAAAGACAGTCAAATTCTGATTTTAGGAAAACTAAAATTTGACTTAATCTCGAAGTACTCGATTATTCTTCTAGAACTTGAATTAGATCGAGACATCTTTGTGGACCAACCTCAATAGGCCTCCACGAATTTTCCTGATACCAAACTTCTTGAATTAGCCCATTGAGTGCCTCTTCGAACTTTTTTGCCCAAGCCCTCGTAACTGGTCCAATTGGAATTTGAACAGGTTTCCTTGAAGACGTGCCATGATTTGCATAACTAATACGAACCCCGCCAACAATGTGACAAAACCCGTAACACGATTAATACATCGGACCGTTCTATTGTCAGATTCAAATAGAAACCGCTACCCAACACCTCTTTCAGATGCGAACCTAGGTATAAAGGATGAAGACACCACAATCAGGATGGAAAACTCGATTGATAAGTTCAGGTATGAACGCCACAGAGTAAATCTGATAAGTTCGAATAGTTCTTCAAAGAACCAAAGAGAAAACTCTCACAATATTATTAATGATGAAAACTGCATATTACAAACCCTAAAATTGTTTAAATAGCGGAGGCTTATAGTTGGGCCCTATAAGCCTACGAAATATAATGCCCCAAAATAAATTCACCCAAAATTAAAATAAAACGAAACAAAAGGCATAAGGTAAGTTCCATAGTTGGCATGCAAGCCTACAATTCAGCAATTTAAGCAATTAAGAAAAAAAGACGGTCAAATTCTGATTTTAGGAAACCTAAAACTTGACTTAGTCTTGAACGACTCAATTATTCTTCTAGAACTTGAATTAGATTGAGACATCTTTGTGGACCAACCTCAATAGGCCTCCACGAATTTTCCTGATACCAAACTTCTTGAATTAGCCCATTGAGTGCCTCTTTGAACTTCTTTGTCCGAGTCCTCGTAACTGGTCCAATTTGAATTTGAACTGGTTTCCTTGAAGACGTGCCATGATTTGCATAACTGATACGAACCCCGCCAACAATGTGACGAAACCCGTAACACGATTAATACCTCGGACCGTTCTACAGTCAGATTTAAATAGAAACCGCTACCCAACACCTCTATCAGATGCGAACCTAGGCATAAAGGATGAAGACACCACAATCAGGATTGAAAACTCGATTGATAAGTTCAGGTATGAATGCCACAGAGTAAATCTGATAAGTTCGAATAGTTCTTCAAAGAACCAAAGAGAAAACTCTCACAATATTATTAATGATGAAAACTGCATATTACAAACCCTAAAACTGTTTAAATAGCGGAGGCTTACAGTTGGGCCCTATAAGCCTACGAAATATAATGCCCCAAAATAAATTCACCCAAAATTAAAATAAAACGAAACAAAAGGCATAAGGTAAGTTCCATAGTTGGCATGCAAGCCTACAATTCAGCAATTTAAGCAATTAAGAAAAAAAGACAGTCAAATTCTGATTTTAGGAAAACTAAAATTTGACTTAATCTCGAAGTACTCGATTATTCTTCTAGAACTTGAATTAGATCGAGACATCTTTGTGGACCAACCTCAATAGGCCTCCACGAATTTTCCTGATACCAAACTTCTTGAATTAGCCCATTGAGTGCCTCTTTGAACTTCTTTGCCCAAGCCCTCGTAACTAGTCCAATTGGAATTTGAACAGGTTTCCTTGAAGACGTGCCATGATTTGCATAACTAATACGAACCCCGCCAACAATGTGACAAAACCCGTAACACGATTAATACATCGGACCGTTCTATTGTCAGATTCAAATAGAAACCGCTACCCAACACCTCTATCAGATGCGAACCTAGGTATAAAGGATGAAGACACCACAATCAGGATGGAAAACTCGATTGATAAGTTCAGGTATGAACGCCACAGAGTAAATCTGATAAGTTCGAATAGTTCTTCAAAGAACCAAAGAGAAAACTCTCACAATATTATTAATGATGAAAACTGCATATTACAAACCCTAAAATTGTTTAAATAGCGGAGGCTTATAGTTGGGCCCTATAAGCCTACGAAATATAATGCCCCAAAATAAATTCACCCAAAATTAAAATAAAACGAAACAAAAGGCATAAGGTAAGTTCCATAGTTGGCATGCAAGCCTACAATTCAGTAATTTAAGCAATTAAGAAAAAAAGAAGGTCAAATTCTGATTTTAGGAAACCTAAAACTTGACTTAATCTTGAACTACTCAATTATTCTTCTAGAACTTGAATTAGATTGAGACATCTTTGTGGACCAACCTCAATAGGCCTCCACGAATTTTCCTGATACCAAACTTCTTGAATTAGCCCATTGAGTGCCTCTTTGAACTTCTTTGCCCAAGCCCTCGTAACTGGTCCAATTGGAATTTGAACAGGTTTCCTTGAAGATGTGCCATGATTTGCATAACTAATACGAACCCCGCCAACAATGTGACAAAACCCGTAACACGATTAATACATCGGACCGTTCTATTGTCAGATTCAAATAGAAACCGCTACCCAACACCTCTATCAGATGCGAACCTAAGTATAAAGGATGAAGACACCACAATCAGGATGGAAAACTCGATTGATAAGTTCAGGTATGAACGCCACAGAGTAAATCTGATAAGTTCGAATAGTTCTTCAAAGAACCAAAGAGAAAACTCTCACAATATTATTAATGATGAAAACTGCATATTACAAACCCTAAAATTGTTTAAATAGCGGAGGCTTATAGTTGGGCCCTATAAGCCTACGAAATATAATGCCCCAAAATAAATTCACCCAAAATTAAAATAAAACGAAACAAAAGGCATAAGGTAAGTTCCATAGTTGGCATGCAAGCCTACAATTCAGCAATTTAAGCAATTAAGAAAAAAAGACGGTCAAATTCTGATTTTAGGAAACCTAAAACTTGACTTAGTCTTGAACTACTCAATTATTTTTCTAGAACTTGAATTAGATTGAGACATCTTTGTGGACCAACCTCAATAGGCCTCCACGAATTTTCCTGATACCAAACTTCTTGAATTAGCCCATTGAGTGCCTCTTTGAACTTCTTTGTCCGAGTCCTCGTAACTGGTCCAATTTGAATTTGAACTGGTTTGCTTGAAGACGTGCCATGATTTGCATAACTGATACGAACCCTGCCAACAATGTGACGAAACCCGTAACACGATTAATACCTCGGACCGTTCTACAGTCAGATTTAAATAGAAACCGCTACCCAACACCTCTATTAGATGCGAACCTAGGCATAAAGGATGAAGACACCACAATCAGGATTGAAAACTCGATTGATAAGTTCAGGTATGAATGCCACAGAGTAAATCTGATAAGTTCGAATAGTTCTTCAAAGAACCAAAGAGAAAACTCTCACAATATTATTAATGATGAAAACTGCATATTACAAACCCTAAAACTGTTTAAATAGCGGAGGCTTACAGTTGGGCCCTATAAGCCTACGAAATATAATGCCCCAAAATAAATTCACCCAAAATTAAAATAAAACGAAACAAAAGGCATAAGGTAAGTTCCATAGTTGGCATGCAAGCCTACAATTCAGCAATTTAAGCAATTAAGAAAAAAAGACAGTCAAATTCTGATTTTAGGAAAACTAAAATTTGACTTAATCTCGAAGTACTCGATTATTCTTCTAGAACTTGAATTAGATCGAGACATCTTTGTGGACCAACCTCAATAGGCCTCCACGAATTTTCCTGATACCAAACTTCTTGAATTAGCCCATTGAGTGCCTCTTCGAACTTCTTTGCCCAAGCCCTCGTAACTGGTCCAATTGGAATTTGAACAGGTTTCCTTGAAGACGTGCCATGATTTGCATAACTAATACGAACCCCGCCAACAATGTGACAAAACCCGTAACACGATTAATACATCGGACCGTTCTATTATCAGATTCAAATAGAAACCGCTACCCAACACCTCTATCAGATGCGAACCTAGGTATAAAGGATGAAGACACCACAATCAGGATGGAAAACTCGATTGATAAGTTCAGGTATGAACGCCACAGAGTAAATCTGATAAGTTCGAATAGTTCTTCAAAGAACCAAAGAGAAAACTCTCACAATATTATTAATGATGAAAACTGCATATTACAAACCCTAAAATTGTTTAAATAGCGGAGGCTTATAGTTGGGCCCTATAAGCCTACGAAATATAATGCCCCAAAATAAATTCACCCAAAATTAAAATAAAACGAAACAAAAGGCATAAGGTAAGTTCCATAGTTGGCATGCAAGCCTACAATTCAGTAATTTAAGCAATTAAGAAAAAAAGAAGGTCAAATTCTGATTTTAGGAAACCTAAAACTTGACTTAATCTTGAACTACTCAATTATTCTTCTAGAACTTGAATTAGATTGAGACATCTTTGTGGACCAACCTCAATAGGCCTCCACGAATTTTCCTGATACCAAACTTCTTGAATTAGCCCATTGAGTGCCTCTTCGAACTTCTTTGCCCAAGCCCTCGTAACTGGTCCAATTGGAATTTGAACAGGTTTCCTTGAAGACGTGCCATGATTTGCATAACTAATACGAACCCCGCCAACAATGTGACAAAACCCGTAACACGATTAATACATCGGACCGTTCTATTGTCAGATTCAAATAGAAACCGCTACCCAACACCTCTATCAGATGCGAACCTAGGTATAAAGGATGAAGACACCACAATCAGGATGGAAAACTCGATTGATAAGTTCAGGTATGAACGCCACAGAGTAAATCTGATAAGTTCGAATAGTTCTTCAAAGAACCAAAGAGAAAACTCTCACAATATTATTAATGATGAAACTGCATATTACAAACCCTAAAATTGTTTAAATAGCGGAGGCTTATAGTTGGGCCCTATAAGCCTACGAAATATAATGCCCCAAAATAAATTCACCCAAAATTAAAATAAAACGAAACAAAAGGCATAAGGTAAGTTCCATAGTTGGCATGCAAGCCTACAATTCAGCAATTTAAGCAATTAAGAAAAAAAGACGGTCAAATTCTGATTTTAGGAAACCTAAAACTTGACTAAATCTTGAACTACTCAATTATTCTTCTAGAACTTGAATTAGATTGAGACATCTTTGTGGACCAACCTCAATAGGCCTCCACGAATTTTCCTGATACCAAACTTCTTGAATTAGCCCATTGAGTGCCTCTTTGAACTTCTTAGTCCGAGTCCTCGTAACTGGTCCAATTTGAATTTGAACTGGTTTCCTTGAAGACGTGCCATGATTTGCATAACTGATACGAACCCCGCCAACAATGTGACGAAACCCGTAACACGATTAATACCTCGGACCGTTCTACATTCAGATTTAAATAGAAACCGCTACCCAACACCTCTATCAGATGCGAACCTAGGCATAAAGGATGAAGACACCACAATCAGGATTGAAAACTCGATTGATAAGTTCAGGTATGAATGCCACAGAGTAAATCTGATAAGTTCGAATAGTTCTTCAAAGAACCAAAGAGAAAACTCTCACAATATTATTAATGATGAAAACTGCATATTACAAACCCTAAAACTGTTTAAATAGCGGAGGCTTACAGTTGGGCCTTATAAGCCTAGGAAATATAATGCCCCAAAATAAATTCACCCAAAATTAAAATAAAACGAAACAAAAGGCATAAGGTAAGTTCCATAGTTGGCATGCAAGCCTACAATTCAGCAATTTAAGCAATTAAGAAAAAAAGACAGTCAAATTCTGATTTTAGGAAAACTAAAATTTGACTTAATCTCGAAGTACTCGATTATTCTTCTAGAACTTAAATTAGATCGAGACATCTTTGTGGACCAACCTCAATAGGCCTCCACGAATTTTCCTGATACCAAACTTCTTGAATTAGCCCATTGAGTGCCTCTTCGAACTTCTTTGCCCAAGCCCTCATAACTGGTCCAATTGGAATTTGAACAGGTTTCCTTGAAGACGTGCCATGATTTGCATAACTAATACGAACCCCGCCAACAATGTGACAAAACCCGTAACACGATTAATACATCGGACCGTTCTATTGTCAGATTCAAATAGAAACCGCTACCCAACACCTCTATCAGATGCGAACCTAGGTATAAAGGATGAAGACACCACAATCAGGATGGAAAACTCGATTGATAAGTTCAGGTATGAACGCCACAGAGTAAATCTGATAAGTTCGAATAGTTCTTCAAAGAACCAAAGAGAAAACTCTCACAATATTATTAATGATGAAAACTGCATATTACAAACCCTAAAATTGTTTAAATAGCGGAGGCTTATAGTTGGGCCCTATAAGCCTACGAAATATAATGCCCCAAAATTAATTCACCCAAAATTAAAATAAAACGAAACAAAAGGCATAAGGTAAGTTCCATAGTTGGCATGCAAGCCTACAATTCCGTAATTTAAGCAATTAAGAAAAAAAGAAGGTCAAATTCTGATTTTAGGAAACCTATAACTTGACTTAATCTTGAACTACTCAATTATTCTTCTAGAACTTGAATTAGATTGAGACATCTTTGTGGACCAACCTCAATAGGCCTCCACGAATTTTCCTGATACCAAACTTCTTGAATTAGCCCATTGAGTGCCTCTTTGAACTTCTTTGCCCAAGCCCTCGTAACTGGTCCAATTGGAATTTGAACAGGTTTCCTTGAAGATGTGCCATGATTTGCATAACTAATACGAACCCCGCCAACAATGTGACAAAACCCGTAACACGATTAATACATCGGACCGTTCTATTGTCAGATTCAAATAGAAACCGCTACCCAACACCTCTATCAGATGCGAACCTAAGTATAAAGGATGAAGACACCACAATCAGGATGGAAAACTCGATTGATAAGTTCAGGTATGAACGCCACAGAGTAAATCTGATAAGTTCGAATAGTTCTTCAAAGAACCAAAGAGAAAACTCTCACAATATTATTAATGATGAAAACTGCATATTACAAACCCTAAAATTGTTTAAATAGCGGAGGCTTATAGTTGGGCCCTATAAGCCTACGAAATATAATGCCCCAAAATAAATTCACCCAAAATTAAAATAAAACGAAACAAAAGGCATAAGGTAAGTTCCATAGTTGGCATGCAAGCCTACAATTCAGCAATTTAAGCAATTAAGAAAAAAAGACGGTCAAATTCTGATTTTAGGAAACCTAAAACTTGACTTAATCTTGAACTACTCAATTATTCTTCTAGAACTTGAATTAGATTGAGACATCTTTGTGGACCAACCTCAATAGGCCTCCACGAATTTTCCTGATACCAAACTTCTTGAATTAGCCCATTGAGTGCCTCTTTGAACTTCTTAGTCCGAGTCCTCGTAACTGGTCCAATTTGAATTTGAACTGGTTTCCTTGAAGACGTGCCATGATTTGCATAACTGATACGAACCCCGCCAACAATGTGACGAAACCCGTAACACGATTAATACCTCGGACCGTTCTACAGTCAGATTTAAATAGAAACCGCTACCCAACACCTCTATCAGATGCGAACCTAGGCATAAAGGATGAAGACACCACAATCAGGATTGAAAACTCGATTGATAAGTTCAGGTATGAATGCCACAGAGTAAATCTGATAAGTTTGAATGGTTCTTCAAAGAACCAAAGAGAAAACTCTCACAATATTATTAATGATGAAAACTGCATATTACAAACCCTAAAACTGTTTAAATAGCGGAGGCTTACAGTTGGGCCCTATAAGCCTACGAAATATAATGCCCCAAAATAAATTCACCCAAAATTAAAATAAAACGAAACAAAAGGCATAAGGTAAGTTCCATAGTTGGCATGCAAGCCTACAATTCAGCAATTTAAGCAATTAAGAAAAAAAGACAGTCAAATTCTGATTTTAGGAAAACTAAAATTTGACTTAATCTCGAAGTACTCGATTATTCTTCTAGAACTTAAATTAGATCGAGACATCTTTGTGGACCAACCTCAATAGGCCTCCACGAATTTTCCTGATACCAAACTTCTTGAATTAGCCCATTGAGTGCCTCTTTGAACTTCTTTGCCCAAGCCCTCGTAACTGGTCCAATTGGAAATTGAACAGGTTTCCTTGAAGACGTGCCATGATTTGCATAACTAATACGAACCCCGCCAACAATGTGACAAAACCCGTAACACGATTAATACATCGGACCGTTCTATTGTCAGATTCAAATAGAAACCGCTACCCAACACCTCTATCAGATGCGAACCTAGGTATAAAGGATGAAGACACCACAATCAGGATGGAAAACTCGATTGATAAGTTCAGGTATGAACGCCACAGAGTAAATCTGATAAGTTCGAATAGTTCTTCAAAGAACCAAAGAGAAAACTCTCACAATATTATTAATGATGAAAACTGCATATTACAAACCCTAAAATTGTTTAAATAGCGGAGGCTTATAGTTGGGCCCTATAAGCCTACGAAATATAATGCCCCAAAATAAATTCACCCAAATTAAAATAAAACGAAACAAAAGGCATAAGGTAAGTTCCATAGTTGGCATGCAAGCCTACAATTCAGTAATTTAAGCAATTCAGAAAAAAAAGAAGGTCAAATTCTGATTTTAGGAAACCTAAAACTTGACTTAATCTTGAACTACTCAATTATTCTTCTAGAACTTGAATTAGATTGAGACATCTTTGTGGACCAACCTCAATAGGCCTCCACGAATTTTCCTGATACCAAACTTCTTGAATTAGCCCATTGAGTGCCTCTTTGAACTTCTTTGCCCAAGCCCTCGTAACTGGTCCAATTGGAATTTGAACATGTTTCCTTGAAGATGTGCCATGATTTGCATAACTAATACGAACCCCGCCAACAATGTGACAAAACCCGTAACACGATTAATACATCGGACCGTTCTATTGTCAGATTCAAATAGAAACCGCTACCCAACACCTCTATCAGATGCGAACCTAAGTATAAAGGATGAAGACACCACAATCAGGATGGAAAACTCGATTGATAAGTTCAGGTATGAACGCCACAGAGTAAATCTGATAAGTTCGAATAGTTCTTCAAAGAACCAAAGAGAAAACTCTCACAATATTATTAATGATGAAAACTGCATATTACAAACCCTAAAATTGTTTAAATAGCGGAGGCTTATAGTTGGGCCCTATAAGCCTACGAAATATAATGCCCCAAAATAAATTCACCCAAAATTAAAATAAAACGAAACAAAAGGCATAATGTAAGTTCCATAGTTGGCATGCAAGCCTATAATTCAGCAATTTAAGCAATTAAGAAAAAAAGACAGTCAAATTCTGATTTTTGGAAACCTAAAACTTGACTTAATCTTGAACTACTCGATTATTCTTCTAGAACTTGAATTAGATTGAGACATCTTTGTGGACCAATCTCAATAGGCCTCCACGAATTTTCCTGATACCAAACTTCTGGAATTAGCCCATTGAGTGCCTCTTTGAACTTCTTTGTCCGAGTCCTCGTAACTGGTCCAATTTGAATTTGAACTGGTTTCCTTGAAGACGTGCCATGATTTGCATAACTGACACGAACCCCGCCAACAATGTGACGAAACCCGTAACACGATTAATACATCGGACCGTTCTACAGTCAGATTTAAATAGAAACCGCTACCCAACACCTCTATCAGATGCGAACCTAGGCATAAAGGATGAAGACACCACAATCAGGATTGAAAACTCGATTGATAAGTTCAGGTATGAATGCCACAGAGTAAATCTGATAAGTTCGAATAGTTCTTCAAAGAACCAAAGAGAAAACTCTCACAATATTATTAATGATGAAAACTGCATATTACAAACCCTAAAACTGTTTAAATAGCGGAGGCTTACAGTTGGGTCCTATAAGCCTACGAAATATAATGCCCCAAAATAAATTCACCCAAAATTAAAATAAAACGATACAAAAGGCATAAGGTAAGTTCCATAGTTGGCATGCAAGCCTACAATTCAGCAATTTAAGCAATTAAGAAAAAAAGACAGTCAAATTCTGATTTTAGGAAAACTAAAATTTGACTTAATCTCGAAGTACTCGATTATTCTTCTAGAACTTAAATTAGATCGAGACATCTTTGTGGACCAACCTCAATAGGCCTCCACGAATTTTCCTGATACCAAACTTCTTGAATTAGCCCATTGAGTGCCTCTTTGAACTTCTTTGCCCGAGCCCTCGTAACTGGTCCAATTGGAATTTGAACAGGTTTCCTTGAAGCCGTGCCATGATTTGCATAACTAATACGAACCCCGCCAACAATGTGACAAAACCCGTAACACGATTAATACATCGGACCGTTCTATTGTCAGATTCAAATAGAAACCGCTACCCAACACCTCTATCAGATGCGAACCTAGGCATAAAGGATGAAGACACCACAATCAGGATGGAAAACTCGATTGATAAGTTCAGGTATGAACGCCACAGAGTAAATCTGATAAGTTCGAATAGTTCTTCAAAGAACCAAAGAGAAAACTCTCACAATATTATTAATGATGAAAACTGCATATTACAAACCCTAAAACTGTTTAAATAGCGGAGGCTTACAGTTGGGCCCTATAAGCCTACGAAATATAATGCCCCAAAATAAATTCACCCAAAATTAAAATACAACGAAACAAAAGGCATAAGGTAAGTTCCATAGTTGGCATGCAAGCCTACAATTCAGCAATTTAAGAAATTAAGAAAAAAAGACAGTGAAATTCTGATTTTAGGAAAACTAAAATTTGACTTAATCTCGAAGTACTCGATTATTCTTCTAGAACTTGAATTAGATCGAGACATCTTTGTGGACCAACCTCAATAGGCCTCCACGAATTTTCCTGATACCAAACTTCTGGAATTAGCCCATTGAGTGCCTCTTTGAACTTCTTTGTCCTAGTCCTCGTAACTGGTCCAATTTGAATTTGAACTGGTTTGTTTGAAGACGTGCCATGATTTGCATAACTGATACGAACCCCGCCAACAATGTGACGAAACCCGTAACACGAGTAATACCTCGGACCGTTCTACAGTCAGATTTAAATAGAAACCGCTACCCAACACCTCTATCAGATGCGAACCTAGGCATAAAGGATGAAGACACCACAATCAGGATTGAAAACTCGATTGATAAGTTCTGGTATGAATGCCACAGAGTAAATCTGATAAGTTCAAATAGTTCTTCAAAGAACCAAAGAGAAAACTCTCACAATATTATTAATGATGAAAACTGCATATTACAAACCCTAAAACTGTTTAAATAGCGGAGGCTTACAGTTGGGCCCTATAAGCCTACGAAATATAATGCCCCAAAATAAATTCACCCAAAATTAAAATAAAACAAAACAAAAGGCATAAGGTAAGTTCCATAGTTGGCATGCAAGCCTACAATTCAGCAATTTAAGCAATTAAGAAAAAAAGACAGTCAAATTCTGATTTTAGGAAAACTAAAATTTGACTTAATCTCCAAGTACTCGATTATTCTTCTAGAACTTGAATTAGATCGAGACATCTTTGTGGACCAACCTCAACAGGCCTCCACGAATTTTCCTGATACCAAACTTATTGAATTAGCCCATTGAGTGCCTCTTTGAACTTCTTTGCCCAAGCCCTCGTAACTGGTCCAATTGGAATTTGAACAGGTTTCCTTGAAGACGTGCCATGATTTGCATAACTAATACGAACCCCGCCAACAATGTGACAAAACCCGTAACACAATTAATACATCAGACCGTTCTATTGTCAGATTCAAATAGAAACCGCTACCCAACACCTCTATCAGATGCGAACCTAGGTATAAAGGATGAAGACACCACAATCAGGATGGAAAACTCGATTGATAAGTTCAGGTATGAACGCCACAGAGTAAATCTGATAAGTTCGAATAGTTCTTCAAAGAACCAAAGAGAAAACTCTCACAATATTATTAATGATGAAAACTGCATATTACAAACCCTAAAACTGTTTAAATAGCGGAGGCTTACAGTTGGGCCCTATAAGCCTACGAAATATAATGCCCCAAAATAAATTCACCCAAAATTAAAATAAAACGAAACAAAAGGCATAAGGTAAGTTCCATAGTTGGCATGCAAGCCTACAATTCAGCAATTTAAGCAATTAAGAAAAAAAGACAGTCAAATTCTGATTTTAGGAAAACTAAAATTTGACTTAATCTCGAAGTACTCGATTATTCTTCTAGAACTTGAATTAGATCGAGACATCTTTGTGGACCAACCTCAATAGGCCTCCACGAATTTTCCTGATACCAAACTTCTGGAATTAGCCCATTGAGTGCCTCTTTGAACTTCTTTGTCCTAGTCCTCGTAACTGGTCCAATTTGAATTTGAACTGGTTTGTTTGAAGACGTGCCATGATTTGCATAACTGATACGAACCCCGCCAACAATGTGACGAAACCCGTAACACGATTAATACCTCGGACCGTTCTACAGTCAGATTTAAATAGAAACCGCTACCCAACACCTCTATCAGATGCGAACCTAGGCATAAAGGATGAAGACACCACAATCAGGATTGAAAACTCGATTGATAAGTTCTGGTATGAATGCCACAGAGTAAATCTGATAAGTTCGAATAGTTCTTCAAAGAACCAAAGAGAAAACTCTCACAATATTATTAATGATGAAAACTACATATTACAAACCCTAAAACTGTTTAAATAGCGGAGGCTTACAGTTGGGCCCTATAAGCCTACGAAATATAATGCCCCAAAATAAATTCACCCAAAATTAAAATAAAACAAAACAAAAGGCATAAGGTAAGTTCCATAGTTGGCATGCAAGCCTACAATTCAGCAATTTAAGCAATTAAGAAAAAAAGACAGTCAAATTCTGATTTTAGGAAAACTAAAATTTGACTTAATCTCGAAGTACTCGATTATTCTTCTAGAACTTGAATTAGATCGAGACATCTTTGTGGACCAACCTCAACAGGCCTCCACGAATTTTCCTGATACCAAACTTCTTGAATTAGCCCATTGAGTGCCTCTTTGAACTTCTTTGCCCAAGCCCTCGTAACTGGTCCAATTGGAATTTGAACAGGTTTCCTTGAAGACGTGCCATGATTTGCATAACTAATACGAACCCCGCCAACAATGTGACAAAACCCGTAACACAATTAATACATCAGACCGTTCTATTGTCAGATTCAAATAGAAACCGCTACCCAACACCTCTATCAGATGCGAACCTAGGTATAAAGGATGAAGACACCACAATCAGGATGGAAAACTCGATTGATAAGTTCAGGTATGAACGCCACAGAGTAAATCTGATAAGTTCGAATAGTTCTTCAAAGAACCAAAGAGAAAACTCTCACAATATTATTAATGATGAAAACTGCATATTACAAACCCTAAAACTGTTTAAATAGCGGAGGCTTATAGTTGGGCCCTATAAGCCTACGAAATATAATGCCCCAAAATAAATTCACCCAAAATTAAAATAAAACGAAACAAAAGGCATAAGGTAAGTTCCATAGTTGGCATGCAAGCCTACAATTCAGCAATTTAAGCAATTAAGAAAAAAAGACAGTCAAATTCTGATTTTTGGAAACCTAAAACTTGACTTAATCTTGAACTACTCGATTATTCTTCTAGAACTTGAATTAGATTGAGACATCTTTGTGGACCAATCTCAATAGGCCTCCACGAATTTTCCTGATACCAAACTTCTTGAATTAGCCCATTGAGTTCCTCTTTGAACTTCTTTGTCCGAGTCCTCGTAACTGGTCCAATTTGAATTTGAACTGGTTTCCTTGAAGACGTGCCATGATTTGCATAACTGACACAAACCCCGCCAACAATGTGACGAAACCCGTAACACGATTAATACCTCGGACCGTTCTACAGTCAGATTTAAATAGAAACCGCTACCCAACACCTCTATCAGATGCGAACCTAGGCATAAAGGATGAAGACACCACAATCAGGATTGAAAACTCGATTGATAAGTTCAGGTATGAATGCCACAGAGTAAATCTGATAAGTTCGAATAGTTCTTCAAAGAACCAAAGAGAAAACTCTCACAATATTATTAATGATGAAAACTGCATATTACAAACCCTAAAACTGTTTGAATAGCGGAGGCTTACAGTTGGGTCCTATAAGCCTACGAAATATAATGCCCCAAAATAAATTCACCCAAAATTAAAATAAAACGAAACAAAAGGCATAAGGTAAGTTCCATAGTTGGCATGCAAGCCTACAATTCAGCAATTTAAGCAATTAAGAAAAAAAGACAGTCAAATTCTGATTTTAGGAAAACTAAAATTTGACTTAATCTCGAAGTACTCGATTATTCTTCTAGAACTTAAATTAGATCGAGACATCTTTGTGGACCAACCTAAATAGGCCTCCACGAATTTTCCTGATACCAAACTTCTTGAATTAGCCCATTGAGTGCCTCTTTGAACTTCTTTGCCCGAGCCCTCGTAACTGGTCCAATTGGAATTTGAACAGGTTTCCTTGAAGACGTGCCATGATTTGCATAACTAATACGAACCCCGCCAACAATGTGACAAAACCCGTAACACGATTAATACATCGGACCGTTCTATTGTCAGATTCAAATAGAAACCGCTACCCAACACCTCTATCAGATGCGAACCTAGGCATAAAGGATGAAGACACCACAATCAGGATTGAAAACTCGATTGATAAGTTCAGGTATGAATGCCACAGAGTAAATCTGATAAGTTCGAATAGTTCTTCAAAGAACCAAAGAGAAAACTCTCACAATATTATTAATGATGAAAACTGCATATTACAAACCCTAAAACTGTTTAAATAGCGGAGGCTTACAGTTGGGCCCTATAAGCCTACGAAATATAATGCCCCAAAATAAATTCACCCAAAATTAAAATAAAACGAAACAAAAGGCATAAGGTAAGTTCCATAGTTGGCATGCAAGCCTACAATTCAGCAATTTAAGCAATTAAGAAAAAAAGACAGTCAAATTCTGATTTTAGGAAAACTAAAATTTGACTTAATCTCGAAGTACTCGATTATTCTTCTAGAACTTGAATTAGATCGAGACATCTTTGTGGACCAACCTCAATAGGCCTCCACGAATTTTCCTGATACCAAACTTCTTGAATTAGCCCATTGAGTGCCTCTTTGAACTTCTTTGTCCGAGTATTCGTAACTGGTCCAATTTGAATTTGAACTGGTTTCTTTGAAGACGTGCCATGATTTGCATAACTGATACGAACCCCGCCAACAATGTGACGAAACCCGTAACACGATTAATACCTCGGACCGTTCTACAGTCAGATTTAAATAGAAACCGCTACCCAACACCTCTATCAGATGCGAACCTAGGCATAAAGGATGAAGACACCACAATCAGGATTGAAAACTCGATTGATAAGTTCTGGTATGAATGCCACAGAGTAAGTCTGATAAGTTCGAATAGTTCTTCAAAGAACCAAAGAGAAAACTCTCACAATATTATTAATGATGAAAACTGCATACTACAAACCCTAAAACTGTTTAAATAGCGGAGGCTTACAGTTGGGCCCTATAAGCCTACGAAATATAATGCCCCAAAATAAATTCACCCAAAATTAAAATAAAACAAAACAAAAGGCATAAGGTAAGTTCCATAGTTGGCATGCAAGCCTACAATTCAGCAATTTAAGCAATTAAGAAAAAAAGACAGTCAAATTCTGATTTTAGGAAAACTAAAATTTGACTTAATCTCGAAGTACTCGATTATTCTTCTAGAACTTGAATTAGATCGAGACATCTTTGTGGACCAACCTCAATAGGCCTCCACGAATTTTCCTGATACCAAACTTCTTGAATTAGCCCATTGAGTGCCTCTTTGAACTTCTTTGCCCAAGCCCTCGTAACTGGTCCAATTGGAATTTGAACAGGTTTCCTTGAAGACGTGCCATGATTTGCATAACTAATACGAACCCCGCCAACAATGTGACAAAACCCGTAACACAATTAATACATCAGACCGTTCTATTGTCAGATTCAAATAGAAACCGCTACCCAACACCTCTATCAGATGCGAACCTAGGTATAAAGGATGAAGACACCACAATCAGGATGAAAAACTCGATTGATAAGTTCAGGTATGAACGCCACAGAGTAAATCTGATAAGTTCGAATAGTTCTTCAAAGAACCAAAGAGAAAACTCTCACAATATTATTAATGATGAAAACTGCATATTACAAACCCTAAAACTGTTTAAATAGCGGAGGCTTATAGTTGGGCCCTATAAGCCTACGAAATATAATGCCCCAAAATAAATTCACCCAAAATTAAAATAAAACGAAACAAAAGGCATAAGGTAAGTTCCATAGTTGGCATGCAAGCCTACAATTCAGCAATTTAAGCAATTAAGAAAAAAAGACAGTCAAATTCTGATTTTAGGAAACCTAAAACTTGACTTAATCTTGAACTTCTCGATTATTTTTCTAGAACTTGAATTAGATTGAGACATCTTTGTGGACCAACCTCAATAGGCCTCCACGAATTTTCTTGATACCAAACTTCTTGAATTAGCCCATTGAGTGCCTCTTTGAACTTCTTTGTCCGAGTCCTCGTAACTGGTCCAATTTGAATTTGAACTGGTTTCCTTGAAGACGTGCCATGATTTGCATAACTGATACGAACCCCGCCAACAATGTGACGAAACCCGTAACACAATTAATACCTCGGACCGTTCTACAGTCAGATTTAAATAGAAACCGCTACCCAACACCTCTATCAGATGCGAACCTAGGCATAAAGGATGAAGACACCACAATCAGGATTGAAAACTCGATTGATAAGTTCAGGTATGAATGCCACAGAGTAAATCTGATAAGTTCGAATAGTTCTTCAAAGAACCAAAGAGAAAACTCTCACAATATTATTAATGATGAAAACTGCATATTACAAACCCTAAAACTGTTTAAATAGCGGAGGCTTACAGTTGGGCCCTATAAGCCTACGAAATATAATGCCCCAAAATAAATTCACCCAAAATTAAAATAAAACGAAACAAAAGGCATAAGGTAAGTTCCATAGTTGGCATGCAAGCCTACAATTCAGCAATTTAAGCAATTAAGAAAAAAAGACAGTCAAATTCTGATTTTAGGAAAACTAAAATTTGACTTAATCTCGAAGTACTCGATTATTCTTCTAGAACTTAAATTAGATCGAGACATCTTTGTGGACCAACCTCAATAGGCCTCCACGAATTTTCCTGATACCAAACTTCTTGAATTAGCCCATTGAGTGCCTCTTTGAACTTCTTTGCCCAAGCCCTCGTAACTGGTCCAATTGGAATTTGAACAGGTTTCCTTGAAGACGTGCCATGATTTGCATAACTAATACGAACCCCGCCAACAATGTGACAAAACCCGTAACACAATTAATACATCAGACCGTTCTATTGTCAGATTCAAATAGAAACCGCTACCCAACACCTCTATCAGATGCGAACCTAGGTATAAAGGATGAAGACACCACAATCAGGATGGAAAACTCGATTGATAAGTTCAGGTATGAACGCCACAGAGTAAATCTGATAAGTTCGAATAGTTCTTCAAAGAACCAAAGAGAAAACTCTCACAATATTATTAATGATGAAAACTGCATATTACAAACCCTAAAACTGTTTAAATAGCGGAGGCTTACAGTTGGGCCCTATAAGCCTACGAAATATAATGCCCCAAAATAAATTCACCCAAAATTAAAATAAAACGAAACAAAAGGCATAAGGTAAGTTCCATAGTTGGCATGCAAGCCTACAATTCAGCAATTTAAGCAATTAAGAAAAAAAGACAGTCAAATTCTGATTTTAGGAAAACTAAAATTTGACTTAATCTCGAAGTACTCGATTATTCTTCTAGAACTTAAATTAGATCGAGACATCTTTGTGGACCAACCTCAATAGGCCTCCACGAATTTTCCTGATACCAAACTTCTTGAATTAGCCCATTGAGTGCCTCTTTGAACTTCTTTGCCCAAGCCCTCGTAACTGGTCCAATTGGAATTTGAACAGGTTTCCTTGAAGACGTGCCATGATTTGCATAACTAATACGAACCCCGCCAACAATGTGACAAAACCCGTAACACAATTAATACATCAGACCGTTCTATTGTCAGATTCAAATAGAAACCGCTACCCAACACCTCTATCAGATGCGAACCTAGGTATAAAGGATGAAGACACCACAATCAGGATGGAAAACTCGATTGATAAGTTCAGGTATGAACGCCACAGAGTAAATCTGATAAGTTCGAATAGTTCTTCAAAGAACCAAAGAGAAAACTCTCACAATATTATTAATGATGAAAACTGCATATTACAAACCCTAAAACTGTTTAAATAGCGGAGGCTTATAGTTGGGCCCTATAAGCCTACGAAATATAATGCCCCAAAATAAATTCACCCAAAATTAAAATAAAACGAAACAAAAGGCATAAGGTAAGTTCCATAGTTGGCATGCAAGCCTACAATTCAGCAATTTAAGCAATTAAGAAAAAAAGACAGTCAAATTCTGATTTTAGGAAACCTAAAACTTGACTTAATCTTGAACTTCTCGATTATTTTTCTAGAACTTGAATTAGATTGAGACATCTTTGTGGACCAACCTCAATAGGCCTCCACGAATTTTCCTGATACCAAACTTCTTGAATTAGCCCATTGAGTGCCTCTTTGAACTTCTTTGTCCGAGTCCTCGTAACTGGTCCAATTTGAATTTGAACTGGTTTCTTTGAAGACGTGCCATGATTTGCATAACTGATACGAACCCCGCCAACAATGTGACGAAACCCGTAACACGATTAATACCTCGGACCGTTCTACAGTCAGATTTAAATAGAAACCGCTACCCAACACCTCTATCAGATGCGAACCTAGGCATAAAGGATGAAGACACCACAATCAGGATTGAAAACTCGATTGATAAGTTCTGGTATGAATGCCACAGAGTAAATCTGATAAGTTCGAATAGTTCTTCAAAGAACCAAAGAGAAAACTCTCACAATATTATTAATGATGAAAACTGCATATTACAAACCCTAAAACTGTTTAAATAGCGGAGGCTTACAGTTGGGCCCTATAAGCCTACGAAATATAATGCCCCAAAATAAATTCACCCAAAATTAAAATAAAACAAAACAAAAGGCATAAGGTAAGTTCCATAGTTGGCATGCAAGCCTACAATTCAGCAATTTAAGCAATTAAGAAAAAAAGACAGTCAAATTCTGATTTTAGGAAAACTAAAATTTGACTTAATCTCGAAGTACTCGATTATTCTTCTAGAACTTGAATTAGATCGAGACATCTTTGTGGACCAACCTCAATAGGCCTCCACGAATTTTCCTGATACCAAACTTCTTGAATTAGCCCATTGAGTGCCTCTTTGAACTTCTTTGCCCATGCCCTCGTAACTGCACCAATTGGAATTTGAACAGGTTTCCTTGAAGACGTGCCATGATTTGCATAACTAATACGAACCCCGCCAACAATGTGACAAAACCCGTAACACGATTAATACATCAGACCGTTCTATTGTCAGATTCAAATAGAAACCGCTACCCAACACCTCTATCAGATGCGAACCTAGGTATAAAGGATGAAGACACCACAATCAGGATGGAAAACTCGATTGATAAGTTCAGGTATGAACGCCACAGAGTAAATCTGATAAGTTTGAATAGTCCTTCAAAGAACCAAAGAGAAAACTCTCACAATATTATTAATGATGAAAACTGCATATTACAAACCCTAAAATTGTTTAAATAGCGGAGGCTTATAGTTGGGCCCTATAAGCCTGCGAAATATAATGCCCCAAAATAAATTCACCCAAAATTAAAATAAAACGAAACAAAAGGCATAATGTAAGTTCCATAGTTGGCATGCAAGCCTACAATTCAGCAATTTAAGCAATTAAGAAAAAAAGATAGTCAAATTCTGATTTTTGGAAACCTAAAACTTGACTTAATCTTGAACTACTCGATTATTCTTCTAGAACTTGAATTAGATTGAGACATCTTTGTGGACCAACCTCAATAGGCCTCCACGAATTTTCCTGATACCAAACTTCTTGAATTAGCCCATTGAGTGCCTCTTTGAACTTCTTTGTCCGAGTCCTCGTAACTGGTCCAATTTGAATTTGAACTGGTTTCCTTGAAGACGTGCCATGATTTGCATAACTGACACGAACCCCGCCAACAATGTGACGAAACCCGTAACACGATTAATACCTCGGACCGTTCTACAGTCAGATTTAAATAGAAACCGCTACCCAACACCTCTATCAGATGCGAACCTAGGCATAAAGGATGAAGACACCACAATCAGGATTGAAAACTCGATTGATAAGTTCAGGTATGAATGCCACAGAGTAAATCTGATAAGTTCGAATAGTTCTTCAAAGAACCAAAGAGAAAACTCTCACAATATTATTAATGATGAAAATTGCATATTACAAACCCTAAAACTGTTTAAATAGCGGAGGCTTACAGTTGGGCCCTATAAGCCTACGAAATATAATGCCCCAAAATAAATTCACCCAAAATTAAAATAAAACGAAACAAAAGGCATAAGGTAAGTTCCATAGTTGGCATGCAAGCCTACAATTCAGCAATTTAAGCAATTAAGAAAAAAAGACAGTCAAATTCTGATTTTAGGAAAACTAAAATTTGACTTAATCTCGAAGTACTCGATTATTCTTCTAGAACTTGAATTAGATCGAGACATCTTTGTGGACCAACCTCAATAGGCCTCCACGAATTTTCCTGATACCAAACTTCTTGAATTAGCCCATTGAGTGCCTCTTTGAACTTCTTTGTCCGAGTCCTCGTAACTGGTCCAATTTGAATTTGAACTGGTTTCTTTGAAGACGTGCCATGATTTGCATAACTGATACGAACCCCGCCAACAATGTGACGAAACCCGTAACACGGTTAATACCTCGGACCGTTCTACAGTCAGATTTAAATAGAAACCGCTACCCAACACCTCTATCAGATGCGAACCTAGGCATAAAGCATGAAGACACCACAATCAGGATTGAAAACTCGATTGATAACTTCTGGTATGAATGCCACAGAGTAAATCTGATAAGTTCGAATAGTTCTTCAAAGAACCAAAGAGAAAACTCTCACAATATTATTAATGATGAAAACTGCATATTACAAACCCTAAAATTGTTTAAATAGCGGAGGCTTATAGTTGGGCCCTATAAGCCTACGAAATATAATGCCCCAAAATAAATTCACCCAAAATTAAAATAAAACGAAACAAAAGGCATAAGGTAAGTTCCATAGTTGGCATGCAAGCCTACAATTCAGCAATTTAAGCAATTAAGAAAAAAAGACGGTCAAATTCTGATTTTAGGAAACCTAACACTTGACTTAATCTTGAACTACTCAATTATTCTTCTAGAACTTGAATTAGATTGAGACATCTTTGTGGACCAACCTCAATAGGCCTCCACGAATTTTCCTGATACCAAACTTCTTGAATTAGCCCATTGAGTGACTCTTTGAACTTCTTTGCCCAAGCCCTCGTAACTGGTCCAATTGGAATTTGAACAGGTTTCCTTGAAGACGTGCCATGATTTGCATAACTAATACGAACCCCGCCAACAATGTGACAAAACCCGTAACACGATTAATACATCGGACCGTTCTATTGTCAGATTCAAATAGAAACCGCTACCCAACACCTCTATCAGATGCGAACCTAGGTATAAAGGATGAAGACACCACAATCAGGATGGAAAACTCGATTGATAAGTTCAGGTATGAACGCCACAGAGTAAATCTGATAAGTTCGAATAGTTCTTCAAAGAACCAAAGAGAAAACTCTCACAATATTATTAATGATGAAAACTGCATATTACAAACCCTAAAATTGTTTAAATAGCGGAGGCTTATAGTTGGGCCCTATAAGCCTACGAAATATAATGCCCCAAAATAAATTCACCCAAAATTAAAATAAAACGAAACAAAAGGCATAATGTAAGTTCCATAGTTGGCATGCAAGCCTACAATTCAGCAATTTAAGCAATTAAGAAAAAAAGACAGTCAAATTCTGATTTTTGGAAACCTAAAACTTGACTTAATCTTGAACTACTCGATTATTCTTCTAGAACTTGAATTAGATTGAGACATCTTTGTGGAGCAACCTCAATAGGCCTCCACGAATTTTCCTGATACCAAACTTCTTGAATTAGCCCATTGAGTGCCTCTTTGAACTTCTTTGTCCGAGTCCTCGTAACTGGTCCAATTTGAATTTGAACTGGTTTCCTTGAAGACGTGCCATGATTTGCATAACTGACACGAACCCCGCCAACAATGTGACGAAACCCGTAACACGATTAATACCTCGGACCGTTCTACAGTCAGATTTAAATAGAAACCGCTACCCAACACCTCTATCAGATGCGAACCTAGGCATAAAGGATGAAGACACCACAATCAGGATTGAAAACTCGATTGATAAGTTCAGGTATGAATGCCACAGAGTAAATCTGATAAGTTCGAATAGTTTTTCAAAGAACCAAAGAGAAAACTCTCACAATATTATTAATGATGAAAACTGCATATTACAAACCCTAAAACTGTTTAAATAGCGGAGGCTTACAGTTGGGCCCTATAAGCCTACGAAATATAATGCCCCAAAATAAATTCACCCAAAATTTAAATAAAACGAAACAAAAGGCATAAGGTAAGTTCCATAGTTGGCATGCAAGCCTACAATTCAGCAATTTAAGCAATTAAGAAAAAAAAACAGTCAAATTCTGATTTTAGGAAACCTAAAACTTGACTTAATCTTGAACTTCTCGATTATTTTTCTAGAACTTGAATTAGATTGAGACATCTTTGTGGACCAACCTCAATAGGCCTCCACGAATTTTCCTGATACCAAACTTCTTGAATTAGCCCATTGAGTGCCTCTTTGAACTTCTTTGTCCGAGTCCTCGAAACTGGTCCAATTTGAATTTGAACTGGTTTCCTTGAAGACGTGCCATGATTTGCATAACTGATACGAACCCCGCCAACAATGTGACGAAACCCGTAACACAATTAATACCTCGGACCGTTCTACAGTCAGATTTAAATAGAAACCGCTACCCAACACCTCTATCAGATGCGAACCTAGGCATAAAGGATGAAGACACCACAATCAGGATTGAAAACTCGATTGATAAGTTCAGGTATGAATGCCACAGAGTAAATCTAATAAGTTCGAATAGTTCTTCAAAGAACCAAAGAGAAAACTCTCACAATATTATTAATGATGAAAACTGCATATTACAAACCCTAAAACTGTTTAAATAGCGGAGGCTTACAGTTGGGCCCTATAAGCCTACGAAATATAATGCCCCAAAATAAATTCACCCAAAATTAAAATAAAACGAAACAAAAGGCATAAGGTAAGTTCCATAGTTGGCATGCAAGCCTACAATTCAGCAATTTAAGCAATTAAGAAAAAAAGACAGTCAAATTCTGATTTTAGGAAAACTAAAATTTGACTTAATCTCGAAGTACTCGATTATTCTTCTAGAACTTGAATTAGATCGAGACATCTTTGTGGACCAACCTCAATAGGCCTCCACGAATTTTCCTGATACCAAACTTCTTGAATTAGCCCATTGAGTGACTCTTTGAACTTCTTTGCCCAAGCCCTCGTAACTGGTCCAATTGGAATTTGAACAGGTTTCCTTGAACACGTGCCATGATTTGCATAACTAATACGAACCCCGCCAACAATGTGACAAAACCCGTAACACGATTAATACATCGGACCGTTCTATTGTCAGATTCAAATAGAAACCGCTACCCAACACCTCTATCAGATGCGAACCTAGGTATAAAGGATGAAGACACCACAATCAGGATGGAAAACTCGATTGATAAGTTCAGGTATGAACGCCACAGAGTAAATCTGATAAGTTCGATTAGTTCTTCAAAGAACCAAAGAGAAAACTCTCACAATATTATTAATGATGAAAACTGCATATTACAAACCCTAAAATTGTTTAAATAGCGGAGGCTTATAGTTGGGCCCTATAAGCCTACGAAATATAATGCCCCAAAAAAAATTCACCCAAAATTAAAATAAAACGAAACAAAAGGCATAATGTAAGTTCCATAGTTGGCATGCAAGCCTACAATTCAGCAATTTAAGCAATTAAGAAAAAAAGACAGTCAAATTCTGATTTTTGGAAACCTAAAACTTGACTTAATCTTGAACTACTCGATTATTCTTCTAGAACTTGAATTAGATTGAGACATCTTTGTGGAGCAACCTCAATAGGCCTCCACGAATTTTCCTGATACCAAACTTCTTGAATTAGCCCATTGAGTGCCTCTTTGAACTTCTTTGTCCGAGTCCTCGTAACTGGTCCAATTTGAATTTGAACTGGTTTCCTTGAAGACGTGCCATGATTTGCATAACTGACACGAACCCCGCCAACAATGTGACGAAACCCGTAACACGATTAATACCTCGGACCGTTCTACAGTCAGATTTAAATAGAAACCGCTACCCAACACCTCTATCAGATGCGAACCTAGGCATAAAGGATGAAGACACCACAATCAGGATTGAAAACTCGATTGATAAGTTCAGGTATGAATGCCACAGAGTAAATCTGATAAGTTCGAATAGTTTTTCAAAGAACCAAAGAGAAAACTCTCACAATATTATTAATGATGAAAACTGCATATTACAAACCCTAAAACTGTTTAAATAGCGGAGGCTTACAGTTGGGCCCTATAAGCCTACGAAATATAATGCCCCAAAATAAATTCACCCAAAATTAAAATAAAACGAAACAAAAGGCATAAGGTAAGTTCCATAGTTGGCATGCAAGCCTACAATTCAGCAATTTAAGCAATTAAGAAAAAAAGACAGTCAAATTCTGATTTTAGGAAACCTAAAACTTGACTTAATCTTGAACTTCTCGATTATTTTTCTAGAACTTGAATTAGATTGAGACATCTTTGTGGACCAACCTCAATAGGCCTCCACGAATTTTCCTGATACCAAACTTCTTGAATTAGCCCATTGAGTGCCTCTTTGAACTTCTTTGTCCGAGTCCTCGAAACTGGTCCAATTTGAATTTGAACTGGTTTCCTTGAAGACGTGCCATGATTTGCATAACTGATACGAACCCCGCCAACAATGTGACGAAACCCGTAACACAATTAATACCTCGGACCGTTCTACAGTCAGATTTAAATAGAAACCGCTACCCAACACCTCTATCAGATGCGAACCTAGGCATAAAGGATGAAGACACCACAATCAGGATTGAAAACTCGATTGATAAGTTCAGGTATGAACGCCACAGAGTAAATCTGATAAGTTCGAATAGTCCTTCAAAGAACCAAAGAGAAAACTCTCACAATATTATTAATGATGAAAACTGCATATTACAAACCCTAAAATTGTTTAAATAGCGGAGGCTTACAGTTGGGCCCTATAAGCCTGCGAAATATAATGCCCCAAAATAAATTCACCCAAAATTAAAATAAAACGAAACAAAAGGCATAATGTAAGTTCCATAGTTGGCATGCAAGCCTACAATTCAGCAATTTAAGCAATTAAGAAAAAAAGACAGTCAAATTCTTATTTTTGGAAACCTAAAACTTGACTTTATCTTGAACTACACGAGTATTCTTCTAGAACTTGAATTAGATTGAGACATCTTTGTGGACCAACCTCAATAGGCCTCCACGAATTTTCCTGATACCAAACTTCTTGAATTATCCCATTGAGTGCCTCTTTGAACTTCTTTGTCCGAGTCCTCGTAACTGGTCCAATTTGAATTTGAACTGGTTTCCTTGAAGACGTGCCATGATTTGCATAACTAATACGAACCCCGCCAACAATGTGACAAAACCCGTAACACGATTAATACATCGGACCGTTCTATTGTCAGATTCAAATAGAAACCGCTACCCAACACCTCTATCAGATGCGAACCTAGGCATAAAGGATGAAGACACCACAATCAGGATTGAATACTCGATTGATAAGTTCAGGTATGAATGCCACAGAGTAAATCTAATAAGTTCGAATAGTTCTTCAAAGAACCAAAGAGAAAACTCTCACAATATTATTAATGATGAAAACTGCATATTACAAACCCTAAAACTGTTTAAATAGCGGAGGCTTACAGTTGGGCCCTATAAGCCTACGAAATATAATGCCCCAAAATAAATTCACCCAAAATTAAAATAAAACGAAACAAAAGGCATAATGTAAGTTCCATAGTTGGCATGCAAGCCTACAATTCAGCAATTTAAGCAATTAAGAAAAAAAGACAGTCAAATTCTGATTTTAGGAAAACTAAAATTTGACTTAATCTCGAACTACTCGATTATTCTTCTAGAACTTGAATTAGATTGAGACATCTTTGTGGAGCAACCTCAATAGGCCTCCACGAATTTTCCTGATACCAAACTTCTTGAATTAGCCCATTGAGTGCCTCTTTGAACTTCTTTGTCCGAGTCCTCGTAACTGGTCCAATTTGAATTTGAACTGGTTTCCTTGAAGACGTGCCATGATTTGCATAACTGACACGAACCCCGCCAACAATGTGACGAAACCCGTAACACGATTAATACCTCGGACCGTTCTACAGTCAGATTTAAATAGAAACCGCTACCCAACACCTCTATCAGATGCGAACCTAGGCATAAAGGATGAAGACACCACAATCAGGATTGAAAACTCGATTGATAAGTTCAGGTATGAATGCCACAGAGTAAATCTGATAAGTTCGAATAGTTTTTCAAAGAACCAAAGAGAAAACTCTCACAATATTATTAATGATGAAAACTGCATATTACAAACCCTAAAACTGTTTAAATAGCGGAGGCTTACAGTTGGGCCCTATAAGCCTACGAAATATAATGCCCCAAAATAAATTCACCCAAAATTAAAATAAAACGAAACAAAAGGCATAAGGTAAGTTCCATAGTTGGCATGCAAGCCTACAATTCAGCAATTTAAGCAATTAAGAAAAAAAGACAGTCAAATTCTGATTTTAGGAAACCTAAAACTTGACTTAATCTTGAACTTCTCGATTATTTTTCTAGAACTTGAATTAGATTGAGACATCTTTGTGGACCAACCTCAATAGGCCTCCACGAATTTTCCTGATACCAAACTTCTTGAATTAGCCCATTGAGTGCCTCTTTGAACTTCTTTGTCCGAGTCCTCGAAACTGGTCCAATTTGAATTTGAACTGGTTTCCTTGAAGACGTGCCATGATTTGCATAACTGATACGAACCCCGCCAACAATGTGACGAAACCCGTAACACAATTAATACCTCGGACCGTTCTACAGTCAGATTTAAATAGAAACCGCTACCCAACACCTCTATCAGATGCGAACCTAGGCATAAAGGATGAAGACACCACAATCAGGATTGAAAACTCGATTGATAAGTTCAGGTATGAACGCCACAGAGTAAATCTGATAAGTTCGAATAGTTCTTCAAAGAACCAAAGAGAAAACTCTCACAATATTATTAATGATGAAAACTGCATATTACAAACCCTAAAACTGTTTAAATAGCGGAGGCTTACAGTTGGGCCCTATAAGCCTACGAAATATAATGCCCCAAAATAAATTCACCCAAAATTAAAATAAAACGAAACAAAAGGCATAAGGTAAGTTCCATAGTTGGCATGCAAGCCTACAATTCAGCAATTTAAGCAATTAAGAAAAAAAGACAGTCAAATTCTGATTTTAGGAAAACTAAAATTTGACTTAATCTCGAAGTACTCGATTATTCTTCTAGAACTTGAATTAGATCGAGACATCTTTGTGGACCAACCTCAATAGGCCTCCACGAATTTTCCTGATACCAAACTTCTTGAATTAGCCCATTGAGTGCCTCTTTGAACTTCTTTGCCCAAGCCCTCGTAACTGGTCCAATTGGAATTTGAACAGGTTTCCTTGAAGACGTGCCATGATTTGCATAACTAATACGAACCCCGCCAACAATGTGACAAAACCCGTAACACGATTAATACATCGGACCGTTCTATTGTCAGATTCAAATAGAAACCGCTACCCAACACCTCTATCAGATGCGAACCTAGGCATAAAGGATGAAGACACCACAATCAGGATTGAATACTCGATTGATAAGTTCAGGTATGAATGCCACAGAGTAAATCTAATAAGTTCGAATAGTTCTTCAAAGAACCAAAGAGAAAACTCTCACAATATTATTAATGATGAAAACTGCATATTACAAACCCTAAAACTGTTTAAATAGCGGAGGCTTACAGTTGGGCCCTATAAGCCTACGAAATATAATGCCCCAAAATAAATTCACCCAAAATTAAAATAAAACGAAACAAAAGGCATAAGGTAAGTTCCATAGTTGGCATGCAAGCCTACAATTCAGCAATTTAAGCAATTAAGAAAAAAAGACAGTCAAATTCTGATTTTAGGAAAACTAAAATTTGACTTAATCTCGAAGTACTCGATTATTCTTCTAGAACTTGAATTAGATCGAGACATCTTTGTGGACCAACCTCAATAGGCCTCCACGAATTTTCCTGATACCAAACTTCTTGAATTAGCCCATTGAGTGCCTCTTTGAACTTCTTTGCCCAAGCCCTCGTAACTGGTCCAATTGGAATTTGAACAGGTTTCCTTGAAGACGTGCCATGATTTGCATAACTAATACGAACCCCGCCAACAATGTGACAAAACCCGTAACACGATTAATACATCGGACCGTTCTATTGTCAGATTCAAATAGAAACCGCTACCCAACACCTCTATCAGATGCGAACCTAGGTATAAAGGATGAAGACACCACAATCAGGATGGAAAACTCGATTGATAAGTTCAGGTATGAACGCCACAGAGTAAATCTGATAAGTTCGAATAGTTCTTCAAAGAACCAAAGAGAAAACTCTCACAATATTATTAATGATGAAAACTGCATATTACAAACCCTAAAACTGTTTAAATAGCGGAGGATTATAGTTGGGCCCTATAAGCCTACGAAATATAATGCCCCAAAATAAATTCACCCAAAATTAAAATAAAACGAAACAAAAGGCATAAGGTAAGTTCCATAGTTGGCATGCAAGCCTACAATTCAGCAATTTAAGCAATTAAGAAAAAAAGACAGTCAAATTCTGATTTTTGGAAACCTAAAACTTGACTTAATCTTGAACTACTCGATTATTCTTCTAGAACTTGAATTAGATTGAGACATCTTTGTGGACCAACCTCAATAGGCCTCCACGAATTTTCCTGATACCAAACTTCTTGAATTAGCCCATTGAGTGCCTCTTTGAACTTCTTTGTCCGAGTCCTCGTAACTGGTCCAATTTGAATTTGAACTGGTTTCCTTGAAGACGTGCCATGATTTGCATAACTGACACGAACCCCGCCAACAATGTGACGAAACCCGTAACACGATTAATACCTCGGACCGTTCTACAGTCAGATTTAAATAGAAGCCGCTACCCAACACCTCTATCAGATGCGAACCTAGGCATAAAGGATGAAGACACCACAATCAGGATTGAAAACTCGATTGATAAGTTCAGGTATGAATGCCACAGAGTAAATCTGATAAGTTCGAATAGTTCTTCAAAGAACCAAAGAGAAAACTCTCACAATATTATTAATGATGAAAACTGCATATTACAAACCCTAAAATTGTTTAAATAGCGGAGGCTTATAGTTGGGCCCTATAAGCCTACGAAATATAATGCCCCAAAATAAATTCACCCAAAATTAAAATAAAACGAAACAAAAGGCATAAGGTAAGTTCCATAGTTGGCATGCAAGCCTACAATTCAGCAATTTAAGCAATTAAGAAAAAAAGACAGTCAAATTCTGATTTTAGGAAACCTAACACTTGACTTAATCTTGAACTACTCAATTATTCTTCTAGAACTTGAATTAGATTGAGACATCTTTGTGGACCAACCTCAATAGGCCTCCACGAATTTTCCTGATACCAAACTTCTTGAATAAGCCCATTGAGTGCCTCTTTGAACTTCTTTGCCCAAGCCCTCGTAACTGGTCCAATTGGAATTTGAACAGGTTTCCTTGAAGACGTGCCATGATTTGCATAACTAATACGAACCCCGCCAACAATGTGACAAAACCCGTAACACGATTAATACATCGGACCGTTCTATTTTCAGATTCAAATAGAAACCGCTACCCAACACCTCTATCAGATGCGAACCTAGGTATAAAGGATGAAGACACCACAATCAGGATGGAAAACTCGATTGATAAGTTCAGGTATGAACGCCACAGAGTAAATCTGATAAGTTTGAATAGTCCTTCAAAGAACCAAAGAGAAAACTCTCACAATATTATTAATGATGAAAACTGCATATTACAAACCCTAAAATTGTTTAAATAGCGGAGGCTTATAGTTGGGCCCTATAAGCCTGCGAAATATAATGCCCCAAAATAAATTCACCCAAAATTAAAATAAAACGAAACAAAAGGCATAAGGTAAGTTCCATAGTTGGCATGCAAGCCTACAATTCAGCAATTTAAGCAATTAAGAAAAAAAGACAGTCAAATTCTGATTTTAGGAAACCTAAAACTTGACTTAATCTTGAACTTCTCGATTATTTTTCTAGAACTTGAATTAGATTGAGACATCTTTGTGGACCAACCTCAATAGGCCTCCACGAATTTTCCTGATACCAAACTTCTTGAATTAGCCCATTGAGTGCCTCTTTGAACTTCTTTGTCCGAGTCCTCGAAACTGGTCCAATTTGAATTTGAACTGGTTTCCTTGAAGACGTGCCATGATTTGCATAACTGATACGAACCCCGCCAACAATGTGACGAAACCCGTAACACAATTAATACCTCGGACCGTTCTACAGTCAGATTTAAATAGAAACCGCTACCCAACACCTCTATCAGATGCGAACCTAGGCATAAAGGATGAAGACACCACAATCAGGATTGAAAACTCGATTGATAAGTTCAGGTATGAACGCCACAGAGTAAATCTGATAAGTTCGAATAGTCCTTCAAAGAACCAAAGAGAAAACTCTCACAATATTATTAATGATGAAAACTGCATATTACAAACCCTAAAATTGTTTAAATAGCGGAGGCTTACAGTTGGGCCCTATAAGCCTGCGAAATATAATGCCCCAAAATAAATTCACCCAAAATTAAAATAAAACGAAACAAAAGGCATAAGGTAAGTTCCATAGTTGGCATGCAAGCCTACAATTCAGCAATTTAAGCAATTAAGAAAAAAAGACAGTCAAATTCTGATTTTAGGAAACCTAAAACTTGACTTAATCTTGAACTTCTCGATTATTTTTCTAGAACTTGAATTAGATTGAGACATCTTTGTGGACCAACCTCAATAGGCCTCCACGAATTTTCCTGATACCAAACTTCTTGAATTAGCCCATTGAGTGCCTCTTTGAACTTCTTTGTCCGAGTCCTCGAAACTGGTCCAATTTGAATTTGAACTGGTTTCCTTGAAGACGTGCCATGATTTGCATAACTGATACGAACCCCGCCAACAATGTGACGAAACCCGTAACACAATTAATACCTCGGACCGTTCTACAGTCAGATTTAAATAGAAACCGCTACCCAACACCTCTATCAGATGCGAACCTAGGCATAAAGGATGAAGACACCACAATCAGGATTGAAAACTCGATTGATAAGTTCAGGTATGAACGCCACAGAGTAAATCTGATAAGTTCGAATAGTCCTTCAAAGAACCAAAGAGAAAACTCTCACAATATTATTAATGATGAAAACTGCATATTACAAACCCTAAAATTGTTTAAATAGCGGAGGCTTACAGTTGGGCCCTATAAGCCTGCGAAATATAATGCCCCAAAATAAATTCACCCAAAATTAAAATAAAACGAAACAAAAGGCATAATGTAAGTTCCATAGTTGGCATGCAAGCCTACAATTCAGCAATTTAAGCAATTAAGAAAAAAAGACAGTCAAATTCTTATTTTTGGAAACCTAAAACTTGACTTTATCTTGAACTACACGAGTATTCTTCTAGAACTTGAATTAGATTGAGACATCTTTGTGGACCAACCTCAATAGGCCTCCACGAATTTTCCTGATACCAAACTTCTTGAATTATCCCATTGAGTGCCTCTTTGAACTTCTTTGTCCGAGTCCTCGTAACTGGTCCAATTTGAATTTGAACTGGTTTCCTTGAAGACGTGCCATGATTTGCATAACTAATACGAACCCCGCCAACAATGTGACAAAACCCGTAACACGATTAATACATCGGACCGTTCTATTGTCAGATTCAAATAGAAACCGCTACCCAACACCTCTATCAGATGCGAACCTAGGCATAAAGGATGAAGACACCACAATCAGGATTGAATACTCGATTGATAAGTTCAGGTATGAATGCCACAGAGTAAATCTAATAAGTTCGAATAGTTCTTCAAAGAACCAAAGAGAAAACTCTCACAATATTATTAATGATGAAAACTGCATATTACAAACCCTAAAACTGTTTAAATAGCGGAGGCTTACAGTTGGGCCCTATAAGCCTACGAAATATAATGCCCCAAAATAAATTCACCCAAAATTAAAATAAAACGAAACAAAAGGCATAATGTAAGTTCCATAGTTGGCATGCAAGCCTACAATTCAGCAATTTAAGCAATTAAGAAAAAAAGACAGTCAAATTCTGATTTTAGGAAAACTAAAATTTGACTTAATCTCGAACTACTCGATTATTCTTCTAGAACTTGAATTAGATTGAGACATCTTTGTGGAGCAACCTCAATAGGCCTCCACGAATTTTCCTGATACCAAACTTCTTGAATTAGCCCATTGAGTGCCTCTTTGAACTTCTTTGTCCGAGTCCTCGTAACTGGTCCAATTTGAATTTGAACTGGTTTCCTTGAAGACGTGCCATGATTTGCATAACTGACACGAACCCCGCCAACAATGTGACGAAACCCGTAACACGATTAATACCTCGGACCGTTCTACAGTCAGATTTAAATAGAAACCGCTACCCAACACCTCTATCAGATGCGAACCTAGGCATAAAGGATGAAGACACCACAATCAGGATTGAAAACTCGATTGATAAGTTCAGGTATGAATGCCACAGAGTAAATCTGATAAGTTCGAATAGTTTTTCAAAGAACCAAAGAGAAAACTCTCACAATATTATTAATGATGAAAACTGCATATTACAAACCCTAAAACTGTTTAAATAGCGGAGGCTTACAGTTGGGCCCTATAAGCCTACGAAATATAATGCCCCAAAATAAATTCACCCAAAATTAAAATAAAACGAAACAAAAGGCATAAGGTAAGTTCCATAGTTGGCATGCAAGCCTACAATTCAGCAATTTAAGCAATTAAGAAAAAAAGACAGTCAAATTCTGATTTTAGGAAACCTAAAACTTGACTTAATCTTGAACTTCTCGATTATTTTTCTAGAACTTGAATTAGATTGAGACATCTTTGTGGACCAACCTCAATAGGCCTCCACGAATTTTCCTGATACCAAACTTCTTGAATTAGCCCATTGAGTGCCTCTTTGAACTTCTTTGTCCGAGTCCTCGAAACTGGTCCAATTTGAATTTGAACTGGTTTCCTTGAAGACGTGCCATGATTTGCATAACTGATACGAACCCCGCCAACAATGTGACGAAACCCGTAACACAATTAATACCTCGGACCGTTCTACAGTCAGATTTAAATAGAAACCGCTACCCAACACCTCTATCAGATGCGAACCTAGGCATAAAGGATGAAGACACCACAATCAGGATTGAAAACTCGATTGATAAGTTCAGGTATGAACGCCACAGAGTAAATCTGATAAGTTCGAATAGTTCTTCAAAGAACCAAAGAGAAAACTCTCACAATATTATTAATGATGAAAACTGCATATTACAAACCCTAAAACTGTTTAAATAGCGGAGGCTTACAGTTGGGCCCTATAAGCCTACGAAATATAATGCCCCAAAATAAATTCACCCAAAATTAAAATAAAACGAAACAAAAGGCATAAGGTAAGTTCCATAGTTGGCATGCAAGCCTACAATTCAGCAATTTAAGCAATTAAGAAAAAAAGACAGTCAAATTCTGATTTTAGGAAAACTAAAATTTGACTTAATCTCGAAGTACTCGATTATTCTTCTAGAACTTGAATTAGATCGAGACATCTTTGTGGACCAACCTCAATAGGCCTCCACGAATTTTCCTGATACCAAACTTCTTGAATTAGCCCATTGAGTGCCTCTTTGAACTTCTTTGCCCAAGCCCTCGTAACTGGTCCAATTGGAATTTGAACAGGTTTCCTTGAAGACGTGCCATGATTTGCATAACTAATACGAACCCCGCCAACAATGTGACAAAACCCGTAACACGATTAATACATCGGACCGTTCTATTGTCAGATTCAAATAGAAACCGCTACCCAACACCTCTATCAGATGCGAACCTAGGCATAAAGGATGAAGACACCACAATCAGGATTGAATACTCGATTGATAAGTTCAGGTATGAATGCCACAGAGTAAATCTAATAAGTTCGAATAGTTCTTCAAAGAACCAAAGAGAAAACTCTCACAATATTATTAATGATGAAAACTGCATATTACAAACCCTAAAACTGTTTAAATAGCGGAGGCTTACAGTTGGGCCCTATAAGCCTACGAAATATAATGCCCCAAAATAAATTCACCCAAAATTAAAATAAAACGAAACAAAAGGCATAAGGTAAGTTCCATAGTTGGCATGCAAGCCTACAATTCAGCAATTTAAGCAATTAAGAAAAAAAGACAGTCAAATTCTGATTTTAGGAAAACTAAAATTTGACTTAATCTCGAAGTACTCGATTATTCTTCTAGAACTTGAATTAGATCGAGACATCTTTGTGGACCAACCTCAATAGGCCTCCACGAATTTTCCTGATACCAAACTTCTTGAATTAGCCCATTGAGTGCCTCTTTGAACTTCTTTGCCCAAGCCCTCGTAACTGGTCCAATTGGAATTTGAACAGGTTTCCTTGAAGACGTGCCATGATTTGCATAACTAATACGAACCCCGCCAACAATGTGACAAAACCCGTAACACGATTAATACATCGGACCGTTCTATTGTCAGATTCAAATAGAAACCGCTACCCAACACCTCTATCAGATGCGAACCTAGGTATAAAGGATGAAGACACCACAATCAGGATGGAAAACTCGATTGATAAGTTCAGGTATGAACGCCACAGAGTAAATCTGATAAGTTCGAATAGTTCTTCAAAGAACCAAAGAGAAAACTCTCACAATATTATTAATGATGAAAACTGCATATTACAAACCCTAAAACTGTTTAAATAGCGGAGGATTATAGTTGGGCCCTATAAGCCTACGAAATATAATGCCCCAAAATAAATTCACCCAAAATTAAAATAAAACGAAACAAAAGGCATAAGGTAAGTTCCATAGTTGGCATGCAAGCCTACAATTCAGCAATTTAAGCAATTAAGAAAAAAAGACAGTCAAATTCTGATTTTTGGAAACCTAAAACTTGACTTAATCTTGAACTACTCGATTATTCTTCTAGAACTTGAATTAGATTGAGACATCTTTGTGGACCAACCTCAATAGGCCTCCACGAATTTTCCTGATACCAAACTTCTTGAATTAGCCCATTGAGTGCCTCTTTGAACTTCTTTGTCCGAGTCCTCGTAACTGGTCCAATTTGAATTTGAACTGGTTTCCTTGAAGACGTGCCATGATTTGCATAACTGACACGAACCCCGCCAACAATGTGACGAAACCCGTAACACGATTAATACCTCGGACCGTTCTACAGTCAGATTTAAATAGAAGCCGCTACCCAACACCTCTATCAGATGCGAACCTAGGCATAAAGGATGAAGACACCACAATCAGGATTGAAAACTCGATTGATAAGTTCAGGTATGAATGCCACAGAGTAAATCTGATAAGTTCGAATAGTTCTTCAAAGAACCAAAGAGAAAACTCTCACAATATTATTAATGATGAAAACTGCATATTACAAACCCTAAAATTGTTTAAATAGCGGAGGCTTATAGTTGGGCCCTATAAGCCTACGAAATATAATGCCCCAAAATAAATTCACCCAAAATTAAAATAAAACGAAACAAAAGGCATAAGGTAAGTTCCATAGTTGGCATGCAAGCCTACAATTCAGCAATTTAAGCAATTAAGAAAAAAAGACAGTCAAATTCTGATTTTAGGAAACCTAACACTTGACTTAATCTTGAACTACTCAATTATTCTTCTAGAACTTGAATTAGATTGAGACATCTTTGTGGACCAACCTCAATAGGCCTCCACGAATTTTCCTGATACCAAACTTCTTGAATAAGCCCATTGAGTGCCTCTTTGAACTTCTTTGCCCAAGCCCTCGTAACTGGTCCAATTGGAATTTGAACAGGTTTCCTTGAAGACGTGCCATGATTTGCATAACTAATACGAACCCCGCCAACAATGTGACAAAACCCGTAACACGATTAATACATCGGACCGTTCTATTTTCAGATTCAAATAGAAACCGCTACCCAACACCTCTATCAGATGCGAACCTAGGTATAAAGGATGAAGACACCACAATCAGGATGGAAAACTCGATTGATAAGTTCAGGTATGAACGCCACAGAGTAAATCTGATAAGTTTGAATAGTCCTTCAAAGAACCAAAGAGAAAACTCTCACAATATTATTAATGATGAAAACTGCATATTACAAACCCTAAAATTGTTTAAATAGCGGAGGCTTATAGTTGGGCCCTATAAGCCTGCGAAATATAATGCCCCAAAATAAATTCACCCAAAATTAAAATAAAACGAAACAAAAGGCATAATGTAAGTTCCATAGTTGGCATGCAAGCCTACAATTCAGCAATTTAAGCAATTAAGAAAAAAAGACAGTCAAATTCTTATTTTTGGAAACCTAAAACTTGACTTTATCTTGAACTACACGAGTATTCTTCTAGAACTTGAATTAGATTGAGACATCTTTGTGGACCAACCTCAATAGGCCTCCACGAATTTTCCTGATACCAAACTTCTTGAATTATCCCATTGAGTGCCTCTTTGAACTTCTTTGTCCGAGTCCTCGTAACTGGTCCAATTTGAATTTGAACTGGTTTCCTTGAAGACGTGCCATGATTTGCATAACTGACACGAACCCCGCCAACAATGTGACGAAACCCGTAACACGATTAATACCTCGGACCGTTCTACAGTCAGATTTTAAATAGAAATCGCTACCCAACACCTCTATCAGATGCGAACCTAGGCATAAAGGATGAAGACACCACAATCAGGATTGAAAACTCGATTGATAAGTTCAGGTATGAATGCCACAGAGTAAATCTGATAAGTTCGAATAGTTCTTCAAAGAACCAAAGAGAAAACTCTCACAATATTATTAAAGATGAAAACTGCATATTACAAACCCTAAAACTGTTTAAATAGCGGAGGCTTACAGTTGGGCCCTATAAGCCTACGAAATATAATGCCCCAAAATAAATTCACCCAAAATTAAAATAAAACGAAACAAAAGGCATAAGGTAAGTTCCATAGTTGGCATGCAAGCCTACAATTCAGCAATTTAAGCAATTAAGAAAAAAAGACAGTCAAATTCTGATTTTAGGAAACCTAACACTTGACTTAATCTTGAACTACTCAATTATTCTTCTAGAACTTGAATTAGATTGAGACATCTTTGTGGACCAACCTCAATAGGCCTCCACGAATTTTCCTGATACCAAACTTCTTGAATAAGCCCATTGAGTGCCTCTTTGAACTTCTTTGCCCAAGCCCTCGTAACTGGTCCAATTGGAATTTGAACAGGTTTCCTTGAAGACGTGCCATGATTTGCATAACTAATACGAACCCCGCCAACAATGTGACAAAACCCGTAACACGATTAATACATCGGACCGTTCTATTTTCAGATTCAAATAGAAACCGCTACCCAACACCTCTATCAGATGCGAACCTAGGTATAAAGGATGAAGACACCACAATCAGGATGGAAAACTCGATTGATAAGTTCAGGTATGAACGCCACAGAGTAAATCTGATAAGTTTGAATAGTCCTTCAAAGAACCAAAGAGAAAACTCTCACAATATTATTAATGATGAAAACTGCATATTACAAACCCTAAAATTGTTTAAATAGCGGAGGCTTATAGTTGGGCCCTATAAGCCTGCGAAATATAATGCCCCAAAATAAATTCACCCAAAATTAAAATAAAACGAAACAAAAGGCATAAGGTAAGTTCCATAGTTGGCATGCAAGCCTACAATTCAGCAATTTAAGCAATTAAGAAAAAAAGACAGTCAAATTCTGATTTTAGGAAAACTAAAATTTGACTTAATCTCGAAGTACTCGATTATTCTTCTAGAACTTGAATTAGATCGAGACATCTTTGTGGACCAACCTCAATAGGCCTCCACGAATTTTCCTGATACCAAACTTCTTGAATTAGCCCATTGAGTGCCTCTTTGAACTTCTTTGTCCGAGTCCTCGTAACTGGTCCAATTTGAATTTGAACTAGTTTCCTTGAAGACGTGCCATGATTTGCATAACTAATACAAACCCCGCCAACAATGTGAGAAAACCCGTAACACGATTAATACATCGGACCGTTCTATTGTCAGATTCAAATAGAAACCGCTACCCAACACCTCTATCAGATGCGAACCTAGGTATAAAGGATGAAGACACCACAATCAGGATGGAAAACTCGATTGATAAGTTCAGGTATGAACGCCACAGAGTAAATCTGATAAGTTCGAATAGTTCTTCAAAGAACCAAAGAGAAAACTCTCACAATATTATTAATGATGAAAACTGCATATTACAAACCCTAAAATTGTTTAAATAGCGGAGGCTTATAGTTGGGCCCTATAAGCCTACGAAATATAATGCCCCAAAATAAATTCACCCAAAATTAAAATAAAATGAAACAAAAAGGCATAATGTAAGTTCCATAGTTGGCATGCAAGCCTACAATTCAGCAATTTAAGCAATTAAGAAAAAAAGACAGTCAAATTCTGATTTTTGGAAACCTTAAACTTGACTTAATCTTGAACTACTCGATTATTCTTCTAGAACTTGAATTAGATTGAGACATCTTTGTGGAACAACCTCAATAGGCCTCCACGAATTTTCCTGATACCAAACTTCTTGAATTAGCCCATTGAGTGCCTCTTTGAACTTCTTTGTCCGAGTCCTCGTAACTGGTCCAATTTGAATTTGAACTGGTTTCCTTGAAGACTAGCCATGATTTGCATAACTGACACGAACCCCGCCAACAATGTGACGAAACCCGTAACACGATTAATACCTCGGACCGTTCTACAGTCAGATTTAAATAGAAACCGCTACCCAACACCTCTATCAGATGCGAACCTAGGTATAAAGGATGAAGACACCACAATCAGGATTGAAAACTCGATTGATAAGTTCAGGTATGAATGCCACAGAGTAAATCTGATAAGTTCGAATAGTTTTTCAAAGAACCAAAGAGAAAACTCTCACAATATTATTAATGATGAAAACTGCATATTACAAACCCTAAAACTGTTTAAATAGCGGAGGCTTACAGTTGGGCCCTATAAGCCTACGAAATATAATGCCCCAAAATAAATTCACCCAAAATTAAAATAAAACGAAACAAAAGGCATAAGGTAAGTTCCATAGTTGGCATGCAAGCCTACAATTCAGCAATTTAAGCAATTAAGAAAAAAAGACAGTCAAATTCTGATTTTAGGAAAACTAAAATTTGACTTAATCTCGAAGTACTCGATTATTCTTCTAGAACTTGAATTAGATCGAGACATCTTTGTGGACCAACCTCAATAGGCCTCCACGAATTTTCCTGATACCAAACTTCTTGAATTAGCCCATTGAGTGCCTCTTTGAACTTCTTTGCCCAAGCCCTCGTAACTGGTCCAATTGGAATTTGAACAGGTTTCCTTGAAGACGTGCCATGATTTGCATAACTAATACGAACCCCGCCAACAATGTGACAAAACCCGTAACACGATTAATACATCAGACCGTTCTATTGTCAGATTCAAATAGAAACCGCTACCCAACACCTCTATCAGATGCGAACCTAGGTATAAAGGATGAAGACACCACAATCAGGATGGAAAACTCGATTGATAAGTTCAGGTATGAACGCCACAGAGTAAATCTGATAAGTTTGAATAGTCCTTCAAAGAACCAAAGAGAAAACTCTCACAATATTATTAATGATGAAAACTGCATATTACAAACCCTAAAATTGTTTAAATAGCGGAGGCTTATAGTTGGGCCCTATAAGCCTGCGAAATATAATGCCCCAAAATAAATTCACCCAAAATTAAAATAAAACGAAACAAAAGGCATAAGGTAAGTTCCATAGTTGGCATGCAAGCCTACAATTCAGCAATTTAAGCAATTAAGAAAAAAAGACAGTCAAATTCTGATTTTAGGAAAACTAAAATTTGACTTAATCTCGAAGTACTCGATTATTCTTCTAGAACTTGAATTAGATCGAGACATCTTTGTGGACCAACCTCAATAGGCCTCCACGAATTTTCCTGATACCAAACTTCTTGAATTAGCCCATTGAGTGCCTCTTTAAACTTCTTTGTCCGAGTCCTCGTAACTGGTCCAATTTGAATTTGAACTGGTTTCCTTGAAGACGTGCCATGATTTGCATAACTGACACGAACCCCGCCAACAATGTGACGAAACCCGTAACACGATTAATACCTCGGACCGTTCTACAGTCAGATTTAAATAGAAACCGCTACCCAACACCTCTATCAGATACGAACCTAGGCATAAAGGATGAAGACAGCACAATCAGGATTGAAAACTCGATTGATAAGTTCAGGTATGAATGCCACAGAGTAAATCTGATAAGTTCGAATAGTTCTTCAAAGAACCAAAGAGAAAACTCTCACAATATTATTAAAGATGAAAACTGCATATTACAAACCCTAAAACTGTTTAAATAGCGGAGGCTTACAGTTGGGCCCTATAAGCCTACGAAATATAATGCCCCAAAATAAATTCACCCAAAATTAAAATAAAACGAAACAAAAGGCATAAGGTAAGTTCCATAGTTGGCATGCAAGCCTACAATTCAGCAATTTAAGCAATTAAGAAAAAAAGACAGTCAAATTCTGATTTTAGGAAAACTAAAATTTGACTTAATCTCGAAGTACTCGATTATTCTTCTAGAACTTGAATTAGATCGAGACATCTTTGTGGACCAACCTCAATAGGCCTCCACGAATTTTCCTGATACCAAACTTCTTGAATTAGCCCATTGAGTGCCTCTTTGAACTTCTTTGTCCGAGTCCTCGTAACTGGTCCAATTTGAATTTGAACTAGTTTCTTTGAAGACGTGCTATGGTTTGCATAACTGATACGAACCCCGCCAACAATGTGACAAAACCCGTAACACGATTAATACCTCGGACCGTTCTACAGTCAGATTTAAATAGAAACCGCTACCCAACACCTCTATCAGATGCGAACCTAGGCAAAAAGGATGAAGACACCACAATCAGGATTGAAAACTCGATTGATAAGTTCTGGTATGAATGCCACAGAGTAAATCTGATAAGTTCGAATAGTTCTTCAAAGAACCAAAGAGAAAACTCTCACAATATTATTAATGATGAAAACTGCATATTACAAACCCTAAAATTGTTTAAATAGCGGAGGCTTATAGTTGGGCCCTATTAGCCTACGAAATATAATGCCCCAAAATAAATTCACCCAAAATTAAAATAAAACGAAACAAAAGGCATAAGGTAAGTTCCATAGTTGGCATGCAAGCCTACAATTCAGCAATTTAAGCAATTAAGAAAAAAAGACGGTCAAATTCTGATTTTAGGAAACCTAACACTTGACTTAATCTTGAACTACTCAATTATTCTTCTAGAACTTGAATTAGATTGAGACATCTTTGTGGACCAACCTCAATAGGCCTCCACGAATTTTCCTAATACCAAACTTCTTGAATTAGCCCATTGAGTGCCTCTTTGAACTTCTTTGCCCAAGCCCTCGTAACTGGTCCAATTGGAATTTGAACAGGTTTCCTTGAAGACGTGCCATGATTTGCATAACTAATACAAACCCCGCCAACAATGTGACAAAACCCGTAACAAGATTAATACATCGGACCGTTCTATTATCAGATTCAAATAGAAACCGCTACCCAACACCTCTATCAGATGCGAACCTAGGTATAAAGGATGAAGACACCACAATCAGGATGGAAAGCTCGATTGATAAGTTCAGGTATGAACGCCACAGAGTAAATCTGATAAGTTCGAATAGTTCTTCAAAGAACCAAAGAGAAAACTCTCACAATATTATTAATGATGAAAACTGCATATTACAAACCCTAAAATTGTATAAATAGCGGAGGCTTATAGTTGGGCCCTATAAGCCTACGAAATATAATGCCCCAAAATAAATTCACCCAAAATTAAAATAAAACGAAACAAAAGGCATAATGTAAGTTCCATAGTTGGCATGCAAGCCTACAATTCAGCAATTTAAGCAATTAAGAAAAAAAGACAGTAAAATTCTGATTTTTGGAAACCTAAAACTTGACTTAATCTTGAACTACTCGATTATTCTTCTAGAACTTGAATTAGATTGAGACATCTTTGTGGACCAACCTCAATAGGCATCCACGAATTTTCCTGATACCAAACTTCTTGAATTAGCCCATTGAGTGCCTCTTTGAACTTCTTTGTCCGAGTCCTCGTAACTGGTCCAATTTGAATTTGAACTGGTTTCCTTGAAGACGTGCCATGATTTGCATAACTGACACGAACCCCGCCAACAATGTGACGAAACCCGTAACACGATTAATACCTCGGACCGTTCTACAGTCAGATTTAAATAGAAACCGCTACCCAACACCTCTATCAGATGCGAACCTAGGCATAAAGGATGAAGACACCACAATCAGGATTGAAAACTCGATTGATAAGTTCAGGTATGAATGCCACAGAGTAAATCTGATAAGTTCGAATAGTTTTTTAAAGAACCAAAGAGAAAACTCTCACAATATTATTAATGATGAAAACTGCATATTACAAACCCTAAAACTGTTTAAATAGCGGAGGCTTACAGTTGGGCCCTATAAGCCTACGAAATATAATGCCCCAAAATAAATTCACCCAAAATTAAAATAAAACGAAACAAAAGGCATAAGGTAAGTTCCATAGTTGGCATGCAAGCCTACAATTCAGCAATTTAAGCAATTAAGAAAAAAAGAAAGTCAAATTCTGATTTTAGGAAAACTAAAATTTGACTTAATCTCGAAGTACTCGATTATTCTTCTAGAACTTGAATTAGATCGAGACATCTTTGTGGACCAACCTCAATAGGCCTCCACGAATTTTCCTGATACCAAACTTCTTGAATTAGCCCATTGAGTGCCTCTTTGAACTTCTTTGTCCGAGTCCTCGTAACTGGTCCAATTTGAATTTGAACTGGTTTCTTTGAAGACGTGCCATGATTTGCATAACTGATACGAACCCCGCCAACAATGTGATGAAACCCGTAACATGATTAATACCTCGGACCGTTCTACAGTCAGATTTAAATAGAAACCGCTACCCAACACCTCTATCAGATGCGAACCTAGGCATAAAGGATGAAGACACCACAATCAGGATTGAATACTCGATTGATAAGTTCTGGTATGAATGCCACAGAGTAAATCTGATAAGTTCGAATAGTTCTTCAAAGAACCAAAGAGAAAACTCTCACAATATTATTAATGATGAAAACTGCATATTACAAACCCTAAAATTGATTAAATAGCGGAGGCTTATAGTTGGGCCCTATAAGCCTACGAAATATAATGCCCCAAAATAAATTCACCCAAAATTAAAATAAAACGAAACAAAAGGCATAAGGTAAGTTCCATAGTTGGCATGCAAGCCTACAATTCAGCAATTTAAGCAATTAAGAAAAAAAGACGGTCAAATTCTGATTTTAGGAAAACTAAAATTTAACTTAATCTCGAAGTACTCGATTATTCTTCTAGAATTTAAATTAGATCGAGACATCTTTGTGGACCAACCTCAATAGGCCTCCACGAATTTTCCTGATACCAAACTTCTTGAATTAGCCCATTGAGTGCCTCTTTGAACTTCTTTGCCCAAGCCCTCGTAACTGGTCCAATTGGAATTTGAACAGGTTTCCTTGAAGACGTGCCATGATTTGCATAACTAATACGAACCCCGCCAACAATGTGACAAAACCCGTAACACGATTAATACATCGGACCGTTCTATTGTCAGATTCAAATAGAAACCGCTACCCAACACCTCTATCAGATGCGAACCTAGGTATAAAGGATGAAGACACCACAATCAGGATGGAAAACTCGATTGATAAGTTCAGGTATGAACGCCACAGAGTAAATCTGATAAGTTCGAATAGTTCTTCAAAGAACCAAAGAGAAAACTCTCACAATATTATTAATGATGAAAACTGCATATTACAAACCCTAAAATTGTTTAAATAGCGGAGGCTTATAGTTGGGCCCTATAAGCCTACGAAATATAATGCCCCAAAATAAATTCACCCAAAATTAAAATAAAACGAAACAAAAGGCATAATGTAAGTTCCATAGTTGGCATGCAAGCCTACAATTCAGTAATTTAAGCAATTAAGAAAAAAAGACAGTCAAATTCTGATTTTTGGAAACCTAAAACTTGACTTAATTTTGAACTACTCGATTATTCTTCTAGAACTTGAATTAGATTGAGACATCTTTGTGGACCAACCTCAATAGGCCTCCACGAATTTTCCTGATACCAAACTTCTTGAATTAGCCCATTGAGTGCCTCTTTGAACTTCTTTGTCTGAGTCCTCGTAACTGGTCCAATTTGAATTTGAACTGGTTTCCTTGAAGACGTGCCATGATTTGCATAACTGACACGAACCCCGCCAACAATGTGACGAAACCCGTAACACGATTAATACCTCGGACCGTTCTACAGTCAGATTTAAATAGAAACCGCTACCCAACACCTCTATCAGATGCGAACCTAGGCATAAAGGATGAAGACACCACAATCAGGATAGAAAACTCGATTGATAAGTTCTGGTATGAATGCCACAGAGTAAATCTGATAAGTTCGAATAGTTTTTTAAAGAACCAAAGAGAAAACTCTCACAATATTATTAATGATGAAAACTGCATATTACAAACCCTAAAACTGTTTAAATAGCGGAGGCTTACAGTTGGGCCCTATAAGCCTACGAAATATAATGCCCCAAAATAAATTCACCCAAAATTAAAATAAAACGAAACAAAAGGCATAAGGTAAGTTCCATAGTTGGCATGCAAGCCTACAATTCAGCAATTTAAGCAATTAAGAAAAAAAGAAAGTCAAATTCTGATTTTAGGAAAACTAAAATTTGACTTAATCTCGAAGTACTCGATTATTCTTCTAGAACTTGAATTAGATCGAGACATCTTTGTGGACCAACCTCAATAGGCCTCCACGAATTTTCCTGATACCAAACTTCTTGAATTAGCCCATTGAGTGCCTCTTTGAACTTCTTTGTCCGAGTCCTCGTAACTGGTCCAATTTGAATTTGAACTGGTTTCTTTGAAGACGTGCCATGATTTGCATAACTGATACGAACCCCGCCAACAATGTGATGAAACCCGTAACATGATTAATACCTCGGACCGTTCTACAGTCAGATTTAAATAGAAACCGCTACCCAACACCTCTATCAGATGCGAACCTAGGCATAAAGGATGAAGACACCACAATCAGGATTGAATACTCGATTGATAAGTTCTGGTATGAATGCCACAGAGTAAATCTGATAAGTTCGAATAGTTCTTCAAAGAACCAAAGAGAAAACTCTCACAATATTATTAATGATGAAAACTGCATATTACAAACCCTAAAATTGATTAAATAGCGGAGGCTTATAGTTGGGCCCTATAAGCCTACGAAATATAATGCCCCAAAATAAATTCACCCAAAATTAAAATAAAACGAAACAAAAGGCATAAGGTAAGTTCCATAGTTGGCATGCAAGCCTACAATTCAGCAATTTAAGCAATTAAGAAAAAAAGAAAGTCAAATTCTGATTTTAGGAAAACTAAAATTTGACTTAATCTCGAAGTACTCGATTATTCTTCTAGAACTTGAATTAGATCGAGACATCTTTGTGGACCAACCTCAATAGGCCTCCACGAATTTTCCTGATACCAAACTTCTTGAATTAGCCCATTGAGTGCCTCTTTGAACTTCTTTGTCCGAGTCCTCGTAACTGGTCCAATTTGAATTTGAACTGGTTTCTTTGAAGACGTGCCATGATTTGCATAACTGATACGAACCCCGCCAACAATGTGATGAAACCCGTAACATGATTAATACCTCGGACCGTTCTACAGTCAGATTTAAATAGAAACCGCTACCCAACACCTCTATCAGATGCGAACCTAGGCATAAAGGATGAAGACACCACAATCAGGATTGAATACTCGATTGATAAGTTCTGGTATGAATGCCACAGAGTAAATCTGATAAGTTCGAATAGTTCTTCAAAGAACCAAAGAGAAAACTCTCACAATATTATTAATGATGAAAACTGCATATTACAAACCCTAAAATTGATTAAATAGCGGAGGCTTATAGTTGGGCCCTATAAGCCTACGAAATATAATGCCCCAAAATAAATTCACCCAAAATTAAAATAAAACGAAACAAAAGGCATAAGGTAAGTTCCATAGTTGGCATGCAAGCCTACAATTCAGCAATTTAAGCAATTAAGAAAAAAAGACGGTCAAATTCTGATTTTAGGAAAACTAAAATTTAACTTAATCTCGAAGTACTCGATTATTCTTCTAGAATTTAAATTAGATTGAGACATCTTTGTGGACCAACCTCAATAGGCCTCCACGAATTTTCCTGATACCAAACTTCTTGAATTAGCCCATTGAGTGCCTCTTTGAACTTCTTTGCCCAAGCCCTCGTAACTGGTCCAATTGGAATTTGAACAGGTTTCCTTGAAGACGTGCCATGATTTGCATAACTAATACGAACCCCGCCAACAATGTGACAAAACCCGTAACACGATTAATACATCGGACCGTTCTATTGTCAGATTCAAATAGAAACCGCTACCCAACACCTCTATCAGATGCGAACCTAGGTATAAAGGATGAAGACACCACAATCAGGATGGAAAACTCGATTGATAAGTTCAGGTATGAACGCCACAGAGTAAATCTGATAAGTTCGAATAGTTCTTCAAAGAACCAAAGAGAAAACTCTCACAATATTATTAATGATGAAAACTGCATATTACAAACCCTAAAATTGTTTAAATAGCGGAGGCTTATAGTTGGGCCCTATAAGCCTACGAAATATAATGCCCCAAAATAAATTCACCCAAAATTAAAATAAAATGAAACAAAAGGCATAATGTAAGTTCCATAGTTGGCATGCAAGCCTACAATTCAGTAATTTAAGCAATTAAGAAAAAAAGACAGTCAAATTCTGATTTTTGGAAACCTAAAACTTGACTTAATTTTGAACTACTCGATTATTCTTCTAGAACTTGAATTAGATTGAGACATCTTTGTGGACCAACCTCAATAGGCCTCCACGAATTTTCCTGATACCAAACTTCTTGAATTAGCCCATTGAGTGCCTCTTTGAACTTCTTTGTCTGAGTCCTCGTAACTGGTCCAATTTGAATTTGAACTGGTTTCCTTGAAGACGTGCCATGATTTGCATAACTGACACGAACCCCGCCAACAATGTGACGAAACCCGTAACACGATTAATACCTCGGACCGTTCTACAGTCAGATTTAAATAGAAACCGCTACGCAACACCTCTATCAGATGCGAACCTAGGCATAAAGGATGAAGACACCACAATCAGGATAGAAAACTCGATTGATAAGTTCTGGTATGAATGCCACAGAGTAAATCTGATAAGTTCGAATAGTTTTTTAAAGAACCAAAGAGAAAACTCTCACAATATTATTAATGATGAAAACTGCATATTACAAACCCTAAAACTGTTTAAATAGCGGAGGCTTACAGTTGGGCCCTATAAGCCTACGAAATATAATGCCCCAAAATAAATTCACCCAAAATTAAAATAAAACGAAACAAAAGGCATAAGGTAAGTTCCATAGTTGGCATGCAAGCCTACAATTCAGCAATTTAAGCAATTAAGAAAAAAAGAAAGTCAAATTCTGATTTTAGGAAAACTAAAATTTGACTTAATCTCGAAGTACTCGATTATTCTTCTAGAACTTGAATTAGATCGAGACATCTTTGTGGACCAACCTCAATAGGCCTCCACGAATTTTCCTGATACCAAACTTCTTGAATTAGCCCATTGAGTGCCTCTTTGAACTTCTTTGTCCGAGTCCTCGTAACTGGTCCAATTTGAATTTGAACTGGTTTCTTTGAAGACGTGCCATGATTTGCATAACTGATACGAACCCCGCCAACAATGTGATGAAACCCGTAACATGATTAATACCTCGGACCGTTCTACAGTCAGATTTAAATAGAAACCGCTACCCAACACCTCTATCAGATGCGAACCTAGGCATAAAGGATGAAGACACCACAATCAGGATTGAATACTCGATTGATAAGTTCTGGTATGAATGCCACAGAGTAAATCTGATAAGTTCGAATAGTTCTTCAAAGAACCAAAGAGAAAACTCTCACAATATTATTAATGATGAAAACTGCATATTACAAACCCTAAAATTGATTAAATAGCGGAGGCTTATAGTTGGGCCCTATAAGCCTACGAAATATAATGCCCCAAAATAAATTCACCCAAAATTAAAATAAAACGAAACAAAAGGCATAAGGTAAGTTCCATAGTTGGCATGCAAGCCTACAATTCAGCAATTTAAGCAATTAAGAAAAAAAGACGGTCAAATTCTGATTTTAGGAAAACTAAAATTTAACTTAATCTCGAAGTACTCGATTATTCTTCTAGAATTTAAATTAGATCGAGACATCTTTGTGGACCAACCTCAATAGGCCTCCACGAATTTTCCTGATACCAAACTTCTTGAATTAGCCCATTGAGTGCCTCTTTGAACTTCTTTGCCCAAGCCCTCGTAACTGGTCCAATTGGAATTTGAACAGGTTTCCTTGAAGACGTGCCATGATTTGCATAACTAATACGAACCCCGCCAACAATGTGACAAAACCCGTAACACGATTAATACATCGGACCGTTCTATTGTCAGATTCAAATAGAAACCGCTACCCAACACCTCTATCAGATGCGAACCTAGGTATAAAGGATGAAGACACCACAATCAGGATGGAAAACTCGATTGATAAGTTCAGGTATGAACGCCACAGAGTAAATCTGATAAGTTCGAATAGTTCTTCAAAGAACCAAAGAGAAAACTCTCACAATATTATTAATGATGAAAACTGCATATTACAAACCCTAAAATTGTTTAAATAGCGGAGGCTTATAGTTGGGCCCTATAAGCCTACGAAATATAATGCCCCAAAATAAATTCACCCAAAATTAAAATAAAACGAAACAAAAGGCATAATGTAAGTTCCATAGTTGGCATGCAAGCCTACAATTCAGCAATTTAAGCAATTAAGAAAAAAAGACAGTCAAATTCTGATTTTTGGAAACCTAAAACTTGACTTAATCTTGAACTACTCGATTATTCTTCTAGAACTTGAATTAGATTGAGACATCTTTGTGGACCAACCTCAATAGGCCTCCACGAATTTTCCTGATACCAAACTTCTTGAATTAGCCCATTGAGTGCCTCTTTGAACTTCTTTGTCTGAGTCCTCGTAACTGGTCCAATTTGAATTTGAACTGGTTTCCTTGAAGACGTGCCATGATTTGCATAACTGACACGAACCCCGCCAACAATGTGACGAAACCCTTAACACGATTAATACCTCGGACCGTTCTACAGTCAGATTTAAATAGAAACCGCTACCCAACACCTCTATCAGATGCGAACCTAGGCATAAAGGATGAAGACACCACAATCAGGATAGAAAACTCGATTGATAAGTTCTGGTATGAATGCCACAGAGTAAATCTGATAAGTTCGAATAGTTCTTCAAAGAACCAAAGAGAAAACTCTCACAATATTATTAATGATGAAAACTGCATATTACAAACCCTAAAATTGTTTAAATAGCGGAGGCTTATAGTTGGGCCCTATAAGCCTACGAAATATAATGCCCCAAAATAAATTCACCCAAAATTAAAATAAAACGAAACAAAAGGCATAAGGTAAGTTCCATAGTTGGCATGCAAGCCTACAATTCAGCAATTTAAGCAATTAAGAAAAAAAGACAGTCAAATTCTGATTTTAGGAAAACTAAAATTTGACTTAATCTCGAAGTACTCGATTATTCTTCTAGAACTTGAATTAGATCGAGACATCTTTGTGGACCAACCTCAATAGGCCTCCACGAATTTTCCTGATACCAAACTTCTTGAATTAGCCCATTGAGTGCCTCGTTGAACTTCTTTGTCCGAGTCCTCGTAACTGGTCCAATTTGAATTTGAACTGGTTTCTTTGAAGACGTGCCATGATTTGCATAACTGATACGAACCACGCCAACAATGTGACGAAGCCCGTAACACGATTAATACCTCGGACCGTTCTACAGTCAGATTTAAATAGAAACCGCTACCCAACACCTCTATCAGATGCGAACCTAGGCATAAAGGATGAAGACACCACAATCAGGATTGAAAACTCGATTGATAAGTTCTGGTATGAATGCCACAGAGTAAATCTGATAAGTTCGAATAGTTCTTCAAAGAACCAAAGAGAAAACTCTCACAATATTATTAATGTGAAAACTGCATATTACAAACCCTAAAACTGTTTAAATAGCGGAGGCTTACAGTTGGGCCCTATAAGACTACGAAATATAATGCCCCAAAATAAATTCACCCAAAATTAAAATAAAACAAAACAAAAGGCATAAGGTAAGTTCCATAGTTGGCATGCAAGCCTACAATTCAGCAATTTAAGCAATTAAGAAAAAAAGACAGTCAAATTCTGATTTTAGGAAAACTAAAATTTGACTTAATCTCGAAGTACTCGATTATTCTTCTAGAACTTGAATTAGATCGAGACATTTTTGTGGACCAACCTCAATAGGCCTCCACGAATTTTCCTGATACCAAACTTCTTGAATTAGCCCATTGAGTGCCTCTTTGAACTTCTTTGCCCAAGCCCTCGTAACTGGTCCAATTGGAATTTGAACAGGTTTCCTTGAAGACGTGCCATGATTTGCATAACTAATACGAACCCCGCCAACAATGTGACAAAACCCGTAACACAATTTATACATCAGACCGTTCTATTGTCAGATTCAAATAGAAACCGCTACCCAACACCTCTATCAGATGCGAACCTAGGTATAAAGGATGAAGACACCACAATCAGGATGGAAAACTCGATTGATAAGTTCAGGTATGAACGCCACAGAGTAAATCTGATAAGTTCGAATAGTTCTTCAAAGAACCAAAGAGAAAACTCTCACAATATTATTAATGATGAAAACTGCATATTACAAACCCTAAAACTGTTTAAATAGCGGAGGCTTATAGTTGGGCCCTATAAGCCTACGAAATATAATGCCCCAAAATAAATTCACCCAAAATTAAAATAAAACGAAACAAAAGGCATAAGGTAAGTTCCATAGTTGGCATGCAAGCCTACAATTCAGCAATTTAAGCAATTAAGAAAAAAAGACAGTCAAATTCTGATTTTAGGAAACCTAAAACTTGACTTAATCTTGAACTACTCGATTATTCTTCTAGAACTTGAATTAGATTGAGACATCTTTGTGGACCAACCTCAATAGGCCTCCACGAATTTTCCTGATACCAAACTTCTTGAATTAGCCCATTGAGTGCCTCTTTGAACTTCTTTGTCCGAGTCCTCGTAACTGGTCCAATTTGAATTTGAACTGGTTTCCTTGAAGACGTGCCATGATTTGCATAACTGATATGAACCCCGCCAACAATGTGACGAAACCCGTAACACGATTAATACCTTGGACCGTTCTACAGTCAGATTTAAATAGAAACCGCTACCCAACACCTCTATCAGATGCGAACCTAGGCATAAAGGATGAAGACACCACAATCAGGATTGAAAACTCGATTGATAAGTTCAGGTATGAATGCCACAGAGTAAATCTGATAAGTTCGAATAGTTCTTCAAAGAACCAAAGAGAAAACTCTCACAATATTATTAATGATGAAAACTGCATATTACAAACCCTAAAACTGTTTAAATAGCTGAGGCTTACAGTTGGGCCCTATAAGCCTACGAAATATAATGCCCCAAAATAAATTCACCCAAAATTAAAATAAAACGAAACAAAAGGCATAAGGTAAGTTCCATAGTTGGCATGCAAGCCTACAATTCAGCAATTTAAGCAATTAAAAAAAAAAGACAGTCAAATTCTGATTTTAGGAAAACTAAAATTTGACTTAATCTCGAAGTACTCGATTATTCTTCTAGAACTTGAATTAGATCGAGACATCTTTGTGGACCAACCTCAATAGGCCTCCACGAATTTTCCTGATACCAAACTTCTTGAATTAGCCCATTGAGTGCCTCTTTGAACTTCTTTGCCCAAGCCCTCGTAACTGGTCCAATTGGAATTTGAACAGGTTTCCTTGAAGACGTGCCATGATTTGCATAACTAATACGAACCCCGCCAACAATGTGACAAAACCCGTAACACGATTAATACATCGGACCGTTCTATTGTCAGATTCAAATAGAAACCGCTACCCAACACCTCTATCAGATGCGAACCTAGGTATAAAGGATGAAGACACCACAATCAGGATGGAAAACTCGATTGATAAGTTCAGGTATGAACGCCACAGAGTAAATCTGATAAGTTCGAATAGTTCTTCAAAGAACCAAAGAGAAAACTCTCACAATATTATTAATGATGAAAACTGCATATTACAAACCCTAAAACTGTTTAAATAGCGGAGGCTTACAGTTGGGCCCTATAAGACTACGAAATATAATGCCCCAAAATAAATTCACCCAAAATTAAAATAAAACAAAACAAAAGGCATAAGGTAAGTTCCATAGTTGGCATGCAAGCCTACAATTCAGCAATTTAAGCAATTAAGAAAAAAAGACAGTCAAATTCTGATTTTAGGAAAACTAAAATTTGACTTAATCTCGAAGTACTCGATTATTCTTCTAGAACTTGAATTAGATCGAGACATCTTTGTGGACCAACCTCAATAGGCCTCCACGAATTTTCCTGATACCAAACTTCTTGAATTAGCCCATTGAGTGCCTCTTTGAACTTCTTTGCCCAAGCCCTCGTAACTGGTCCAATTGGAATTTGAACAGGTTTCCTTGAAGACGTGCCATGATTTGCATAACTAATACGAACACCGCCAACAATGTGACAAAACCCGTAACACAATTAATACATCAGACCGTTCTATTGTCAGATTCAAATAGAAACCGCTACCCAACACCTCTATCAGATGCGAACCTAGGTATAAAGGATGAAGACACCACAATCAGGATGGAAAACTCGGTTGATAAGTTCAGGTATGAACGCCACAGAGTAAATCTGATAAGTTCGAATAGTTCTTCAAAGAACCAAAGAGAAAACTCTCACAATATTATTAATGATGAAAACTGCATATTACAAACCCTAAAACTGTTTAAATAGCGGAGGCTTATAGTTGGGCCCTATAAGCCTACGAAATATAATGCCCCAAAATAAATTCACCCAAAATTAAAATAAAACGAAACAAAAGGCATAAGGTAAGTTCCATAGTTGGCATGCAAGCCTACAATTCAGCAATTTAAGCAATTAAGAAAAAAAGACAGTCAAATTCTGATTTTAGGAAACCTAAAACTTGACTTAATCTTGAACTACTCGATTATTCTTCTAGAACTTGAATTAGATTGAGACATCTTTGTGGACCAACCTCAATAGGCCTCCACAAATTTTCCTGATACCAAACTTCTTGAATTAGCCCATTGAGTGCCTCTTTGAACTTCTTTGTCCGAGTCCTCGTAACTGGTCCAATTTGAATTTGAACTGGTTTCCTTGAAGACGTGCCATGATTTGCATAACTGATATGAACCCCGCCAACAATGTGACGAAACCCGTAACACGATTAATACCTTGGACCGTTCTACAGTCAGATTTAAATAGAAACCGCTACCCAACACCTCTATCAGATGCGAACCTAGGCATAAAGGATGAAGACACCACAATCAGGATTGAAAACTCGATTGATAAGTTCAGGTATGAATGCCACAGAGTAAATCTGATAAGTTTGAATAGTTCTTCAAAAAACCAAAGAGAAAACTCTCACAATATTATTAATGATGAAAACTGCATATTACAAACCCTAAAACTGTTTAAATAGCTGAGGCTTACAGTTGGGCCCTATAAGCCTACGAAATATAATGCCCCAAAATAAATTCACCCAAAATTAAAATAAAACGAAACAAAAGGCATAAGGTAAGTTCCATAGTTGGCATGCAAGCCTACAATTCAGCAATTTAAGCAATTAAGAAAAAAAGACAGTCAAATTCTGATTTTAGGAAAACTAAAATTTGACTTAATCTCGAAGTACTCGATTATTCTTCTAGAACTTGAATTAGATCGAGACATCTTTGTGGACCAACCTCAATAGGCCTCCACGAATTTTCCTGATACCAAACTTCTTGAATTAGCCCATTGAGTGCCTCTTTGAACTTCTTTGCCCAAGCCCTCGTAACTGGTCCAATTGGAATTTGAACAGGTTTCCTTGAAGACGTGCCATGATTTGCATAACTAATACGAACCCCGCCAACAATGTGACAAAACCCGTAACACGATTAATACATCGGACCGTTCTATTGTCAGATTCAAATAGAAACCGCTACCCAACACCTCTATCAGATGCGAACCTAGGTATAAAGGATGAAGACACCACAATCAGGATGGAAAACTCGATTGATAAGTTCAGGTATGAACGCCACAGAGTAAATCTGATAAGTTCGAATAGTTCTTCAAAGAACCAAAGAGAAAACTCTCACAATATTATTAATGATGAAAACTGCATATTACAAACCCTAAAACTGTTTAAATAGCGGAGGCTTACAGTTGGGCCCTATAAGACTACGAAATATAATGCCCCAAAATAAATTCACCCAAAATTAAAATAAAACAAAACAAAAGGCATAAGGTAAGTTCCATAGTTGGCATGCAAGCCTACAATTCAGCAATTTAAGCAATTAAGAAAAAAAGACAGTCAAATTCTGATTTTAGGAAAACTAAAATTTGACTTAATCTCGAAGTACTCGATTATTCTTCTAGAACTTGAATTAGATCGAGACATCTTTGTGGACCAACCTCAATAGGCCTCCACGAATTTTCCTGATACCAAACTTCTTGAATTAGCCCATTGAGTGCCTCTTTGAACTTCTTTGCCCAAGCCCTCGTAACTGGTCCAATTGGAATTTGAACAGGTTTCCTTGAAGACGTGCCATGATTTGCATAACTAATACGAACCCCGCCAACAATGTGACAAAACCCGTAACACAATTAATACATCAGACCGTTCTATTGTCAGATTCAAATAGAAACCGCTACCCAACACCTCTATCAGATGCGAACCTAGGTATAAAGGATGAAGACACCACAATCAGGATGGAAAACTCGATTGATAAGTTCAGGTATGAACGCCACAGAGTAAATCTGATAAGTTCGAATAGTTCTTCAAAGAACCAAAGAGAAAACTCTCACAATATTATTAATGATGAAAACTGCATATTACAAACCCTAAAACTGTTTAAATAGCGGAGGCTTATAATTGGGCCCTATAAGCCTACGAAATATAATGCCCCAAAATAAATTCACCCAAAATTAAAATAAAACGAAACAAAAGGCATAAGGTAAGTTCCATAGTTGGCATGCAAGCCTACTATTCAGCAATTTAAGCAATTAAGAAAAAAAGACAGTCAAATTCTGATTTTAGGAAAACTAAAATTTGACTTAATCTCGAAGTACTCGATTATTCTTCTAGAACTTGAATTAGATCGAGACATCTTTGTGGACCAACCTCAATAGGCCTCCACGAATTTTCCTGATACCAAACTTCTTGAATTAGCCCATTGAGTGCCTCTTTGAACTTCTTTGTCCGAGTCCTCGTAACTGGTCCAATTTGAATTTGAATTGGTTTCTTTGAAGACGTGCCATGATTTGCATAACTGATACGAACCCCGCCAACAATGTGACGAAACCCGTAACAAGATTAATACCTCGGACCGTTCTACAGTCAGATTTAAATAGAAACCGCTACCCAACACCTCTATCAGATGCGAACCTAGGCATAAAGGATGAAGACACCACAATCAGGATTGAAAAATCGATTGATAAGTTCAGGTATGAATGCCACAGAGTAAATCTGATAAGTTCGAATAGTTCTTCAAAGAACCAAAGAGAAAACTCTCACAATATTATTAATGATGAAAACTGCATATTACAAACCCTAAAACTGTTTAAATAGCTGAGGCTTACAGTTGGGCCCTATAAGCCTACGGAATATAATGCCCCAAAATAAATTCACCCAAAATTAAAATAAAACGAAACAAAAGGCATAAGGTAAGTTCCATAGTTGGCATGCAAGCCTACAATTCAGCAATTTAAGCAATTAAGAAAAAAAGACAGTCAAATTCTGATTTTAGGAAAACTAAAATTTGACTTAATCTCGAAGTACTCGATTATTCTTCTAGAACTTGAATTAGATCGAGACATCTTTGTGGACCAACCTCAATAGGCCTCCACGAATTTTCCTGATACCAAACTTCTTGAATTAGCCCATTGAGTGCCTCTTTGAACTTCTTTGCCCAAGCCCTCGTAACTGGTCCAATTGGAATTTGAACAGGTTTCCTTGAAGACGTGCCATGATTTGCATAACTAATACGAACCCCGCCAACAATGTGACAAAACCCGTAACACGATTAATACATCGGACCGTTCTATTGTCAGATTCAAATAGAAACCGCTACCCAACACCTCTATCAGATGCGAACCTAGGTATAAAGGATGAAGACACCACAATCAGGATGGAAAACTCGATTGATAAGTTCAGGTATGAACGCCACAGAGTAAATCTGATAAGTTCGAATAGTTCTTCAAAGAACCAAAGAGAAAACTCTCACAATATTATTAATGATGAAAACTGCATATTACAAACCCTAAAACTGTTTAAATAGCGGAGGCTTACAGTTGGGCCCTATAAGGCTACGAAATATAATGCCCCAAAATAAATTCACCCAAAATTAAAATAAAACAAAACAAAAGGCATAAGGTAAGTTCCATAGTTGGCATGCAAGCCTACAATTCAGCAATTTAAGCAATTAAGAAAAAAAGACAGTCAAATTCTGATTTTAGGAAAACTAAAATTTGACTTAATCTCGAAGTACTCGATTATTCTTCTAGAACTTGAATTAGATCGAGACATCTTTGTGGACCAACCTCAATAGGCCTCCACGAATTTTCCTGATACCAAACTTCTTGAATTAGCCCATTGAGTGCCTCTTTGAACTTCTTTGCCCAAGCCCTCGTAACTGGTCCAATTGGAATTTGAACAGGTTTCCTTGAAGACGTGCCATGATTTGCATAACTAATACGAACCCCGCCAACAATGTGACAAAACCCGTAACACAATTAATACATCAGACCGTTCTATTGTCAGATTCAAATAGAAACCGCTACCCAACACCTCTATCAGATGCGAACCTAGGTATAAAGGATGAAGACACCACAATCAGGATGGAAAACTCGATTGATAAGTTCAGGTATGAACGCCACAGAGTAAATCTGATAAGTTCGAATAGTTCTTCAAAGAACCAAAGAGAAAACTCTCACAATATTATTAATGATGAAAACTGCATATTACAAACCCTAAAACTGTTTAAATAGCGGAGGCTTATAGTTGGGCCCTATAAGCCTACGAAATATAATGCCCCAAAATAAATTCACCCAAAATTAAAATAAAACGAAACAAAAGGCATAAGGTAAGTTCCATAGTTGGCATGCAAGCCTACAATTCAGCAATTTAAGCAATTAAGAAAAAAAGACAGTCAAATTCTGATTTTAGGAAACCTAAAACTTGACTTAATCTTGAACTACTCGATTATTCTTCTAGAACTTGAATTAGATTGAGACATCTTTGTGGACCAACCTCAATAGGCCTCCACGAATTTTCCTGATACCAAACTTCTTGAATTAGCCCATTGAGTGCCTCTTTGAACTTCTTTGTCCGAGTCCTCGTAACTGGTCCAATTTGAATTTGAACTGGTTTCCTTGAAGACGTGCCATGATTTGCATAACTGATATGAACCCCGCCAACAATGTGACGAAACCCGTAACACGATTAATACCTTGGACCGTTCTACAGTCAGATTTAAATAGAAACCGCTACCCAACACCTCTATCAGATGCGAACCTAGGCATAAAGGATGAAGACACCACAATCAGGATTGAAAACTCGATTGATAAGTTCAGGTAGATATGCCACAGAGTAAATCTGATAAGTTCGAATAGTTCTTCAAAAAACCAAAGAGAAAACTCTCACAATATTATTAATGATGAAAACTGCATATTACAAACCCTAAAGCTGTTTAAATAGCTGAGGCTTACAGTTGGGCCCTATAAGCCTACGAAATATAATGCCCCAAAATAAATTCACCCAAAATTAAAATAAAACGAAACAAAAGGCATAAGGTAAGTTCCATAGTTGGCATGCAAGCCTACAATTCAGCAATTTAAGCAATTAAGAAAAAAAGACAGTCAAATTCTGATTTTAGGAAAACTAAAATTTGACTTAATCTCGAAGTACTCGATTATTCTTCTAGAACTTGAATTAGATCGAGACATCTTTGTGGACCAACCTCAATAGGCCTCCACGAATTTTCCTGATACCAAACTTCTTGAATTAGCCCATTGAGTGCCTCTTTGAACTTCTTTGCCCAAGCCCTCGTAACTGGTCCAATTGGAATTTGAACAGGTTTCCTTGAAGACGTGCCATGATTTGCATAACTAATACGAACCCCGCCAACAATGTGACAAAACCCGTAACACGATTAATACATCGGACCGTTCTATTGTCAGATTCAAATAGAAACCGCTACCCAACACCTCTATCAGATGCGAACCTAGGTATAAAGGATGAAGACACCACAATCAGGATGGAAAACTCGATTGATAAGTTCAGGTATGAACGCCACAGAGTAAATCTGATAAGTTCGAATAGTTCTTCAAAGAACCAAAGAGAAAACTCTCACAATATTATTAATGATGAAAACTGCATATTACAAACCCTAAAACTGTTTAAATAGCGGAGGCTTACAGTTGGGCCCTATAAGCCTACGAAATATAATGCCCCAAAATAAATTCACCCAAAATTAAAATAAAACGAAACAAAAGGCATAAGGTAAGTTCCATCGTTGGCATGCAAGCCTACTATTCAGCAATTTAAGCAATTAAGAAAAAAAGACAGTCAAATTCTGATTTTAGGAAAACTAAAATTTGACTTAATCTCGAAGTACTCGATTATTCTTCTAGAACTTGAATTAGATCGAGACATCTTTGTGGACCAACCTCAATAGGCCTCCACGAATTTTCCTGATACCAAACTTCTTGAATTAGCCCATTGAGTGCCTCTTTGAACTTCTTTGTCCGAGTCCTCGTAACTGGTCCAATTTGAATTTGAACTGGTTTCTTTGAAGACGTGCCATGATTTGCATAACTGATACGAACCCCGCCAACAATGTGACGAAACCCGTAACACGATTAATACCTTGGACCGTTCTACAGTCAGATTTAAATAGAAACCGCTACCCAACACCTCTATCAGATGCGAACCTAGGCATAAAGGATGAAGACACCACAATCAGGATTGAAAACTCGATTGATAAGTTCTGGTATGAATGCCACAGAGTAAATCTGATAAGTTCGAATAGTTCTTCAAAGAACCAAAGAGAAAACTCTCACAATATTATTAATGATGAAAACTGCATATTGCAAACCCTAAAACTGTTTAAATAGCGGAGGCTTACAGTTGGGCCCTATAAGCCTACGGAATATAATGCCCCAAAATAAATTCACCCAAAATTAAAATAAAACGAAACAAAAGGCATAAGGTAAGTTCCATAGTTGGCATGCAAGCCTACAATTCAGCAATTTAAGCAATTAAGAAAAAAAGACAGTCAAATTCTGATTTTAGGAAAACTAAAATTTGACTTAATCTCGAAGTACTCGATTATTCTTCTAGAACTTGAATTAGATCGAGACATCTTTGTGGACCAACCTCAATAGGCCTCCACGAATTTTCCTGATACCAAACTTCTTGAATTAGCCCATTGAGTGCCTCTTTGAACTTCTTTGTCCGAGTCCTCGTAACTGGTCCAATTTAAATTTGAATTGGTTTCTTTGAAGACGTGCCATGATTTGCATAACTAATACGAACCCCGCCAACAATGTGACGAAACCCGTAACACGATTAATACATCGGACCGTTCTACAGTCAGATTTAAATAGAAACCGCTACCCAACACCTCTATCAGATGCGAACCTAGGTATAAAGGATGAAGACACCACAATCAGGATTGAAAACTCGATTGATAAGTTCAGGTATGAACGCCACAGAGTAAATCTGATAAGTTCGAATAGTTCTTCAAAGAACCAAAGAGAAAACTCTCACAATATTATTAATGATGAAAACTGCATATTACAAACCCTAAAACTGTTTAAATAGCGGAGGCTTACAGTTGGGCCCTATAAGCCTACGAAATATAATGCCCCAAAATAAATTCACCCAAAATTAAAATAAAACGAAACAAAAGGCATAAGGTAAGTTCCATAGTTGGCATGCAAGCCTACTATTCAGCAATTTAAGCAATTAAGAAAAAAAGACAGTCAAATTCTGATTTTAGGAAAACTAAAATTTGACTTAATCTCGAAGTACTCGATTATTCTTCTAGAACTTGAATTAGATCGAGACATCTTTGTGGACCAACCTCAATAGGCCTCCACGAATTTTCCTGATACCAAACTTCTTGAATTAGCCCATTGAGTGCCTCTTTGAACTTCTTTGTCCGAGTCCTCGTAACTGGTCCAATTTGAATTTGAATTGGTTTCTTTGAAGACGTGCCATGATTTGCATAACTGATACGAACCCCGCCAACAATGTGACGAAACCCGTAACAAGATTAATACCTCGGACCGTTCTACAGTCAGATTTAAATAGAAACCGCTACCCAACACCTCTATCAGATGCGAACCTAGGCATAAAGGATGAAGACACCACAATCAGGATTGAAAAATCGATTGATAAGTTCAGGTATGAATGCCACAGAGTAAATCTGATAAGTTCGAATAGTTCTTCAAAGAACCAAAGAGAAAACTCTCACAATATTATTAATGATGAAAACTGCATATTACAAACCCTAAAACTGTTTAAATAGCTGAGGCTTACAGTTGGGCCCTATAAGCCTACGGAATATAATGCCCCAAAATAAATTCACCCAAAATTAAAATAAAACGAAACAAAAGGCATAAGGTAAGTTCCATAGTTGGCATGCAAGCCTACAATTCAGCAATTTAAGCAATTAAGAAAAAAAGACAGTCAAATTCTGATTTTAGGAAAACTAAAATTTGACTTAATCTCGAAGTACTCGATTATTCTTCTAGAACTTGAATTAGATCGAGACATCTTTGTGGACCAACCTCAATAGGCCTCCACGAATTTTCCTGATACCAAACTTCTTGAATTAGCCCATTGAGTGCCTCTTTGAACTTCTTTGCCCAAGCCCTCGTAACTGGTCCAATTGGAATTTGAACAGGTTTCCTTGAAGACGTGCCATGATTTGCATAACTAATACGAACCCCGCCAACAATGTGACAAAACCCGTAACACGATTAATACATCGGACCGTTCTATTGTCAGATTCAAATAGAAACCGCTACCCAACACCTCTATCAGATGCGAACCTAGGCATAAAGGATGAAGACACCACAATCAGGATGGAAAACTCGATTGATAAGTTCTGGTATGAATGCCACAGAGTAAATCTGATAAGTTCGAATAGTTCTTCAAAGAACCAAAGAGAAAACTCTCACAATATTATTAATGATGAAAACTGCATATTACAAACCCTAAAACTGTTTAAATAGCGGAGGCTTACAGTTGGGCCCTATAATCCTACGGAATATAATGCCCCAAAATAAATTCACCCAAAATTAAAATAAAACAAAACAAAAGGCATAAGGTAAGTTCCATAGTTGGCATGCAAGCCTACAATTCAGCAATTTAAGCAATTAAGAAAAAAAGACAGTCAAATTCTGATTTTAGGAAAACTAAAATTTGACTTAATCTCGAAGTACTCGATTATTCTTCTAGAACTTGAATTAGATCGAGACATCTTTGTGGACCAACCTCAATAGGCCTCCACGAATTTTCCTGATACCAAACTTCTTGAATTAGCCCATTGAGTGCCTCTTTGAACTTCTTTGTCCGAGTCCTCGTAACTGGTCCAATTTGAATTTGAACTGGTTTCCTTGAAGACGTGCCATGATTTGCTTAACTGATATGAACCCCGCCAACAATGTGACGAAACCCGTAACAAGATTAATACCTCGGACCGTTCTACAGTCAGATTTAAATAGAAACCGCTACCCAACACCTCTATCAGATGCGAACCTAGGCATAAAGGATGAAGACACCACAATCAGGATTGAAAAATCGATTGATAAGTTCAGGTATGAATGCCACAGAGTAAATCTGATAAGTTCGAATAGTTCTTCAAAGAACCAAAGAGAAAACTCTCACAATATTATTAATGATGAAAACTGCATATTACAAACCCTAAAACTGTTTAAATAGCTGAGGCTTACAGTTGGGCCCTATAAGCCTACGAAATATAATGCCCCAAAATAAATTCACCCAAAATTAAAATAAAACGAAACAAAAGGCATAAGGTAAGTTCCATAGTTGGCATGCAAGCCTACAATTCAGCAATTTAAGCAATTAAGAAAAAAAGACAGTCAAATTCTGATTTTAGGAAAACTAAAATTTGACTTAATCTCGAAGTACTCGATTATTCTTCTAGAACTTGAATTAGATCGAGACATCTTTGTGGACCAACCTCAATAGGCCTCCACGAATTTTCCTGATACCAAACTTCTTGAATTAGCCCATTGAGTGCCTCTTTGAACTTCTTTGTCCGAGCCCTCGTAACTGGTCCAATTGGAATTTGAACAGGTTTCCTTGAAGACGTGCCATGATTTGCATAACTAATACGAACCCCGCCAACAATGTGACAAAACCCGTAACACGATTAATACATCGGACCGTTCTATTGTCAGATTCAAATAGAAACCGCTACCCAACACCTCTATCAGATGCGAACCTAGGCATAAAGGATGAAGACACCACAATCAGGATTGAAAACTCGATTGATAAGTTCAGGTAGATATGCCACAGAGTAAATCTGATAAGTTCGAATAGTTCTTCAAAAAACCAAAGAGAAAACTCTCACAATATTATTAATGATGAAAACTGCATATTACAAACCCTAAAGCTGTTTAAATAGCTGAGGCTTACAGTTGGGCCCTATAAGCCTACGAAATATAATGCCCCAAAATAAATTCACCCAAAATTAAAATAAAACGAAACAAAAGGCATAAGGTAAGTTCCATAGTTGGCATGCAAGCCTACAATTCAGCAATTTAAGCAATTAAGAAAAAAAGACAGTCAAATTCTGATTTTAGGAAAACTAAAATTTGACTTAATCTCGAAGTACTCGATTATTCTTCTAGAACTTGAATTAGATCGAGACATCTTTGTGGACCAACCTCAATAGGCCTCCACGAATTTTCCTGATACCAAACTTCTTGAATTAGCCCATTGAGTGCCTCTTTGAACTTCTTTGCCCAAGCCCTCGTAACTGGTCCAATTGGAATTTGAACAGGTTTCCTTGAAGACGTGCCATGATTTGCATAACTAATACGAACCCCGCCAACAATGTGACAAAACCCGTAACACGATTAATACATCGGACCGTTCTATTGTCAGATTCAAATAGAAACCGCTACCCAACACCTCTATCAGATGCGAACCTAGGTATAAAGGATGAAGACACCACAATCAGGATGGAAAACTCGATTGATAAGTTCAGGTATGAACGCCACAGAGTAAATCTGATAAGTTCGAATAGTTCTTCAAAGAACCAAAGAGAAAACTCTCACAATATTATTAATGATGAAAACTGCATATTACAAACCCTAAAACTGTTTAAATAGCGGAGGCTTACAGTTGGGCCCTATAAGCCTACGAAATATAATGCCCCAAAATAAATTCACCCAAAATTAAAATAAAACGAAACAAAAGGCATAAGGTAAGTTCCATCGTTGGCATGCAAGCCTACTATTCAGCAATTTAAGCAATTAAGAAAAAAAGACAGTCAAATTCTGATTTTAGGAAAACTAAAATTTGACTTAATCTCGAAGTACTCGATTATTCTTCTAGAACTTGAATTAGATCGAGACATCTTTGTGGACCAACCTCAATAGGCCTCCACGAATTTTCCTGATACCAAACTTCTTGAATTAGCCCATTGAGTGCCTCTTTGAACTTCTTTGCCCAAGCCCTCGTAACTGGTCCAATTGGAATTTGAACAGGTTTCCTTGAAGACGTGCCATGATTTGCATAACTAATACGAACCCCGCCAACAATGTGACGAAACCCGTAACACGATTAATACCTTGGACCGTTCTACAGTCAGATTTAAATAGAAACCGCTACCCAACACCTCTATCAGATGCGAACCTAGGCATAAAGGATGAAGACACCACAATCAGGATTGAAAACTCGATTGATAAGTTCTGGTATGAATGCCACAGAGTAAATCTGATAAGTTCGAATAGTTCTTCAAAGAACCAAAGAGAAAACTCTCACAATATTATTAATGATGAAAACTGCATATTGCAAACCCTAAAACTGTTTAAATAGCGGAGGCTTACAGTTGGGCCCTATAAGCCTACGGAATATAATGCCCCAAAATAAATTCACCCAAAATTAAAATAAAACAAAACAAAAGGCATAAGGTAAGTTCCATAGTTGGCATGCAAGCCTACAATTCAGCAATTTAAGCAATTAAGAAAAAAAGACAGTCAAATTCTGATTTTAGGAAAACTAAAATTTGACTTAATCTCGAAGTACTCGATTATTCTTCTAGAACTTGAATTAGATCGAGACATCTTTGTGGACCAACCTCAATAGGCCTCCACGAATTTTCCTGATACCAAACTTCTTGAATTAGCCCATTGAGTGCCTCTTTGAACTTCTTTGTCCGAGTCCTCGTAACTGGTCCAATTTGAATTTGAATTGGTTTCTTTGAAGACGTGCCATGATTTGCATAACTAATACGAACCCCGCCAACAATGTGACGAAACCCGTAACACGATTAATACCTCGGACCGTTCTACAGTCAGATTTAAATAGAAACCGCTACCCAACACCTCTATCAGATGCGAACCTAGGCATAAAGGATGAAGACACCACAATCAGGATTGAAAACTCGATTGATAAGTTCTGGTATGAATGCCACAGAGTAAATCTGATAAGTTCGAATAGTTCTTCAAAGAACCAAAGAGAAAACTCTCACAATATTATTAATGATGAAAACTGCATATTACAAACCCTAAAACTGTTTAAATAGCGGAGGCTTACAGTTGGGCCCTATAAGACTACGAAATATAATGCCCCAAAATAAATTCACCCAAAATTAAAATAAAACAAAACAAAAGGCATAAGGTAAGTTCCATAGTTGGCATGCAAGCCTACAATTCAGCAATTTAAGCAATTAAGAAAAAAAGACAGTCAAATTCTGATTTTAGGAAAACTAAAATTTGACTTAATCTCGAAGTACTCGATTATTCTTCTAGAACTTGAATTAGATCGAGACATCTTTGTGGACCAACCTCAATAGGCCTCCACGAATTTTCCTGATACCAAACTTCTTGAATTAGCCCATTGAGTGCCTCTTTGAACTTCTTTGTCCGAGTCCTCGTAACTGGTCCAATTTGAATTTGAACTGGTTTCCTTGAAGACGTGCCATGATTTGCTTAACTGATATGAACCCCGCCAACAATGTGACGAAACCCGTAACAAGATTAATACCTCGGACCGTTCTACAGTCAGATTTAAATAGAAACCGCTACCCAACACCTCTATCAGATGCGAACCTAGGCATAAAGGATGAAGACACCACAATCAGGATTGAAAAATCGATTGATAAGTTCAGGTATGAATGCCACAGAGTAAATCTGATAAGTTCGAATAGTTCTTCAAAGAACCAAAGAGAAAACTCTCACAATATTATTAATGATTAAAACTGCATATTACAAACCCTAAAACTGTTTAAATAGCTGAGGCTTACAGTTGGGCCCTATAAGCCTACGAAATATAATGCCCCAAAATAAATTCACCCAAAATTAAAATAAAACGAAACAAAAGGCATAAGGTAAGTTCCATAGTTGGCATGCAAGCCTACAATTCAGCAATTTAAGCAATTAAGAAAAAAAGACAGTCAAATTCTGATTTTAGGAAAACTAAAATTTGACTTAATCTCGAAGTACTCGATTATTCTTCTAGAACTTGAATTAGATCGAGACATCTTTGTGGACCAACCTCAATAGGCCTCCACGAATTTTCCTGATAACAAACTTCTTGAATTAGCCCATTGAGTGCCTCTTTGAACTTCTTTGTCCGAGTCCTCGTAACTGGTCCAATTTGAATTTGAACTGGTTTCCTTGAAGACGTGCCATGATTTGCTTAACTGATATGAACCCCGCCAACAATGTGACGAAACCCGTAACAAGATTAATACCTCGGACCGTTCTACAGTCAGATTTAAATAGAAACCGCTACCCAACACCTCTATCAGATGCGAACCTAGGCATAAAGGATGAAGACACCACAATCAGGATTGAAAAATCGATTGATAAGTTCAGGTATGAATGCCACAGAGTAAATCTGATAAGTTCGAATAGTTCTTCAAAGAACCAAAGAGAAAACTCTCACAATATTATTAATGATTAAAACTGCATATTACAAACCCTAAAACTGTTTAAATAGCTGAGGCTTACAGTTGGGCCCTATAAGCCTACGAAATATAATGCCCCAAAATAAATTCACCCAAAATTAAAATAAAACGAAACAAAAGGCATAAGGTAAGTTCCATAGTTGGCATGCAAGCCTACAATTCAGCAATTTAAGCAATTAAGAAAAAAAGACAGTCAAATTCTGATTTTAGGAAAACTAAAATTTGACTTAATCTCGAAGTACTCGATTATTCTTCTAGAACTTGAATTAGATCGAGACATCTTTGTGGACCAACCTCAATAGGCCTCCACGAATTTTCCTGATACCAAACTTCTTGAATTAGCCCATTGAGTGCCTCTTTGAACTTCTTTGCCCAAGCCCTCGTAACTGGTCCAATTGGAATTTGAACAGGTTTCCTTGAAGACGTGCCATGATTTGCATAACTAATACGAACCCCGCCAACAATGTGACAAAACCCGTAACACGATTAATACATCGGACCGTTCTATTGTCAGATTCAAATAGAAACCGCTACCCAACACCTCTATCAGATGCGAACCTAGGTATAAAGGATGAAGACACCACAATCAGGATGGAAAACTCGATTGATAAGTTCAGGTATGAACGCCACAGAGTAAATCTGATAAGTTCGAATAGTTCTTCAAAGAACCAAAGAGAAAACTCTCACAATATTATTAATGATGAAAACTGCATATTACAAACCCTAAAACTGTTTAAATAGCGGAGGCTTACAGTTGGGCCCTATAATCCTACGGAATATAATGCCCCAAAATAAATTCACCCAAAATTAAAATAAAACAAAACAAAAGGCATAAGGTAAGTTCCATAGTTGGCATGCAAGCCTACAATTCAGCAATTTAAGCAATTAAGAAAAAAAGACAGTCAAATTCTGATTTTAGGAAAACTAAAATTTGACTTAATCTCGAAGTACTCGATTATTCTTCTAGAACTTGAATTAGATCGAGACATCTTTGTGGACCAACCTCAATAGGCCTCCACGAATTTTCCTGATACCAAACTTCTTGAATTAGCCCATTGAGTGCCTCTTTGAACTTCTTTGTCCGAGTCCTCGTAACTGGTCCAATTTGAATTTGAACTGGTTTCCTTGAAGACGTGCCATGATTTGCTTAACTGATATGAACCCCGCCAACAATGTGACGAAACCCGTAACAAGATTAATACCTCGGACCGTTCTACAGTCAGATTTAAATAGAAACCGCTACCCAACACCTCTATCAGATGCGAACCTAGGCATAAAGGATGAAGACACCACAATCAGGATTGAAAAATCGATTGATAAGTTCAGGTATGAATGCCACAGAGTAAATCTGATAAGTTCGAATAGTTCTTCAAAGAACCAAAGAGAAAACTCTCACAATATTATTAATGATTAAAACTGCATATTACAAACCCTAAAACTGTTTAAATAGCTGAGGCTTACAGTTGGGCCCTATAAGCCTACGAAATATAATGCCCCAAAATAAATTCACCCAAAATTAAAATAAAACGAAACAAAAGGCATAAGGTAAGTTCCATAGTTGGCATGCAAGCCTACAATTCAGCAATTTAAGCAATTAAGAAAAAAAGACAGTCAAATTCTGATTTTAGGAAAACTAAAATTTGACTTAATCTCGAAGTACTCGATTATTCTTCTAGAACTTGAATTAGATCGAGACATCTTTGTGGACCAACCTCAATAGGCCTCCACGAATTTTCCTGATAACAAACTTCTTGAATTAGCCCATTGAGTGCCTCTTTGAACTTCTTTGTCCGAGTCCTCGTAACTGGTCCAATTTGAATTTGAACTGGTTTCCTTGAAGACGTGCCATGATTTGCTTAACTGATATGAACCCCGCCAACAATGTGACGAAACCCGTAACAAGATTAATACCTCGGACCGTTCTACAGTCAGATTTAAATAGAAACCGCTACCCAACACCTCTATCAGATGCGAACCTAGGCATAAAGGATGAAGACACCACAATCAGGATTGAAAAATCGATTGATAAGTTCAGGTATGAATGCCACAGAGTAAATCTGATAAGTTCGAATAGTTCTTCAAAGAACCAAAGAGAAAACTCTCACAATATTATTAATGATTAAAACTGCATATTACAAACCCTAAAACTGTTTAAATAGCTGAGGCTTACAGTTGGGCCCTATAAGCCTACGAAATATAATGCCCCAAAATAAATTCACCCAAAATTAAAATAAAACGAAACAAAAGGCATAAGGTAAGTTCCATAGTTGGCATGCAAGCCTACAATTCAGCAATTTAAGCAATTAAGAAAAAAAGACAGTCAAATTCTGATTTTAGGAAAACTAAAATTTGACTTAATCTCGAAGTACTCGATTATTCTTCTAGAACTTGAATTAGATCGAGACATCTTTGTGGACCAACCTCAATAGGCCTCCACGAATTTTCCTGATACCAAACTTCTTGAATTAGCCCATTGAGTGCCTCTTTGAACTTCTTTGCCCAAGCCCTCGTAACTGGTCCAATTGGAATTTGAACAGGTTTCCTTGAAGACGTGCCATGATTTGCATAACTAATACGAACCCCGCCAACAATGTGACAAAACCCGTAACACGATTAATACATCGGACCGTTCTATTGTCAGATTCAAATAGAAACCGCTACCCAACACCTCTATCAGATGCGAACCTAGGTATAAAGGATGAAGACACCACAATCAGGATGGAAAACTCGATTGATAAGTTCAGGTATGAACGCCACAGAGTAAATCTGATAAGTTCGAATAGTTCTTCAAAGAACCAAAGAGAAAACTCTCACAATATTATTAATGATGAAAACTGCATATTACAAACCCTAAAACTGTTTAAATAGCGGAGGCTTACAGTTGGGCCCTATAATCCTACGGAATATAATGCCCCAAAATAAATTCACCCAAAATTAAAATAAAACAAAACAAAAGGCATAAGGTAAGTTCCATAGTTGGCATGCAAGCCTACAATTCAGCAATTTAAGCAATTAAGAAAAAAAGACAGTCAAATTCTGATTTTAGGAAAACTAAAATTTGACTTAATCTCGAAGTACTCGATTATTCTTCTAGAACTTGAATTAGATCGAGACATCTTTGTGGACCAACCTCAATAGGCCTCCACGAATTTTCCTGATACCAAACTTCTTGAATTAGCCCATTGAGTGCCTCTTTGAACTTCTTTGTCCGAGTCCTCGTAACTGGTCCAATTTGAATTTGAATTGGTTTCTTTGAAGACGTGCCATGATTTGCATAACTAATACGAACCCCGCCAACAATGTGACGAAACCCGTAACACGATTAATACCTCGGACCGTTCTACAGTCAGATTTAAATAGAAACCGCTACCCAACACCTCTATCAGATGCGAACCTAGGCATAAAGGATGAAGACACCACAATCAGGATTGAAAACTCGATTGATAAGTTCTGGTATGAATGCCACAGAGTAAATCTGATAAGTTCGAATAGTTCTTCAAAGAACCAAAGAGAAAACTCTCACAATATTATTAATGATGAAAACTGCATATTACAAACCCTAAAACTGTTTAAATAGCGGAGGCTTACAGTTGGGCCCTATAAGACTACGAAATATAATGCCCCAAAATAAATTCACCCAAAATTAAAATAAAACAAAACAAAAGGCATAAGGTAAGTTCCATAGTTGGCATGCAAGCCTACAATTCAGCAATTTAAGAAATTAAGAAAAAAAGACAGTCAAATTCTGATTTTAGGAAAACTAAAATTTGACTTAATCTCGAAGTACTCGATTATTCTTCTAGAACTTGAATTAGATCGAGACATCTTTGTGGACCAACCTCAATAGGCCTCCACGAATTTTCCTGATACCAAACTTCTTGAATTAGCCCATTGAGTGCCTCTTTGAACTTCTTTGTCCGAGTCCTCGTAACTGGTCCAATTTGAATTTGAACTGGTTTCCTTGAAGACGTGCCATGATTTGCATAACTGATATGAACCCCGCCAACCATGTGACGAAACCCGTAACAAGATTAATACCTCGGACCGTTTTACAGTCAGATTTAAATAGAAACCGCTACCCAACACCTCTATCAGATGCGAACCTAGGCATAAAGGATGAAGACACCACAATCAGGATTGAAAAATCGATTGATAAGTTCAGGTATGAATGCCACAGAGTAAATCTGATAAGTTCGAATAGTTCTTCAAAGAACCAAAGAGAAAACTCTCACAATATTATTAATGATGAAAACAGCATATTACAAACCCTAAAACTGTTTAAATAGTTGAGGCTTACAGTTGGGCCCTATAAGCCTACGAAATATAATGCCCCAAAATAAATTCACCCAAAATTAAAATAAAACGAAACAAAAGGCATAAGGTAAGTTCCATAGTTTGCATGCAAGCCTACAATTCAGCAATTTAAGCAATTAAGAAAAAAAGACAGTCAAATTCTGATTTTAGGAAAACTAAAATTTGACTTAATCTCGAAGTACTCAATTATTCTTCTAGAACTTGAATTAGATCGAGACATCTTTGTGGACCAACCTCAATAGGCCTCCACGAATTTTCCTGATACCAAACTTCTTGAATTAGCCCATTGAGTGCCTCTTTGAACTTCTTTGCCCAAGCCCTCGTAACTGGTCCAATTGGAATTTGAACAGGTTTCCTTGAAGACGTGCCATGATTTGCATAACTAATACGAACCCCGCCAACAATGTGACAAAACCCGTAACACGATTAATACATCGGACCGTTCTATTGTCAGATTCAAATAGAAACCGCTACCCAACACCTCTATCAGATGCGAACCTAGGTATAAAGGATGAAGACACCACAATTAGGATGGAAAACTCGATTGATAAGTTCAGGTATGAACGCCACAGAGTAAATCTGATAAGTTCGAATAGTTCTTCAAAGAACCAAAGAGAAAACTCTCACAATATTATTAATGATGAAAACTGCATATTACAAACCCTAAAACTGTTTAAATAGCGGAGGCTTACAGTTGGGCCCTATAAGCCTACGAAATATAATGCCCCAAAATAAATTCACCCAAAATTAAAATAAAACGAAACAAAAGGCATAAGGTAAGTTCCGTCGTTGGCATGCAAGCCTACTATTCAGCAATTTAAGCAATTAAGAAAAAAAGACAGTCAAATTCTAATTTTAGGAAAACTAAAATTTGACTTAATCTCGAAGTACTCGATTATTCTTCTAGAACTTGAATTAGATCGAGACATCTTTGTGGACCAACCTCAATAGGCCTCCACGAATTTTCCTGATACCAAACTTCTTGAATTAGCCCATTGAGTGCCTCTTTGAACTTCTTTGTCCGAGTCCTCGTAACTGGTCCAATTTGAATTTGAATTGGTTTCTTTGAAGACGTGCCATGATTTGCATAACTGATACGAACCCCGCCAACAATGTGACGAAACCCGTAACACGATTAATACCTTGGACCGTTCTACAGTCAGATTTAAATAGAAACCGCTACCCAACACCTCTATCAGATGCGAACCTAGGCATAAAGGATGAAGACACCACAATCAGGATTGAAAACTCGATTGATAAGTTCTGGTATGAATGCCACAGAGTAAATCTGATAAGTTCGAATAGTTCTTCAAAGAACCAAAGAGAAAACTCTCACAATATTATTAATGATGAAAACTGCATATTGCAAACCCTAAAACTGTTTAAATAGCGGAGGCTTACAGTTGGGCCCTATAAGCCTACGGAATATAATGCCCCAAAATAAATTCACCCAAAATTAAAATAAAACAAAACAAAAGGCATAAGGTAAGTTCCATAGTTGGCATGCAAGCCTACAATTCAGCAATTTAAGCAATTAAGAAAAAAAGACAGTCAAATTCTGATTTTAGGAAAACTAAAATTTGACTTAATCTCGAAGTACTCGATTATTCTTCTAGAACTTGAATTAGATCGAGACATCTTTGTGGACCAACCTCAATAGGCCTCCACGAATTTTCCTGATACCAAACTTCTTGAATTAGCCCATTGAGTGCCTCTTTGAACTTCTTTGTCCGAGTCCTCGTAACTGGTCCAATTTGAATTTGAATTGGTTTCTTTGAAGACGTGCCATGATTTGCATAACTAATACGAACCCCGCCAACAATGTGACAAAACCCGTAACACGATTAATACCTCGGACCGTTCTACAGTCAGATTTAAATAGAAACCGCTACCCAACACCTCTATCAGATGCGAACCTAGGCATAAAGGATGAAGACACCACAATCAGGATTGAAAACTCGATTGATAAGTTCTGGTATGAATGCCACAGAGTAAATCTGATAAGTTCGAATAGTTCTTCAAAGAACCAAAGAGAAAACTCTCACAATATTATTAATGATGAAAACTGCATATTACAAACCCTAAAACTGTTTAAATAGCGGAGGCTTACAGTTGGGCCCTATAAGACTACGAAATATAATGCCCCAAAATAAATTCACCCAAAATTAAAATAAAACAAAACAAAAGGCATAAGGTAAGTTCCATAGTTGGCATGCAAGCCTACAATTCAGCAATTTAAGCAATTAAGAAAAAAAGACAGTCAAATTCTGATTTTAGGAAAACTAAAATTTGACTTAATCTCGAAGTACTCGATTATTCTTCTAGAACTTGAATTAGATCGAGACATCTTTGTGGACCAACCTCAATAGGCCTCCACGAATTTTCCTAATACCAAACTTCTTGAATTAGCCCATTGAGTGCCTCTTTGAACTTCTTTGTCCGAGTCCTCGTAACTGGTCCAATTTGAATTTGAACTGGTTTCCTTGAAGACGTGCCATGATTTGCATAACTGATATGAACCCCGCCAACAATGTGACGAAACCCGTAACAAGATTAATACCTCGGACCGTTCTACAGTCAGATTTAAATAGAAACCGCTACCCAACACCTCTATCAGATGCGAACCTAGGCATAAAGGATGAAGACACCACAATCAGGATTGAAAAATCGATTGATAAGTTCAGGTATGAATGCCACAGAGTAAATCTGATAAGTTCGAATAGTTCTTCAAAGAACCAAAGAGAAAACTCTCACAATATTATTAATGATGAAAACTGCATATTACAAACCCTAAAACTGTTTAAATAGCGAAGGCTTACAGTTGGGCCCTATAAGACTACGAAATATAATGCCCCAAAATAAATTCACCCAAAATTAAAATAAAACGAAACAAAAGGCATAAGGTAAGTTGCATAGTTGGCATGCAAGCCTACAATTCAGCAATTTAAGCAATTAAGAAAAAAAGACAGTCAAATTCTGATTTTAGGAAAACTAAAATTTGACTTAATCTCGAAGTACTCGATTATTCTTCTAGAACTTGAATTAGATCGAGACATCTTTGTGGACCAACCTCAATAGGCCTCCACGAATTTTCCTGATACCAAACTTCTTGAATTAGCCCATTGAGTGCCTCTTTGAACTTCTTTGCCCAAGCCCTCGTAACTGGTCCAATTGGAATTTGAACAGGTTTCCTTGAAGACGTGCCATGATTTGCATAACTAATACGAACCCCGCCAACAATGTGACAAAACCCGTAACACGATTAATACATCGGACCGTTCTATTGTCAGATTCAAATAGAAACCGCTACCCAACACCTCTATCAGATGCGAACCTAGGTATAAAGGATGAAGACACCACAATCAGGATGGAAAACTCGATTGATAAGTTCAGGTATGAACGCCACAGAGTAAATCTGATAAGTTCGAATAGTTCTTCAAAGAACCAAAGAGAAAACTCTCACAATATTATTAATGATGAAAACTGCATATTACAAACCCTAAAACTGTTTAAATAGCGGAGGATTATAGTTGGGCCCTATAAGCCTACGAAATATAATGCCCCAAAATAAATTCACCCAAAATTAAAATAAAACGAAACAAAAGGCATAAGGTAAGTTCCATAGTTGGCATGCAAGCCTACAATTCAGCAATTTAAGCAATTAAGAAAAAAAGACAGTCAAATTCTGATTTTAGGAAAACTAAAATTTGACTTAATCTCGAAGTACTCGATTATTCTTCTAGAACTTGAATTAGATCGAGATATCTTTGTGGACCAACCTCAATAGGCCTCCACGAATTTTCCTGATACCAAACTTCTTGAATTAGCCCATTGAGTGCCTCTTTGAACTTCTTTGCCCAAGCCCTCGTAACTGGTCCAATTGGAATTTGAACAGGTTTCCTTGAAGACGTGCCATGATTTGCATAACTAATACGAACCCCGCCAACAATGTGACAAAACCCGTAACACGATTAATACATCGGACCGTTCTATTGTCAGATTCAAATAGAAACCGCTACCCAACACCTCTATCAGATGCGAACCTAGGTATAAAGGATGAAGACACCACAATCAGGATGGAAAACTCGATTGATAAGTTCAGGTATGAACGCCACAGAGTAAATCTGATAATTTCGAATAGTTCTTCAAAGAACCAAAGAGAAAACTCTCACAATATTATTAATGATGAAAACAGCATATTACAAACCCTAAAACTGTTTAAATAGCGGAGGATTATAGTTGGGCCCTATAAGCCTACGAAATATAATGCCCCAAAATAAATTCTCCCAAAATTAAAATAAAACGAAACAAAAGGCATAAGGTAAGTTCCATAGTTGGCATGCAAGCCTACAATTCAGCAATTTAAGCAATTAAGAAAAAAAGACAGTCAAATTCTGATTTTAGGAAACCTAAAACTTGACTTAATCTTGAACTACTCGATTATTCTTCTAGAACTTGAATTAGATTGAGACATCTTTTTGGACCAACCTCAATAGGCCTCCACGAATTTTCCTGATACCAAACTTCTTGAATTAGCCCATTGAGTGCCTCTTTGAACTTCTTTGTCCGAGTCCTCGTAACTGATCCAATTTGAATTTGAACTGGTTTCCTTGAAGACGTGCCATGATTTGCATAACTGATATGAACCCCGCCAACAATGTGACGAAACCCGTAACACGATTAATACCTCGGACCGTTCTACAGTCAGATTTAAATAGAAACCGCTACCCAACACCTCTATCAGATGCGAACCTAGGCATAAAGGATGAAGACACCACAATCAGGATTGAAAACTCGATTGATAAGTTCAGGTATGAATGCCACAGAGTAAATCTGATAAGTTCGAATAGTTCTTCAAAGAACCAAAGAGAAAACTCTCACAATATTATTAATGATGAAAACTGCATATTAAAAACCCTAAAACTGTTTAAATAGCGGAGGCTTACAGTTGGGCCCTATAAGCCTACGAAATATAATGCCCCAAAATAAATTCACCCAAAATTAAAATAAAACGAAACAAAAGGCATAAGGTAAGTTCCATAGTTGGCATGCAAGCCTACAATTCAGCAATTTAAGCAATTAAGAAAAAAAGACAGTCAAATTCTGATTTTAGGAAAACTAAAATTTGACTTAATCTCGAAGTACTCGATTATTCTTCTAGAACTTGAATTAGATCGAGACATCTTTGTGGACCAACCTCAATAGGCCTCCACGAATTTTCCTGATACCAAACTTCTTGAATTAGCCCATTGAGTGCCTCTTTGAACTTCTTTGCCCAAGCCCTCGTAACTGGTCCAATTGGAATTTGAACAGGTTTCCTTGAAGACGTGCCATGATTTGCATAACTAATACGAACCCCGCCAACAATGTGACAAAACCCGTAACACAATTAATACATCAGACCGTTCTATTGTCAGATTCAAATAGAAACCGCTACCCAACACCTCTATCAGATGCGAACCTAGGTATAAAGGATGAAGACACCACAATCAGGATGGAAAACTCGATTGATAAGTTCAGGTATGAACGCCACAGAGTAAATCTGATAAGTTCGAATAGTTCTTCAAAGAACCAAAGAGAAAACTCTCACAATATTATTAATGATGAAAACTGCATATTACAAACCCTAAAACTGTTTAAATAGCGGAGGCTTATAGTTGGGCCCTATAAGCCTACGAAATATAATGCCCCAAAATAAATTCACCCAAAATTAAAATAAAACGAAACAAAAGGCATAAGGTAAGTTCCATAGTTGGCATGCAAGCCTACAATTCAGCAATTTAAGCAATTAAGAAAAAAAGACAGTCAAATTCTGATTTTAGGAAACCTAAAACTTGACTTAATCTTGAACTACTCAATTATTCTTCTAGAACTTGAATTAGATTGAGACATCTTTGTGGACCAACCTCAATAGGCCTCCACGAATTTTCCTGATACCAAACTTCTTGAATTAGCCCATTGAGTGCCTCTTTGAACTTCTTTGCCCAAGCCCTCGTAACTGGTCCAATTGGAATTTGAACAGGTTTCCTTGAAGACGTGCCATGATTTGCATAACTAATACAAACCCCGCCAACAATGTGACAAAACCCGTAACACGATTAATACATCGGACCGTTCTATTGTCAGATTCAAATAGAAACAGCTACCCAACACCTCTATCAGATGCGAACCTAGGTATAAAGGATGAAGACGCCACAATCAGGATGGAAAACTCGATTGATAAGTTCAGGTATGAACGCCACAGAGTAAATCTGATATGTTCGAATAGTTCTTCAAAGAACCAAAGAGAAAACTCTCACAATATTATTAATGATGAAAACTGCATATTACAAACCCTAAAATTGTTTAAATAGCGGAGGCTTATAGTTGGGCCCTATAAGCCTACGAAATATAATGCCCCAAAATAAATTCACCCAAAATTAAAATAAAACGAAACAAAAGGCATAAGGTAAGTTCCATAGTTGGCATGCAAGCCTACAATTTAGCAATTTAAGCAATTAAGAAAAAAAGACAGTCAAATTCTGATTTTTGGAAACCTAAAACTTGACTTTATCTTGAACTACTCGATTATTTTTCTAGAACGTGAATTAGATTGAGACATCTTTGTGGACCAACCTCAATAGGCCTCCACGAATTTTCCTAATACCAAACTTCTTGAATTAGCCCATTGAGTGCCTCTTTGAACTTCTTTGTCCGAGTCCTCGTAACTGGTCCAATTTTAATTTGAACTGGTTTCCTTGAAGACGTGCCATGATTTGCATAACTGATACGAACCCCGCCAACAATGTGACGAAACCCGTAACACGATTAATACCTCGGACCGTTCTACAGTCAGATTTAAATAGAAACCGCTACCCAACACCTCTATCAGATGCGAACCTAGGCATAAAGGATGAAGACACCACAATCAGGATTGAAAACTCGATTGATAAGTTCAGGTATGAATGCCACAGAGTAAATCTGATAAGTTCGAATAGTTCTTCAAAGAACCAAAGAGAAAACTCTCACAATATTATTAATGATGAAAACTGCATATTACAAACCCTAAAACTGTTTAAATAGCGGAGGCTTACAGTTGGGCCCTATAAGCCTACGAAATATAATGCCCCAAAATAAATTCACCCAAAATTAAAATAAAACGAAACAAAAGGCATAAGGTAAGTTCCATAGTTGGCATGCAAGCCTACAATTCAGCAATTTAAGCAATTAAGAAAAAAAGACAGTCAAATTCTGATTTTAGGAAAACTAAAATTTGACTTAATCTCGAAGTACTCGATTATTCTTCTAGAACTTGAATTAGATCGAGACATCTTTGTGGACCAACCTCAATAGGCCTCCACGAATTTTCCTGATACCAAACTTCTTGAATTAGCCCATTGAGTGCCTCTTTGAACTTCTTTGCCCAAGCCCTCGTAACTGGTCCAATTGGAATTTGAACAGGTTTCCTTGAAGACGTGCCATGATTTGCATAACTAATACGAACCCCGCCAACAATGTGACAAAACCCGTAACACGATTAATACATCGGACCGTTCTATTGTCAGATTCAAATAGAAACCGCTACCCAACACCTCTATCAGATGCGAACCTAGGTATAAAGGATGAAGACACCACAATCAGGATGGAAAACTCGATTGATAAGTTCAGGTATGAACGCCACAGAGTAAATCTGATAAGTTCGAATAGTTCTTCAAAGAACCAAAGAGAAAACTCTCACAATATTATTAATGATGAAAACTGCATATTACAAACCCTAAAACTGTTTAAATAGCGGAGGATTATAGTTGGGCCCTATAAGCCTACGAAATATAATGCCCCAAAATAAATTCACCCAAAATTAAAATAAAACGAAACAAAAGGCATAAGGTAAGTTCCATAGTTGGCATGCAAGCCTACAATTCAGCAATTTAAGCAATTAAGAAAAAAAGACAGTCAAATTCTGATTTTAGGAAAACTAAAATTTGACTTAATCTCGAAGTACTCGATTATTCTTCTAGAACTTGAATTAGATCGAGATATCTTTGTGGACCAACCTCAATAGGCCTCCACGAATTTTCCTGATACCAAACTTCTTGAATTAGCCCATTGAGTGCCTCTTTGAACTTCTTTGCCCAAGCCCTCGTAACTGGTCCAATTGGAATTTGAACAGGTTTCCTTGAAGACGTGCCATGATTTGCATAACTAATACGAACCCCGCCAACAATGTGACAAAACCCGTAACACGATTAATATATCGGACCGTTCTATTGTCAGATTCAAATAGAAACCGCTACCCAACACCTCTATCAGATGCGAACCTAGGTATAAAGGATGAAGACACCACAATCAGGATGGAAAACTCGATTGATAAGTTCAGGTATGAACGCCACAGAGTAAATCTGATAATTTCGAATAGTTCTTCAAAGAACCAAAGAGAAAACTCTCACAATATTATTAATGATGAAAACAGCATATTACAAACCCTAAAACTGTTTAAATAGCGGAGGATTATAGTTGGGCCCTATAAGCCTACGAAATATAATGCCCCAAAATAAATTCTCCCAAAATTAAAATAAAACGAAACAAAAGGCATAAGGTAAGTTCCATAGTTGGCATGCAAGCCTACAATTCAGCAATTTAAGCAATTAAGAAAAAAAGACAGTCAAATTCTGATTTTAGGAAACCTAAAACTTGACTTAATCTTGAACTACTCGATTATTCTTCTAGAACTTGAATTAGATTGAGACATCTTTTTGGACCAACCTCAATAGGCCTCCACGAATTTTCCTGATACCAAACTTCTTGAATTAGCCCATTGAGTGCCTCTTTGAACTTCTTTGTCCGAGTCCTCGTAACTGATCCAATTTGAATTTGAACTGGTTTCCTTGAAGACGTGCCATGATTTGCATAACTGATATGAACCCCGCCAACAATGTGACGAAACCCGTAACACGATTAATACCTCGGACCGTTCTACAGTCAGATTTAAATAGAAACCGCTACCCAACACCTCTATCAGATGCGAACCTAGGCATAAAGGATGAAGACACCACAATCAGGATTGAAAACTCGATTGATAAGTTCAGGTATGAAGGCCACAGAGTAAATCTGATAAGTTCGAATAGTTCTTCAAAGAACCAAAGAGAAAACTCTCACAATATTATTAATGATGAAAACTGCATATTAAAAACCCTAAAACTGTTTAAATAGCGGAGGCTTACAGTTGGGCCCTATAAGCCTACAAAATATAATGCCCCAAAATAAATTCACCCAAAATTAAAATAAAACGAAACAAAAGGCATAAGGTAAGTTCCATAGTTGGCATGCAAGCCTACAATTCAGCAATTTAAGCAATTAAGAAAAAAAGACAGTCAAATTCTGATTTTAGGAAAACTAAAATTTGACTTAATCTCGAAGTACTCGATTATTCTTCTAGAACTTGAATTAGATCGAGACATCTTTGTGGACCAACCTCAATAGGCCTCCACGAATTTTCCTGATACCAAACTTCTTGAATTAGCCCATTGAGTGCCTCTTTGAACTTCTTTGCCCAAGCCCTCGTAACTGGTCCAATTGGAATTTGAACAGGTTTCCTTGAAGACGTGCCATGATTTGCATAACTAATACGAACCCCGCCAACAATGTGACAAAACCCGTAACACAATTAATACATCAGACCGTTCTATTGTCAGATTCAAATAGAAACCGCTACCCAACACCTCTATCAGATGCGAACCTAGGTATAAAGGATGAAGACACCACAATCAGGATGGAAAACTCGATTGATAAGTTCAGGTATGAACGCCACAGAGTAAATCTGATAAGTTCGAATAGTTCTTCAAAGAACCAAAGAGAAAACTCTCACAATATTATTAATGATGAAAACTGCATATTACAAACCCTAAAACTGTTTAAATAGCGGAGGCTTATAGTTGGGCCCTATAAGCCTACGAAATATAATGCCCCAAAATAAATTCACCCAAAATTAAAATAAAACGAAACAAAAGGCATAAGGTAAGTTCCATAGTTGGCATGCAAGCCTACAATTCAGCAATTTAAGCAATTAAGAAAAAAAGACAGTCAAATTCTGATTTTAGGAAACCTAAAACTTGACTTAATCTTGAACTACTCAATTATTCTTCTAGAACTTGAATTAGATTGAGACATCTTTGTGGACCAACCTCAATAGGCCTCCACGAATTTTCCTGATACCAAACTTCTTGAATTAGCCCATTGAGTGCCTCTTTGAACTTCTTTGCCCAAGCCCTCGTAACTGGTCCAATTGGAATTTGAACAGGTTTCCTTGAAGACGTGCCATGATTTGCATAACTAATACAAACCCCGCCAACAATGTGACAAAACCCGTAACACGATTAATACATCGGACCGTTCTATTGTCAGATTCAAATAGAAACAGCTACCCAACACCTCTATCAGATGCGAACCTAGGTATAAAGGATGAAGACGCCACAATCAGGATGGAAAACTCGATTGATAAGTTCAGGTATGAACGCCACAGAGTAAATCTGATAAGTTCGAATAGTTCTTCAAAGAACCAAAGAGAAAACTCTCACAATATTATTAATGATGAAAACTGCATATTACAAACCCTAAAATTGTTTAAATAGCGGAGGCTTATAGTTGGGCCCTATAAGCCTACGAAATATAATGCCCCAAAATAAATTCACCCAAAATTAAAATAAAACGAAACAAAAGGCATAAGGTAAGTTCCATAGTTGGCATGCAAGCCTACAATTTAGCAATTTAAGCAATTAAGAAAAAAAGACAGTCAAATTCTGATTTTTGGAAACCTAAAACTTGACTTTATCTTGAACTACTCGATTATTTTTCTAGAACGTGAATTAGATTGAGACATCTTTGTGGACCAACCTCAATAGGCCTCCACGAATTTTCCTGATACCAAACTTCTTGAATTAGCCCATTGAGTGCCTCTTTGAACTTCTTTGTCCGAGTCCTCGTAACTGGTCCAATTTTAATTTGAACTGGTTTCCTTGAAGACGTGCCATGATTTGCATAACTGATACGAACCCCGCCAACAATGTGACGAAACCCGTAACACGATTAATACCTCGGACCGTTCTACAGTCAGATTTAAATAGAAACCGCTACCCAACACCTCTATCAGATGCGAACCTAGGCATAAAGGATGAAGACACCACAATCAGGATTGAAAACTCGATTGATAAGTTCAGGTATGAATGCCACAGAGTAAATCTGATAAGTTCGAATAGTTCTTCAAAGAACCAAAGAGAAAACTCTCACAATATTATTAATGATGAAAACTGCATATTACAAACCCTAAAACTGTTTAAATAGCGGAGGCTTACAGTTGGGCCCTATAAGCCTACGAAATATAATGCCCCAAAATAAATTCACCCAAAATTAAAATAAAACGAAACAAAAGGCATAAGGTAAGTTCCATAGTTGGCATGCAAGCCTACAATTCAGCAATTTAAGCAATTAAGAAAAAAAGACAGTCAAATTCTGATTTTAGGAAAACTAAAATTTGACTTAATCTCGAAGTACTCGATTATTCTTCTAGAACTTGAATTAGATCGAGACATCTTTGTGGACCAACCTCAATAGGCCTCCACGAATTTTCCTGATACCAAACTTCTTGAATTAGCCCATTGAGTGCCTCTTTGAACTTCTTTGCCCAAGCCCTCGTAACTGGTCCAATTGGAATTTGAACAGGTTTCCTTGAAGACGTGCCATGATTTGCATAACTAATACGAACCCCGCCAACAATGTGACAAAACCCGTAACACGATTAATACATCGGACCGTTCTATTGTCAGATTCAAATAGAAACCGCTACCCAACACCTCTATCAGATGCGAACCTAGGTATAAAGGATGAAGACACCACAATCAGGATGGAAAACTCGATTGATAAGTTCAGGTATGAACGCCACAGAGTAAATCTGATAAGTTCGAATAGTTCTTCAAAGAACCAAAGAGAAAACTCTCACAATATTATTAATGATGAAAACTGCATATTACAAACCCTAAAACTGTTTAAATAGCGGAGGATTATAGTTGGGCCCTATAAGCCTACGAAATATAATGCCCCAAAATAAATTCACCCAAAATTAAAATAAAACGAAACAAAAGGCATAAGGTAAGTTCCATAGTTGGCATGCAAGCCTACAATTCAGCAATTTAAGCAATTAAGAAAAAAAGACAGTCAAATTCTGATTTTAGGAAAACTAAAATTTGACTTAATCTCGAAGTACTCGATTATTCTTCTAGAACTTGAATTAGATCGAGATATCTTTGTGGACCAACCTCAATAGGCCTCCACGAATTTTCCTGATACCAAACTTCTTGAATTAGCCCATTGAGTGCCTCTTTGAACTTCTTTGCCCAAGCCCTCGTAACTGGTCCAATTGGAATTTGAACAGGTTTCCTTGAAGACGTGCCATGATTTGCATAACTAATACGAACCCCGCCAACAATGTGACAAAACCCGTAACACGATTAATATATCGGACCGTTCTATTGTCAGATTCAAATAGAAACCGCTACCCAACACCTCTATCAGATGCGAACCTAGGTATAAAGGATGAAGACACCACAATCAGGATGGAAAACTCGATTGATAAGTTCAGGTATGAACGCCACAGAGTAAATCTGATAATTTCGAATAGTTCTTCAAAGAACCAAAGAGAAAACTCTCACAATATTATTAATGATGAAAACAGCATATTACAAACCCTAAAACTGTTTAAATAGCGGAGGATTATAGTTGGGCCCTATAAGCCTACGAAATATAATGCCCCAAAATAAATTCTCCCAAAATTAAAATAAAACGAAACAAAAGGCATAAGGTAAGTTCCATAGTTGGCATGCAAGCCTACAATTCAGCAATTTAAGCAATTAAGAAAAAAAGACAGTCAAATTCTGATTTTAGGAAACCTAAAACTTGACTTAATCTTGAACTACTCGATTATTCTTCTAGAACTTGAATTAGATTGAGACATCTTTTTGGACCAACCTCAATAGGCCTCCACGAATTTTCCTGATACCAAACTTCTTGAATTAGCCCATTGAGTGCCTCTTTGAACTTCTTTGTCCGAGTCCTCGTAACTGATCCAATTTGAATTTGAACTGGTTTCCTTGAAGACGTGCCATGATTTGCATAACTGATACGAACCCCGCCAACAATGTGACGAAACCCGTAACACGATTAATACCTCAGACCGTTCTACAGTCAGATTTAAATAGAAACCGCTACCCAACACCTCTATCAGATGCGAACCTAGGCATAAAGGATGAAGACACCACAATCAGGATTGAAAACTCGATTGATAAGTTCAGGTATGAATGCCACAGAGTAAATCTGATAAGTTCGAATAGTTCTTCAAAGAACCAAAGAGAAAACTCTCACAATATTATTAATGATGAAAACTGCATATTACAAACCCTAAAACTGTTTAAATAGCGGAGGCTTACAGTTGGGCCCTATAAGCCTACGAAATATAATGCCCCAAAATAAATTCACCCAAAATTAAAATAAAACGAAACAAAAGGCATAAGGTAAGTTCCATAGTTGGCATGCAAGCCTACAATTCAGCAATTTAAGCAATTAAGAAAAAAAGACAGTCAAATTCTGATTTTAGGAAAACTAAAATTTGACTTAATCTCGAAGTACTCGATTATTCTTCTAGAACTTGAATTAGATCGAGACATCTTTGTGGACCAACCTCAATAGGCCTCCACGAATTTTCCTGATACCAAACTTCTTGAATTAGCCCATTGAGTGCCTCTTTGAACTTCTTTGCCCAAGCCCTCGTAACTGGTCCAATTGGAATTTGAACAGGTTTCCTTGAAGACGTGCCATGATTTGCATAACTAATACGAACCCCGCCAACAATGTGACAAAACCCGTAACACGATTAATACATCGGACCGTTCTATTGTCAGATTCAAATAGAAACCGCTACCCAACACCTCTATCAGATGCGAACCTAGGTATAAAGGATGAAGACACCACAATCAGGATGGAAAACTCGATTGATAAGTTCAGGTATGAACGCCACAGAGTAAATCTGATAAGTTCGAATAGTTCTTCAAAGAACCAAAGGGAAAACTCTCACAATATTATTAATGATGAAAACTGCATATTATAAACCCTAAAACTGTTTAAATAGCGGAGGATTATAGTTGGGCCCTATAAGCCTACGAAATATAATGCCCCAAAATAAATTCACCCAAAATTAAAATAAAACGAAACAAAAGGCATAAGGTAAGTTCCATAGTTGGCATGCAAGCCTACAATTCAGCAATTTAAGCAATTAAGAAAAAAAGACAGTCAAATTCTGATTTTAGGAAACCTAAAACTTGACTTAATCTTGAACTACTCGATTATTCTTCTAGAACTTGAATTAGATTGAGACATCTTTTTGGACCAACCTCAATAGGCCTCCACGAATTTTCCTGATACCAAACTTCTTGAATTAGCCCATTGAGTGCCTCTTTGAACTTCTTTGTCCGAGTCCTCGTAACTGGTCCAATTTGAATTTGAACTGGTTTCCTTGAAGACGTGCCATGATTTGCATAACTGATACGAACCCCGCCAACAATGTGACGAAACCCGTAACACGATTAATACCTCAGACCGTTCTACAGTCAGATTTAAATAGAAACCGCTACCCAACACCTCTATCAGATGCGAACCTAGGCATAAAGGATGAAGACACCACAATCAGGATTGAAAACTCGATTGATAAGTTCAGGTATGAATGCCATAGAGTAAATCTGATAAGTTCGAATAGTTCTTCAAAGAACCAAAGAGAAAACTCTCACAATATTATTAATGATGAAAACTGCATATTACAAACCCTAAAACTGTTTAAATAGCGGAGGCTTACAGTTGGGCCCTATAAGCCTACGAAATATAATGCCCCAAAATAAATTCACCCAAAATTAAAATAAAACGAAACAAAAGGCATAAGGTAAGTTCCATAGTTGGCATGCAAGCCTACAATTCAGCAATTTAAGCAATTAAGAAAAAAAGACAGTCAAATTCTGATTTTAGGAAAACTAAAATTTGACTTAATCTCGAAGTACTCGATTATTCTTCTAGAACTTGAATTAGATCGAGACATCTTTGTGGACCAACCTCAATAGGCCTCCACGAATTTTCCTGATACCAAACTTCTTGAATTAGCCCATTGAGTGCCTCTTTGAACTTCTTTGCCCAAGCCCTCGTAACTGGTCCAATTGGAATTTGAACAGGTTTCCTTGAAGACGTGCCATGATTTGCATAACTAATACGAACCCCGCCAACAATGTGACAAAACCCATAACACGATTAATACATCGGACCGTTCTATTGTCAGATTCAAATAGAAACCGCTACCCAACACCTCTATCAGATGCGAACCTAGGTATAAAGGATGAAGACACCACAATCAGGATGGAAAACTCGATTGATAAGTTCAGGTATGAATGCCACAGAGTAAATCTGATAAGTTCGAATAGTTCTTCAAAGAACCAAAGAGAAAACTCTCACAATATTATTAATGATGAAAACTGCATATTACAAACCCTAAAATTGTTTAAATAGCGGAGGCTTATAGTTGGGCCCTATAAGCCTACGAAATATAATGCCCCAAAATAAATTCACCCAAAATTAAAATAAAACGAAACAAAAGGCATAAGGTAAGTTCCATAGTTGGCATGCAAGCCTACAATTCAGCAATTTAAGCAATTAAGAAAAAAAGACGGTCAAATTCTGATTTTAGGAAACCTAAAACTTGACTTAATCTTGAACTACTCAATTATTCTTCTAGAACTTGAATTAGATTGAGACATCTTTGTGGACCAACCTCAATAGGCCTCCACGAATTTTCCTGATACCAAACTTCTTGAATTAGCCCATTGAGTGCCTCTTTGAACTTCTTTGTCCGAGTCCTCGTAACTGGTCCAATTTGAATTTGAACTGGTTTCCTTGAAGACGTGCCATGGTTTGCATAACTGATACGAACCCCGCCAACAATGTGACGAAACCCGTAACACGATTAATACCTCGGACCGTTCTACAGTAAGATTTAAATAGAAACCGCTACCCAACACCTCTATCAGATGCGAACCTAGGCATAAAGGATGAAGACACCACAATCAGGATTGAAAACTCGATTGATAAGTTCAGGTATGAATGCCACAGAGTAAATCTGATAAGTTCGAATAGTTCTTCAAAGAACCAAAGAGAAAACTCTCACAATATTATTAATGATGAAAACTGCATATTACAAACCCTAAAACTGTTTAAATAGCGGAGGCTTACAGTTGGACCCTATAAGCCTACGAAATATAATGCCCCAAAATAAATTCACCCAAAATTAAAATAAAATGAAACAAAAGGCATAAGGTAAGTTCCATAGTTGGCATGCAAGCCTACAATTCAGCAATTTAAGCAATTAAGAAAAAAAGACAATCAAATTCTGATTTTAGGAAAACTAAAATTTGACTTAATCTCGAAGTACTCGATTATTCTTCTAGAACTTGAATTAGATCGAGACATCTTTGTGGACCAACCTCAATAGGCCTCCACGAATTTTCCTGATACCAAACTTCTTGAATTAGCCCATTGAGTGCCTCTTTGAACTTCTTTGCCCAAGCCCTCGTAACTGGTCCAATTGGAATTTGAACAGGTTTCCTTGAAGACGTGCCATGATTTGCATAACTAATACGAACCCCGCCAACAATGTGACAAAACCCGTAACACGATTAATACATCGGACCGTTCTATTGTCAGATTCAAATAGAAACCGCTACCCAACACCTCTATCAGATGCGAACCTAGGTATAAAGGATGAAAACACCACAATCAGGATGGAAAACTCGATTGATAAGTTCAGGTATGAACGCCACAGAGTAAATCTGATAAGTTCGAATAGTTCTTCAAAGAACCAAAGAGAAAACTCTCACAATATTATTAATGATGAAAACTGCATATTACAAACCCTAAAATTGTTTAAATAGCGGAGGCTTATAGTTGGGCCCTATAAGCCTACCAAATATAATGCCCCAAAATAAATTCACCCAAAATTAAAATAAAACGAAACAAAAGGCATAAGGTAAGTTCCATAGTTGGCATGCAAGCCTACAATTCAGCAATTTAAGCAATTAAGAAAAAAAGATGGTCAAATTCTGATTTTAGGAAACCTAAAACTTGACTTAATCTTGAACTACTCAATTATTCTTCTAGAACTTGAATTAGATTGAGACATCTTTGTGGACCAACCTCAATAGGCCTCCACGAATTTTCCTGATACCAAACTTCTTGAATTAGCCCATTGAGTGCCTCTTTGAACTTCTTTGCCCAAGCCCTCGTAACTGGTCCAATTGGAATTTGAACAGGTTTCCTTGAAGACGTGCCATGATTTGCATAACTAATACAAACCCCGCCAACAATGTGACAAAACCCGTAACACGATTAATACATCGGACCGTTCTATTGTCAGATTCAAATAGAAACAGCTACCCAACACCTCTATCAGATGCGAACCTAGGTATAAAGGATGAAGACACCACAATCAGGATGGAAAACTCGATTGATAAGTTCAGGTATGAACGCCACAGAGTAAATCTGATAAGTTCGAATAGTTCTTCAAAGAACCAAAGAGAAAACTCTCACAATATTATTAATGATGAAAACTGCATATTACAAACCCTAAAATTGTTTAAATAGCGGAGGCTTATAGTTGGGCCCTATAAGCCTACGAAATATAATGCCCCAAAATAAATTCACCCAAAATTAAAATAAAACGAAACAAAAGGCATAAGGTAAGTTCCATAGTTGGCATGCAAGCCTACAATTTAGCAATTTAAGCAATTAAGAAAAAAAGACAGTCAAATTCTGATTTTTGGAAACCTAAAACTTGACTTTATCTTGAACTACTCGATTATTTTTCTAGAACGTGAATTAGATTGAGACATCTTTGTGGACCAACCTCAATAGGCCTTCACGAATTTTCCTGATACCAAACTTCTTGAATTAGCCCATTGAGTGCCTCTTTGAACTTCTTTGTCCGAGTCCTCGTAACTGGTCCAATTTTAATTTGAACTGGTTTCCTTGAAGACGTGCCATGATTTGCATAACTGATACGAACCCCGCCAACAATGTGACGAAACCCGTAACACGATTAATACCTCGGACCGTTCTACAGTCAGATTTAAATAGAAACCGCTACCCAACACCTCTATCAGATGCGAACCTAGGCATAAAGGATGAAGACACCACAATCAGGATTGAAAACTCGATTGATAAGTTCAGGTATGAATGCCACAGAGTAAATCTGATAAGTTCGAATAGTTCTTCAAAGAACCAAAGAGAAAACTCTCACAATATTATTAATGATGAAAACTGCATATTACAAACCCTAAAACTGTTTAAATAGCGGAGGCTTACAGTTGGGCCCTATAAGCCTACGAAATATAATGCCCCAAAATAAATTCACCCAAAATTAAAATAAAACGAAACAAAAGGCATAAGGTAAGTTCCATAGTTGGCATGCAAGCCTACAATTCAGCAATTTAAGCAATTAAGAAAAAAAGACAGTCAAATTCTGATTTTAGGAAAACTAAAATTTGACTTAATCTCGAAGTACTCGATTATTCTTCTAGAACTTGAATTAGATCGAGACATCTTTGTGGACCAACCTCAATAGGCCTCCACGAATTTTCCTGATACCAAACTTCTTGAATTAGCCCATTGAGTGCCTCTTTGAACTTCTTTGCCCAAGCCCTCGTAACTGGTCCAATTGGAATTTGAACAGGTTTCCTTGAAGACGTGCCATGATTTGCATAACTAATACGAACCCCGCCAACAATGTGACAAAACCCGTAACACGATTAATACATCGGACCGTTCTATTGTCAGATTCAAATAGAAACCGCTACCCAACACCTCTATCAGATGCGAACCTAGGTATAAAGGATGAAGACACCACAATCAGGATGGAAAACTCGATTGATAAGTTCAGGTATGAACGCCACAGAGTAAATCTGATAAGTTCGAATAGTTCTTCAAAGAACCAAAGAGAAAACTCTCACAATATTATTAATGATGAAAACTGCATATTACAAACCCTAAAATTGTTTAAATAGCGGAGGCTTATAGTTGGGCCCTATAAGCCTACGAAATATAATGCCCCAAAATAAATTCACCCAAAATTAAAATAAAACGAAACAAAAGGCATAAGGTAAGTTCCATAGTTGGCATGCAAGCCTACAATTCAGCAATTTAAGCAATTAAGAAAAAAAGACGGTCAAATTCTGATTTTAGGAAACCTAAAACTTGACTTAATCTTGAACTACTCAATTATTCTTCTAGAACTTGAATTAGATTGAGACATCTTTGTGGACCAACCTCAATAGGCCTCCACGAATTTTCCTGATACCAAACTTCTTGAATTAGCCCATTGAGTGCCTCTTTGAACTTCTTTGTCCGAGTCCTCGTAACTGGTCCAATTTGAATTTGAATTGGTTTCCTTGAAGACGTGCCATGATTTGCATAACTGATACGAACCCCGCCAACAATGTGACGAAACCCGTAACACGATTAATACCTCGGACCGTTTTACAGTCAGATTTAAATAGAAACCGCTACCCAACACCTCTATCAGATGCGAACCTAGGCATAAAGGATGAAGACACCACAATTAAGTTCAGGTATGAATGCCACAGAGTAAATCTGATAAGTTCGAATAGTTCTTCAAAGAACCAAAGAGAAAACTCTCACAATATTATTAATGATGAAAACTGCATATTACAAACCCTAAAACTGTTTAAATAGCGGAGGCTTACAGTTGGGCCCTATAAGCCTACGAAATATAATGCCCCAAAATAAATTCACCCAAAATTAAAATAAAACGAAACAAAAGGCATAAGGTAAGTTCCATAGTTGGCATGCAAGCCTACAATTCAGCAATTTAAGCAATTAAGAAAAAAAGACAGTCAAATTCTGATTTTAGGAAAACTAAAATTTGACTTAATCTTGAAGTACTCGATTATTCTTCTAGAACTTGAATTAGATCGATACATCTTTGTGGACCAACCTCAATAGGCCTCCACGAATTTTCCTGATACCAAACTTCTTGAATTAGCCCATTGAGTGCCTCTATGAACTTCTTTGCCCAAGCCCTCGTAACTGGTCCAATTGGAATTTGAACAGGTTTCCTTGAAGACGTGCCATGATTTGCATAACTAATACGAACCCCGCCAATAATGTGACAAAACCCGTAACACGATTAATACATCGGACCGTTCTATTGTCAGATTCAAATAGAAACCGCTACCCAACACCTCTATCAGATGCGAACCTAGGTATAAAGGATGAAGACACCACAATCAGGATGGAAAACTCGATTGATAAGTTCAGGTATGAACGCCACAGAGTAAATCTGATAAGTTCGAATAGTTCTTCAAAGAACCAAAGAGAAAACTCTCACAATATTATTAATGATGAAAACTGCATATTACAAACCCTAAAATTGTTTAAATAGCGGAGGCTTATAGTTGGGCCCTATAAGCCTACCAAATATAATGCCCCAAAATAAATTCACCCAAAATTAAAATAAAACGAAACAAAAGGCATAAGGTAAGTTCCATAGTTGGCATGCAAGCCTACAATTCAGCAATTTAAGCAATTAAGAAAAAAAGACGGTCAAATTCTGATTTTAGGAAACCTAAAACTTGACTTAATCTTGAACTACTCAATTATTCTTCTAGAACTTGAATTAGATTGAGACATCTTTGTGGACCAACCTCAATAGGCCTCCACGAATTTTCCTGATACCAAACTTCTTGAATTAGCCCATTGAGTGCCTCTTTGAACTTCTTTGTCCGAGTCCTCGTAACTGGTCCAATTTGAATTTGAACTGGTTTCCTTGAAGACGTGCCATGGTTTTCATAACTGATACGAACCCCGCCAACAATGTGACGAAACCCGTAACATGATTAATACCTCGGACCGTTCTACAGTAAGATTTAAATAGAAACCGCTACCCAACACCTCTATCAGATGCGAACCTAGGCATAAAGGATGAAGACACCACAATCAGGATTGAAAACTCGATTGATAAGTTCAGGTATGAATGCCACAGAGTAAATCTGATAAGTTCGAATAGTTCTTCAAAGAACCAAAGAGAAAACTCTCACAATATTATTAATGATGAAAACTGCATATTACAAACCCTAAAACTGTTTAAATAGCGGAGGCTTACAGTTGGACCCTATAAGCCTACGAAATATAATGCCCCAAAATAAATTCACCCAAAATTAAAATAAAATGAAACAAAAGGCATAAGGTAAGTTCCATAGTTGGCATGCAAGCCTACAATTCAGCAATTTAAGCAATTAAGAAAAAAAGACAATCAAATTCTGATTTTAGGAAAACTAAAATTTGACTTAATCTCGAAGTACTCGATTATTCTTCTAGAACTTGAATTAGATCGAGACATCTTTGTGGACCAACCTCAATAGGCCTCCACGAATTTTCCTGATACCAAACTTCTTGAATTAGCCCATTGAGTGCCTCTTTGAACTTCTTTGCCCAAGCCCTCGTAACTGGTCCAATTGGAATTTGAACAGGTTTCCTTGAAGACGTGCCATGATTTGCATAACTAATACGAACCCCGCCAACAATGTGACAAAACCCGTAACACGATTAATACATCGGACCGTTCTATTGTCAGATTCAAATAGAAACCGCTACCCAACACCTCTATCAGATGCGAACCTAGGTATAAAGGATGAAAACACCACAATCAGGATGGAAAACTCGATTGATAAGTTCAGGTATGAACGCCACAGAGTAAATCTGATAAGTTCGAATAGTTCTTCAAAGAACCAAAGAGAAAACTCTCACAATATTATTAATGATGAAAACTGCATATTACAAACCCTAAAATTGTTTAAATAGCGGAGGCTTATAGTTGGGCCCTATAAGCCTACCAAATATAATGCCCCAAAATAAATTCACCCAAAATTAAAATAAAACGAAACAAAAGGCATAAGGTAAGTTCCATAGTTGGCATGCAAGCCTACAATTCAGCAATTTAAGCAATTAAGAAAAAAAGACGGTCAAATTCTGATTTTAGGAAACCTAAAACTTGACATAATCTTGAACTACTCAATTATTCTTCTAGAACTTGAATTAGATTGAGACATCTTTGTGGACCAACCTCAATAGGCCTCCACGAATTTTCCTGATACCAAACTTCTTGAATTAGCCCATTGAGTGCCTCTTTGAACTTCTTTGCCCAAGCCCTCGTAACTGGTCCAATTGGAATTTGAACAGGTTTCCTTGAAGACGTGCCATGATTTGCATAACTAATACAAACCCCGCCAACAATGTGACAAAACCCGTAACACGATTAATACATCGGACCGTTCTATTGTCAGATTCAAATAGAAACAGCTACCCAACACCTCTATCAGATGCGAACCTAGGTATAAAGGATGAAGACACCACAATCAGGATGGAAAACTCGATTGATAAGTTCAGGTATGAACGCCACAGAGTAAATCTGATAAGTTCGAATAGTTCTTCAAAGAACCAAAGAGAAAACTCTCACAATATTATTAATGATGAAAACTGCATATTACAAACCCTAAAATTGTTTAAATAGCGGAGGCTTATAGTTGAGCCCTATAAGCCTACGAAATATAATGCCCCAAAATAAATTCACCCAAAATTAAAATAAAACGAAACAAAAGGCATAAGGTAAGTTCCATAGTTGGCATGCAAGCCTACAATTTAGCAATTTAAGCAATTAAGAAAAAAAGACAGTCAAATTCTGATTTTTGGAAACCTAAAACTTGACTTTATCTTGAACTACTCGATTATTTTTCTAGAACGTGAATTAGATTGAGACATCTTTGTGGACCAACCTCAATAGGCCTCCACGAATTTTCCTGATACCAAACTTCTTGAATTAGCCCATTGAGTGCCTCTTTGAACTTCTTTGTCCGAGTCCTCGTAACTGGTCCAATTTTAATTTGAACTGGTTTCCTTGAAGACGTGCCATGATTTGCATAACTGATACGAACCCCGCCAACAATGTGACGAAACCCGTAACACGATTAATACCTCGGACCGTTCTACAGTCAGATTTAAATAGAAACCGCTACCCAACACCTCTATCAGATGCGAACCTAGGCATAAAGGATGAAGACACCACAATCAGGATTGAAAACTCGATTGATAAGTTCAGGTATGAATGCCACAGAGTAAATCTGATAAGTTCGAATAGTTCTTCAAAGAACCAAAGAGAAAACTCTCACAATATTATTAATGATGAAAACTGCATATTACAAACCCTAAAACTGTTTAAATAGCGGAGGCTTACAGTTGGGCCCTATAAGCCTACGAAATATAATGCCCCAAAATAAATTCACCCAAAATTAAAATAAAACGAAACAAAAGGCATAAGGTAAGTTCCATAGTTGGCATGCAAGCCTACAATTCAGCAATTTAAGCAATTAAGAAAAAAAGACAGTCAAATTCTGATTTTAGGAAAACTAAAATTTGACTTAATCTCGAAGTACTCGATTATTCTTCTAGAACTTGAATTAGATCGAGACATCTTTGTGGACCAACCTCAATAGGCCTCCACGAATTTTCCTGATACCAAACTTCTTGAATTAGCCCATTGAGTGCCTCTTTGAACTTCTTTGCCCAAGCCCTCGTAACTGGTCCAATTGGAATTTGAACAGGTTTCCTTGAAGACGTGCCATGATTTGCATAACTAATACGAACCCCGCCAACAATGTGACAAAACCCGTAACACGATTAATACATCGGACCGTTCTATTGTCAGATTCAAATAGAAACCGCTACCCAACACCTCTATCAGATGCGAACCTAGGTATAAAGGATGAAGACACCACAATCAGGATGGAAAACTCGATTGATAAGTTCAGGTATGAACGCCACAGAGTAAATCTGATAAGTTCGAATAGTTCTTCAAAGAACCAAAGAGAAAACTCTCACAATATTATTAATGATGAAAACTGCATATTACAAACCCTAAAATTGTTTAAATAGCGGAGGCTTATAGTTGGGCCCTATAAGCCTACGAAATATAATGCCCCAAAATAAATTCACCCAAAATTAAAATAAAACGAAACAAAAGGCATAAGGTAAGTTCCATAGTTGGCATGCAAGCCTACAATTCAGCAATTTAAGCAATTAAGAAAAAAAGACGGTCAAATTCTGATTTTAGGAAACCTAAAACTTGACTTAATCTTGAACTACTCAATTATTCTTCTAGAACTTGAATTAGATTGAGACATCTTTGTGGACCAACCTCAATAGGCCTCCACGAATTTTCCTGATACCAAACTTCTTGAATTAGCCCATTGAGTGCCTCTTTGAACTTCTTTGTCCGAGTCCTCGTAACTGGTCCAATTTGAATTTGAATTGGTTTCCTTGAAGACGTGCCATGATTTGCATAACTGATACGAACCCCGCCAACAATGTGACGAAACCCGTAACACGATTAATACCTCGGACCGTTCTACAGTCAGATTTAAATAGAAACCGCTACCCAACACCTCTATCAGATGCGAACCTAGGCATAAAGGATGAAGACACCACAATTAAGTTCAGGTATGAATGCCACAGAGTAAATCTGATAAGTTCGAATAGTTCTTCAAAGAACCAAAGAGAAAACTCTCACAATATTATTAATGATGAAAACTGCATATTACAAACCCTAAAACTGTTTAAATAGCGGAGGCTTATAGTTGAGCCCTATAAGCCTACGAAATATAATGCCCCAAAATAAATTCACCCAAAATTAAAATAAAACGAAACAAAAGGCATAAGGTAAGTTCCATAGTTGGCATGCAAGCCTACAATTTAGCAATTTAAGCAATTAAGAAAAAAAGACAGTCAAATTCTGATTTTTGGAAACCTAAAACTTGACTTTATCTTGAACTACTCGATTATTTTTCTAGAACGTGAATTAGATTGAGACATCTTTGTGGACCAACCTCAATAGGCCTCCACGAATTTTCCTGATACCAAACTTCTTGAATTAGCCCATTGAGTGCCTCTTTGAACTTCTTTGTCCGAGTCCTCGTAACTGGTCCAATTTTAATTTGAACTGGTTTCCTTGAAGACGTGCCATGATTTGCATAACTGATACGAACCCCGCCAACAATGTGACGAAACCCGTAACACGATTAATACCTCGGACCGTTCTACAGTCAGATTTAAATAGAAACCGCTACCCAACACCTCTATCAGATGCGAACCTAGGCATAAAGGATGAAGACACCACAATCAGGATTGAAAACTCGATTGATAAGTTCAGGTATGAATGCCACAGAGTAAATCTGATAAGTTCGAATAGTTCTTCAAAGAACCAAAGAGAAAACTCTCACAATATTATTAATGATGAAAACTGCATATTACAAACCCTAAAACTGTTTAAATAGCGGAGGCTTACAGTTGGGCCCTATAAGCCTACGAAATATAATGCCCCAAAGTAAATTCACCCAAAATTAAAATAAAACGAAACAAAAGGCATAAGGTAAGTTCCATAGTTGGCATGCAAGCCTACAATTCAGCAATTTAAGCAATTAAGAAAAAAAGACAGTCAAATTCTGATTTTAGGAAAACTAAAATTTGACTTAATCTCGAAGTACTCGATTATTCTTCTAGAACTTGAATTAGATCGAGACATCTTTGTGGACCAACCTCAATAGGCCTCCACGAATTTTCCTGATACCAAACTTCTTGAATTAGCCCATTGAGTGCCTCTTTGAACTTCTTTGCCCAAGCCCTCGTAACTGGTCCAATTGGAATTTGAACAGGTTTCCTTGAAGACGTGCCATGATTTGCATAACTAATACGAACCCCGCCAACAATGTGACAAAACCCGTAACACGATTAATACATCGGACCGTTCTATTGTCAGATTCAAATAGAAACCGCTACCCAACACCTCTATCAGATGCGAACCTAGGTATAAAGGATGAAGACACCACAATCAGGATGGAAAACTCGATTGATAAGTTCAGGTATGAACGCCACAGAGTAAATCTGATAAGTTCGAATAGTTCTTCAAAGAACCAAAGAGAAAACTCTCACAATATTATTAATGATGAAAACTGCATATTACAAACCCTAAAATTGTTTAAATAGCGGAGGCTTATAGTTGGGCCCTATAAGCCTACGAAATATAATGCCCCAAAATAAATTCACCCAAAATTAAAATAAAACGAAACAAAAGGCATAAGGTAAGTTCCATAGTTGGCATGCAAGCCTACAATTCAGCAATTTAAGCAATTAAGAAAAAAAGACGGTCAAATTCTGATTTTAGGAAACCTAAAACTTGACTTAATCTTGAACTACTCAATTATTCTTCTAGAACTTGAATTAGATTGAGACATCTTTGTGGACCAACCTCAATAGGCCTCCACGAATTTTCCTGATACCAAACTTCTTGAATTAGCCCATTGAGTGCCTCTTTGAACTTCTTTGTCCGAGTCCTCGTAACTGGTCCAATTTGAATTTGAATTGGTTTCCTTGAAGACGTGCCATGATTTGCATAACTGATACGAACCCCGCCAACAATGTGACGAAACCCGTAACACGATTAATACCTCGGACCGTTCTACAGTCAGATTTAAATAGAAACCGCTACCCAACACCTCTATCAGATGCGAACCTAGGCATAAAGGATGAAGACACCACAATTAAGTTCAGGTATGAATGCCACAGAGTAAATCTGATAAGTTCGAATAGTTCTTCAAAGAACCAAAGAGAAAACTCTCACAATATTATTAATGATGAAAACTGCATATTACAAACCCTAAAACTGTTTAAATAGCGGAGGCTTACAGTTGGGCCCTATAAGCCTACGAAATATAATGCCCCAAAATAAATTCACCCAAAATTAAAATAAAACGAAACAAAAGGCATAAGGTAAGTTCCATAGTTGGCATGCAAGCCTACAATTCAGCAATTTAAGCAATTAAGAAAAAAAGACAGTCAAATTCTGATTTTAGGAAAACTAAAATTTGACTTAATCTTGAAGTACTCGATTATTCTTCTAGAACTTGAATTAGATCGATACATCTTTGTGGACCAACCTCAATAGGCCTCCACGAATTTTCCTGATACCAAACTTCTTGAATTAGCCCATTGAGTGCCTCTATGAACTTCTTTGCCCAAGCCCTCGTAACTGGTCCAATTGGAATTTGAACAGGTTTCCTTGAAGACGTGCCATGATTTGCATAACTAATACGAACCCCGCCAATAATGTGACAAAACCCGTAACACGATTAATACATCGGACCGTTCTATTGTCAGATTCAAATAGAAACCGCTACCCAACACCTCTATCAGATGCGAACCTAGGTATAAAGGATGAAGACACCACAATCAGGATGGAAAACTCGATTGATAAGTTCAGGTATGAACGCCACAGAGTAAATCTGATAAGTTCGAATAGTTCTTCAAAGAACCAAAGAGAAAACTCTCACAATATTATTAATGATGAAAACTGCATATTACAAACCCTAAAATTGTTTAAATAGCGGAGGCTTATAGTTGGGCCCTATAAGCCTACCAAATATAATGCCCCAAAATAAATTCACCCAAAATTAAAATAAAACGAAACAAAAGGCATAAGGTAAGTTCCATAGTTGGCATGCAAGCCTACAATTCAGCAATTTAAGCAATTAAGAAAAAAAGACAGTCAAATTCTGATTTTAGGAAAACTAAAATTTGACTTAATCTTGAAGTACTCGATTATTCTTCTAGAACTTGAATTAGATCGATACATCTTTGTGGACCAACCTCAATAGGCCTCCACGAATTTTCCTGATACCAAACTTCTTGAATTAGCCCATTGAGTGCCTCTATGAACTTCTTTGCCCAAGCCCTCGTAACTGGTCCAATTGGAATTTGAACAGGTTTCCTTGAAGACGTGCCATGATTTGCATAACTAATACGAACCCCGCCAATAATGTGACAAAACCCGTAACACGATTAATACATCGGACCGTTCTATTGTCAGATTCAAATAGAAACCGCTACCCAACACCTCTATCAGATGCGAACCTAGGTATAAAGGATGAAGACACCACAATCAGGATGGAAAACTCGATTGATAAGTTCAGGTATGAACGCCACAGAGTAAATCTGATAAGTTCGAATAGTTCTTCAAAGAACCAAAGAGAAAACTCTCACAATATTATTAATGATGAAAACTGCATATTACAAACCCTAAAATTGTTTAAATAGCGGAGGCTTATAGTTGGGCCCTATAAGCCTACCAAATATAATGCCCCAAAATAAATTCACCCAAAATTAAAATAAAACGAAACAAAAGGCATAAGGTAAGTTCCATAGTTGGCATGCAAGCCTACAATTCAGCAATTTAAGCAATTAAGAAAAAAAGACGGTCAAATTCTGATTTTAGGAAACCTAAAACTTGACTTAATCTTGAACTACTCAATTATTCTTCTAGAACTTGAATTAGATTGAGACATCTTTGTGGACCAACCTCAATAGGCCTCCACGAATTTTCCTGATACCAAACTTCTTGAATTAGCCCATTGAGTGCCTCTTTGAACTTCTTTGTCCGAGTCCTCGTAACTGGTCCAATTTGAATTTGAATTGGTTTCCTTGAAGACGTGCCATGATTTGCATAACTGATACGAACCCCGCCAACAATGTGACGAAACCCGTAACACGATTAATACCTCGGACCGTTCTACAGTCAGATTTAAATAGAAACCGCTACCCAACACCTCTATCAGATGCGAACCTAGGCATAAAGGATGAAGACACCACAATCAGGATTGAAAACTCGATTGATAAGTTCAGGTATGAATGCCACAGAGTAAATCTGATAAGTTCGAATAGTTCTTCAAAGAACCAAAGAGAAAACTCTCACAATATTATTAATGATGAAAACTGCATATTACAAACTCTAAAACTGCTTAAATAGCGGAGGCTTACAGTTGGGCCCTATAAGCCTACGAAATATAATGCCCCAAAATAAATTCACCCAAAATTAAAATAAAACGAAACAAAAGGCATAAGGTAAGTTCCATAGTTGGCATGCAAGCCTACAATTCAGCAATTTAAGCAATTAAGAAAAAAAGACAGTCAAATTCTGATTTTAGGAAAACTAAAATTTGACTTAATCTTGAAGTACTCGATTATTCTTCTAGAACTTGAATTAGATCGATACATCTTTGTGGAGCAACCTCAATAGGCCTCCACGAATATTCCTGATACCAAACTTCTTGAATTAGCCCATTGAGTGCCTCTATGAACTTCTTTGCCCAAGCCCTCGTAACTGGTCCAATTGGAATTTGAACAGGTTTCCTTGAAGACGTGTCATGATTTGCATAACTAATACGAACCCCGCCAATAATGTGACAAAACCCGTAACACGATTAATACATCGGACCGTTCTATTGTCAGATTCAAATAGAAACCGCTACCCAACACCTCTATCAGATGCGAACCTAGGTATAAAGGATGAAGACACCACAATCAGGATGGAAAACTCGATTGATAAGTTCAGGTATGAACGCCACAGAGTAAATCTGATAAGTTCGAATAGTTCTTCAAAGAACCAAAGAGAAAACTCTCTTTTGCCAAAGAGAAAACTCTCACAATATTATTAATGATGAAAACTGCATATTACAAACCCTAAAACTGTTTAAATAGCGGAGGCTTACAGTTGGGCCCTATAAGCCTACGAAATATAATGCCCCAAAATAAATTCACCCAAAATTAAAATAAAACGAAACAAAAGGCATAAGGTAAGTTCCATAGTTGGCATGCAAGCCTACAATTCAACAATTTAAGCAATTAAGAAAAAAAGACAGTCAAATTCTGATTTTAGGAAAAATAAAATTTGACTTAATCTTGAAGTACTCGATCATTCTTCTAGAAATTGAATTAGATCGAGACATCTTTGTGGACCAACCTCAATAGGCCTCCACGAATTTTCCTGATACCAAACTTCTTGAATTAGCCCATTGAGTGCCTCTTTGAACTTCTTTGTCCGAGTCCTCGTAACTGGTCCAATTTGAATTTGAACTGGTTTCCTTGAAGACGTGCCATGATTTGCATAACTGATACGAACCCCGCCAACAATGTGACGAAACCCGTAACACGATTAATACATCGGACCGTTCTATAGTCAGATTTAAATAGAAACCGCTACCCAACACCTCTATCAGATGCGAACCTAGGCATAAAGGATGAAGACACCACAATCAGGATTGAAAACTCGATTGATAAGTTCAGGTATGAATGCCACAGAGTAAATCTGATAAGTTCGAATAGTTCTTCAAAGAACCAAAGAGAAAACTCTCACAATATTATTAATGATGAAAACTGCATATTACAAACCCTAAAACTGTTTAAATAGCGGAGGCTTACAGTTGGGCCCTATAAGCCTACGAAATATAATGCCCCAAAATAAATTCACCCAAAATTAAAATAAAACGAAACAAAAGGCATAAGGTAAGTTCCATAGTTGGCATGCAAGCCTACAATTCAGCAATTTAAGCAATTAAGAAAAAAAGACAGTCAAATTCTGATTTTAGGAAAACTAAAATTTGACTTAATCTCGAAGTACTCGATTATTCTTCTAGAACTTGAATTAGATCGAGACATCTTTGTGGACCAACCTCAATAGGCCTCCACGAATTTTCCTGATACCAAACTTCTTCAATTAGCCCATTGAGTGCCTCTTTGAACTTCTTTGCCCAAGCCCTCGTAACTGGCCCAATTGGAATTTGAACAGGTTTCCTTGAAGACGTGCCATGATTTGCATAACTAATACGAACCCCGCCAACAATGTGACAAAACCCGTAACACGATTAATACATCGGACTGTTCTATTGTCAGATTCAAATAGAAACCGCTACCCAACACCTCTATCAGATGCGAACCTAGGTATAAAGGATGAAGACACCACAATCAGGATGGAAAACTCGATTGATAAGTTCAGGTATGAACGCCACAGAGTAAATCTGATAAGTTCGAATAGTTCTTCAAAGAACCAAAGAGAAAACTCTCACAATATTATTAATGATGAAAACTGCATATTACAAACCCTAAAACTGTTTAAATAGCGGAGGCTTATAGTTGGGCCCTATAAGCCTACGAAATATAATGCCCCAAAATAAATTCACAAAAAATTAAAATAAAACGAAACAAAAGGCATAAGGTAAGTTCCATAGTTGGCATGCAAGCCTACAATTCAGCAATTTAAGCAATTAAGAAAAATAGACGGTCAAATTCTGATTTTAGGAAACCTAAAACTTGACTTAATCTTGAACTACTCAATTATTCTTCTAGAACTTGAATTAGATTGAGACATCTTTGTGGACCAACCTCAATAGGCCTCCACGAATTTTCCTGATACCAAACTTCTTGAATTAGCCCATTGAGTGCCTCTTTGAACTTCTTTGCCCAAGCCCTCGTAACTGGTCCAATTGGAATTTGAACAGGTTTCCTTGAAGACGTGCCATGATTTGCATAACTAATACGAACCCCGCCAACAATGTGACAAAACCCGTAACACGATTAATACATCGGACCGTTCTATTGTCAGATTCAAATAGAAACCGCTACCCAACACCTCTATCAGATGCGAACCTAGGTATAAAGGATGAAGACACCACAATCAGGATGGAAAACTCGATTGATAAGTTCAGGTATGAACGCCACAGAGTAAATCTGATAAGTTCGAATAGTTCTTCAAAGAACCAAAGAGAAAACTCTCACAATATTATTAATGATGAAAACTGCATATTACAAACCCTAAAATTGTTTAAATAGCGGAGGCTTATAGTTGGGCCCTATAAGCCTACCAAATATAATGCCCCAAAATAAATTCACCCAAAATTAAAATAAAACGAAACAAAAGGCATAAGGTAAGTTCCATAGTTGGCATGCAAGCCTACAATTCAGCAATTTAAGCAATTAAGAAAAAAAGACGGTCAAATTCTGATTTTAGGAAACCTAAAACTTGACTTAATCTTGAACTACTCAATTAATCTTCTAGAACTTGAATTAGATTGAGACATCTTTGTGGACCAACCTCAATAGGCCTCCACGAATTTTCCTGATACCAAACTTCTTGAATTAGCCCATTGAGTGCCTCTTTGAACTTCTTTGTCCGAGTCCTCGTAACTGGTCCAATTTGAATTTGAACTGGTTTCCTTGAAGACGTGCCATGATTTGCATAACTGATACGAACCCCGCCAACAATGTGACGAAACCCGTAACACGATTAATACCTCGGACCGTTCTACAGTCAGATTTAAATAGAAACCGCTACCCAACACCTCTATCAGATGCGAACCTAGGCATAAAGGATGAAGACACCACAATCAGGATTGAAAACTCAATTTATAAGTTCAGGTATGAATGCCACAGAGTAAATCTGATAAGTTCGAATAGTTCTTCAAAGAACCAAAGAGAAAACTCTCACAATATTATTAATGATGAAAACTGCATATTACAAACCCTAAAACTGTTTAAATAGCGGAGGCTTACAGTTGGGCCCTATAAGCCTACGAAATATAATGCCCCAAAATAAATTCACCCAAAATTAAAATAAACGAAACAAAAGGCATAAGGTAAGTTCCATAGTTGGCATGCAAGCCTACAATTCAGCAATTTAAGCAATTAAGAAAAAAAGACAGTCAAATTCTGATTTTAGGAAAACTAAAATTTGACTTAATCTTGAAGTACTCGATTATTCTTCTAGAACTTGAATTAGATCGAGACATCTTTGTGGACCAACCTCAATAGGCCTCCACGAATTTTCCTGATACCAAACTTCTTGAATTAGCCCATTGAGTGCCTCTATGAACTTCTTTGCCCAAGCCCTCGTAACTGGTCCAATTGGAATTTGAACAGGTTTCCTTGAAGACGTGCCATGATTTGCATAACTAATACGAACCCAGCCAACAATGTGACAAAACCCGTAACACGATTAATACATCGGACCGTTTTATTGTCAGATTCAAATAGAAACCGCTACCCAACACCTCTATCAGATGCGAACCTAGGTATAAAGGATGAAGACACCACAATCAGGATGGAAAACTCGATTGATAAGTTCAGGTATGAACGCCACAGAGTAAATCTGATAAGTTTGAATAGTTCTTCAAAGAACCAAAGAGAAAACTCTCACAATATTATTAATGATGAAAACTGCATATTACAAACCCTAAAACTGTTTAAATAGCGGAGGATTATAGTTGGGCCCTATAAGCCTACGAAATATAATGCCCCAAAATAAATTCACCCAAAATTAAAATAAAACGAAACAAAAGGCATAAGATAAGTTCCATAGTTGGCATGCAAGCCTACAATTCAACAATTTAAGCAATTAAGAAAAAAAGACAGTCAAATTCTGATTTTAGGAAACTAAAATTTGACTTAATCTTGCAGTACTCGATTATTCTTCTAGAACTTGAATTAGAAAGAGACATCTTTGTGGACCAACCTCAATAGGCCTCCACGAATTTTCCTGATACCAAACTTCTTCAATTAGCCCATTGAGTGCCTCTTTGAACTTCTTTGCCCAAGCCCTCGTAACTGGTCCAATTGGAATTTGATCAGGTTTCCTTGAAGACGTGCCATGATTTGCATAACTAATACGAACCCTGTGACGCCCCGCAAAAATAAGCGTATTTCCATTGAAAAATTAAATAAATCACACTTGATTCTTTAAAATTAAAATACAAAATTTCTTTAAAACTCCCAGCAGGTCCATATTCTCCACGGATCTCCTATATCATCCTTAACCTTATCTCCCTTCTAGGCTTCGGTTACCGGCACTGCCTGCATCTAAAAACCATACCGGGAAGTATACAATATGACATGAATAATAAAGGCTCAAAAGGATAATGACAATCAAATACATAGAATGACATCAAATCAATTGACCAGTCTCACAATCCAACTGCTCACACTACCCAAACGCTCATACCAATAGCATCATACCAGGTTCCTCTTGATCACATAGCAAGAGACACCTCACCTCACCTCACCCGTCTCCAGTACGTCGGTCCCTGAGGCCTGTTGGACTGTTGGTAGGTGCTCCTTGCTCATGACCCTTTAGTCCCATAGCACTTAGCAATAAACACATACTCATTGATTCCAAATGAAAACACAACATAACTGCAAAAAGAGTACAAGTAGAGATAACAAAGAAATACTCCGGAGAATTTAGAAAGCATATTGTACACAACCCGGTACCTATAAATGATGTTGAGCAACTCCCAAACACTTCTCTTCTTCTTCTTCTTCTTCTTCTAACTCGAGGTGTATGTATATCTATAATTGTGTATATATATAAATCTCTCTCTATGTGACTCTCTCAAGCTCTCTATGCTAGAAGTGTAGAATGTGTGTATTTGAGAGAGTATGTGAGTGTATAAATAGCCAAGCTTTCACTTGGAGACAATGACCTAACAATCCACTTATTAACCACTAACTTCTAATTAATGGGTAGTTTATAAGGAATATTCAAGATGATGTAAACATACACTAATGTACCTATAACTCCACTAATATTTAGTGTATTAATAACCAAACATAATGGCTTAACAATCTAATTATTAACCATTAACTTCTAATTAATTGGTAGTTTATAAGGAATATGCAAGATGATGTAAACATACACTAATGCACCTATAACTCCACTAATATTAGTATATAAATAACCAAGCATAATGGCCTAACAATCTAATTATTAACCACCAACTTCTAATTAATTGGTAGTTTAAAATGAATATGCAAGATGATGTAAACATACACTAATGCACCTATAACTCCACTAATATTAGTGTATAAATAACCAAGCATAATGGCCTAACAACCCACTAACTTCTAATTAATTGGTAGTTTATAAGGAATATGCAAGATGATGTAAACATACACTAATGCACATATAACTCCATTAATATTATAAATAACCAAACATAATGGCCTAACAATCTAATTATTAAAAGAGAAAATATTAGATTTAATTTCTGATACACTAAAACTGCTACTGTAATCCTCGTTTTCTGCCCAAACGGTGCAGAATCTGAGAAAATTGCATTAGACGAAAAGTGTGCAGAATCGAGTTTTGCTTGGGATAACGCGGGCAGAATCTTAAATTTCCTTCGTTTTCCTAACAAAAATCTGAAAACAAAATTCTGCTACTGTGACCAATTTTCGCTAAAATCGCACACGAAGTCTAAATCGTCAATTTAAACATAAAAACACGGGTTACTACAATCTACCCTCCTTAATAGAGATTTCGTCCCGAAATCTAGAGATAAAAGCATTTGGTAAATAACTTCATAAATTTCTTAAAATAATGTTTAAAACAAATATAGCATATTTTGTTTTATAAAATAACAAAATTTTATTTATTTTTTTTTTTTTCAACCTTCTCTGACTCCTCCCAGGCGATGTAGACTATCTAACCTTGACTTAGTCCTACATTTCCGGCTTGGGACAGGCTCTGATACCATTTGTGACGCCCCGCAAAAATAAGCGTATTTCCATTGAAAAATTAAATAAATCACACTTGATTCTTTAAAATAAAAATACAAAATTTCTTTAAAACTCCCAGCAGGTCCATATTCTCCACGGATCTCCTATATCATCCTTAACCTTATCTCCCTTCTAGGCTTCGGTTACCGGCACTGCCTGCATCTAAAAACCATACCGGGAAGTATACAATATGACATGAATAATAAAGGCTCAAAAGGATAATGACAATCAAATACATAGAATGACATCAAATCAATTGACCAGTCTCACAATCCAACTGCTCACACTACCCAAACGCTCATACCAATAGCATCATACCAGGTTCCTCTTGATCACATAGCAAGAGACACCTCACCTCACCTCACCCGTCTCCAGTACGTCGGTCCCTGAGGCCTGTTGGACTGTTGGTAGGTGCTCCTTGCTCATGACCCTTTAGTCCCATAGCACTTAGCAATAAACACATACTCATTGATTCCAAATGAAAACACAACATAACTGCAAAAAGAGTACAAGTAGAGATAACAAAGAAATACTCCGGAGAATTTAGAAAGCATATTGTACACAACCCGGTACCTATAAATGATGTTGAGCAACTCCCAAACACTTCTCTTCTTCTTCTTCTTCTTCTTCTAACTCGAGGTGTATGTATATCTATAATTGTGTATATATATAAATCTCTCTCTATGTGACTCTCTCAAGCTCTCTATGCTAGAAGTGTAGAATGTGTGTATTTGAGAGAGTATGTGAGTGTATAAATAGCCAAGCTTTCACTTGGAGACAATGACCTAACAATCCACTTATTAACCACTAACTTCTAATTAATGGGTAGTTTATAAGGAATATTCAAGATGATGTAAACATACACTAATGTACCTATAACTCCACTAATATTTAGTGTATTAATAACCAAACATAATGGCTTAACAATCTAATTATTAACCATTAACTTCTAATTAATTGGTAGTTTATAAGGAATATGCAAGATGATGTAAACATACACTAATGCACCTATAACTCCACTAATATTAGTATATAAATAACCAAGCATAATGGCCTAACAATCTAATTATTAACCACCAACTTCTAATTAATTGGTAGTTTAAAATGAATATGCAAGATGATGTAAACATACACTAATGCACCTATAACTCCACTAATATTAGTGTATAAATAACCAAGCATAATGGCCTAACAACCCACTAACTTCTAATTAATTGGTAGTTTATAAGGAATATGCAAGATGATGTAAACATACACTAATGCACATATAACTCCACTAATATTATAAATAACCAAACATAATGGCCTAACAATCTAATTATTAAAAGAGAAAATATTAGATTTAATTTCTGATACACTAAAACTGCTACTGTAATCCTCGTTTTCTGCCCAAACGGTGCAGAATCTGAGAAAATTGCATTAGACGAAAAGTGTGCAGAATCGAGTTTTGCTTGGGATAACACGGGCAGAATCTTAAATTTCCTTCGTTTTCCTAACAAAAATCTGAAAACAAAATTCTGCTACTGTGACCAATTTTCGCTAAAATCGCACACGAAGTCTAAATCGTCAATTTAAACATAAAAACACGGGTTACTACAAACCCCGCCAACAATGTGACAAAACCCGTAACACGATTAATACATCGGACCGTTCTATTGTCAGATTCAAATAGAAACCGCTACCCAACACCTCTATCAGATGCGAACCTAGGTATAAAGGATGAAGACACCACAATCAGGATGGAAAACTCGATTGATAAGTTCAGGTATGAACGCCACAGAGTAAATCTGATAAGTTCGAATAGTTCTTCAAAGAACCAAAGAGAAAACTCTCACAATATTATTAATGATGAAAACTGCATATTACAAACCCTAAAATTGTTTAAATAGCGGAGGCTTATAGTTGGGCCCTATAAGCCTACGAAATATAATGCCCCAAAATAAATTCACCCAAAATTAAAATAAAACGAAACAAAAGGCATAAGGTAAGTTCCATAGTTGGCATGCAAGCCTACAATTTAGCAATTTAAGCAATTAAGAAAAAAAGACAGTCAAATTCTGATTTTTGGAAACCTAAAACTTGACTTTATCTTGAACTACTCGATTATTTTTCTAGAACGTGAATTAGATTGAGACATCTTTGTGGACCAACCTCAATAGGCCTCCACGAATTTTCCTGATACCAAACTTCTTGAATTAGCCCATTGAGTGCCTCTTTGAATTTCTTTGTCCGAGTCCTCGTAACTGGTCCAATTTGAATTTGAACTGGTTTCCTTGAAGACGTGCCATGATTTGCATAACTGATACGAACCCCGCCAACAATGTGACGAAACCCGTAACACGATTAATACCTCGGACCGTTCTACAGTCAGATTTAAATAGAAACCGCTACCCAACACCTCTATCAGATGCGAACCTAGGCATAAAGGATGAAGACACCACAATTAAGTTCAGGTATAAATGCCACAGAGTAAATCTGATAAGTTCGAATAGTTCTTCAAAGAACCAAAGAGAAAACTCTCACAATATTATTAATGATGAAAACTGCATATTACAAACCCTAAAACTGTTTAAATAGCGGAGGCTTACAGTTGGGCCCTATAAGGCTACGAAATATAATGCCCCAAAATAAATTCACCCAAAATTAAAATAAAACGAAACAAAAGGCATAAGGTAAGTTCCATGGTTGGCATGCAAGCCTACAATTCAACAATTTAAGCAATTAAGTAAAAAAGACAGTCAAATTGTGATTTTAGGAAAAATAAAATTTGACTTAATCTTGAAGTACTCGATCATTCTTCTAGAAATTGAATTAGATCGAGACATCTTTGTGGACCAACCTCAATAGGCCTCCACGAATTTTCCTGATACCAAACTTCTTGAATTAGCCCATTGAGTGCCTCTTTGATTTTCTTTGCCCAAGCACTCGTAACTGGTCCAATTGGAATTTGAACAGGTTTCCTTGAAGACGTGCCATGATTTGCATAACTAATACGAACCCCGCCAACAATGTGACAAAACCCGTAACACAATTAATACCTCGGACCGTTCTACAGTCAGATTTAAATAGAAACCGCTACCCAACACCTCTATCAGATGCGAACCTAGGTATAAAGGATGAAGACACCACAATCAGGATTGAAAACTCGATTGATAAGTTCAGGTATGAATGCCACAGAGTAAATCTGATAAGTTCGAATAGTTCTTCAAAGAACCAAAGAGAAAACTCTCACAATATTATTAATGATGAAAACTGCATATTACAAACCCTAAAATTGTTTAAATAGCGGAGGCTTATAGTTGGGCCCTATAAGCCTACGAAATATAATGCCCCAAAATAAATTCACCCAAAATTAAAATAAAACGAAACAAAAGGCATAAGGTAAGTTCCATAGTTGGCATGCAAGACTACAATTCAGCAATTTAAGCAATTAAGAAAAAAAGACAGTCAAATTCTGATTTTAGGAAAACTAAAATTTGACTTAATCTCGAAGTACTCGATTATTCTTCTAGAACTTGAATTAGATCGAGACATCTTTGTGGACCAACCTCAATAGGCCTCCACGAATTTTCCTGATACCAAACTTTTTGAATTAGCCCATTGAGTGCCTCTTTGAACTTCTTTGCCCAAGCCCTCGTAACTGGTCCAATTGGAATTTGAACAGGTTTCCTTGAAGACGTGCCATGATTTGCATAACTAATACGAACCCCGCCAACAATGTGACAAAACCCGTAACACGATTAATACATCGGACCGTTCTATTGTCAGATTCAAATAGAAACCGCTACCCAACACCTCTATCAGATGCGAACCTAGGTATAAAGGATGAAGACACCACAATCAGGATGGAAAACTCGATTGATAAGTTCAGGTATGAACGCCACAGAGTAAATCTGATAAGTTCGAATAGTTCTTCAAAGAACCAAAGAGAAAACTCTCACAATATTATTAATGATGAAAACTGCATATTACAAACCCTAAAATTGTTTAAATAGCGGAGGCTTATAGTTGGGCCCTATAAGCCTACCAAATATAATGCCCCAAAATAAATTCACCCAAAATTAAAATAAAACGAAACAAAAGGCATAAGGTAAGTTCCATAGTTGGCATGCAAGCCTACAATTCAGCAATTTAAGCAATTAAGAAAAAAAGACGGTCAAATTCTGATTTTAGGAAACCTAAAACTTGACTTAATCTTGAACTACTCAATTATTCTTCTAGAACTTGAATTAGATTGAGACATCTTTGTGGACCAACCTCAATAGGCCTCCACGAATTTTCCTGATACCAAACTTCTTGAATTAGCCCATTGAGTGCCTCTTTGAACTTCTTTGTCCGAGTCCTCGTAACTGGTCCAATTTGAATTTGAACTTGTTTCCTTGAAGACGTGCCATGATTTGCATAACTGATACGAACCCCGCCAACAATGTGACGAAACCCGTAACACGATTAATACCTCGGACCGTTCTACAGTCAGATTTAAATAGAAACCGCTACCCAACACCTCTTTCAGATGCGAATCTAGGCATGAAGGATGAAGACACCACAATCAGGATTGAAAACTCGATTGATAAGTTCAGGTATGAATGCCACAGAGTAAATCTGATAAGTTCGAATAGTTCTTCAAAGAACCAAAGAAAAAACTCTCACAATATTATTAATGATGAAAACTGCATATTACAAACCCTAAAACTGTTTAAATAGCGGAGGCTTACAGTTGGGCCCTATAAGCCTACGAAATATAATGCCCCAAAATAAATTCACCCAAAATTAAAATAAAACGAAACAAAAGGCATAAGGTAAGTTCTATAGTTGGCATGCAAGCCTACAATTCAGAAATTTAAGCAATTAAGAAAAAAAGACAGTCAAATTCTGATTTTAGGAAAACTAAAATTTGACTTAATCTTGAAGTACTCAATTATTCTTCTAGAACTTGAATTAGATCGAGACATCTTTGTGGACCAACCTCAATAGGCCTCCACGAATTTTCCTGATACCAAACTTCTTGAATTAGCCCATTGAGTGCCTCTATGAACTTCTTTGCCCATGCCCTTGTAACTGGTCCAATTGGAATTTGAACAGGTTTCCTTGAAGTCGTGCCATGATTTGCATAACTAATACGAACCCCGCCAACAATGTGACAAAACCCGTAACACGATTAATACATCGGACCGTTCTATTGTCAGATTCAAATAGAAACCGCTACCCAACACCTCTATCAGATGCGAACCTAGGTATAAAGGATGAAGACACCACAATCAGGATGGAAAACTCGATTGATAAGTTCAGGTATGAACGCCACAGAGTAAATCTGATAAGTTTGAATAGTTCTTCAAAGAACCAAAGAGAAAACTCTCACAATATTATTAATGATGAAAACTGCATATTACAAACCCTAAAACTGTTTAAATAGCGGAGGCTTACAGTTGGGCCCTATAAGCCTACGAAATATAATGCCCCAAAATAAATTCACCCAAAATTAAAATAAACGAAACAAAAGGCATAAGGTAAGTTCCATAGTTGGCATGCAAGCCTACAATTCAGCAATTTAAGCAATTAAGAAAAAAAGACAGTCAAATTCTGATTTTAGGAAAACTAAAATTTGACTTAATCTTGAAGTACTCGATTATTCTTCTAGAACTTGAATTAGATCGAGACATCTTTGTGGACCAACCTCAATAGGCCTCCACGAATTTTCCTGATACCAAACTTCTTGAATTAGCCCATTGAGTGCCTCTATGAACTTCTTTGCCCAAGCCCTCGTAACTGGTCCAATTGGAATTTGAACAGGTTTCCTTGAAGACGTGCCATGATTTGCATAACTAATACGAACCCAGCCAACAATGTGACAAAACCCGTAACACGATTAATACATCGGACCGTTTTATTGTCAGATTCAAATAGAAAACGCTACCCAACACCTCTATCAGATGCGAACCTAGGTATAAAGGATGAAGACACCACAATCAGGATGGAAAACTCGATTGATAAGTTCAGGTATGAACGCCACAGAGTAAATCTGATAAGTTCGAATAGTTCTTCAAAGAACCAAAGAGAAAACTCTCACAATATTATTAATGATGAAAACTGCATATTACAAACCCTAAAACTGTTTAAATAGCGGAGGCTTACAGTTGGGCCCTATAAGCCTACGAAATATAATGCCCCAAAATAAATTCACCCAAAATTAAAATAAACGAAACAAAAGGCATAAGGTAAGTTCCATAGTTGGCATGCAAGCCTACAATTCAGCAATTTAAGCAATTAAGAAAAAAAGACAGTCAAATTCTGATTTTAGGAAAACTAAAATTTGACTTAATCTTGAAGTACTCGATTATTCTTCTAGAACTTGAATTAGATCGAGACATCTTTGTGGACCAACCTCAATAGGCCTCCACGAATTTTCCTGATACCAAACTTCTTGAATTAGCCCATTGAGTGCCTCTATGAACTTCTTTGCCCAAGCCCTCGTAACTGGTCCAATTGGAATTTGAACAGGTTTCCTTGAAGACGTGCCATGATTTGCATAACTAATACGAACCCCGCCAACAATGTGACAAAACCCGTAACACGATTAATACATCGGACCGTTTTATTGTCAGATTCAAATAGAAACCGCTACCCAACACCTCTATCAGATGCGAACCTAGGTATAAAGGATGAAGACACCACAATCAGGATGGAAAACTCGATTGATAAGTTCAGGTATGAACGCCACAGAGTAAATCTGATAAGTTCGAATAGTTCTTCAAAGAACCAAAGAGAAAACTCTCACAATATTATTAATGATGAAAACTGCATATTACAAACCCTAAAACTGTTTAAATAGCGGAGGATTATAGTTGGGCCCTATAAGCCTACGAAATATAATGCCCCAAAATAAATTCACCCAAAATTAAAATAAAACGAAACAAAAGGCATAAGATAAGTTCCATAGTTGGCATGCAAGCCTACAATTCAACAATTTAAGCAATTAAGAAAAAAAGACAGTCAAATTCTGATTTTAGGAAAACTAAAATTTGACTTAATCTTGCAGTACTCGATTATTCTTCTAGAACTTGAATTAGATCGAGACATCTTTGTGGACCAACCTCAATAGGCCTCCACGAATTTTCCTGATACCAAACTTCTTGAATTAGCCCATTGAGTGCCTCTTTGAACTTCTTTGCCCAAGCCCTCGTAACTGGTCCAATTGGAATTTGAACAGGTTTCCTTGAAGACGTGCCATGATTTGCATAACTAATACGAACCCCGCCAACAATGTGACAAAACCCGTAACACAGTTAATACATCGGACCGTTCTATTGTCAGATTCAAATAGAAACCGCTACCCAACACCTCTATCAGATGCGAACCTATGTATAAAGGATGAAGACACCACAATTAGGATGGAAAACTCGATTGATAAGTTCAGGTATGAACGCCACAGAGTGAATCTGATAAGTTCGAATAGTTCTTCAAAGAACCAAAGAGAAAACTCTCACAATATTATTAATGATGAAAACTGCATATTACAAACCCTAAAACTGTTTAAACAGCGGAGGCTTATAGTTGGGCCCTATAAGCCTACGAAATATAATGCCCCAAAATAAATTCACCCAAAATTAAAATAAAACGAAACAAAAGGCATAAGGTAAGTTCCATAGTTGGCATGCAAGCCTACAATTCAGCAATTTAAGCAATTAAGAAAAAAAGACGGTCAAATTCTGATTTTAGGAAACCTAAAACTTGACTTAATCTTGAACTACTCAATTATTCTTCTAGAACTTGAATTAGATTGAGACATCTTTGTGGACCAACCTCAATAGGCCTCCACGAATTTTCCTGATACCAAACTTCTTGAATTAGCCCATTGAGTGCCTCTTTGAACTTCTTTGTCCGAGTCCTCGTAACTGGTCCAATTTGAATTTGAACTGGTTTCCTTGAAGACGTGCCATGATTTGCATAACTGATACGAACCCCGCCAACAATGTGACGAAACCCGTAACACGATTAATACCTCGGACCGTTCTACAGTCAGATTTAAATAGAAACCGCTACCCAACACCTCTTTCAGATGCGAATCTAGGCATAAAGGATGAAGACACCACAATCAGGATTGAAAACTCGATTGATAAGTTCAGGTATGAATGCCACAGAGTAAATCTGATAAGTTCGAATAGTTCTTCAAAGAACCAAAGAAAAAACTCTCACAATATTATTAATGATGAAAACTGCATATTACAAACCCTAAAACTGTTTAAATAGCGGAGGCTTACAGTTGGGCCCTATAAGCCTACGAAATATAATGCCCCAAAATAAATTCACCCAAAATTAAAATAAAACGAAACAAAAGGCATAAGGTAAGTTCTATAGTTGGCATGCAAGCCTACAATTCAGAAATTTAAGCAATTAAGAAAAAAAGACAGTCAAATTCTGATTTTAGGAAAACTAAAATTTGACTTAATCTTGAAGTACTCAATTATTCTTCTAGAACTTGAATTAGATCGAGACATCTTTGTGGACCAACCTCAATAGGCCTCCACGAATTTTCCTGATACCAAACTTCTTGAATTAGCCCATTGAGTGCCTCTATGAACTTCTTTGCCCATGCCCTTGTAACTGGTCCAATTGGAATTTGAACAGGTTTCCTTGAAGTCGTGCCATGATTTGCATAACTAATACGAACCCCGCCAACAATGTGACAAAACCCGTAACACGATTAATACATCGGACCGTTCTATTGTCAGATTCAAATAGAAACCGCTACCCAACACCTCTATCAGATGCGAACCTAGGTATAAAGGATGAAGACACCACAATCAGGATGGAAAACTCGATTGATAAGTTCAGGTATGAACGCCACAGAGTAAATCTGATAAGTTTGAATAGTTCTTCAAAGAACCAAAGAGAAAACTCTCACAATATTATTAATGATGAAAACTGCATATTACAAACCCTAAAACTGTTTAAATAGCGGAGGATTATAGTTGGGCCCTATAAGCCTACGAAATATAATGCCCCAAAATAAATTCACCCAAAATTAAAATAAAACGAAACAAAAGGCATAAGGTAAGTTCCATAGTTGGCATGCAAGCCTACAATTTAGCAATTTAAGCAATTAAGAAAAAAAGACAGTCAAATTCTGATTTTAGGAAAACTAAAATTTGACTTAATCTTGAAGTACTCGATTTTTCTTCTAGAACTGAATTAGATCGAGACATCTTTGTGGACCAACCTCAATAGGCCTCCACGAATTTTCCTGATACCAAACTTCTTGAATTAGCCCATTGAGTGCCTCTTTGAACTTCTTTGTCCGAGTCCTCGTAACTGGTCCAATTTGAATTTGAACTGGTTTCCTTGTAGACGTGCCATGATTTGCATAACTGATACGAACCCCGCCAACAATGTGACGAAACCCGTAACACGATTAATACCTCGGACCGTTCTACAGTCAGATTTAAATAGAAACCGCTACCCAACACCTCTATCAGATGCGAACCTAGGCATAAAGGATGAAGACACCACAATCAGGATTGAAAACTCGATTGATAAGTTCAGGTATGAATGCCTCAGAGTAAATCTGATAAGTTCGAATAGTTCTTCAAAGAACCAAAGAGAAAACTCTCACAATATTATTAATGATGAAAACTGCATATTACAAACCCTAAAACTGTTTAAATAGCGGAGGCTTACAGTTGGGCCCTATAAGCCTACGAAATATAATGCCCCAAAATAAATTCACCCAAAATTAAAATAAACGAAACAAAAGGCATAAGGTAAGTTCCATAGTTGGCATGCAAGCCTACAATTCAGCAATTTAAGCAATTAAGAAAAAAAGACAGTCAAATTCTGATTTTAGGAAAACTAAAATTTGACTTAATCTTGAAGTACTCGATTATTCTTCTAGAACTTGAATTAGATCGAGACATCTTTGTGGACCAACCTCAATAGGCCTCCACGAATTTTCCTGATACCAAACTTCTTGAATTAGCCCATTGAGTGCCTCTATGAACTTCTTTGCCCAAGCCCTCGTAACTGGTCCAATTGGAATTTGAACAGGTTTCCTTGAAGACGTGCCATGATTTGCATAACTAATACGAACCCCGCCAACAATGTGACAAAACCCGTAACACGATTAATACATCGGACCGTTTTATTGTCAGATTCAAATAGAAACCGCTACCCAACACCTCTATCAGATGCGAACCTAGGTATAAAGGATGAAGACACCACAATCAGGATGGAAAACTCGATTGATAAGTTCAGGTATGAACGCCACAGAGTAAATCTGATAAGTTCGAATAGTTCTTCAAAGAACCAAAGAGAAAACTCTCACAATATTATTAATGATGAAAACTGCATATTACAAACCCTAAAACTGTTTAAATAGCGGAGGATTATAGTTGGGCCCTATAAGCCTACGAAATATAATGCCCCAAAATAAATTCACCCAAAATTAAAATAAAACGAAACAAAAGGCATAAGATAAGTTCCATAGTTGGCATGCAAGCCTACAATTCAACAATTTAAGCAATTAAGAAAAAAAGACAGTCAAATTCTGATTTTAGGAAAACTAAAATTTGACTTAATCTTGCAGTACTCGATTATTCTTCTAGAACTTGAATTAGATCGAGACATCTTTGTGGACCAACCTCAATAGGCCTCCACGAATTTTCCTGATACCAAACTTCTTGAATTAGCCCATTGAGTGCCTCTTTGAACTTCTTTGCCCAAGCCCTCGTAACTGGTCCAATTGGAATTTGAACAGGTTTCCTTGAAGACGTGCCATGATTTGCATAACTAATACGAACCCCGCCAACAATGTGACAAAACCCATAACACAGTTAATACATCGGACCGTTCTATTGTCAGATTCAAATAGAAACCGCTACCCAACACCTCTATCAGATGCGAACCTATGTATAAAGGATGAAGACACCACAATTAGGATGGAAAACTCGATTGATAAGTTCAGGTATGAACGCCACAGAGTGAATCTGATAAGTTCGAATAGTTCTTCAAAGAACCAAAGAGAAAACTCTCACAATATTATTAATGATGAAAACTGCATATTACAAACCCTAAAACTGTTTAAACAGCGGAGGCTTATAGTTGGGCCCTATAAGCCTACGAAATATAATGCCCCAAAATAAATTCACCCAAAATTAAAATAAAACAAAACAAAAGGCATAAGGTAAGTTCCATAGTTGGCATGCAAGCCTACAATTCAGTAATTTAAGCAATTAAGAAAAAAAGACAGTCAAATTCTGATTTTAGGAAACCTAAAACTTGACTTAATCTTGAACTACTCGATTTTTCTTCTAGAACTTTTATTAGATTGACACATCTTTGTGGACCAACCTCAATAGCCCTCCACGAATTTTCCTGATACCAAACTTCTTGAATTAGCCCATTGAGTGCCTCTTTGAACTTCTTTGTCCGAGTCCTCGTAACTGGTCCAATTTGAATTTGAACTGGTTTCCTTGAAGACGTGCCATGATTTGCATAACTTATACGAACCCCGCCAACAATGTGACAAAACCCGTAACACGATTAATACCTCGGACCGTTCTACAGTCAGATTTAAATAGAAACCGCTACCCAACACCTCTATCAGATGCGAACCTAGGCATAAAGGATGAAGACACCACAATCAGGATTGAAAACTCGATTGATAAGTTCAGGTATGAATGCCACAGAGTAAATCTGATAAGTTCGAATAGTTCTTCAAAGAACCAAAGAGAAAACTCTCACAATATTATTAATGATGAAAACTGCATATTACAAACCCTAAAACTGTTTAAATAGCGGAGGATTATAGTTGGGGCCTATAAGCCTACGAAATATAATGCCCCAAAATAAATTCACCCAAAATTAAAATAAAACGAAACAAAAGGCATAAGGTAAGTTCCATAGTTGGCATGCAAGCCTACAATTTAGCAATTTAAGCAATTAAGAAAAAAAGACAGTCAAATTCTGATTTTAGGAAAACTAAAATTTGACTTAATCTTGAAGTACTCGATTTTTCTTCTAGAACTGAATTAGATCGAGACATCTTTGTGGACCAAGCTCAATAGGCCTCCACGAATTTTCCTGATACCAAACTTCTTGAATTAGCCCATTGAGTGCCTCTTTGAACTTCTTTGTCCGAGTCCTCGTAACTGGTCCAATTTGAATTTGAACTGGTTTCCTTGAAGACGTGCCATGATTTGCATAACTGATACGAACCCCGCCAACAATGTGACGAAACCCGTAACACGATTAATACCTCGGACCGTTCTACAGTCAGATTTAAATAGAAACCGCTACCCAACACCTCTATCAGATGCGAACCTAGGCATAAAGAATGAAGACACCACAATCAGGATTGAAAACTCAATTGATAAGTTCAGGTATGAATGCCACAGAGTAAATCTGATAAGTTCGAATAGTTCTTCAAAGAACCAAAGAGAAAACTCTCACAATATTATTAATGATGAAAACTGCATATTACAAACCCTAAAACTGTTTAAATAGCGGAGGCTTACAGTTGGGCCCTATAAGCCTACGAAATATAATGCCCCAAAATAAATTCACCCAAAATTAAAATAAACGAAACAAAAGGCATAAGGTAAGTTCCATAGTTGGCATGCAAGCCTACAATTCAGCAATTTAAGCAATTAAGAAAAAAAGACAGTCAAATTCTGATTTTAGGAAAACTAAAATTTGACTTAATCTTGAAGTACTCGATTATTCTTCTAGAACTTGAATTAGATCGAGACATCTTTGTGGACCAACCTCAATAGGCCTCCACGAATTTTCCTGATACCAAACTTCTTGAATTAGCCCATTGAGTGCCTCTATGAACTTCTTTGCCCAAGCCCTCGTAACTGGTCCAATTGGAATTTGAACAGGTTTCCTTGAAGACGTGCCATGATTTGCATAACTAATACGAACCCCGCCAACAATGTGACAAAACCCGTAACACGATTAATACATCGGACCGTTTTATTGTCAGATTCAAATAGAAACCGCTACCCAACACCTCTATCAGATGCGAACCTAGGTATAAAGGATGAAGACACCACAATCAGGATGGAAAACTCGATTGATAAGTTCAGGTATGAACGCCACAGAGTAAATCTGATAAGTTCGAATAGTTCTTCAAAGAATCAAAGAGAAAACTCTCACAATATTATTAATGATGAAAACTGCATATTACAAACCCTAAAACTGTTTAAATAGCGGAGGATTATAGTTGGGCCCTATAAGCCTACGAAATATAATGCCCCAAAATAAATTCACCCAAAATTAAAATAAAACGAAACAAAAGGCATAAGATAAGTTCCATAGTTGGCATGCAAGCCTACAATTCAACAATTTAAGCAATTAAGAAAAAAAGACAGTCAAATTCTGATTTTAGGAAAACTAAAATTTGACTTAATCTTGCAGTACTCGATTATTCTTCTAGAACTTGAATTAGATCGAGACATCTTTGTGGACCAACCTCAATAGGCCTCCACGAATTTTCCTGATACCAAACTTCTTGAATTAGCCCATTGAGTGCCTCTTTGAACTTCTTTGCCCAAGCCCTCGTAACTGGTCCAATTGGAATTTGAACAGGTTTCCTTGAAGACGTGCCATGATTTGCATAACTTATACGAACCCCGCCAACAATGTGACAAAACCCGTAACACGATTAATACCTCGGACCGTTCTACAGTCAGATTTAAATAGAAACCGCTACCCAACACCTCTATCAGATGCGAACCTAGGCATAAAGGATGAAGACACCACAATCAGGATGGAAAACTCGATTGATAAGTTCAGGTATGAACGCCACAGAGTGAATCTGATAAGTTCGAATAGTTCTTCAAAGAACCAAAGAGAAAACTCTCACAATATTATTAATGATGAAAACTGCATATTACAAACCCTAAAACTGTTTAAACAGCGGAGGCTTATAGTTGGGCCCTATAAGCCTACGAAATATAATGCCCCAAAATAAATTCACCCAAAATTAAAATAAAACGAAACAAAAGGCATAAGGTAAGTTCCATAGTTGGCATGCAAGCCTACAATTCAGTAATTTAAGCAATTAAGAAAAAAAGACAGTCAAATTCTGATTTTAGGAAACCTAAAACTTGACTTAATCTTGAACTACTCGATTTTTCTTCTAGAACTTTTATTAGATTGACACATCTTTGTGGACCAACCTCAATAGCCCTCCACGAATTTTCCTGATACCAAACTTCTTGAATTAGCCCATTGAGTGCCTCTTTGAACTTCTTTGTCCGAGTCCTCGTAACTGGTCCAATTTGAATTTGAACTGGTTTCCTTGAAGACGTGCCATGATTTGCATAACTTATACGAACCCCGCCAACAATGTGACAAAACCCGTAACACGATTAATACCTCGGACCGTTCTACAGTCAGATTTAAATAGAAACCGCTACCCAACACCTCTATCAGATGCGAACCTAGGCATAAAGGATGAAGACACCACAATCAGGATTGAAAACTCGATTGATAAGTTCAGGTATGAATGCCACAGAGTAAATCTGATAAGTTCGAATAGTTCTTCAAAGAACCAAAGAGAAAACTCTCACAATATTATTAATGATGAAAACTGCATATTACAAACCCTAAAACTGTTTAAATAGCGGAGGATTATAGTTGGGGCCTATAAGCCTACGAAATATAATGCCCCAAAATAAATTCACCCAAAATTAAAATAAAATGAAACAAAAGGCATAAGGTAAGTTCCATAGTTGGCATGCAAGCCTACAATTTAGCAATTTAAGCAATTAAGAAAAAAAGACAGTCAAATTCTGATTTTAGGAAAACTAAAATTTGACTTAATCTTGAAGTACTCGATTTTTCTTCTAGAACTGAATTAGATCGAGACATCTTTGTGGACCAAGCTCAATAGGCCTCCACGAATTTTCCTGATACCAAACTTCTTGAATTAGCCCATTGAGTGCCTCTTTGAACTTGTTTGTCCGAGTCCTCGTAACTGGTCCAATTTGAATTTGAACTGGTTTCCTTGAAGACGTGCCATGATTTGCATAACTGATACGAACCCCGCCAACAATGTGACGAAACCCGTAACACGATTAATACCTCGGACCGTTCTACAGTCAGATTTAAATAGAAACCGCTACCCAACACCTCTATCAGATGCGAACCTAGGCATAAAGGATGAAGACACCACAATCAGGATTGAAAACTCAATTGATAAGTTCAGGTATGAATGCCACAGAGTAAATCTGATAAGTTCGAATAGTTCTTCAAAGAACCAAAGAGAAAACTCTCACAATATTATTAATGATGAAAACTGCATATTACAAACCCTAAAACTGTTTAAATAGCGGAGGCTTACAGTTGGGCCCTATAAGCCTACGAAATATAATGCCCCAAAATAAATTCACCCAAAATTAAAATAAACGAAACAAAAGGCATAAGGTAAGTTCCATAGTTGGCATGCAAGCCTACAATTCAGCAATTTAAGCAATTAAGAAAAAAAGACAGTCAAATTCTGATTTTAGGAAAACTAAAATTTGACTTAATCTTGAAGTACTCGATTATTCTTCTAGAACTTGAATTAGATCGAGACATCTTTGTGGACCAACCTCAATAGGCCTCCACGAATTTTCCTGATACCAAACTTCTTGAATTAGCCCATTGAGTGCCTCTATGAACTTCTTTGCCCAAGCCCTCGTAACTGGTCCAATTGGAATTTGAACAGGTTTCCTTGAAGACGTGCCATGATTTGCATAACTAATACGAACCCCGCCAACAATGTGACAAAACCCGTAACACGATTAATACATCGGACCGTTTTATTGTCAGATTCAAATAGAAACCGCTACCCAACACCTCTATCAGATGCGAACCTAGGTATAAAGGATGAAGACACCACAATCAGGATGGAAAACTCGATTGATAAGTTCAGGTATGAACGCCACAGAGTAAATCTGATAAGTTCGAATAGTTCTTCAAAGAACCAAAGAGAAAACTCTCACAATATTATTAATGATGAAAACTGCATATTACAAACCCTAAAACTGTTTAAATAGCGGAGGATTATAGTTGGGCCCTATAAGCCTACGAAATATAATGCCCCAAAATAAATTCACCCAAAATTAAAATAAAACGAAACAAAAGGCATAAGATAAGTTCCATAGTTGGCATGCAAGCCTACAATTCAACAATTTAAGCAATTAAGAAAAAAAGACAGTCAAATTCTGATTTTAGGAAAACTAAAATTTGACTTAATCTTGCAGTACTCGATTATTCTTCTAGAACTTGAATTAGATCGAGACATCTTTGTGGACCAACCTCAATAGGCCTCCACGAATTTTCCTGATACCAAACTTCTTGAATTAGCCCATTGAGTGCCTCTTTGAACTTCTTTGCCCAAGCCCTCGTAACTGGTCCAATTGGAATTTGAACAGGTTTCCTTGAAGACGTGCCATGATTTGCATAACTTATACGAACCCCGCCAACAATGTGACAAAACCCGTAACACGATTAATACCTCGGACCGTTCTACAGTCAGATTTAAATAGAAACCGCTACCCAACACCTCTATCAGATGCGAACCTAGGCATAAAGGATGAAGACACCACAATCAGGATTGAAAACTCGATTGATAAGTTCAGGTATGAATGCCACAGAGTAAATCTGATAAGTTCGAATAGTTCTTCAAAGAACCAAAGAGAAAACTCTCACAATATTATTAATGATGAAAACTGCATATTACAAACCCTAAAACTGTTTAAATAGCAGAGGATTATAGTTGGGCCCTATAAGCCTACGTAATATAATGCCCCAAAATAAATTCACCCAAAATTAAAATAAAACGAAACAAAAGGCATAAGGTAAGTTCCATAGTTGGCATGCAAGCCTACAATTTAGCAATTTAAGCAATTAAGAAAAAAAGACAGTCAAATTCTGATTTTAGGAAAACTAAAATTTGACTTAATCTTGAAGTACTCGATTTTTCTTCTAGAACTGAATTAGATCGAGACATCTTTGTGGACCAACCTCAATAGGCCTCCACGAATTTTCCTGATACCAAACTTCTTGAATTAGCCCATTGAGTGCCTCTTTGAACTTCTTTGTCCGAGTCCTCGTAACTGGTCCAATTTGAATTTGAACTGGTTTCCTTGAAGACGTGCCATGATTTGCATAACTTATACGAACCCCGCCAACAATGTGACAAAACCCGTAACACGATTAATACCTCGGACCGTTCTACAGTCAGATTTAAATAGAAACCGCTACCCAACACCTCTATCAGATGCGAACCTAGGCATAAAGGATGAAGACACCACAATCAGGATTGAAAACTCGATTGATAAGTTCAGGTATGAATGCCACAGAGTAAATCTGATAAGTTCGAATAGTTCTTCAAAGAACCAAAGAGAAAACTCTCACAATATTATTAATGATGAAAACTGCATATTACAAACCCTAAATCTGTTTAAATAGCGGAGGATTATAGTTGGGCCCTATAAGCCTACGAAATATAATGCCCCAAAATAAATTCACCCAAAATTAAAATAAAATGAAAAAAAAGGCATAAGGTAAGTTCCATAGTTGGCATGCAAGCCTACAATTTAGCAATTTAAGCAATTATGAAAAAAAGACAGTCAAATTCTGATTTTAGGAAAACTAAAATTTGACTTAATCTTGAAGTACTCGATTTTTCTTCTAAAACTGAATTAGATCGAGACATCTTTGTGGACCAACCTCAATAGGCCTCCACGAATTTTCCTGATACCAAACTTCTTGAATTAGCCCATTGAGTGCCTCTTTGAACTTCTTTGTCTGAGTCCTCGTAACTGGTCCAATTTGAATTTGAACTGGTTTCCTTGAAGATGTGCCATGATTTGCATAACTGATACGAACCCCGCCAACAATGTGACGAAACCCGTAACACGATTAATACCTCGGACCGTTCTACAGTCAGATTTAAATAGAAACCGCTACCCAACACCTCTATCAGATGCGAACCTAGGCATAAAGGATGAAGACACCACAATCAGGATTGAAAACTCGATTGATAAGTTCAGGTATGAATGCCACAGAGTAAATCTGATAAGTTCGAATAGTTCTTCAAAGAACCAAAGAGAAAACTCTCACAATATTATTAATGATGAAAACTTCATATTACAAACCCTAAAACTGTTTAAATAGCGGAGGATTATAGTTGGGCCCTATAAGCCTACGAAATATAATGCCCCAAAATAAATTCACCCAAAATTAAAATAAAATGAAAAAAAAGGCATAAGGTAAGTTCCATAGTTGGCATGCAAGCCTACAATTTAGCAATTTAAGCAATTAAGAAAAAAAGACAGTCAAATTCTGATTTTAGGAAAACTAAAATTTGACTTAATCTTGAAGTACTCGATTTTTCTTCTAGAACTGAATTAGATCGAGACATCTTTGTGGACCAACCTCAATAGGCCTCCACGAATTTTCCTGATACCAAACTTCTTGAATTAGCCCATTGAGTGCCTCTTTGAACTTCTTTGTCCGAGTCCTCGTAACTGGTCCAATTTGAATTTGAACTGGTTTCCTTGAAGACGTGCCATGATTTGCATAACTGATACGAACCCCGCCAACAATGTGACGAAACCCGTAACACGATTAATACCTCGGACCGTTCTACAGTCAGATTTAAATAGAAACCGCTACCCAACACCTCTATCAGATGCGAACCTAGGCATAAAGGATGAAGACACCACAATCAGGATTGAAAACTCGATTGATAAGTTCAGGTATGAATGCCACAGAGTAAATCTGATAAGTTCGAATAGTTCTTCAAAGAACCAAAGAGAAAACTCTCACAATATTATTAATGATGAAAACTGCATATTACAAACCCTAAAACTGTTTAAATAGCGGAGGATTATAGTTGGGCCCTATAAGCCTACGAAATATAATGCCCCAAAATAAATTCACCCAAAATTAAAATAAAACGAAACAAAAGGCATAAGGTAAGTTCCATAGTTGGCATGCAAGCCTACAATTCAACAATTTAAGCAATTAAGAAAAAAAGACAGTCAAATTCTGATTTTAGGAAAACTAAAATTTGACTTAATCTTGCAGTACTCGATTATTCTTCTAGAACTTGAATTAGATCGAGACATCGTTGTGGACCAACCTCAATAGGCCTCCACGAATTTTCCTGATACCAAACTTCTTTAATTAGCCCATTGAGTGCCTCTTTGAACTTCTTTGCCCAAGCCCTCGTAACTGGTCCAATTGGAATTTGAACAGGTTTCCTTGAAGACGTGCCATGATTTGCATAACTAATACGAACCCCACCAACAATGTGACAAAACCAGTAACACAGTTAATACATCGGACCGTTCTATTGTCAGATTCAAATAGAAACCGCTACCCAACACCTCTATCAGATGCGAACCTAGGTATAAAGGATGAAGACACCACAATTAGGATGGAAAACTCGATTGATAAGTTCAGGTATGAACGCCACAGAGTGAATCTGATAAGTTCGAATAGTTCTTCAAAGAACCAAAGAGAAAACTCTCACAATATTATTAATGATGAAAACTGCATATTACAAACCCTAAAACTGTTTAAATAGCGGAGGCTTATAGTTGCGCCCTATAAGCCTACGAAATATAATGCCCCAAAATAAATTCACCCAAAATTAAAATAAAACGAAACAAAAGGCATAAGGTAAGTTCCATAGTTGGCATGCAAGCCTACAATTCAGTAATTTAAGCAATTAAGAAAAAAAGACAGTCAAATTCTGATTTTAGGAAACCTAAAACTTGACTTAATCTTGAACTACTCGATTTTTCTTCTAGAACTTTTATTAGATTGACACATCTTTGGGGACCAACCTCAATAGGCCTCCACGAATTTTCCTGATACCAAACTTCTTGAATTAGCCCATTGAGTGCCTCTTTGAACTTCTTTGTCCGAGTCCTCGTAACTGGTCCAATTTGAATTTGAACTGGTTTCCTTGAAGACGTGCCATGATTTGCATAACTTATACGAACCCCGCCAACAATGTGACAAAACCCGTAACACGATTAATACCTCGGACCGTTCTACAGTCAGATTTAAATAGAAACCGCTACCCAACACCTCTATCAGATGCGAACCTAGGCATAAAGGATGAAGACACCACAATCAGGATTGAAAACTCGATTGATAAGTTCAGGTATGAATGCCACAGAGTAAATCTGATAAGTTCGAATAGTTCTTCAAAGAACCAAAGAGAAAACTCTCACAATATTATTAATGATGAAAACTGCATATTACAAACCCTAAAACTGTTTAAATAGCGGAGGCTTACAGTTGGGCCCTATAAGCCTACGAAATATAATGCCCCAAAATAAATTCACTCAAAATTAAAATAAAACGAAACAAAAGGCATAAGGTAAGTTCCATAGTTGGCATGCAAGCCTACAATTCAGCAATTTAAGCAATTAAGAAAAAAAGACAGTCAAATTCTGATTTTAGGAAACCTAAAACTTGACTTAATCTTGAACTACTCGATTATTCTTCTAGAACTTGAATTAGATTGAGACATCTTTGTGGACCAACCTCAATAGTGCTCCACGAATTTTCCTGATACCAAACTTCTTGAATTATTCCATTGAGTGCCTCTTTGAACTTCTTTGTCCGAGTCCTCGTAACTGGTCCAATTTGAATTTGAACTGGTTTCCTTGAAGACGTGCCATGATTTGCATAACTGATTCGAACCCCGCCAACAATGTGACGAAACCCGTAACACGATTAATACCTTGGACCGTTCTACAGTCAGATTTAAATAGAAACCGCTACCCAACACCTCTATCAGATGCGAACCTAGGCATAAAGGATTAAGACACCACAATCAGGATTGAAAACTCGATTGATAAGTTCAGGTATGAACGCCACAGAGTAAATCTGATAAGTTCGAATAGTTCTTCAAAGAACCAAAGAGAAAACTCTCACAATATTATTAATGATGAAAACTGCATATTACAAACCCTAAAACTGTTTAAATAGCGGAGGCTTATAGTTGGGCCCTATAAGCCTACGAAATATAGTGCCCCAAAATAAATTCACCCAAAATTAAAATAAAACGAAACAAAAGGCATAAGGTAAGTTCCATAGTTGGCATGCAAGCCTACAATTCAGCAATTTAAGCAATTAAGAAAAAAAGACAGTCAAATTCTGATTTTAGGAAACCTAAAACTTGACTTAATCTTGAACTACTCGATTATTCTTCTAGAACTTGAATTAGATTGAGACATCTTTGTGGACCAACCTCAATAGGCCTCCACGAATTTTCCTGATACCAAACTTCTTGAATTAGCCCATTGAGTGCCTCTTTGAACTTCTTTGTCCGAGTCCTCGTAACTGGTCCAATTTGAATTTGAACTGGTTTCCTTGAAGACGTGCCATGATTTGCATAACTGATACGAACCCCGCCAACAATGTGATGAAACCCGTAACACGATTAATACCTCGGACCGTTCTATAGTCAGATTTAAATAGAAACCGCTACCCAACACCTCTATCAGATGCGAACCTAGGCATAAAGGATGAAGACACCACAATCAGGATTGAAAACTCGATTGATAAGTTCAGGTTTGAATGCCACAGAGTAAATCTGATAAGTTTGAATAGTTCTTCAAAGAACCAAAGAGAAAACTCTCACAATATTATTAATGATGAAAACTGCATATTACAAACCCTAAAACTGTTTAAATAGCGGAGGCTTACAGTTGGGCCCTATAAGCCTACGAAATATAATGCCCCAAAATAAATTCACCCAAAATTAAAATAAAACGAAACAAAAGGCATAAGGTAAGTTCCATAGTTGGCATGCAAGCCTACAATTCAGCAATTTAAGCAATTAAGAAAAAAAGACAGTCAAATTCTGATTTTAGAAAAACTAAAATTTGACTTAATCTTGAAGTACTCGATTTTTCTTCTAGAACTTGAATTAGATCGAGACATCTTTGTGGACCAACCTCAATAGGCCTCCACGAATTTTCCTGATACCAAACTTCTTGAATTAGCCCATTGAGTGCCTCTATGAACTTCTTTGCCCAAGCCCTCGTAACTGGTCCAATTGGAATTTGAACAGGTTTCCTTGAAGACGTGCCATGATTTGCATAACTAATACGAACCCCGCCAACAATGTGACAAAACCCGTAACACGATTAATACATCGGACCGTTCTATTGTCAGATTCAAATAGAAACCGCTACCCAACACCTCTATCAGATGCGAACCTAGGTATAAAGGATGAAGACACCACAATCAGGATGGAAAACTCGATTGATAAGTTCAGGTATGAACGCCACAGAGTAAATCTGATAAGTTCGAATAGTTCTTCAAAGCACCAAAGAGAAAACTCTCACAATATTATTAATGATGAAAACTGCATATTACAAACCCTAAAACTGTTTAAATAGCGGAGGCTTACAGTTGGGCCCTATAAGCCTACGAAATATAATGCCCCAAAATAAATTCACCCAAAATTAAAATAAAACGAAACAAAAGGCATAAGGTAAGTTCCATAGTTGGCATGCAAGCCTACAATTCAGCAATTTAAGCAATTAAGAAAAAAAGACAGTCAAATTCTGATTTTAGGAAAACTAAAATTTGACTTAATCTTGAAGTACTCGATTTTTCTTCTAGAACTTGAATTAGATTGAGACATCTTTGTGGACCAACCTCAATAGTGCTCCACGAATTTTCCTGATACCAAACTTCTTGAATTATTCCATTGAGTGCCTCTTTGAACTTCTTTGTCCGAGTCCTCGTAACTGGTCCAATTTGAATTTGAACTGGTTTCCTTGAAGACGTGCCATGATTTGCATAACTGATTCGAACCCCGCCAACAATGTGACGAAACCCGTAACACGATTAATACCTTGGACCGATCTACAGTCAGATTTAAATAGAAACCGCTACCCAACACCTCTATCAGATGCGAACCTAGGCATAAAGGATGAAGACACCACAATCAGGATTGAAAACTCGATTGATAAGTTCAGGTATGAACGCCACAGAGTAAATCTGATAAGTTCGAATAGTTCTTCAAAGAACCAAAGAGAAAACTCTCACAATATTATTAATGATGAAAACTGCATATTACAAACCCTAAAATTGTTTAAATAGCGGAGGCTTATAGTTGGGCCCTATAAGCCTACGAAATATAGTGCCCCAAAATAAATTCACCCAAAATTAAAATAAAACGAAACAAAAGGCATAAGGTAAGTTCCATAGTTGGCATGCAAGCCTACAATTCAGCAATTTAAGCAATTAAGAAAAAAAGACAGTCAAATTCTGATTTTAGGAAAACTAAAATTTGACTTAATCTTGAAGTACTCGATTATTCTTCTAGAACTTGAATTAGATCGAGACATCTTTGTGGACCAACCTCAATAGGCCTCCACGAATTTTCCTGATACCAAACTTCTTGAATTAGCCCATTGAGTGCCTCTATGAACTTCTTTGCCCAAGCCCTCGTAATTGGTCCAATTGGAATTTGAACAGGTTTCCTTGAAGACGTGCCATGATTTGCATAACTAATACGAACCCCGCCAACAATGTGACAAAACCCGTAACACGATTAATACATCGGACCGTTCTATTGTCAGATTCAAATAGAAACCGCTACCCAACACCTCTATCAGATGCGAACCTAGGTATAAAGGATGAAGACACCACAATCAGGATGGAAAACTCGATTGATAAGTTCAGGTATGAACGCCACAGAGTAAATCTGATAAGTTCGAATAGTTCTTCAAAGAACCAAAGAGAAAACTCTCACAATATTATTAATGATGAAAACTGCATATTACAAACCCTAAAACTGTTTAAATAGCGGAGGCTTACAGTTGGGCCCTATAAGCCTACGAAATATAATGGCCCAAAATAAATTCACCCAAAATTAAAATAAAACGAAACAAAAGGCATAAGGTAAGTTCCATAGTTGGCATGCAAGCCTACAATTCAGTAATTTAAGCAATTAAGAAAAAAAGACAGTCAAATTCTGATTTTAGGAAAACTAAAATTTGACTTAATCTTGAAGTACTCGATTTTTCTTCTAGAACTTGAATTAGATTGAGACATCTTTGTGGACCAACCTCAATAGTGCTCCACGAATTTTCCTGATACCAAACTTCTTGAATTATTCCATTGAGTGCCTCTTTGAACTTCTTTGTCCGAGTCCTCGTAACTGGTCCAATTTGAATTTGAACTGGTTTCCTTGAAGACGTGCCATGATTTGCATAACTGATACGAACCCCGCCAACAATGTGACGAAACCCGTAACACGATTAATACCTCGGACCGTTCTACAGTCAGATTTAAATAGAAACCGCTACCCAACACCTCTATCAGATGCGAACCTAGGCATAAAGGATGAAGACACCACAATCAGGATTGAAAACTCAATTGATAAGTTCAGGTATGAATGCCACAGAGTAAATCTGATAAGTTCGAATAGTTCTTCAAAGAACCAAAGAGAAAACTCTCACAATATTATTAATGATGAAAACTGCATATTACAAACCCTAAAACTGTTTAAATAGCGGAGGCTTACAGTTGGGCCCTATAAGCCTACGAAATATAATGCCCCAAAATAAATTCACCCAAAATTAAAATAAACGAAACAAAAGGCATAAGGTAAGTTCCATAGTTGGCATGCAAGCCTACAATTCAACAATTTAAGCAATTAAGAAAAAAAGACAGTCAAATTCTGATTTTAGGAAAACTAAAATTTGACTTAATCTTGCAGTACTCGATTATTCTTCTAGAACTTGAATTAGATCGAGACATCTTTGTGGACCAACCTCAATAGGCCTCCACGAATTTTCCTGATACCAAACTTCTTGAATTAGCCCATTGAGTGCCTCTTTGAACTTCTTTGCCCAAGCCCTCGTAACTGGTCCAATTGGAATTTGAACAGGTTTCCTTGAAGACGTGTCATGATTTGCATAACTAATACGAACCCCGCCAACAATGTGACAAAACCCGTAACACGATTAATACATCGGACCGTTTTATTGTCAGATTCAAATAGAAACCGCTACCCAACACCTCTATCAGATGCGAACCTAGGTATAAAGGATGAAGACACCACAATCAGGATGGAAAACTCGATTGATAAGTTCAGGTATGAACGCCACAGAGTAAATCTGATAAGTTCGAATAGTTCTTCAAAGAACCAAAGAGAAAACTCTCACAATATTATTAATGATGAAAACTGCATATTACAAACCCTAAAACTGTTTAAATAGCGGAGGATTATAGTTGGGCCCTATAAGCCTACGAAATATAATGCCCCAAAATAAATTCACCCAAAATTAAAATAAAACGAAACAAAAGGCATAAGATAAGTTCCATAGTTGGCATGCAAGCCTACAATTCAACAATTTAAGCAATTAAGAAAAAAAGACAGTCAAATTCTGATTTTAGGAAAACTAAAATTTGACATAATCTTGCAGTACTCGATTATTCTTCTAGAACTTGAATTAGATCGAGACATCTTTGTGGACCAACCTCAATAGGCCTCCACGAATTTTCCTGATACCAAACTTCTTTAATTAGCCCATTGAGTGCCTCTTTGAACTTCTTTGCCCAAGCCCTCGTAACTGGTCCAATTGGAATTTGAACAGGTTTCCTTGAAGACGTGCCATGATTTGCAGAACTAATACGAACCCCGCCAACAATGTGACAAAACCCGTAACACAGTTAATACATCGGACCGTTCTATTGTCAGATTCAAATAGAAACCGCTACCCAACACCTCTATCAGATGCGAACCTAGGTATAAAGGATGAAGACACCACAATTAGGATGGAAAACTCGATTGATAAGTTCAGGTATGAACGCCACAGAGTGAATCTGATAAGTTCGAATAGTTCTTCAAAGAACCAAAGAGAAAACTCTCACAATATTATTAATGATGAAAACTGCATATTACAAACCCTAAAACTGTTTAAATAGCGGAGGCTTATAGTTGGGCCCTATAAGCCTACGAAATATAATGCCCCAAAATAAATTCACCCAAAATTAAAATAAAACGAAACAAAAGGCATAAGGTAAGTTCCATAGTTGGCATGCAAGCCTACAATTCAGTAATTTAAGCAATTAAGAAAAAAAGACAGTCAAATTCTGATTTTAGGAAACCTAAAACTTGACTTAATCTTGAACTACTCGATTTTTCTTCTAGAACTTTTATTAGATTGACACATCTTTGTGGACCAACCTCAATAGGCCTCCACGAATTTTCCTGATACCAAACTTCTTGAATTAGCCCATTGAGTGCCTCTTTGAACTTCTTTGTCCGAGTCCTCGTAACTGGTCCAATTTGAATTTGAACTGGTTTACTTGAAGACGTGCCATGATTTGCATAACTTATACGAACGCCGCCAACTATGTGACAAAACCCGTAACACGATTAATACCTCGGACCGTTCTACAGTCAGATTTAAATAGAAACCGCTACCCAACACCTCTATCAGATGCGAACCTAGGCATAAAGGATGAAGACACCACAATCAGGATTGAAAACTCGATTGATAAGTTCAGGTATGAATGCCACAGAGTAAATCTGATAAGTTCGAATAGTTCTTCAAAGAACCAAAGAGAAAACTCTCACAATATTATTAATGATGAAAACTGCATATTACAAACCCTAAAACTGTTTAAATAGCGGAGGCTTACAGTTGGGCCCTATAAGCCTACGAAATATAATGCCCCAAAATAAATTCACCCAAAATTAAAATAAAACGAAACAAAAGGCATAAGGTAAGTTCCATAGTTGGCATGCAAGCCTACAATTCAGCAATTTAAGCAATTAAGAAAAAAAGACAGTCAAATTCTGATTTTAGGAAACCTAAAACTTGACTTAATCTTGAACTACTCGATTATTCTTCTAGAACTTGAATTAGATTGAGACATCTTTGTGGACCAACCTCAATAGTGCTCCACGAATTTTCCTGATACCAAACTTCTTGAATTATTCCATTGAGTGCCTCTTTGAACTTCTTTGTCCGAGTCCTCGTAACTGGTCCAATTTGAATTTGAACTGGTTTCCTTGAAGACGTGCCATGATTTGCATAACTGATTCGAACCCCGCCAACAATGTGACGAAACCCGTAACACGATTAATACCTTGGACCGTTCTATAGTCAGATTTAAATAGAAACCGCTACCCAACACCTCTATCAGATGCGAACCTAGGCATAAAGGATGAAGACACCACAATCAGGATTGAAAACTCGATTGATAAGTTCAGGTATGAACGCCACAGAGTAAATCTGATAAGTTCGAATAGTTCTTCAAAGAACCAAAGAGAAAACTCTCACAATATTATTAATGATGAAAACTGCATATTACAAACCCTAAAACTGTTTAAATAGCGGAGGCTTATAGTTGGGCCCTATAAGCCTACGAAATATAATGCCCCAAAATAAATTCACCCAAAATTAAAATAAAACGAAACAAAAGGCATAAGGTAAGTTCCATAGTTGGCATGCAAGCCTACAATTCAGTAATTTAAGCAATTAAGAAAAAAAGACAGTCAAATTCTGATTTTAGGAAACCTAAAACTTGACTTAATCTTGAACTACTCGATTTTTCTTCTAGAACTTTTATTAGATTGACACATCTTTGTGGACCAACCTCAATAGGCCTCCACGAACTTTCCTGATACCAAACTTCTTGAATTAGCCCATTGAGTGCCTCTTTGAACTTCTTTGTCCGAGTCCTCGTAACTGGTCCAATTTGAATTTGAACTGGTTTCCTTGAAGACGTGCCATGATTTGCATAACTTATACGAACCCCGCCAACAATGTGACAAAACCCGTAACACGATTAATACCTCGGACCGTTCTACAGTCAGATTTAAATAGAAACCGCTACCCAACACCTCTATCAGATGCGAACCTAGGCATAAAGGATGAAGACACCACAATCAGGATTGAAAACTCGATTGATAAGTTCAGGTATGAATGCCACAGAGTAAATCTGATAAGTTCGAATAGTTCTTCAAAGAACCAAAGAGAAAACTCTCACAATATTATTAATGATGAAAACTGCATATTACAAACCCTAAAACTGTTTAAATAGCGGAGGCTTACAGTTGGGCCCTATAAGCCTACGAAATATAATGCCCCAAAATAAATTCACCCAAAATTAAAATAAAACGAAACAAAAGGCATAAGGTAAGTTCCATAGTTGGCATGCAAGCCTACAATTCAGCAATTTAAGCAATTAAGAAAAAAAGACAGTCAAATTCTGATTTTAGGAAAACTAAAATTTGACTTAATCTTGAAGTACTCGATTATTCTTCTAGAACTTGAATTAGATCGAGACATCTTTGTGGACCAACCTCAATAGGCCTCCACGAATTTTCCTGATACCAAACTTCTTGAATTAGCCCATTGAGTGCCTCTATGAACTTCTTTGCCCAAGCCCTCGTAATTGGTCCAATTGGAATTTGAACAGGTTTCCTTGAAGACGTGCCATGATTTGCATAACTAATACGAACCCCGCCAACAATGTGACAAAACCCGTAACACGATTAATACATCGGACCGTTCTATTGTCAGATTCAAATAGAAACCGCTACCCAACACCTCTATCAGATGCGAACCTAGGTATAAAGGATGAAGACACCACAATCAGGATGGAAAACTCGATTGATAAGTTCAGGTATGAACGCCACAGAGTAAATCTGATAAGTTCGAATAGTTCTTCAAAGAACCAAAGAGAAAACTCTCACAATATTATTAATGATGAAAACTGCATATTACAAACCCTAAAACTGTTTAAATAGCGGAGGCTTACAGTTGGGCCCTATAAGCCTACGAAATATAATGCCCCAAAATTAAAATAAAACGAAACAAAAGGCATAAGGTAAGTTCCATAGTTGGCATGCAAGCCTACAATTCAGTAATTTAAGCAATTAAGAAAAAAAGACAGTCAAATTCTGATTTTAGGAAAACTAAAATTTGACTTAATCTTGAAGTACTCGATTTTTCTTCTAGAACTTGAATTAGATTGAGACATCTTTGTGGACCAACCTCAATAGTGCTCCACGAATTTTCCTGATACCAAACTTCTTGAATTATTCCATTGAGTGCCTCTTTGAACTTCTTTGTCCGAGTCCTCGTAACTGGTCCAATTTGAATTTGAACTGGTTTCCTTGAAGACGTGCCATGATTTGCATAACTGATACGAACCCCGCCAACAATGTGACGAAACCCGTAACACGATTAATACCTCGGACCGTTCTACAGTCAGATTTAAATAGAAACCGCTACCCAACACCTCTATCAGATGCGAACCTAGGCATAAAGGATGAAGACACCACAATCAGAATTGAAAACTCAATTGATAAGTTCAGGTATGAATGCCACAGAGTAAATCTGATAAGTTCGAATAGTTCTTCAAAGAACCAAAGAGAAAACTCTCACAATATTATTAATGATGAAAACTGCATATTACAAACCCTAAAACTGTTTAAATAGCGGAGGCTTACATTTGGGCCCTATAAGCCTACGAAATATAATGCCCCAAAATAAATTCACCCAAAATTAAAATAAACGAAACAAAAGGCATAAGGTAAGTTCCATAGTTGGCATGCAAGCCTACAATTCAACAATTTAAGCAATTAAGAAAAAAAGACAGTCAAATTCTGATTTTAGGAAAACTAAAATTTGACTTAATCTTGCAGTACTCGATTATTCTTCTAGAACTTGAATTAGATCGAGACATCTTTGTGGACCAACCTCAATAGGCCTCCACGAATTTTCCTGATACCAAACTTCTTGAATTAGCCCATTGAGTGCCTCTTTGAACTTCTTTGCCCAAGCCCTCGTAACTGGTCCAATTGGAATTTGAACAGGTTTCCTTGAAGACGTGCCATGATTTGCATAACTAATACGAACCCCGCCAACAATGTGACAAAACCCGTAACACGATTAATACATCGGACCGTTCTATTGTCAGATTCAAATAGAAACCGCTACCCAACACCTCTATCAGATGCGAACCTAGGTATAAAGGATGAAGACACCACAATCAGGATGGAAAACTCGATTGATAAGTTCAGGTATGAACGCCACAGAGTAAATCTGATAAGTTCGAATAGTTCTTCAAAGAACCAAAGAGAAAACTCTCACAATATTATTAATGATGAAAACTGCATATTACAAACCCTAAAACTGTTTAAATAGCGGAGGCTTACAGTTGGGCCCTATAACCCTACGAAATATAATGCCCCAAAATAAATTCACCCAAAATTAAAATAAAACGAAACAAAAGGCATAAGGTAAGTTCCATAGTTGGCATGCAAGCCTACAATTCAGTAATTTAAGCAATTAAGAAAAAAAGACAGTCAAATTCTGATTTTAGGAAAACTAAAATTTGACTTAATCTTGAACTACTCGATTATTCTTCTAGAACTTGAATTAGATTGAGACATCTTTGTGGACCAACCTCAATAGGCCTCCACGAATTTTCCTGATACCAAACTTCTTGAATTAGCCCATTGAGTGCCTCTTTGAACTTCTTTGTCCGAGTCCTCGTAACTGGTCCAATTTGAATTTGAACTGGTTTCCTTGAAGACGTGCCATGATTTGCATAACTGATACGAACCCCGCCAACAATGTGACGAAACCCGTAACACGATTAATACCTCGGACCGTTCTATAGTCAGATTTAAATAGAAACCGCTACCCAACACCTCTATCAGATGCGAACCTAGGCATAAAGGATGAAGACACCACAATCAGGATTGAAAACTCGATTGATAAGTTCAGGTATGAATGCCACAGAGTAAATCTGATAAGTTTGAATAGTTCTTCAAAGAACCAAAGAGAAAACTCTCACAATATTATTAATGATGAAAACTGCATATTACAAACCCTAAAACTGTTTAAATAGCGGAGGCTTACAGTTGGGCCCTATAAGCCTACGAAATATAATGCCCCAAAATAAATTCACCCAAAATTAAAATAAAACGAAACAAAAGGCATAAGGTAAGTTCCATAGTTGGCATGCAAGCCTACAATTCAGCAATTTAAGCAATTAAGAAAAAAAGACAGTCAAATTCTGATTTTAGGAAAACTAAAATTTGACTTAATCTTGAAGTACTCGATTTTTCTTCTAGAACTTGAATTAGATTGAGACATCTTTGTGGACCAACCTCAATAGTGCTCCACGAATTTTCCTGATACCAAACTTCTTGAATTAGCCCATTGAGTGCCTCTTTGAACTTCTTTGTCCGAGTCCTCGTAACTGGTCCAATTTGAATTTGAACTGGTTTCCTTGAAGACGTGCCATGATTTGCATAACTGATTCGAACCCCGCCAACAATGTGACGAAACCCGTAACACGATTAATACCTTGGACCGTTCTACAGTCAGATTTAAATAGAAACCGCTACCAACACCTCTATCAGATGCGAACCTAGGCATAAAGGATGAAGACACCACAATCAGGATTGAAAACTCGATTGATAAGTTCAGGTATGAATGCCACATAGTAAATCTGATAAGTTCGAATAGTTCTTCAAAGAACCAAAGAGAAAACTCTCACAATATTATTAATGATGAAAACTGCATATTACAAACCCTAAAACTGTTTAAATAGCGGAGGCTTATAGTTGGGCCCTATAAGCCTACGAAATATAATGCCCCAAAATAAATTCACCCAAAATTAAAATAAAACGAAACAAAAGGCATAAGGTAAGTTCCATAGTTGGCATGCAAGCCTACAATTCAGCAATTTAAGCAATTAAGAAAAAAAGACAGTCAAATTCTGATTTTAGGAAACCTAAAACTTGACTTAATCTTGAACTACTCGATTATTCTTCTAGAACTTTTATTAGATAGACACATCTTTGTGGACCAACCTCAATAGGCCTCCACGAATTTTCCTGATACCAAACTTCTTGAATTAGCCCATTGAGTGCCTCTTTGAACTTATTTGTCCGAGTCCTCGTAACAGGTCCAATTTGAATTTGAACTGGTTTCCTTGAAGACGTGCCATGATTTGCATAACTGATACGAACCCCGCCAACAATGTGACGAAACCCGTAACACAATTAATACCTCGGACCGTTCTACAGTCAGATTTAAATAGAAACCGCTACCCAACACCTCTATCAGATGCGAACCTAGGCATAAAGGATGAAGACACCACAATCAGGATTGAAAACTCGATTGATAAGTTCAGGTATGAACGCCACAGAGTAAATCTGATAAGTTCGAATAGTTCTTCAAAGAACCAAAGAGAAAACTCTCACAATATTATTAATGATGAAAACTGCATATTACAAACCCTAAAACTGTTTAAATAGCGGAGGCTTACAGTTGGGCCCTATAAGCCTACGAAATATAATGCCCCAAAATAAATTCACCCAAAATTAAAATAAAACGAAACAAAAGGCATAAGGTAAGTTCCATAGTTGGCATGCAAGCCTACAATTCAGTAATTTAAGCAATTAAGAAAAAAAGACAGTCAAATTCTGATTTTAGGAAACCTAAAACTTGACTTAATCTTGAACTACTCGATTTTTCTTCTAGAACTTTTATTAGATTGACACATCTTTGTGGACCAACCTCAATAGGCCTCCATGAACTTTCCTGATACCAAACTTCTTGAATTAGCCCATTGAGTGCCTCTTTGAACTTCTTTGTCCGAGTCCTCGTAACTGGTCCAATTTGAATTTGAACTGGTTTCCTTGAAGACGTGCCATGATTTGCATAACTTATACGAACCCCGCCAACAATGTGACAAAACCCGTAACACGATTAATACCTCGGACCGTTCTACAGTCAGATTTAAATAGAAACCGCTACCCAACACCTCTATCAGATGCGAACCTAGGCATAAAGGATGAAGACACCACAATCAGGATTGAAAACTCGATTGATAAGTTCAGGTATGAATGCCACAGAGTAAATCTGATAAGTTCGAATAGTTCTTCAAAGAACCAAAGAGAAAACTCTCACAATATTATTAATGATGAAAACTGCATATTACAAACCCTAAAACTGTTTAAATAGCGGAGGCTTACAGTTGGGCCCTATAAGCCTACGAAATATAATGCCCCAAAATAAATTCACCCAAAATTAAAATAAAACGAAACAAAAGGCATAAGGTAAGTTCCATAGTTGGCATGCAAGCCTACAATTCAGCAATTTAAGCAATTAAGAAAAAAAGACAGTCAAATTCTGATTTTAGGAAACCTAAAACTTGACTTAATCTTGAACTACTCGATTATTCTTCTAGAACTTGAATTAGATTGAGACATCTTTGTGGACCAACCTCAATAGTGCTCCACGAATTTTCCTGATACCAAACTTCTTGAATTATTCCATTGAGTGCCTCTTTGAACTTCTTTGTCCGAGTCCTCGTAACTGGTCCAATTTGAATTTGAACTGGTTTCCTTGAAGACGTGCCATGATTTGCATAACTGATTCGAACCCCGCCAACAATGTGACGAAACCCGTAACACGATTAATACCTTGGACCGTTCTACAGTCAGATTTAAATAGAAACCGCTACCCAACACCTCTATCAGATGCGAACCTAGGCATAAAGGATGAAGACACCACAATCAGGATTGAAAACTCGATTGATAAGTTCAGGTATGAACGCCACAGAGTAAATCTGATAAGTTTGAATAGTTCTTCAAAGAACCAAAGAGAAAACTCTCACAATATTATTAATGATGAAAACTGCATATTACAAACCCTAAAACTGTTTAAATAGCGGAGGCTTACAGTTGGGCCCTATAAGCCTACGAAATATAATGCCCCAAAATAAATTCACCCAAAATTAAAATAAAACGAAACAAAAGGCATAAGGTAAGTTCCATAGTTGGCATGCAAGCCTACAATTCAGCAATTTAAGCAATTAAGAAAAAAAGACAGTCAAATTCTGATTTTAGGAAAACTAAAATTTGACTTAATCTTGAAGTACTCGATTTTTCTTCTAGAACTTGAATTAGATCGAGACATCTTTGTGGACCAACCTCAATAGGCCTCCACGAATTTTCCTGATACCAAACTTCTTGAATTAGCCCATTGAGTGCCTCTATGAACTTCTTTGCCCAAGCCCTCGTAACTGGTCCAATTGGAATTTGAACAGGTTTCCTTGAAGACGTGCCATGATTTGCATAACTAATACGAACCCCGCCAACAATGTGACAAAACCCGTAACACGATTAATACATCGGACCGTTCTATTGTCAGATTCAAATAGAAACCGCTACCCAACACCTCTATCAGATGCGAACCTAGGTATAAAGGATGAAGACACCACAATCAGGATGGAAAACTCGATTGATAAGTTCAGATATGAACGCCACAGAGTAAATCTGATAAGTTCGAATAGTTCTTCAAAGAACCAAAGAGAAAACTCTCACAATATTATTAATGATGAAAACTGCATATTACAAACCCTAAAACTGTTTAAATAGCGGAAGCTTATAGTTGGGCCCTATAAGCCTACGAAATATAATGCCCCAAAATAAATTCACCCAAAATTAAAATAAAACGAAACAAAAGGCATAAGGTAAGTTCCATAGTTGACATGCAAGCCTACAATTCAGCAATTTAAGCAATTAAGAAAAAAGACAGTCAAATTCTGATTTTAGGAAAACTAAAATTTGACTTAATCTTGAAGTACTCGATTTTTCTTCTAGAACTTGAATTAGATCGAGACATCTTTGTGGACCAACCTCAATAGGCCTCCACGAATTTTCCTGATACCAAACTTCTTGAATTAGCCCATTGAGTGCCTCTTTGAACTTCTTTGTCCGAGTCCTCGTAACTGGTCCAATTTGAATTTGAACTGGTTTCCTTGAAGACGTGCCATGATTTGCATAACTAATACGAACCCCGCCAACAATGTGACGAAACCCGTAACACGATTAATACCTCGGACCGTTCTACAGTCAGATTTAAATAGAAACCGCTACCCAACACCTCTATCAGATGCGAACCTAGGCATAAAGGATGAAGACACCACAATTAAGTTCAGGTATGAACGCCACAGAGTAAATCTGATAAGTTCGAATAGTTCTTCAAAGAACCAAAGAGAAAACTCTCACAATATTATTAATGATGAAAACTGCATATTACAAACCCTAAAACTGTTTAAATAGCGGAGGCTTACAGTTGGGCCCTATAAGCCTACGAAATATAATGCCCCAAAATAAATTCACCCAAAATTAAAATAAAACGAAACAAAAGGCATAAGGTAAGTTCCATAGTTGGCATGCAAGCCTACAATTCAGCAATTTAAGCAATTAAGAAAAAAAGACAGTCAAATTCTGATTTTAGAAAAACTAAAATTTGACTTAATCTTGAAGTACTCGATTTTTCTTCTAGAACTTGAATTAGATTGAGACATCTTTGTGGACCAACCTCAATAGTGCTCCACGAATTTTCCTGATACCAAACTTCTTGAATTATTCCATTGAGTGCCTCTTTGAACTTCTTTGTCCGAGTCCTCGTAACTGGTCCAATTTGAATTTGAACTGGTTTCCTTGAAGACGTGCCATGATTTGCATAACTGATTCGAACCCCGCCAACAATGTGACGAAACCCGTAACACGATTAATACCTTGGACCGTTCTACAGTCAGATTTAAATAGAAACCGCTACCCAACACCTCTATCAGATGCGAACCTAGGCATAAAGGATGAAGACACCACAATCAGGATTGAAAACTCGATTGATAAGTTCAGGTATGAACGCCACAGAGTAAATCTGATAAGTTCGAATAGTTCTTCAAAGAACCAAAGAGAAAACTCTCACAATATTATTAATGATGAAAACTGCATATTACAAACCCTAAAACTGTTTAAATAGCGGAGGCTTATAGTTGGGCCCTATAAGCCTACGAAATATAGTGCCCCAAAATAAATTCACCCAAAATTAAAATAAAACGAAACAAAAGGCATAAGGTAAGTTCCATAGTTGGCATGCAAGCCTACAATTCAGCAATTTAAGCAATTAAGAAAAAAAGACAGTCAAATTCTGATTTTAGGAAACCTAAAACTTGACTTAATCTTGAACTACTCGATTATTCTTCTAGAACTTCAATTAGATCGAGACATCTTTGTGGACCAACCTCAATAGGCCTCCATGAATTTTCCTGATACCAAACTTCTTGAATTAGCCCATTGAGTGCCTCTTTGAACTTCTTTGCCCAAGCCCTCGTAACTGGTCCAATTGGAATTTGAACAGGTTTCCTTGAAGACGTGCCATGATTTGCATAACTAATACGAACCCCGCCAACAATGTGACAAAACCCGTAACACGATTAATACATCGGACCGTTCTATTGTCATATTCAAATAGAAACCGCTACCCAACACCTCTATCAGATGCGAACCTAGGTATAAAGGATGAAGACACCACAATCAGGATGGAAAACTCGATTGATAAGTTCAGGTATGAACGCCACAGAGTAAATCTGATAAGTTCGAATAGTTCTTCAAAGAACCAAAGAGAAAACTCTCACAATATTATTAATGATGAAAACTGCATATTACAAACCCTAAAACTGTTTAAATAGCGGAAGCTTATAGTTGGGCCCTATAAGCCTACGAAATATAATGCCCCAAAATAAATTCACCCAAAATTAAAATAAAACGAAACAAAAGGCATAAGGTAAGTTCCATAGTTGGCATGCAAGCCTACAATTCAGCAATTTAAGCAATTAAGAAAAAAAGACAGTCAAATTCTGATTTTAGGAAACCTAAAACTTGACTTAATCTTGAACTACTCGATTATTCTTCTAGAACTTGAATTAGATTGAGACATCTTTGTGGACCAACCTCAATAGGCCTCCACGAATTTTCCTGATACCAAACTTCTTAAATTATTCCATTGAGTGCCTCTTTGAACTTCTTTGTCCGAGTCCTCGTAACTGGTCCAATTTGAATTTGAACTGGTTTCCTTGAAGACGTGCCATGATTTGCATAACTGATACGAACCCCGCCAACAATGTGACGAAACCCGTAACACAATTAATACCTCGGACCGTTCTACAGTCAGATTTAAATAGAAACCGCTACCCAACACCTCTATCAGATGCGAACCTAGGCATAAAGGATGAAGCCACCACAATCAGGATTGAAAACTCGATTGATAAGTTCAGGTATGAATGCCACAGAGTAAATCTGATAAGTTCGAATAGTTCTTCAAAGAACCAAAGAGAAAACTCTCACAATATTATTAATGATGAAAACTGCATATTACAAACCCTAAAACTGTTTAAATAGCGGAGGCTTACAGTTGGGCCCTATAAGCCTACGAAATATAATGCCCCAAAATAAATTCACCCAAAATTAAAATAAAACGAAACAAAAGGCATAAGGTAAGTTCCATAGTTGGCATGCAAGCCTACAATTCAGCAATTTAAGCAATTAAGAAAAAAAGACAGTCAAATTCTGATTTTAGGAAAACTAAAATTTGACTTAATCTTGAAGTACTCGATTTTTTTTCTAGAACTTGAATTAGATCGAGACATCTTTGTGGACCAACCTCAATAGGCCTCCACGAATTTTCCTGATACCAAACTTCTTGAATTAGCCCATTGAGTGCCTCTATGAACTTCTTTGCCCAAGCCCTCGTAACTGGTCCAATTGGAATTTGAACAGGTTTCCTTGAAGACGTGCCATGATTTGCATAACTAATACGAACCCCGCCAACAATGTGACAAAACCCGTAACACGATTAATACATCGGACCGTTCTATTGTCAGATTCAAATAGAAACCGCTACCCAACACCTCTATCAGATGCGAACCTAGGTATAAAGGATGAAGACACCACAATCAGGATGGAAAACTCGATTGATAAGTTCAGGTATGAACGCCACAGAGTAAATCTGATAAGTTCGAATAGTTCTTCAAAGAACCAAAGAGAAAACTCTCACAATATTATTAATGATGAAAACTGCATATTACAAACCCTAAAACTGTTTAAATAGCGGAGGCTTACAGTTGGGCCCTATAAGCCTACGAAATATAATGCCCCAAAATAAATTCACCCAAAATTAAAATAAAACGAAACAAAAGGCATAAGGTAAGTTCCATAGTTGGCATGCAAGCCTACAATTCAGCAATTTAAGCAATTAAGAAAAAAAGACAGTCAAATTCTGATTTTAGGAAAACTAAAATTTGACTTAATCTTGAAGTACTCGATTTTTCTTCTAGAACTTGAATTAGATTGAGACATCTTTGTGGACCAACCTCAATAGTGCTCCACGAATTTTCCTGATACCAAACTTCTTGAATTATTCCATTGAGTGCCTCTTTGAACTTCTTTGTCCGAGTCCTCGTAACTGGTCCAATTTGAATTTAAACTGGTTTCCTTGAAGACGTGCTATGATTTGCATAACTGATTCGAACCCCGCCAACAATGTGACGAAACCCGTAACACGATTAATACCTTGGACCGTTCTACAGTCAGATTTAAATAGAAACCGCTACCCAACACCTCTATCAGATGCGAACCTAGGCATAAAGGATGAAGACACCACAATCAGGATTGAAAACTCGATTGATAAGTTCAGGTATGAACGCCACAGAGTAAATCTGATAAGTTCGAATAGTTCTTCAAAGAACCAAAGAGAAAACTCTCACAATATTATTAATGATGAAAACTGCATATTACAAACCCTAAAACTGTTTAAATAGCGGAGGCTTATAGTTGGGCCCTATAAGCCTACGAAATATAGTGCCCCAAAATAAATTCACCCAAAATTAAAATAAAACGAAACAAAAGGCATAAGGTAAGTTCCATAGTTGGCATGCAAGCCTACAATTCAGCAATTTAAGCAATTAAGAAAAAAAGACAGTCAAATTCTGATTTTAGGAAACCTAAAACTTGACTTAATCTTGAACTACTCGATTATTCTTCTAGAACTTCAATTAGATCGAGACATCTTTGTGGACCAACCTCAATAGGCCTCCATGAATTTTCCTGATACCAAACTTCTTGAATTAGCCCATTGAGTGCCTCTTTGAACTTCTTTGCCCAAGCCCTCGTAACTGGTCCAATTGGAATTTGAACAGGTTTCCTTGAAGACGTGCCATGATTTGCATAACTAATACGAACCCCGCCAACAATGTGACAAAACCCGTAACACGATTAATACATCGGACCGTTCTATTGTCAGATTCAAATAGAAACCGCTACCCAACACCTCTATCAGATGCGAACCTAGGTATAAAGGATGAAGACACCACAATCAGGATGGAAAACTCGATTGATAAGTTCAGGTATGAACGCCACAGAGTAAATCTGATAAGTTCGAATAGTTCTTCAAAGAACCAAAGAGAAAACTCTCACAATATTATTAATGATGAAAACTGCATATTACAAACCCTAAAACTGTTTAAATAGCGGAAGCTTATAGTTGGGCCCTATAAGCCTACGAAATATAATGCCCCAAAATAAATTCACCCAAAATTAAAATAAAACGAAACAAAAGGCATAAGGTAAGTTCCATAGTTGGCATGCAAGCCTACAATTCAGCAATTTAAGCAATTAAGAAAAAAAGACAGTCAAATTCTGATTTTAGGAAACCTAAAACTTGACTTAATCTTGAACTACTCGATTATTCTTCTAGAACTTGAATTAGATTGAGACATCTTTGTGGACCAACCTCAATAGGCCTCCACGAATTTTCCTGATACCAAACTTCTTGAATTATTCCATTGAGTGCCTCTTTGAACTTCTTTGTCCGAGTCCTCGTAACTGGTCCAATTTGAATTTGAACTGGTTTCCTTGAAGACGTGCCATGATTTGCATAACTGATACGAACCCCGCCAACAATGTGACGAAACCCGTAACACAATTAATACCTCAGACCGTTCTACAGTCAGATTTAAATAGAAACCGCTACCCAACACCTCTATCAGATGCGAACCTAGGCATAAAGGATGAAGCCACCACAATCAGGATTGAAAACTCGATTGATAAGTTCAGGTATGAATGCCACAGAGTAAATCTGATAAGTTCGAATAGTTCTTCAAAGAACCAAAGAGAAAACTCTCACAATATTATTAATGATGAAAACTGCATATTACAAACCCTAAAACTGTTTAAATAGCGGAGGCTTACAGTTGGGCCCTATAAGCCTACGAAATATAATGCCCCAAAATAAATTCACCCAAAATTAAAATAAAACGAAACAAAAGGCATAAGGTAAGTTCCATAGTTGGCATGCAAGCCTACAATTCAGCAATTTAAGCAATTAAGAAAAAAAGACAGTCAAATTCTGATTTTAGGAAAACTAAAATTTGACTTAATCTTGAAGTACTCGATTTTTCTTCTAGAACTTGAATTAGATCGAGACATCTTTGTGGACCAACCTCAATAGGCCTCCACGAATTTTCCTGATACCAAACTTCTTGAATTAGCCCATTGAGTGCCTCTATGAACTTCTTTGCCCAAGCCCTCGTAACTGGTCCAATTGGAATTTGAACAGGTTTCCTTGAAGACGTGCCATGATTTGCATAACTAATACGAACCCCGCCAACAATGTGACAAAACCCGTAACACGATTAATACATCGGACCGTTCTATTGTCAGATTCAAATAGAAACCGCTACCCAACACCTCTATCAGATGCGAACCTAGGTATAAAGGATGAAGACACCACAATCAGGATGGAAAACTCGATTGATAAGTTCAGGTATGAACGCCACAGAGTAAATCTGATAAGTTCGAATAGTTCTTCAAAGAACCAAAGAGAAAACTCTCACAATATTATTAATGATGAAAACTGCATATTACAAACCCTAAAACTGTTTAAATAGCGGAGGCTTACAGTTGGGCCCTATAAGCCTACGAAATATAATGCCCCAAAATAAATTCACCCAAAATTAAAATAAAACGAAACAAAAGGCATAAGGTAAGTTCCATAGTTGGCATGCAAGCCTACAATTCAGCAATTTAAGCAATTAAGAAAAAAAGACAGTCAAATTCTTATTTTAGGAAAACTAAAATTTGACTTAATCTTGAAGTACTCGATTTTTCTTCTAGAACTTGAATTAGATTGAGACATCTTTGTGGACCAACCTCAATAGTGCTCCACGAATTTTCCTGATACCAAACTTCTTGAATTATTCCATTGAGTGCCTCTTTGAACTTCTTTGTCCGAGTCCTCGTAACTGGTCCAATTTGAATTTAAACTGGTTTCCTTGAAGACGTGCCATGATTTGCATAACTGATTCGAACCCCGCCAACAATGTGACGAAACCCGTAACACGATTAATACCTTGGACCGTTCTACAGTCAGATTTAAATAGAAACCGCTACCCAACACCTCTATCAGATGCGAACCTAGGCATAAAGGATGAAGACACCACAATCAGGATTGAAAACTCGATTGATAAGTTCAGGTATGAACGCCACAGAGTAAATCTGATAAGTTCGAATAGTTCTTCAAAGAACCAAAGAGAAAACTCTCACAATATTATTAATGATGAAAACTGCATATTACAAACCCTAAAACTGTTTAAATAGCGGAGGCTTATAGTTGGGCCCTATAAGCCTACGAAATATAGTGCCCCAAAATAAATTCACCCAAAATTAAAATAAAACGAAACAAAAGGCATAAGGTAAGTTCCATAGTTGGCATGCAAGCCTACAATTCAGCAATTTAAGCAATTAAGAAAAAAAGACAGTCAAATTCTGATTTTAGGAAACCTAAAACTTGACTTAATCTTGAACTAATCGATTATTCTTCTAGAACTTCAATTAGATTGAGACATCTTTGTGGACCAACCTCAATAGGCCTCCACGAATTTTCCTGATACCAAACTTCTTGAATTAGCCCATTGAGTGCCTCTTTGAACTTCTTTGTCCGAGTCCTCGTAACTGGTCCAATTTGAATTTGAACTGGTTTCCTTGAAGACGTGCCATGATTTGCATAACTGATACGAACCCCGCCAACAATGTGACGAAACCCGTAACACGATTAATACCTCGGACCGTTCTACAGTCAGATTTAAATAGAAATCGTTACCCAACACCTCTATCAGATGCGAACCTAGGCATAAAGGATGAAGACACCACAATTAAGTTCAGGTATGAACGCCACAGAGTAAATCTGATAAGTTCGAATAGTTCTTCAAAGAACCAAAGAGAAAACTCTCACAATATTATTAATGATGAAAACTGCATATTACAAACCCTAAAACTGTTTAAATAGCGGAGGCTTACAGTTGGGCCCTATAAGCCTACGAAATATAATGCCCCAAAATAAATTCACCCAAAATTAAAATAAAACGAAACAAAAGGCATAAGGTAAGTTCCATAGTTGGCATGCAAGCCTACAATTCAGCAATTTAAGCAATTAAGAAAAAAAGACAGTCAAATTCTGATTTTAGGAAAACTAAAATTTGACTTAATCTTGAAGTACTCGATTTTTCTTCTAGAACTTGAATTAGATTGAGACATCTTTGTGGACCAACCTCAATAGTGCTCCACGAATTTTCCTGATACCAAACTTCTTGAATTATTCCATTGAGTGCCTCTTTGAACTTCTTTGTCCGAGTCCTCGTAACTGGTCCAATTTGAATTTGAACTGGTTTCCTTGAAGACGTGCCATGATTTGCATAACTGATTCGAACCCCGCCAACAATGTGACGAAACCCGTAACACGATTAATACCTTGGACCGTTCTACAGTCAGATTTAAATAGAAACCGCTACCCAACACCTCTATCAGATGCGAACCTAGGCATAAAGGATGAAGACACCACAATCAGGATTGAAAACTCGATTGATAAGTTCAGGTATGAACGCCACAGAGTAAATCTGATAAGTTCGAATAGTTCTTCAAAGAACCAAAGAGAAAACTCTCACAATATTATTAATGATGAAAACTGCATATTACAAACCCTAAAACTGTTTAAATAGCGGAGGCTTATAGTTGGGCCCTATAAGCCTACGAAATATAGTGCCCCAAAATAAATTCACCCAAAATTAAAATAAAACGAAACAAAAGGCATAAGGTAAGTTCCATAGTTGGCATGCAAGCCTACAATTCAGCAATTTAAGCAATTAAGAAAAAAAGACAGTCAAATTCTGATTTTAGGAAACCTAAAACTTGACTTAATCTTGAACTAATCGATTATTCTTCTAGAACTTCAATTAGATTGAGACATCTTTGTGGACCAACCTCAATAGGCCTCCACGAATTTTCCTGATACCAAACTTCTTGAATTAGCCCATTGAGTGCCTCTTTGAACTTCTTTGTCCGAGTCCTCGTAACTGGTCCAATTTGAATTTGAACTGGTTTCCTTGAAGACGTGCCATGATTTGCATAACTGATACGAACCCCGCCAACAATGTGACGAAACCCGTAACACGATTAATACCTCGGACCGTTCTACAGTCAGATTTAAATAGAAACCGCTACCCAACACCTCTATCAGATGCGAACCTAGGCATAAAGGATGAAGACACCACAATTAAGTTCAGGTATGAATGCCACAGAGTAAATCTGATAAGTTCGAATAGTTCTTCAAAGAACCAAAGAGAAAACTCTCACAATATTATTAATGATGAAAACTGCATATTACAAACCCTAAAACTGTTTAAATAGCGGAGGCTTACAGTTGGGCCCTATAAGCCTACGAAATATAATGCCCCAAAATAAATTCACCCAAAATTAAAATAAAACGAAACAAAAGGCATAAGGTAAGTTCCATAGTTGGCATGCAAGCCTACAATTCAGCAATTTAAGCAATTAAGAAAAAAAGACAGTCAAATTCTGATTTTAGGAAAACTAAAATTTGACTTAATCTTGAAGTACTCGATTATTCTTCTAGAACTTGAATTAGATCGAGACATCTTTGTGGACCAACCTCAATAGGCCTCCACGAATTTTCCTGATACCAAACTTCTTGAATTAGCCCATTGAGTGCCTCTATGAACTTCTTTGCCCAAGCCCTCGTAACTGGTCCAATTGGAATTTTAACAGGTTTCCTTGAAGACGTGCCATGATTTGCATAACTAATACGAACCCCGCCAACAATGTGACAAAACCCGTAACACGATTAATACATCGGACCGTTCTATTGTCAGATTCAAATAGAAACCGCTACCCAACACCTCTATCAGATGCGAACCTAGGTATAAAGGATGAAGACACCACAATCAGGATGGAAAACTCGATTGATAAGTTCAGGTATGAACGCCACAGAGTAAATCTGATAAGTTCGAATAGATCTTCAAAGAACCAAAGAGAAAACTCTCACAATATTATTAATGATGAAAACTGCATATTACAAACCCTAAAACTGTTTAAATAGCGGAGGCTTATAGTTGGGCCCTATAAGCCTACGAAATATAGTGCCCCAAAATAAATTCACCCAAAATTAAAATAAAACGAAACAAAAGGCATAAGGTAAGTTCCATAGTTGGCATGCAAGCCTACAATTCAGCAATTTAAGCAATTAAGAAAAAAAGACAGTCAAATTCTGATTTTAGGAAACCTAAAACTTGACTTAATCTTGAACTACTCGATTATTCTTCTAGAACTTGAATTAGATTGAGACATCTTTGTGGACCAACCTCAATAGGCCTCCACGAATTTTCCTGATACCAAACTTCTTGAATTAGCCCATTGAGTGCCTCTTTGAACTTCTTTGTCCGAGTCCTCGTAACTGGTCCAATTTTAATTTGAACTGGTTTCCTTGAAGACGTGCCATGATTTGCATAACTGATACGAACCCCGCCAACAATGTGACGAAACCCGTAACACGATTAATACCTCGGACCGTTCTACAGTCAGATTTAAATAGAAACCGCTACCCAACACCTCTATCAGATGCGAACCTAGGCATAAAGGATGAAGACACCACAATTAAGTTCAGGTAAGAATGCCACAGAGTAAATCTGATAAGTTCGAATAGTTCTTCAAAGAACCAAAGAGAAAACTCTCACAATATTATTAATGATGAAAACTGCATATTACAAACCCTAAAACTGTTTAAATAGCGGAGGCTTACAGTTGGGCCCTATAAGCCTACGAAATATAATGCCCCAAAATAAATTCACCCAAAATTAAAATAAAACGAAACAAAAGGCATAAGGTAAGTTCCATAGTTGGCATGCAAGCCTACAATTCAGCAATTTAAGCAATTAAGAAAAAAAGACAGTCAAATTCTGATTTTAGGAAAACTAAAATTTGACTTAATCTTGAAGTACTCGATTATTCTTCTAGAACTTGAATTAGATCGAGACATCTTTGTGGACCAACCTCAATAGGCCTCCACGAATTTTCCTGATACCAAACTTCTTGAATTAGCCCATTGAGTGCCTCTATGAACTTCTTTGCCCAAGCCCTCGTAACTGGTCCAATTGGAATTTGAACAGGTTTCCTTGAAGACGTGCCATGATTTGCATAACTAATACGAACCCCGCCAACAATGTGACAAAACCCGTAACACGATTAATACATCGGACCGTTCTATTGTCAGATTCAAATAGAAACCGCTACCCAACACCTCTATCAGATGCGAACCTAGGTATAAAGGATGAAGACACCACAATCAGGATGGAAAACTCGATTGATAAGTTCAGGTATGAACGCCACAGAGTAAATCTGATAAGTTCGAATAGTTCTTCAAAGAACCAAAGAGAAAACTCTCACAATATTATTAATGATGAAAACTGCATATTACAAACCCTAAAACTGTTTAAATAGCGGAGGCTTACAGTTGGGCCCTATAAGCCTACGAAATATAATGCCCCAAAATAAATTCACCCAAAATTAAAATAAAACGAAATAAAAGGCATAAGGTAAGTTCCATAGTTGGCATACAAGCCTACAATTCAGTAATTTAAGCAATTGAGAAAAAAAGACAGTCAAATTCTGATTTTAGGAAAACTAAAATTTGACTTAATCTTGAAGTACTCGATTTTTCTTCTAGAACTTGAATTAGATCGAGACATCTTTGTGGACCAACCTCAATAGGCCTCCACGAATTTTCCTGATACCAAACTTCTTGAATTAGCCCATTGAGTGCCTCTATGAACTTCTTTGCCCAAGCCCTCGGAACTGGTCCAATTGGAATTTGAACAGGTTTCCTTGAAGACGTGCCATGATTTGCATAACTAATACGAACCCCGCCAACAATGTGACAAAACCCGTAACACGATTAACACATCGGACCATTCTATTGTCAGATTCAAATAGAAACCGCTACCCAACACCTCTATCAGATGCGAACCTAGGTATAAAGGATGAAGACACCACAATCAGGATGGAAAACTCGATTGATAAGTTCAGGTATGAACGCCACAGAGTAAATCTGATAAGTTCGAATAGTTCTTCAAAGAACCAAAGAGAAAACTCTCACAATATTATTAATGATGAAAACTGCATATTACAAACCCTAAAACTGTTTAAATAGCGGAGGCTTACAGTTGGGCCCTATAAGCCTACGAAATATAATGCCCCAAAAAAAATTCACCCAAAATTAAAATAAAACGAAATAAAAGGCATAAGGTAAGTTCCATAGTTGGCATGCAAGCCTACAATTCAGCAATTTAAGCAATTAAGAAAAAAAGACAGTCAAATTCTGATTTTAGGAAAACTAAAATTTGACTTAATCTTGAAGTACTCGATTTTTCTTCTAGAACTTGAATTAGATCGAGACATCTTTGTGGACCAACCTCAATAGGCCTCCACGAATTTTCCTGATACCAAACTTCTTGAATTAGCCCATTGAGTGCCTCTATGAACTTCTTTGCCCAAGCCCTCGTAACTGGTCCAATTGGAATTTGAACAGGTTTCCTTGAAGACGTGCCATGATTTGCATAACTAATACGAACCCCGCCAACAATGTAACAAAACCCGTAACACGATTAATACATCGGACCGTTCTATTGTCAGATTCAAATAGAAACCGCTACCCAACACCTCTATCAGATGCGAACCTAGGTATAAAGGATGAAGACACCACAATCAGGATGGAAAACTCGATTGATAAGTTCAGGTATGAACGCCACAGAGTAAATCTGATAAGTTCGAATAGTTCTTCAAAGAACCAAAGAGAAAACTCTCACAATATTATTAATGATGAAAACTGCATATTACAAACCCTAAAACTGTTTAAATAGCGGAGGATTATAGTTGGGCCCTATAAGCCTACGAAATATAATGCCCCAAAATAAATTCACCCAAAATTAAAATAAAACGAAACAAAAGGCATAAGGTAAGTTCCATAGTTGGCATGCAAGCCTACAATTCAGCAATTTAAGCAATTAAGAAAAAAAGACAGTCAAATTCTGATTTTTGGAAACCTAAAACTTGACTTAATCTTGAACTACTCGATTATTCTTCTAGAACTTGAATTAGATTGAGACATCTTTGTGGACCAACCTCAATAGGCCTCCACGAATTTTCCTGATACCAAACTTCTTGAATTAGCCCATTGAGTGCCTCTTTGAACTTCTTTGTCCGAGTCCTCGTAACTGGTCCAATTTGAATTTGAACTGGTTTCCTTGAAGACGTGCCATGATTTGCATAACTGATACGAACCCCGCCAACAATGTGACGAAACCCGTAACACGATTAATACCTCGGACCGTTCTACAGTCAGATTTAAATAGAAACCGCTACCCAACACCTCTATCAGATGCGAACCTAGGCATAAAGGATGAAGACACCACAATTAAGTTCAGGTATGAATGCCACAGAGTAAATCTGATAAGTTCGAATAGTTCTTCAAAGAACCAAAGAGAAAACTCTCACAATATTATTAATGATGAAAACTGCATATTACAAACCCTAAAACTGTTTAAATAGCGGAGGCTTACAGTTGGGCCCTATAAGCCTACGAAATATAATGCCCCAAAATAAATTCACCCAAAATTAAAATAAAACGAAACAAAAGGCATAAGGTAAGTTCCATAGTTGGCATGCAAGCCTACAATTCAGCAATTTAAGCAATTAAGAAAAAAAGACAGTCAAATTCTGATTTTAGGAAAACTAAAATTTGACTTAATCTTGAAGTACTCGATTTTTCTTCTAGAACTTGAATTAGATCGAGACATCTTTGTGGACCAACCTCAATAGGCCTCCACGAATTTTCCTGATACCAAACTTCTTGAATTAGCCCATTGAGTGCCTCTATGAACTTCTTTGCCCAAGCCCTCGTAACTGGTCCAATTGGAATTTGAACAGGTTTCCTTGAAGACGTGCCATGATTTGCATAACTAATACAAACCCCGCCAACAATGTGACAAAACCCGTAACACGATTAATACATCGGACCATTCTATTGTCAGATTCAAATAGAAACCGCTACCCAACACCTCTATCAGATGCGAACCTAGGTATAAAGGATGAAGACACCACAATCAGGATGGAAAACTCGATTGATAAGTTCAGGTATGAACGCCACAGAGTAAATCTGATAAGTTCGAATAGTTCTTCAAAGAACCAAAGAGAAAACTCTCACAATATTATTAATGATGAAAACTGCATATTACAAACCCTAAAACTGTTTAAATAGCGGAGGCTTACAGTTGGGCCCTATAAGCCTACGAAATATAATGCCCCAAAATAAATTCACCCAAAATTAAAATAAAACGAAACAAAAGGCATAAGGTAAGTTCCATAGTTGGCATGCAAGCCTACAATTCAGCAATTTAAGCAATTAAGAAAAAAAGACAGTCAAATTCTGATTTTAGGAAAACTAAAATTTGACTTAATCTTGAAGTACTCGATTTTTCTTCTAGAACTTGAATTAGATCGAGACATCTTTGTGGACCAACCTCAATAGGCCTCCACGAATTTTCCTGATACCAAACTTCTTGAATTAGCCCATTGAGTGCCTCTATGAACTTCTTTGCCCAAGCCCTCGGAACTGGTCCAATTGGAATTTGAACAGGTTTCCTTGAAGACGTGCCATGATTTGCATAACTAATACGAACCCCGCCAACAATGTGACAAAACCCGTAACACGATTAACACATCAGACCATTCTATTGTCAGATTCAAATAGAAACCGCTACCCAACACCTCTATCAGATGCGAACCTAGGTATAAAGGATGAAGACACCACAATCAGGATGGAAAACTCGATTGATAAGTTCAGGTATGAACGCCACAGAGTAAATCTGATAAGTTCGAATAGTTCTTCAAAGAACCAAAGAGAAAACTCTCACAATATTATTAATGATGAAAACTGCATATTACAAACCCTAAAACTGTTTAAATAGCGGAGGCTTACAGTTGGGCCCTATAAGCCTACGAAATATAATGCCCCAAAAAAAATTCACCCAAAATTAAAATAAAACGAAATAAAAGGCATAAGGTAAGTTCCATAGTTGGCATGCAAGCCTACAATTCAGCAATTTAAGCAATTAAGAAAAAAAGACAGTCAAATTCTGATTTTAGGAAAACTAAAATTTGACTTAATCTTGAAGTACTCGATTTTTCTTCTAGAACTTGAATTAGATCGAGACATCTTTGTGGACCAACCTCAATAGGCCTCCACGAATTTTCCTGATACCAAACTTCTTGAATTAGCCCATTGAGTGCCTCTATGAACTTCTTTGCCCAAGCCCTCGTAACTGGTCCAATTGGAATTTTAACAGGTTTCCTTGAAGACGTGCCATGATTTGCATAACTAATACGAACCCCGCCAACAATGTGACAAAACCCGTAACACGATTAATACATCGGACCGTTCTATTGTCAGATTCAAATAGAAACCGCTACCCAACACCTCTATCAGATGCGAACCTAGGTATAAAGGATGAAGACACCACAATCAGGATGGAAAACTCGATTGATAAGTTCAGGTATGAACGCCACAGAGTAAATCTGATAAGTTCGAATAGATCTTCAAAGAACCAAAGAGAAAACTCTCACAATATTATTAATGATGAAAACTGCATATTACAAACCCTAAAACTGTTTAAATAGCGGAGGCTTATAGTTGGGCCCTATAAGCCTACGAAATATAGTGCCCCAAAATAAATTCACCCAAAATTAAAATAAAACGAAACAAAAGGCATAAGGTAAGTTCCATAGTTGGCATGCAAGCCTACAATTCAGCAATTTAAGCAATTAAGAAAAAAAGACAGTCAAATTCTGATTTTAGGAAAACTAAAATTTGACTTAATCTTGAAGTACTCGATTATTCTTCTAGAACTTGAATTAGATCGAGACATCTTTGTGGACCAACCTCAATAGGCCTCCACGAATTTTCCTGATACCAAACTTCTTGAATTAGCCCATTGAGTGCCTCTATGAACTTCTTTGCCCAAGCCCTCGTAACTGGTCCAATTGGAATTTTAACAGGTTTCCTTGAAGACGTGCCATGATTTGCATAACTAATACGAACCCCGCCAACAATGTGACAAAACCCGTAACACGATTAATACATCGGACCGTTCTATTGTCAGATTCAAATAGAAACCGCTACCCAACACCTCTATCAGATGCGAACCTAGGTATAAAGGATGAAGACACCACAATCAGGATGGAAAACTCGATTGATAAGTTCAGGTATGAACGCCACAGAGTAAATCTGATAAGTTCGAATAGATCTTCAAAGAACCAAAGAGAAAACTCTCACAATATTATTAATGATGAAAACTGCATATTACAAACCCTAAAACTGTTTAAATAGCGGAGGCTTATAGTTGGGCCCTATAAGCCTACGAAATATAGTGCCCCAAAATAAATTCACCCAAAATTAAAATAAAACGAAACAAAAGGCATAAGGTAAGTTCCATAGTTGGCATGCAAGCCTACAATTCAGCAATTTAAGCAATTAAGAAAAAAAGACAGTCAAATTCTGATTTTAGGAAACCTAAAACTTGACTTAATCTTGAACTACTCGATTATTCTTCTAGAACTTGAATTAGATTGAGACATCTTTGTGGACCAACCTCAATAGGCCTCCACGAATTTTCCTGATACCAAACTTCTTGAATTAGCCCATTGAGTGCCTCTTTGAACTTCTTTGTCCGAGTCCTCGTAACTGGTCCAATTTGAATTTGAACTGGTTTCCTTGAAGACGTGCCATGATTTGCATAACTGATACGAACCCCGCCAACAATGTGACGAAACCCGTAACACGATTAATACCTCGGACCGTTCTACAGTCAGATTTAAATAGAAACCGCTACCCAACACCTCTATCAGATGCGAACCTAGGCATAAAGGATGAAGACACCACAATTAAGTTCAGGTATGAATGCCACAGAGTAAATCTGATAAGTTCGAATAGTTCTTCAAAGAACCAAAGAGAAAACTCTCACAATATTATTAATGATGAAAACTGCATATTACAAACCCTAAAACTGTTTAAATAGCGGAAGCTTACAGTTGGGCCCTATAAGCCTACGAAATATAATGCCCCAAAATAAATTCACCCAAAATTAAAATAAAACGAAACAAAAGGCATAAGGTAAGTTCCATAGTTGGCATGCAAGCCTACAATTCAGCAATTTAAGCAATTAAGAAAAAAAGACAGTCAAATTCTGATTTTAGGAAAACTAAAATTTGACTTAATCTTGAAGTACTCGATTATTCTTCTAGAACTTGAATTAGATCGAGACATCTTTGTGGACCAACCTCAATAGGCCTCCACGAATTTTCCTGATACCAAACTTCTTGAATTAGCCCATTGAGTGCCTCTATGAACTTCTTTGCCCAAGCCCTCGTAACTGGTCCAATTGGAATTTGAACAGGTTTCCTTGAAGACGTGCCATGATTTGCATAACTAATACGAACCCCGCCAACAATGTGACAAAACCCGTAACACGATTAATACATCGGACCGTTCTATTGTCAGATTCAAATAGAAACCGCTACCCAACACCTCTATCAGATGCGAACCTAGGTATAAAGGATGAAGACACCACAATCAGGATGGAAAACTCGATTGATAAGTTCAGGTATGAACGCCACAGAGTAAATCTGATAAGTTCGAATAGTTCTTCAAAGAACCAAAGAGAAAACTCTCACAATATTATTAATGATGAAAACTGCATATTACAAACCCTAAAACTGTTTAAATAGCGGAAGCTTATAGTTGGGCCCTATAAGCCTACGAAATATAATGCCCCAAAATAAATTCACCCAAAATTAAAATAAAACGAAACAAAAGGCATAAGGTAAGTTCCATAGTTGGCATGCAAGCCTACAATTCAGCAATTTAAGCAATTAAGAAAAAAAGACAGTCAAATTCTGATTTTAGGAAACCTAAAACTTGACTTAATCTTGAACTACTCGATTATTCTTCTAGAACTTGAATTAGATTGAGACATCTTTGTGGACCAACCTCAATAGGCCTCCACGAATTTTCCTGATACCAAACTTCTTGAATTAGCCCATTGAGTGCCTCTTTGAACTTCTTTGTCCGAGTCCTCGTAACTGGTCCAATTTGAATTTGAACTGGTTTCCTTGAAGACGTGCCATGATTTGCATAACTGATACGAACCCCGCCAACAATGTGACGAAACCCGTAACACGATTAATACCTCGGACCGTTCTACAGTCAGATTTAAATAGAAACCGCTACCCAACACCTCTATCAGATGCGAACCTAGGCATAAAGGATGAAGACACCACAATTAAGTTCAGGTATGAATGCCACAGAGTAAATCTGATAAGTTCGAATAGTTCTTCAAAGAACCAAAGAGAAAACTCTCACAATATTATTAATGATGAAAACTGCATATTACAAACCCTAAAACTGTTTAAATAGCGGAAGCTTACAGTTGGGCCCTATAAGCCTACGAAATATAATGCCCCAAAATAAATTCACCCAAAATTAAAATAAAACGAAACAAAAGGCATAAGGTAAGTTCCATAGTTGGCATGCAAGCCTACAATTCAGCAATTTAAGCAATTAAGAAAAAAAGACAGTCAAATTCTGATTTTAGGAAAACTAAAATTTGACTTAATCTTGAAGTACTCGATTATTCTTCTAGAACTTGAATTAGATCGAGACATCTTTGTGGACCAACCTCAATAGGCCTCCACGAATTTTCCTGATACCAAACTTCTTGAATTAGCCCATTGAGTGCCTCTATGAACTTCTTTGCCCAAGCCCTCGTAACTGGTCCAATTGGAATTTGAACAGGTTTCCTTGAAGACGTGCCATGATTTGCATAACTAATACGAACCCCGCCAACAATGTGACAAAACCCGTAACACGATTAATACATCGGACCGTTCTATTGTCAGATTCAAATAGAAACCGCTACCCAACACCTCTATCAGATGCGAACCTAGGTATAAAGGATGAAGACACCACAATCAGGATGGAAAACTCGATTGATAAGTTCAGGTATGAACGCCACAGAGTAAATCTGATAAGTTCGAATAGTTCTTCAAAGAACCAAAGAGAAAACTCTCACAATATTATTAATGATGAAAACTGCATATTACAAACCCTAAAACTGTTTAAATAGCGGAAGCTTATAGTTGGGCCCTATAAGCCTACGAAATATAATGCCCCAAAATAAATTCACCCAAAATTAAAATAAAACGAAACAAAAGGCATAAGGTAAGTTCCATAGTTGGCATGCAAGCCTACAATTCAGCAATTTAAGCAATTAAGAAAAAAAGACAGTCAAATTCTGATTTTAGGAAACCTAAAACTTGACTTAATCTTGAACTACTCGATTATTCTTCTAGAACTTGAATTAGATTGAGACATCTTTGTGGACCAACCTCAATAGGCCTCCACGAATTTTCCTGATACCAAACTTCTTGAATTATTCCATTGAGTGCCTCTTTGAACTTCTTTGTCCGAGTCCTCGTAACTGGTCCAATTTGAATTTGAACTGGTTTCCTTGAAGACGTGCCATGATTTGCATAACTGATACGAACCCCGCCAACAATGTGACGAAACCCGTAACACAATTAATACCTCGGACCGTTCTACAGTCAGATTTAAATAGAAACCGCTACCCAACACCTCTATCAGATGCGAACCTAGGCATAAAGGATGAAGCCACCACAATCAGGATTGAAAACTCGATTGATAAGTTCAGGTATGAATGCCACAGAGTAAATCTGATAAGTTCGAATAGTTCTTCAAAGAACCAAAGAGAAAACTCTCACAATATTATTAATGATGAAAACTGCATATTACAAACCCTAAAACTGTTTAAATAGCGGAGGCTTACAGTTGGGCCCTATAAGCCTACGAAATATAATGCCCCAAAATAAATTCACCCAAAATTAAAATAAAACGAAACAAAAGGCATAAGGTAAGTTCCATAGTTGGCATGCAAGCCTACAATTCAGCAATTTAAGCAATTAAGAAAAAAAGACAGTCAAATTCTGATTTTAGGAAAACTAAAATTTGACTTAATCTTGAAGTACTCGATTTTTCTTCTAGAACTTGAATTAGATCGAGACATCTTTGTGGACCAACCTCAATAGGCCTCCACGAATTTTCCTGATACCAAACTTCTTGAATTAGCCCATTGAGTGCCTCTTTGAACTTCTTTGTCCGAGTCCTCGTAACTGGTCCAATTTGAATTTGAACTGGTTTCCTTGAAGACGTGCCATGATTTGCATAACTGATACGAACCCCGCCAACAATGTGACGAAACCCGTAACACGATTAATACCTCGGACCGTTCTACAGTCAGATTTAAATAGAAACCGCTACCCAACACCTCTATCAGATGCGAACCTAGGTATAAAGGATGAAGACACCACAATCAGGATGGAAAACTCGATTGATAAGTTCAGGTATGAACGCCACAGAGTAAATCTGATAAGTTCGAATAGTTCTTCAAAGAACCAAAGAGAAAACTCTCACAATATTATTAATGATGAAAACTGCATATTACAAACCCTAAAACTGTTTAAATAGCGGAGGCTTACAGTTGGGCCCTATAAGCCTACGAAATATAATGCCCCAAAATAAATTCACCCAAAATTAAAATAAAACGAAACAAAAGGCATAAGGTAAGTTCCATAGTTGGCATGCAAGCCTACAATTCAGCAATTTAAGCAATTAAGAAAAAAAGACAGTCAAATTCTGATTTTAGGAAAACTAAAATTTGACTTAATCTTGAAGTACTCGATTTTTCTTCTAGAACTTGAATTAGATCGAGACATCTTTGTGGACCAACCTCAATAGGCCTCCACGAATTTTCCTGATACCAAACTTCTTGAATTAGCCCATTGAGTGCCTCTATGAACTTCTTTGCCCAAGCCCTCGGAACTGGTCCAATTGGAATTTGAACAGGTTTCCTTGAAGACGTGCCATGATTTGCATAACTAATACGAACCCCGCCAACAATGTGACAAAACCCGTAACACGATTAACACATCGGACCATTCTATTGTCAGATTCAAATAGAAACCGCTACCCAACACCTCTATCAGATGCGAACCTAGGTATAAAGGATGAAGACACCACAATCAGGATGGAAAACTCGATTGATAAGTTCAGGTATGAACGCCACAGAGTAAATCTGATAAGTTCGAATAGTTCTTCAAAGAACCAAAGAGAAAACTCTCACAATATTATTAATGATGAAAACTGCATATTACAAACCCTAAAACTGTTTAAATAGCGGAGGCTTACAGTTGGGCCCTATAAGCCTACGAAATATAATGCCCCAAAAAAAATTCACCCAAAATTAAAATAAAACGAAATAAAAGGCATAAGGTAAGTTCCATAGTTGGCATGCAAGCCTACAATTCAGCAATTTAAGCAATTAAGAAAAAAAGACAGTCAAATTCTGATTTTAGGAAAACTAAAATTTGACTTAATCTTGAAGTACTCGATTTTTCTTCTAGAACTTGAATTAGATCGAGACATCTTTGTGGACCAACCTCAATAGGCCTCCACGAATTTTCCTGATACCAAACTTCTTGAATTAGCCCATTGAGTGCCTCTATGAACTTCTTTGCCCAAGCCCTCGTAACTGGTCCAATTGGAATTTTAACAGGTTTCCTTGAAGACGTGCCATGATTTGCATAACTAATACGAACCCCGCCAACAATGTGACAAAACCCGTAACACGATTAATACATCGGACCGTTCTATTGTCAGATTCAAATAGAAACCGCTACCCAACACCTCTATCAGATGCGTACCTAGGTATAAAGGATGAAGACACCACAATCAGGATGGAAAACTCGATTGATAAGTTCAGGTATGAACGCCACAGAGTAAATCTGATAAGTTCGAATAGATCTTCAAAGAACCAAAGAGAAAACTCTCACAATATTATTAATGATGAAAACTGCATATTACAAACCCTAAAACTGTTTAAATAGCGGAGGCTTACAGTTGGGCCCTATAAGCCTACGAAATATAATGCCCCAAAATAAATTCACCCAAAATTAAAATAAAACGAAACAAAAGGCATAAGGTAAGTTCCATAGTTGGCATGCAAGCCTACAATTCAGCAATTTAAGCAATTAAGAAAAAAAGACAGTCAAATTCTGATTTTAGGAAAACTAAAATTTGACTTAATCTTGAAGTACTCGATTATTCTTCTAGAACTTGAATTAGATCGAGACATCTTTGTGGACCAACCTCAATAGGCCTCCACGAATTTTCCTGATACCAAACTTCTTGAATTAGCCCATTGAGTGCCTCTATGAACTTCTTTGCCCAAGCCCTCGTAACTGGTCCAATTGGAATTTTAACAGGTTTCCTTGAAGACGTGCCATGATTTGCATAACTAATACGAACCCCGCCAACAATGTGACAAAACCCGTAACACGATTAATACATCGGACCGTTCTATTGTCAGATTCAAATAGAAACCGCTACCCAACACCTCTATCAGATGCGAACCTAGGTATAAAGGATGAAGACACCACAATCAGGATGGAAAACTCGATTGATAAGTTCAGGTATGAACGCCACAGAGTAAATCTGATAAGTTCGAATAGATCTTCAAAGAACCAAAGAGAAAACTCTCACAATATTATTAATGATGAAAACTGCATATTACAAACCCTAAAACTGTTTAAATAGCGGAGGCTTATAGTTGGGCCCTATAAGCCTACGAAATATAGTGCCCCAAAATAAATTCACCCAAAATTAAAATAAAACGAAACAAAAGGCATAAGGTAAGTTCCATAGTTGGCATGCAAGCCTACAATTCAGCAATTTAAGCAATTAAGAAAAAAAGACAGTCAAATTCTGATTTTAGGAAACCTAAAACTTGACTTAATCTTGAACTACTCGATTATTCTTCTAGAACTTGAATTAGATTGAGACATCTTTGTGGACCAACCTCAATAGGCCTCCACGAATTTTCCTGATACCAAACTTCTTGAATTAGCCCATTGAGTGCCTCTTTGAACTTCTTTGTCCGAGTCCTCGTAACTGGTCCAATTTGAATTTGAACTGGTTTCCTTGAAGACGTGCCATGATTTGCATAACTGATACGAACCCCGCCAACAATGTGACGAAACCCGTAACACGATTAATACCTCGGACCGTTCTACAGTCAGATTTAAATAGAAACCGCTACCCAACACCTCTATCAGATGCGAACCTAGGCATAAAGGATGAAGACACCACAATTAAGTTCAGGTATGAATGCCACAGAGTAAATCTGATAAGTTCGAATAGTTCTTCAAAGAACCAAAGAGAAAACTCTCACAATATTATTAATGATGAAAACTGCATATTACAAACCCTAAAACTGTTTAAATAGCGGAAGCTTACAGTTGGGCCCTATAAGCCTACGAAATATAATGCCCCAAAATAAATTCACCCAAAATTAAAATAAAACGAAACAAAAGGCATAAGGTAAGTTCCATAGTTGGCATGCAAGCCAACAATTCAGCAATTTAAGCAATTAAGAAAAAAAGACAGTCAAATTCTGATTTTAGGAAAACTAAAATTTGACTTAATCTTGAAGTACTCGATTATTCTTCTAGAACTTGAATTAGATCGAGACATCTTTGTGGACCAACCTCAATAGGCCTCCACGAATTTTCCTGATACCAAACTTCTTGAATTAGCCCATTGAGTGCCTCTATGAACTTCTTTGCCCAAGCCCTCGTAACTGGTCCAATTGGAATTTGAACAGGTTTCCTTGAAGACGTGCCATGATTTGCATAACTAATACGAACCCCGCCAACAATGTGACAAAACCCGTAACACGATTAATACATCGGACCGTTTTATTGTCAGATTCAAATAGAAACCGCTACCCAACACCTCTATCAGATGCGAACCTAGGTATAAAGGATGAAGACACCACAATCAGGATGGAAAACTCGATTGATAAGTTCAGGTATGAACGCCACAGAGTAAATCTGATAAGTTCGAATAGTTCTTCAAAGAACCAAAGAGAAAACTCTCACAATATTATTAATGATGAAAACTGCATATTACAAACCCTAAAACTGTTTAAATAGCGGAGGCTTACAGTTGGGCCCTATAAGCCTACGAAATATAATGCCCCAAAATAAATTCACCCAAAATTAAAATAAAACGAAATAAAAGGCATAAGGTAAGTTCCATAGTTGGCATACAAGCCTACAATTCAGTAATTTAAGCAATTGAGAAAAAAAGACAGTCAAATTCTGATTTTAGGAAAACTAAAATTTGACTTAATCTTGAAGTACTCGATTTTTCTTCTAGAACTTGAATTAGATCGAGACATCTTTGTGGACCAACCTCAATAGGCCTCCACGAATTTTCCTGATACCAAACTTCTTGAATTAGCCCATTGAGTGCCTCTATGAACTTCTTTGCCCAAGCCCTCGGAACTGGTCCAATTGGAATTTGAACAGGTTTCCTTGAAGACGTGCCATGATTTGCATAACTAATACGAACCCCGCCAACAATGTGACAAAACCCGTAACACGATTAACACATCGGACCATTCTATTGTCAGATTCAAATAGAAACCGCTACCCAACACCTCTATCAGATGCGAACCTAGGTATAAAGGATGAAGACACCACAATCAGGATGGAAAACTCGATTGATAAGTTCAGGTATGAACGCCACAGAGTAAATCTGATAAGTTCGAATAGTTCTTCAAAGAACCAAAGAGAAAACTCTCACAATATTATTAATGATGAAAACTGCATATTACAAACCCTAAAACTGTTTAAATAGCGGAGGCTTACAGTTGGGCCCTATAAGCCTACGAAATATAATGCCCCAAAAAAAATTCACCCAAAATTAAAATAAAACGAAATAAAAGGCATAAGGTAAGTTCCATAGTTGGCATGCAAGCCTACAATTCAGCAATTTAAGCAATTAAGAAAAAAAGACAGTCAAATTCTGATTTTAGGAAAACTAAAATTTGACTTAATCTTGAAGTACTCGATTTTTCTTCTAGAACTTGAATTAGATCGAGACATCTTTGTGGACCAACCTCAATAGGCCTCCACGAATTTTCCTGATACCAAACTTCTTGAATTATCCCATTGAGTGCCTCTATGAACTTCTTTGCCCAAGCCCTCGTAACTGGTCCAATTGGAATTTGAACAGGTTTCCTTGAAGACGTGCCATGATTTGCATAACTAATACGAACCCCGCCAACAATGTAACAAAACCCGTAACACGATTAATACATCGGACCGTTCTATTGTCAGATTCAAATAGAAACCGCTACCCAACACCTCTATCAGATGCGAACCTAGGTATAAAGGATGAAGACACCACAATCAGGATGGAAAACTCGATTGATAAGTTCAGGTATGAACGCCACAGAGTAAATCTGATAAGTTCGAATAGTTCTTCAAAGAACCAAAGAGAAAACTCTCACAATATTATTAATGATGAAAACTGCATATTACAAACCCTAAAACTGTTTAAATAGCGGAGGATTATAGTTGGGCCCTATAAGCCTACGAAATATAATGCCCCAAAATAAATTCACCCAAAATTAAAATAAAACGAAACAAAAGGCATAAGGTAAGTTCCATAGTTGGCATGCAAGCCTACAATTCAGCAATTTAAGCAATTAAGAAAAAAAGACAGTCAAATTCTGATTTTTGGAAACCTAAAACTTGACTTAATCTTGAACTACTCGATTATTCTTCTAGAACTTGAATTAGATTGAGACATCTTTGTGGACCAACCTCAATAGGCCTCCACGAATTTTCCTGATACCAAACTTCTTGAATTAGCCCATTGAGTGCCTCTTTGAACTTCTTTGTCCGAGTCCTCGTAACTGGTCCAATTTGAATTTGAACTGGTTTCCTTGAAGACGTGCCATGATTTGCATAACTGATACGAACCCCGCCAACAATGTGACGAAACCCGTAACACGATTAATACCTCGGACCGTTCTACAGTCAGATTTAAATAGAAACCGCTACCCAACACCTCTATCAGATGCGAACCTAGGCATAAAGGATGAAGACACCACAATTAAGTTCAGGTATGAATGCCACAGAGTAAATCTGATAAGTTCGAATAGTTCTTCAAAGAACCAAAGAGAAAACTCTCACAATATTATTAATGATGAAAACTGCATATTACAAACCCTAAAACTGTTTAAATAGCGGAAGCTTACAGTTGGGCCCTATAAGCCTACGAAATATAATGCCCCAAAATAAATTCACCCAAAATTAAAATAAAACGAAACAAAAGGCATAAGGTAAGTTCCATAGTTGGCATGCAAGCCTACAATTCAGCAATTTAAGCAATTAAGAAAAAAAGACAGTCAAATTCTGATTTTAGGAAAACTAAAATTTGACTTAATCTTGAAGTACTCGATTATTCTTCTAGAACTTGAATTAGATCGAGACATCTTTGTGGACCAACCTCAATAGGCCTCCACGAATTTTCCTGATACCAAACTTCTTGAATTAGCCCATTGAGTGCCTCTATGAACTTCTTTGCCCAAGCCCTCGTAACTGGTCCAATTGGAATTTGAACAGGTTTCCTTGAAGACGTGCCATGATTTGCATAACTAATACGAACCCCGCCAACAATGTGACAAAACCCGTAACACGATTAATACATCGGACCGTTCTATTGTCAGATTCAAATAGAAACCGCTACCCAACACCTCTATCAGATGCGAACCTAGGTATAAAGGATGAAGACACCACAATCAGGATGGAAAACTCGATTGATAAGTTCAGGTATGAACGCCACAGAGTAAATCTGATAAGTTCGAATAGTTCTTCAAAGAACCAAAGAGAAAACTCTCACAATATTATTAATGATGAAAACTGCATATTACAAACCCTAAAACTGTTTAAATAGCGGAGGCTTACAGTTGGGCCCTATAAGCCTACGAAATATAATGCCCCAAAATAAATTCACCCAAAATTAAAATAAAACGAAATAAAAGGCATAAGGTAAGTTCCATAGTTGGCATACAAGCCTACAATTCAGTAATTTAAGCAATTGAGAAAAAAAGACAGTCAAATTCTGATTTTAGGAAAACTAAAATTTGACTTAATCTTGAAGTACTCGATTTTTCTTCTAGAACTTGAATTAGATCGAGACATCTTTGTGGACCAACCTCAATAGGCCTCCACGAATTTTCCTGATACCAAACTTCTTGAATTAGCCCATTGAGTGCCTCTATGAACTTCTTTGCCCAAGCCCTCGGAACTGGTCCAATTGGAATTTGAACAGGTTTCCTTGAAGACGTGCCATGATTTGCATAACTAATACGAACCCCGCCAACAATGTGACAAAACCCGTAACACGATTAACACATCGGACCATTCTATTGTCAGATTCAAATAGAAACCGCTACCCAACACCTCTATCAGATGCGAACCTAGGTATAAAGGATGAAGACACCACAATCAGGATGGAAAACTCGATTGATAAGTTCAGGTATGAACGCCACAGAGTAAATCTGATAAGTTCGAATAGTTCTTCAAAGAACCAAAGAGAAAACTCTCACAATATTATTAATGATGAAAACTGCATATTACAAACCCTAAAACTGTTTAAATAGCGGAGGCTTACAGTTGGGCCCTATAAGCCTACGAAATATAATGCCCCAAAAAAAATTCACCCAAAATTAAAATAAAACGAAATAAAAGGCATAAGGTAAGTTCCATAGTTGGCATGCAAGCCTACAATTCAGCAATTTAAGCAATTAAGAAAAAAAGACAGTCAAATTCTGATTTTAGGAAAACTAAAATTTGACTTAATCTTGAAGTACTCGATTTTTCTTCTAGAACTTGAATTAGATCGAGACATCTTTGTGGACCAACCTCAATAGGCCTCCACGAATTTTCCTGATACCAAACTTCTTGAATTAGCCCATTGAGTGCCTCTATGAACTTCTTTGCCCAAGCCCTCGTAACTGGTCCAATTGGAATTTGAACAGGTTTCCTTGAAGACGTGCCATGATTTGCATAACTAATACGAACCCCGCCAACAATGTAACAAAACCCGTAACACGATTAATACATCGGACCGTTCTATTGTCAGATTCAAATAGAAACCGCTACCCAACACCTCTATCAGATGCGAACCTAGGTATAAAGGATGAAGACACCACAATCAGGATGGAAAACTCGATTGATAAGTTCAGGTATGAACGCCACAGAGTAAATCTGATAAGTTCGAATAGTTCTTCAAAGAACCAAAGAGAAAACTCTCACAATATTATTAATGATGAAAACTGCATATTACAAACCCTAAAACTGTTTAAATAGCGGAGGATTATAGTTGGGCCCTATAAGCCTACGAAATATAATGCCCCAAAATAAATTCACCCAAAATTAAAATAAAACGAAACAAAAGGCATAAGGTAAGTTCCATAGTTGGCATGCAAGCCTACAATTCAGCAATTTAAGCAATTAAGAAAAAAAGACAGTCAAATTCTGATTTTTGGAAACCTAAAACTTGACTTAATCTTGAACTACTCGATTATTCTTCTAGAACTTGAATTAGATTGAGACATCTTTGTGGACCAACCTCAATAGGCCTCCACGAATTTTCCTGATACCAAACTTCTTGAATTAGCCCATTGAGTGCCTCTTTGAACTTCTTTGTCCGAGTCCTCGTAACTGGTCCAATTTGAATTTGAACTGGTTTCCTTGAAGACGTGCCATGATTTGCATAACTGATACGAACCCCGCCAACAATGTGACGAAACCCGTAACACGATTAATACCTCGGACCGTTCTACAGTCAGATTTAAATAGAAACCGCTACCCAACACCTCTATCAGATGCGAACCTAGGCATAAAGGATGAAGACACCACAATTAAGTTCAGGTATGAATGCCACAGAGTAAATCTGATAAGTTCGAATAGTTCTTCAAAGAACCAAAGAGAAAACTCTCACAATATTATTAATGATGAAAACTGCATATTACAAACCCTAAAACTGTTTAAATAGCGGAGGCTTACAGTTGGGCCCTATAAGCCTACGAAATATAATGCCCCAAAATAAATTCACCCAAAATTAAAATAAAACGAAACAAAAGGCATAAGGTAAGTTCCATAGTTGGCATGCAAGCCTACAATTCAGCAATTTAAGCAATTAAGAAAAAAAGACAGTCAAATTCTGATTTTAGGAAAACTAAAATTTGACTTAATCTTGAAGTACTCGATTTTTCTTCTAGAACTTGAATTAGATCGAGACATCTTTGTGGACCAACCTCAATAGGCCTCCACGAATTTTCCTGATACCAAACTTCTTGAATTAGCCCATTGAGTGCCTCTATGAACTTCTTTGCCCAAGCCCTCGTAACTGGTCCAATTGGAATTTGAACAGGTTTCCTTGAAGACGTGCCATGATTTGCATAACTAATACAAACCCCGCCAACAATGTGACAAAACCCGTAACACGATTAATACATCGGACCATTCTATTGTCAGATTCAAATAGAAACCGCTACCCAACACCTCTATCAGATGCGAACCTAGGTATAAAGGATGAAGACACCACAATCAGGATGGAAAACTCGATTGATAAGTTCAGGTATGAACGCCACAGAGTAAATCTGATAAGTTCGAATAGTTCTTCAAAGAACCAAAGAGAAAACTCTCACAATATTATTAATGATGAAAACTGCATATTACAAACCCTAAAACTGTTTAAATAGCGGAGGCTTACAGTTGGGCCCTATAAGCCTACGAAATATAATGCCCCAAAATAAATTCACCCAAAATTAAAATAAAACGAAACAAAAGGCATAAGGTAAGTTCCATAGTTGGCATGCAAGCCTACAATTCAGCAATTTAAGCAATTAAGAAAAAAAGACAGTCAAATTCTGATTTTAGGAAAACTAAAATTTGACTTAATCTTGAAGTACTCGATTATTCTTCTAGAACTTGAATTAGATCGAGACATCTTTGTGGACCAACCTCAATAGGCCTCCACGAATTTTCCTGATACCAAACTTCTTGAATTAGCCCATTGAGTGCCTCTATGAACTTCTTTGCCCAAGCCCTCGTAACTGGTCCAATTGGAATTTGAACAGGTTTCCTTGAAGACGTGCCATGATTTGCATAACTAATACGAACCCCGCCAACAATGTGACAAAACCCGTAACACGATTAATACATCGGACCGTTCTATTGTCAGATTCAAATAGAAACCGCTACCCAACACCTCTATCAGATGCGAACCTAGGTATAAAGGATGAAGACACCACAATCAGGATGGAAAACTCGATTGATAAGTTCAGGTATGAACTCCACAGAGTAAATCTGATAAGTTCGAATAGTTCTTCAAAGAACCAAAGAGAAAACTCTCACAATATTATTAATGATGAAAACTGCATATTACAAACCCTAAAACTGTTTAAATAGCGGAGGATTATAGTTGGGCCCTATAAGCCTACGAAATATAATGCCCCAAAATAAATTCACCCAAAATTAAAATAAAACGAAACAAAAGGCATAAGGTAAGTTCCATAGTTGGCATGCAAGCCTACAATTCAGCAATTTAAGCAATTAAGAAAAAAAGACAGTCAAATTCTGATTTTTGGAAACCTAAAACTTGACTTAATCTTGAACTACTCGATTATTCTTCTAGAACTTGAATTAGATTGAGACATCTTTGTGGACCAACCTTTTTTTTTTCGGAAAAATGGTAAATAGATTCCAAAAAAGGGCCATACCCTAGGATATAACAATAAGCGCAATTATCATGCTACAAGAGCCATACTAAGCATTTGAAAAGAAGAGCAACAAGCACAAACCAGCTTCATGGAATGAACCAAACTCAAGAGACAACCAACAACCCAAAGCAAGAGCCTCCTCAGGATCGTTGTCGTCCTTTGGGCCGACTCCCACTGAATTTCATCTTAGCTGCCTTCTTTTTCTGTCTGTTGGAGAGGGGACTACCCCTTAAAGGGGTCCCGTCCTCACTAGCTTGGCCAGAATCACTAAGACAGTCATCATCGTCATCCTCATTAAAGGGGGAGGTGGTTTCCTCTCTAGTCTGTCCTCGCGGGACATCTGCCTGGTAAGAGGAGCAAGCTTCGGGACAAGATGTCCGGGCAGAAGGCAAGGCAATGGTATCAACTTTGACAGGTTTAGGATCAGAGTCTTCCAAAAGCTGATAAAGGGCTTCGAACTGGTTATCCCTCGCAATCGGAGTTACCAAGCCATTCGTGCTTTTAGTACGGTTAGAAGTGTGGTCAACAACAGTCTTTTTTCCTCTATCCTTTCCTGAAACAACTTGCCAGGTTCCCTTATCCTTACCGTTTCTCTTGATAGGGTGACGATCTTGATGGCTTAGACCTAGAGACGCAGACCGAGAACAATCATGACCAAACTGGGAGCACTTTTTGCATCGAACCGGGGTCCATTGGTATTCCAAATTGATCTTTGTTCTAATAGGATTGCCAGTCTCCTCGTCTTCTGACTCAATATGGAATTCATTGAAAAAATCAAATTCTGCAGAAACTTCAATGCAAACACGAGCATAGGTTATACGCCTTCTACTTGCAGTAATGCGGTCAACACGAATAGGTTTCCCAATGAAACTAGAGATGAAGCTGATTCCCTTTGGATTCCAGTATTCAAGCGGTATACCGTAGAAGTTAACCCAGATTGGAACGGAGTGAACCTCTTCGTTTTCAAAGGAGAAATGGGGCTTCCACGGCCGAAGGAGAAGAGGTTGACCTGCCACAAACCATGGTCCTCCTTCTAAAATTGCATCCCTAGCTGCCGTACTAGAGAAAGAAAAGAAGAAACATCCAGAATCAGTGGCCAACGTATCAATAAGGCCCTCATTAGCCCAGAGCCGTTCAGTGACATTAGAGACAAGGGAAAACGGAAGCTTCCTGCCTAGAAACCGGCCGACCAAGGTAGCAGTCCATTCGTCTTTCCCAGCTGCAGTTAAATCCTTCGGAATTTTAAGGACAAGATTGTCTTCAGTCCCTCCATGGTCCACAAATTCCAAATTAAATTCGTTGCTATTTTCTGTGGTTTTGTAATTTAAATTCAAATCTGATCCCAGCACAATTTGGGGCTTACTACCATTCTGACCCTCAGATTTGAACAATCCAGCCCATGACTTACACTGGGCCCCACCAGTTTCAATTTGCTCCTGACCTTGCGTAGTCCCCATATGAAAATGGGCAGCTTTGTCCGGAATTGAAGACTTAATAAAGCTCATGTCATTCTCAATCTCAATATGACCGTTTAATTTACCCAAGCAAATGGCATTAATTGCCGATGTGACCTCATAGGGAGCGGTATTATCCTGAGATTCAGCAAGGACAACAGCCTTCGGGGGATTGGACGTGCCCGTGGGGTCCACCAGATCGTGGTCAGCAAGAAAATTTCTCGGCAGATCAGGAGAAGGACGCGTGGCTTCGTCTGACTTGACATGTCCTTCATTAAACGCCGAAATGACCTGAGAGGTCTTGTCTAAGGAATCATCAAGGACAACATCATTATGTTTGGACGCGTCCGTGGGGCCCACAGGCACGTGGCCAGCATGGAACTTTCTCGGCAGATTAATGGGAGCAGTAAGTGACGGACGCGTGGCTTCACTAGAATCAATTTGCACAGCATTTAAATAAAAAGAATGACCAAAAGGACTAACCGGCAGTGCCTGGGTCCCACAGTCACCGGACTGCGTGAAAGACGAATTCACCCCCAAAAGCGCGTCTTTTGCACTCACACGCTCCAACACAATGGATTCCCTAATGCTCCCATGAATTGGATCAAGAACAGCTAACGGCTCAAGATCATCATGCCTCTGTTCCTTGTGTTCAGATTTTAGCGATCCCAAACAAGTCTCACCCTCATCCAGACCATGAGATGGGAACCCCTTAGAGACACTAGAAATACCCTGAAGATCCTTAGGAGGAAGCTTTAGACCAGCCTCAAGAACGTTTGGCCCATGTTGGGATCTCCTCTTCTTTGCAAGCTCACAGGAATCGTGAGCAGAATGGAAAGAGGATATCTTCACCACTTCAGGGTCTTCATCTGATCCACCCATATCTTGTACCTCTAAGCAAAATCCATCTACCCCATTTGTAGCTTCCGAAGCTTTCAAAAGACCAAAAAAGCAGGTTGCCTCCTTCAAGGTTTCAACATTTGAATCAACTCCAGGACTAATATCATGTTCAACACACTTTAGAACCTCCTCAATACCCCATGTGTTCAACACACTTTTGAACAGGTTTCCTTGAAGACGTGCCATGATTTGCATAACTGATACGAACCCCGCCAACAATGTGACGAAACCCGCAACACGATTAATACCTCGGACCGTTCTACAGTCAGATTTAAATAGAAACCGCTACCCAACACCTCTATCAGATGCGAACCTAGGCATAAAGGATGAAGACACCACAATTAAGTTCAGGTATGAATGCCACAGAGTAAATCTGATAAGTTCGAATAGTTCTTCAAAGAACCAAAGAGAAAACTCTCACAATATTATTAATGATGAAAACTGCATATTACAAACCCTAAAACTGTTTAAATAGCGGAGGCTTACAGTTGGGCCCTATAAGCCTACGAAATATAATGCCCCAAAATAAATTCACCCAAAATTAAAATAAAACGAAACAAAAGGCATAAGGTAAGTTCCATAGTTGGCATGCAAGCCTACAATTCAGCAATTTAAGCAATTAAGAAAAAAAGACAGTCAAATTCTGATTTTAGGAAAACTAAAATTTGACTTAATCTTGAAGTACTCGATTATTCTTCTAGAACTTGAATTAGATCGAGACATCTTTGTGGACCAACCTCAATAGGCCTCCACGAATTTTCCTGATACCAAACTTCTTGAATTAGCCCATTGAGTGCCTCTATGAACTTCTTTGCCCAAGCCCTCGTAACTGGTCCAATTGGAATTTGAACAGGTTTCCTTGAAGACGTGCCATGATTTGCATAACTAATACGAACCCCGCCAACAATGTGACAAAACCCGTAACACGATTAATACATCGGACCGTTCTATTGTCAGATTCAAATAGAAACCGCTACCCAACACCTCTATCAGATGCGAACCTAGGTATAAAGGATGAAGACACCACAATCAGGATGGAAAACTCGATTGATAAGTTCAGGTATGAACGCCACAGAGTAAATCTGATAAGTTCGAATAGTTCTTCAAAGAACCAAAGAGAAAACTCTCACAATATTATTAATGATGAAAACTGCATATTACAAACCCTAAAACTGTTTAAATAGCGGAGGCTTACAGTTGGGCCCTATAAGCCTACGAAATATAATGCCCCAAAATAAATTCACCCAAAATTAAAATAAAACGAAACAAAAGGCATAAGGTAAGTTCCATAGTTGGCATGCAAGCCTACAATTCAGCAATTTAAGCAATTAAGAAAAAAAGACAGTCAAATTCTGATTTTTGGAAACCTAAAACTTGACTTAATCTTGAACTACTCGATTATTCTTCTAGAACTTGAATTAGATTGAGACATCTTTGTGGACCAACCTCAATAGGCCTCCACGAATTTTCCTGATACCAAACTTCTTGAATTAGCCCATTGAGTGCCTCTATGAACTTCTTTGCCCAAGCCCTCGTAACTGGTCCAATTGGAATTTGAACAGGTTTCCTTGAAGACGTGCCATGATTTGCA